>OX377205.1:16865773-17456326 GCA_947396885.1 Heligmosomoides polygyrus polygyrus
TTTCCTTTCGATGAAATGCTGTCAAAATACACAGTTCTGGGAAAATTCATAGAATGAGGGATTGTTACTGTGGAATCGCGTGCGAATTTAAGCAATTGTTTCATAACGCTTAAGATCCAAAAGGCAATAGTGAAGGAATTTGTTATGCTTTAATTAGAAAAAACCTTTCTGACACAGTAGAGCTCAAAGAGTATGCATGGCCGACATTCTGATGCATTCTTGAAGAGGAATGTATTGCCTAGTTAAGATCCTTCCTTCAACGACTAGTGCAAGTGAAGCACGTTTCATGCTAGTGAGGACGTTGAGGGAAGGTTCTTAACTAGGCAATACATTCGTCGTTATATTGCTATACCGACCTTGGCTGCAAGTTTGCTCATTGACGCACACCCAATGAAGCAAATGAATCACGTTTCATGCCACTGAGGTACGCAATCAATTTTCTCATAAGTTTTGAAGCCTTTTGGATCTTAAGCGTTATGAAACAATTGCTTAAATTCGCACGCGATTCCACAGTAACAATCCCTCATTCTATGAATTTTCCCAGAACTGTGTATTTTGACAGCATTTCATCGAAAGGAAAGCATTGCTATAAAAGCCGCACCGAACATCTTGAGGTCGTTGTAATGGGTTCGCCTTTCCTCCATGCGAAGGCCTACGCTCCTGTGATTGATATGCTTTTTCGCTACCGTTTCGTACTCATTGCCCTCCAACTGTTATGTATAGAAACCATCTAGCAGCAGATGAATACCTATCCGTTAAAAGATCCTTCATAGAAGGCAGACTGTAGTAGCAAAGACTCACCTAATACAACACATTTTAGTCCTTAATCTTTTCAAAGCGTCCCAGAGCGCCTTGTAGACGGGACAGTCTGCTTCACTCAACTTTTGTTTAGAAAATGTGTTGGAAATAGTGTTGCCTCTCGTTGCAACACGGTGTTCACCCTAATGAGCAATGCAAAGTTTAGGTTATGTCGGCAGCGTACCTCTTGACGGTTTGCCTTTTTGCAACATTCGTCCGGACACTTCATGCTGAGGTGATAGTGCAGTCCTACTTAAGTTATGGTACATGGCTGAGATCCAGCACGTACACAGTGCTTGAATCTCAATCTCTTGAATCGATATTTTAGCCTAGAGTCATCGATATCTTCAATGTCGGCGGTGAACAGGATATTATGCAGCTCCGTTCGGGACCCAGGTATTCGCATAGATTTTCTGGCAAAAAAAGAGGATTGAAGTTGTTCGAAGGCGTATTCGCGTATTGTTCCAGAAAGCTCTTTAACGCAATAGAGCCAAACTCGACGAGGAAATGGGAGACCAGAGATCAGTCCGGATTCATTGTGATTCCTTATGTGATAAGTGCAGATTATGGTAAGTCACACTCAAACAGAGACTAGTTCCTCCGTTTCTCAATTGTTTCAACAAAGGAGCAAAAACCAAAAGTACAGCTCTTACGTCCGAACGAATGCTGCATAGCTGAAGCGAAACTTCGCTGGCGGTCATGATTTTCTTAACCTGTTCCCTCATTAACTACAATGTATCAAAAAACCTAAACAAAAGATACTCTGCTAATAACAACAAAAGTTGACTTACTTTCTGACTCAGATTCTGACCCCTAACGTTTTAGGTGCTAAGACGAGCACAATAACTGCCGCAATGCAGTCAATCGCAGAGAACACCTGCATTCGCTTCAAAGCTCGTGGTAATGAACCAGACTACGTGGAAATTAAGAACATTAAGGGAAATGGGTAAGTGCCCAAAAACACCTAGATAGCTAGATACCTAGAAAGGCAAGAGACAGAAACCTAGATCCGTTAGCCGTTGAAATTTGTCACCTCCTTAATGCCCTTCTTCAACTGCAGCGGCATTCAAGGATTTAGAGATTCAGAGGCGTTAAGCATTTTACGTGATAGGATGAGAAAGAGCCCGAAATTCGAGTTTACGCGACTCACAAGTGTGGACCTGTAGCAAAATGATTGAGATCTAAGGATTAAAGACAATCCATCACAGTGCTGATCTGTCTCCATAATATTTCTTCATCGAATGTTTGGTGCTAAAATTCAGATGCAGTGCGTTCGTCGGACATTCACCTGGCAGCAACCCTGTGATGCTTGAGAACAACAGCGAAGCTACGTAAGTTGACATCAAAGCTTCTTACTAGCATTAGAGCATCTGGATTGCTAAAAAGCGGGTACAGCTGGCTGGCGCTCCTCTGTATGAGACGTAGAAAAGTGTTAGTTGGTGACTGAGCGCAGCGCGATGACGACTGTCCCCGGAGGAACGCAAGCAGGCAATTACTTATCATGACATTGGCTTCGAATCTCAGTACATTCCATGATGTCGTTCAATTAATTAACATCCAGGAAAACATTAGTCACAAGGGCGAAGTTCCTTAAATTTTCAAGTGGTGTTTTGAGAAAAGCACTGAGCATTTCAGCTTCTCAACGGGAAAGAGTTCAGAATTTTATGGACGTGGTTAATAAAGAAGAACGCCTGGCGCTGAGTGATCTTTTTTGTGGAATCAGTCATGCACTCTACTTTTATGGGCTACCGATGGTGCAATCTGTATGCGTGGCCTATACACAGTGAAAAGCGTAGAGTACTCGATGAAGATGTAAGCACGATATCATTTCTGCACATGTGGTGCAAATTTCCGGACCCTTGAGGATGAAACGTTTTGTTGCCCTGGACAAGTTCCAAACCAAGAACGTCAATTTAGGCGCACAATACAGCAAGTACCTCCCCCTTCGCTAGCTCGTACGCCAGGGTTGTAGACACGAAGGATATCCTTAGCAGATTTACATTAGACAACGTCAACTTTTTTATATTAAATCAAGTTCACACGATTCTTATGAAGGAATCATCTAGATGTTTGAGACACGACCTCGTTATTCACGAGTTGCTGCACGTGGTCGGCTTATGGCACGAGCATCAGCGCATCGATAGGGACAAGTACATCCAAGTCGTCTATCCGAACCTCGCACCAGGTGAGCTGCACAAAAGTGAAGCACGCTAGGAGGGTTTAAAAGCTAGACATACTCATGCTTTAAAACAAAGGCAAAGGATCGAGCCAGTACGACCCGCTCAAAAGTAGAGCAATACTCTCCGACGACCGGCAAAGTCTTTAGCGTTTTCAGCCCTGCTTTAATCAAAATTAATGGCGGTATAAGGAAAGTTTTAGTGGTATAACCTTTAAAACCACTTTCAAGCTTGCTTTTTTCAAATAGCGCATCTAATATGAGGACATTCAGATGACTGGAGCCAATTCACATTTGTCGGCAAAGATTTTGGAGCCACCACCTACGACCTTCCTTATGATTATACATCAATCATGCACTACGGAAAAACGGTGTTCTCGCGCACTGGAGGAATCACGATACAAACATTGGATCCCAAATACCAAGTAAGTATCAAATGACAGCATTCTTATAAACAACATATTGGGAAAAGCATTTTTAAGATTTGCAGTTGCACGGCAACGGAACGCTTGCCCTGCAACCAATGAGTTTCACGAATGAACGATGTACCTCAGTGCTAGGTGCACGGAGGGCAGTCATTTCTTTGTCCACTGAATTAATGAGTTGAAGACGACTTATTTGGCACTTTACGATTGCATTCTCATATCTCAGCCTGTTCTGTCTAGTTCTAATCTATAAAACAGGATGTTTCGTTCGGCTAAATCTGTTACGTAAACGAACTGTCCCGATTTTCCCTGCTATTACGATGACCTTCGCAAGATCAAGCATTGACCTCCCCTGAGTAACCACTGCGAAAAAGGTCTTAACAAAACGTCGACTTTTTGAACACACACCGACCAGTTCCTTTCAAATTTCAGGACGTAATCGGAACCGCAAAGGAGCCATCAGCAAACGACTACCGCAAGGTCTGTCTCGCATACGGCTGCCAGACCTGCATGGGAACAAAGATGTGATATTCATAGCACCCAACAATCCGACTGGCATGCGTAATTAATAAAACTTTTTCAAAATCAGTGAGGAAGTTCTCTTACAATGATGTTGAAGTAGTCAAAGTAAAGTCGGTGCAAATAAGCGGAAGTTCAAGGTTGGCGATTTCATTACTCTACATTGATCGACTTCGAACCTGCACAGCCGCAGAAGGTTTTTACTAGAAATGTGACCTGTCTAAGATATATACGACTTTGTGGAACAGCAGAATTCTTTTTAAGCATGCAACGAAAACGTTTAAAACACGAGCCAAGCGCACGATTTTTACGGCGTCCGCAAAGCTGCAATTGTATGCATCGATATAGGCTACCTCATTGAGACTGACAAGTGCTAGATGTTCGTGACGGAGATCGCGAAAGTACTATACCGCTAAAATGGTTTTACATTCGATGCTTCCGGCACTCTGTTCGGCGGACTATAGCCTAGTTATGGAGCATTTTCGGTGGGAGGGCCCCAATTGATTTACGACCTCTACAAAACTGCCTTTGGCACCTACCTCGGTCACTCCACTAGCCGATTTCAGCAAAGTTCGGAATTCCCTACTTTTCTCAAAAGATTTGAATTCATCTGTGGCTATCATAGTCGCCCTAACCACTACTTAATTTGGATGATTTTAAGCTGATCCCATATTTAATCCAATTGCTCGCAATGCCCACGTCCAGGACGTCCTTTCTCACTAACTACCCTCTCCCCTGCAAGCATTTTCTAACGGTGAGTTAGCTGAGAAAAGCATTTTTCTCAACCGTAAAAGAGTTTTAAGAGCTCAAAAGTGATATGTTCTTCAATATGTTCCCTAAAACGCAGTTTTTCGTCCGCTTTAAGAGATTTCTCCATTTTAAATTCGTTGTAGGATGTACAGTAAAGCAGCGATACAGCTTCAACTTTTTAGTAGACGTAGACGCCAGTATGGTCATCATTCCAAAGCTAGCAACAGATAAGACGGGCATTCTCCAAATCGATCGTTTCGTGGCCTCTACTGCTACCCAAATTTGATATTTTTCTCGTTCTCTTCAACTTACCCTTCAACTTACCTAATGTTTCTTCATATATTAATCTTTCTATTTAAAAGGGCGCACCTTACGCTTACAGATTGTTCTACATGTGCCGTGATTTCAGGGCAACGACTATACAAGGTGTACGAAGTGGCTCGAGAAGGGACTCACCTTGGGGTTGATGGCCACCTTCACCTTCTGGATATCTATTCTAGATACCTACTTTTGTATAAAAACTGATACCGTTATTATTGTAGTCCATCATTTTAGTGAGAGTAACAAAGCTCCTCCTATTCTTCCCGGAGTCATTCAGCGCTGGACAGGAGCTGGCGCGTTGATCAACGTAGATTAACGTGTCCTCGACATGTCAAACACGACCAAACACGTCGACCGGACAGTAATGGTGTTTTATGCAGCGGAGCGAGTCAACAGTCAAGTCTCCTTGCTGCTTCATGTCGGCAGCCGTCAGTTGTTCTCTACTGCCATGTGGCAGGACCCTGGAACAACTTTAGCCGTCATGTATCCGCTGTACTGTGTCTCTCGTCACCCAGAAAAGCTTCCTCCCATCTTTTCGTTATTGCTCATGGTCTTCAAAGCGAGACCGTCAACACTGTAACCTCGTCGTAGAGATCGTCTGGGATTATCTAGCCTTTTACAACAAACAAGGCTGTCTATTTGGGCCTTCATGTGTGCTAGTTTTTCTTCATGGGAGGCAATTGGTTACGTCAATGTTCACCCAGGGCCCTTCTCTACACCCACGGATTACGCATTCAACGAAGAACTGGTCATTCCTTGCCGGGGAGAAGATTGTTCGGATCTGTCCTAGTGGGGCGGGGCACATAACTAAAAAAATATGTAAAAAAGAGACTTGCCGAGCGGCATCTACACGGCAAAACAAGATCTGAAACAAAACAGATAAACAAGAAAATTAAACCGCCGTGGTTTTACAACCGTCTCGGCGGGCAAAGTGCGGCAGAATGGAGACATGCCGCGTGCTGACCGCCGCCTGACATGTTATAACCAGGACCTAACATGACGAGGAGGGCACATAAGTTTGCCCACTTACAACCGCGGAGAAAACAAATGTTATTTTTTGTATTTTTTTTCTTCATGAATTTTTCTAGATTAGGTCCTATGTTGTTCTGTAGGAGACGCTCGGAAGTCTCATATGAATTTGTTACATGCTTTTTAGTTAGGATAGATCCTATCGTTTCTCACTAGGTTTTCTAATATGCTGCTGGTGTGACACGCGCTTGTGTCTTACATGTTTCATAGTTTTGTACCATAGTTGTTGACTAGAAGGGAAGACCTCATAATAAGACGTTTTAGTTCCAGAGAAATGGTAGGATGTAGATACGCATCGTTGAAAAACTTGCACATATGAAGGCGCAAATAGACAACCTTGGTTTGCTGCATTGATGGAATAGCATTTATCGTCTAAAATGTACTCCTTTGACCATGAGAAAGTGTAATAACAGCAAAATAATATGTGCAAGAATATTGGCAGTACATGGGTTCGAACCCAAAAGCCCGCTGGTGTGCTTCTATGAGGCGGCACTTCTACCGACTGCGCCACCGAGGCATATCACTCGGGGTGTCATAGAGGTTGATGAGTGTTGCGCACACGCTTTCGCACCTGTTTTTCAGGTGTTTAAAAAAGCGTTCAGCAAAAACTAACTGTGGTTCTGGTTTCTGCTCAAACAGCACTAGATCCTGCCAAGGTAGCATCGCATAAGTTCACCTTTCCTTGTCTGGCCTTTGGTATGTTCCCGCCCGCACCAGCGACACGGATTTCCATGACGACAGAGGCATACGTCGCGTCCGGTGAATCTGGTATAGTTCACGGGACACGCATCACAAGCGCCTCCTCGTCTATCGCTCGCCGCTCTGTTATGCACCGTGAGGTCCTGCTTAAGGCCCCGCAGACTTCTGCGGCTGCGCCGCTCGCCGCTATGGTGTATAAACGGGCCTGACGGGCGACGTTTTCGGCATAGGGATGTGTCTCTTCTCCAGCCCAGGTATGGCATCCCCAGCGACGTGCTACGTGAGCGAGACACTAGACAGACAACTCTCCCTGCGAAATCCGCGACTGCCGCGAGACTGGTGTCCCTTTGGAAAGCATTGGTATCTAGCCAGAATCGGTGACATTTAATTGCTCTGTCGCTGAGAGTATATGTACCAAAGACCTACCATGATAGGAATGAAAAATGAGGTTGCGGAACGGAACCCAGGGCTAGCACATCGTCGTTATTTCTCTCGTTACCTCCGTCAGACATTTGGTCTTCCATTATAACATGTGATTTATATGGGGTGGGAGCAAGGCAAGTCTAAATTTTTTATTTTGTCAGTCTTCTTCTTCTTCTTATTCTTCAGGGTCTGTCCCGCATCGTCGCGGGGTCCGCTCTTCTGGTGTTACGACGCCACCTTTCCCGATCCTGCGCTTGATCAGGGTGGACACCAGTTACTTTCATGTCCGTTTGTAACGTATCGGACCAACGCTGCTTCGGGCGTCCTCTAGGCCGCTTTCCAGATACTTCCAACTCAAGGCCTATCTTGCGGACGCTGTCTTCCTTTCCACGCAGAACGTGGCCGTACCATCGCAAGCGAGCTTCGCGCATCTTGTCCGCTATCGGCGCGACAAACTTCTGCCGAATAGCATCGTTTCGGATGCGGTCCATGCGCGTGACTCCTGCCGTCCAGCGCAGCATCTTCGTCTCCATGACGCTGAGGCGTGTTTCAACTTCCTTGGTCGCTGGCCGACACTCAGCGCCGTACATCGCTACTGGCCGCACGACGGCTCTGTAAATCTTCGACTTCAGGTGCTCTGGGATCTTCCTATCGCAGAGCACGCCAGTCAGCGAACGCCACTTGGACCAAGCTCCACTCACCCGTGAGTTCACTTCAACCATCAGACCGCCGTCAGACGCTATTGCTGATCCCAGGTATTTAAACATCGAAGTGCGTGCAAGTTCAGTACCGTTAATCTTAATGGAGCCGGACTCGTTCACGTCAGTCGTTAGGTACTCGGTCTTCTTGACGTTCAATTTGAGTCCGAACCTCGCCAGACGGTCGCACCAAGCTTGCACCTGCCGCTCGAGATCGTCTTTCTCTTCGCAAGCGAGCATCACGTCATCAGCATAAAGCAGCGTCCATGGAACAGGCTGCTGAAGATCTCGCGTAATGGCATCCATGACGACAACAAAGAGCGGAGAAAGCGCTGAATCTTGGTGCACCCCAACAGAGATGGGAAACTCCATTGAGGTTCCAGCTGCAGCTTGCACTCTACTCTTTGGGCAAGAGTAGAGCATCCGCACCCACTCTATAAGTTCCTCAGGTACGTTGTGTCGTCGCAAGGCGTACCATATAACCTCACGCGGTACGCGGTCGAAAGCCTTCTCCAAGTCGAGAAAGGCGATATGCACCGGCATCTGTCTCTCGCGATGCTTCTCCACCAGGAGGCGGGCGGCGTGTATAGCATCAATGGTCCCACAACCAGACACAAAGCCGCACTGGTTATCGGAGAGCTTGACGATTTCACGGATTCGTCTATCGAGAGTTCGCTCGAAGATCTTCATGCTGTGCGAAAACAAGCGAATCGGACGGTAATTGAAGCAGTCCGCAGGACTGCCCTTCTTCTTCCAAATCGGAATCGTCGTACTGTTGTGCCAACACTCCGGTACTTTCTTCTCCTTTACTACCTGGTTGAAGAACTCAGCCAACCACTCAGCAGGATACCAGAGCTTCGACTTCCAAACATCGGCTGCCAGATCATCCGGCCCTGTCGCCTTACCGGACTTCATCTTCTTCAGAGCCGCTTCTGTTTCCTCCACGGTGATCTTGTGAATGGGACCGTGAACAGAAGCCACAGAAGGAATGGCGGGATGAGGAAATTCAATAGTGGAAATTTCCTCAAAGTAATCACGCCATCGCTTCAGCGCCTTTTTGCGGTCTGTCAGAAGATGGCCGCTCTCATCATTGATGCCAACGAACTTTTCAATATCCCCGGTTTGGCGATGGCGGGTCTTAGCAAGTCGGTACAAATACCGCTCACCATCGCGCGATTCGAGCTTTCGGTGGACATCACCATAATGAGTGGCTTTCGCAACAGCCACGGCTTTCTTTGCAGCCTTCTTCGCCTTCTGATACTCCTGCCAGTTGTCGGCTGTCCTGTCGCCGAGAAACACATGATAGAGCGACTTCTTCTCTCGAACCTTCGCTTTCACATCGTCTGTCCACAGCCATGCCTGCTTGTCGACTTTGCGTCGTCCAGGCTTCGTAGTGCCGAGCTCCGACCTTGCAGCTTGGCGTATCGCGTCGGTTGCTTTCTTCCAAGTTTCATCGACAGTCGTAACTGTCGGTAACCGCACGCGAGAAATCACAGCTGCTTCCTTCCCTTTCATTCGCCACCACTTGATTCTTGCAGCGCCGCATCGCTCGATCTGCTTCAGCCTTGAAGGGGCGATCTTCAAAATACAGATCAGCGGTCGATGCTGTGGGGCGACCGTCTCATACGGCACGACCTTCGCGTCTGTGGCAAGGCTCCGGTCGCGATCCTTCACAAGCACAAAGTATATCTGAGACTTGGAGCTCCCACTATAATATGAGATGAGGTGGGAGTTGCGTTTTCGGAAGACGGTGTTCATAATGGTGAGGCTATGCGATTCCGCATACTCAAGAATACGCTCACCATCGAGGTTACGAGACCCGTATCCGAAACCACCATGACAGCTGCACCCGTCCTTCGCAGCACCTACATGCCCATTAAGGTCACCAGCGACTATGATGACATCTTTCGACGGTACCTCTGCTGTCTTCTCATCAAGCAGGTTCCAAAACTCATCCTTGGCTTGATCGGAGCAGCCAGTCTGTGGAGCATACGCTGAGAAGAAGTGATAGAGTCGCTCCTTAGCGGCGACAACGATCTTCATCAATCGATCGTCAAAGCGCTCGACGCTTACAATCGAGTCACGAAATCGTTCGGAGACGATTATTCCGACACCACTGGTTGTCCTGGGACTTCCACATAGAACAGCCTTAAAGCCACGTCCTATGTCCCTTGACTTGCGGCAGGACCACCTCGTCTCCCGCACTGCACAGAGGTCAACTCTTCTACGCTCCAGTGCTTCAACCAACTCGCACGAGCGGCCCGTCAACGTACCCACATTCAGCGTAGCCACGCGGGTCCTGCTTACGTTACGGGACTTTCGGACTAGCTCAGTTGCCCCGATGCCGTCCTCGCACCGGGGACCCTCGCATATTTTCCACACTCGCCGAGCTCTGCGAGTGCGCGTCGGCTCCAGCGGACGCCGTAGCACTATCTCGAGAAACTTGAACTGTCATACACCATGTGATGTGACATGGGTCTTCGTAGGCCGGCCTGTCACAAGGGCCTGTCGCCTGCATTGGAATGTCCGTG
This sequence comes from Heligmosomoides polygyrus polygyrus, assembly GCA_947396885.1. Lineage (NCBI taxonomy): Eukaryota > Metazoa > Nematoda > Chromadorea > Rhabditida > Heligmosomidae > Heligmosomoides > Heligmosomoides polygyrus. The sequence goes on from OX377205.1 coordinate 16,876,143, forward strand.
ATTAGCTTAGCGAGCAGTTTCCAGTGGCACCACGTGGAGGAACGGACATCGTCACCTTTATTTTGTCAGTCATTTCTACATAATTTGTTTTGATTTTTTATAGCCATACACACCCATTTCTACATAATGTAGAAATGAGTGTGTATGGCTACACTGAACACGATCATCACCTCCTGTGGCATCGTTAATAGGCGCAAATAGGGTCGGGGGGGGGGGGTCACCACGTGAGTCAGCCCTACAAATCGGTTCGTGTTTTTTGAAACTGGAATTCATTTGCACCACTGGTGTGTTCTACCCTCACAGTGAACTGAAGTAGGTCATTTCTTAACTGGGGCCGGAATCATCAACATCAACATCGACTTACGTAACTTTAACGGAGAATTGTAAGCGGAATCTCAGATAGCGCGGCTTATCGCTCACCATATCGCTTGATAAGCTTACAATTCTCTGTTAAAGTAACATAAGTCATTGGTGAATCCGACCCCTGGACATACACATGCCTTCTTACCAAGACGTACAACCACTGGAGTGGATCTATGGCCACTAAAACCAAATCGGAATGGATTTTGAACGCGAAACTTGGATTGGAGCATGGTTTCCCTCGCGCGAGCGTTTAACACTGAGGCACGCATATCTCCATTTGATGACTCCGAGCGCACTAAAACTGCTTAGCCGGGAAGTGCGCAGTTGCTCCAAGAGAGCAGAACCAGAAGGTTAGGGAAGGGATTCCGGGGTGTGGTCCATCCAAGCTGCTCGTGTGCGAACTGCTATCGTCACCCATGGGAGTGCGCAGCTGGAAAATGCGCATAGAACTCCAGAAAATTGCGTAGACTTCGAAATTCCTCAAATCTCAATGAGTAAGTTGAAATACAAAATGTCACCACGCAGGAGAACCGAACCCCCGACTTCCTTCGCATGAAGCAACGCCGCCACCCACTGCGCCGCGATCCACATGTCAGTGGCGCCACCACGGGTATATACAGGGTGCGCAAAAATTACCCGCTCAAAGATATCACCGTGTAACTTCAACACAAATGCCGATTTGACAACGAAACTTTACACACAACCTCTATATTCTTTTACTAATAAAAGCATATCAAAGTCAATCGAAGTGGCGGCATTTTTCATGGACACACTTTCTCAGACGTGTAACGAAGGCATAACACATGGCGCGGAGGTAGTCTTCGCTCATATCGTTCCTTACTTCAGTCAGGGAAGCAGAGAAGCCAAACTTGCGTTTCGAGTTGAACGAACTTTGCTCTCAATAACTGACCACACAGAGAAATCGACAGGATTCAAATCCGGTGAATTCGAAGGCCAGTCTTCGTGCGTAATAAAATCCGGGAGCTCAGGTTTGCACCACTGCTGCGTTGTCCTCGTCTTGTGTGTAGGCGCAGAGTCCTGCTTGAAGCACCATCTGTCATTACTGAAGTGTGCATCGGCCCATGGCTTCAACACGCCCTCCAAAATCGTTTTCTGGTACTCGTCCTTGTTAATTTTGGCGCCGGATTCGACAAAAACTAATGGAGACTTGCCGTTTGAAGTAATCACATCTCACACCATAACTGAAGCCGGACGTGCCGTTCTACCGACCAGTTTCTCGTCGCATATAGCAGCTCCAACATTCTGTGAGAGAATGCGATCGTTTGACGATTCACCGTGGGTTCCAGGACTTTCTCATCAGAAAAAACTATGCGCGATGCGTGCCATTCGCGAACAGCTTCAGCAAGTTCTTGCATCTTCGTTGCCGCTGAGCTTTCATTCTCTCACGTTGAGTACGATATGGATACATCTTAATCTTGTTACTGACGATGGTTCTAACAATGCTTGCAGAAATATTGAGTTTTTGAGCCATTTTTCGCATTGAACGGCGAGGATTACGACGAATCCGATCGCGAATCTTTTTCGTCGTTTCGGGAGTGATAGCAATCAATTCCCTACCACGTCGTCCTATCTGATAAAGTCTCAACCTCCTCGTACCGTTTTATGGCATCATACACCGTTCGTCGAGGAACATTGAGAACATTGGCAATAAAAACAGCGCTGCGACCAGAAAGGTGCAGACACATGATGGCCGATCGTTTCGGATTTCGCTTTGCCATTACCTCTCTGAAAGCATTCATGGACTCAAACTTGGAATGCGTTCGCGTATGGTATAATTGTATAACATATTCCAATATGGAGCTCGGAATTCAGTTCTGCTAGTAGTTGTGGACTGCGTCGTTCCCTGTGCGGGTAATTTTTGCGCACCTTGTAAATGCGTCTCCATCTCCACATGGACGCCGACGCAACCCACGTGTGCGGCGCGTCAAAAAGTGTGCTCCAGCCCCAATTGCGCGCTCTTATGTCACGTATCTATTCCGATCTGCCTCTAGTGGTCTTAGCAATTCCCCAACGGTGCAATCCCAATCGGGGGAGGGCAGTCCACTATGAATTGTTAATGGTAGCTACGCATCAATGCATACAACATGCAATACAACATATGAATGCCTTAACTTACCTGATCTTCTCCCTTGGAAATGTCCGAGCGGTGCTCTGAAACTTTAAAACGATTTCAATATAAGGCTATGCAGGGAGTCGAGCGTTCTACCCCCTCGTCCCCCTGGCCTGCCCACCCCAACCCCCTGGGCTTGCTCGAGAGTTCAATAGCTGCCTTACGAGATAGTGAAGACGCAGACATTTGCCACGCCTCTTTTAAAGGGCGGGGGGGGGGGGTAGAACGCCACTCCGTCGACAATGCACGGTGCAGTGGGGGGGGGGCACTGTGCACAGTTGTGATCTAAAACTCCATTTGCTTTGGTAAGAAATCGCAAACCGATATGCACTAATTAGTTAAGGTGATAACGTTCCTTTACCGAGTTTTCATGGTTTTATACTATTGTAATTGTTCCAGGTTTCTGTTCAGTTTACTGTGTTTTCATTACTCTCTCCCCCAACTAGGAAAGCAATTTGGAAGACTGACTTTAGTATTTTAATGACAGCAATTAATTTTGTAAGCATATATGTATATGTATATATTTATATGCTGTGGTGCGTGTGGCATTTCTTTAGAAATTGAAATGGACTGCCCCCTCCGGTTGGGGTAGCACCTCCCCCAATCACAGGATTATAAACGGCGGATATCAGGACCGGCTCACCGTAACCTTAGGCGTCGGGTGAGACGTCCATTGTGCAATCGCAGAACAAGGCTAGGGAAGGACTCCATGGTGTGCCATACAAGCTGCTCGTATGGAGACTGCTTTCTTCGCTCAGGGGGAGTTCGCGGCTGGGTTCTGCGCTCTTCGAGCGCAGAGCCAGGCTAGGGAAGGGACTCCAGGGTGTGTGCCATACAAGCTGCTCGTATGGAGACTGCTTTCTTCGCTCAGGGGGAGTTCGCGGCTGGGTTCTGCGCTCTTCGAGCGCAGAGCCAGGCTAGGGAAGGGACTCCAGGGTGTGTGCCATACAATCTGCTCGTATGGAGACTGCTTTCTTCGCTCAGGGGGAGTTCGCGGCTGGGTTCTGCGCTCTTCGAGCGCAGAGCCAGGCTAGGGAAGGGACTCCAGGGTGTGTGCCATACAATCTGCTCGTATGGAGACTGCTTTCTTCGCTCAGGGGGAGTTCGCGGCTGGGTTCTGCGCTCTTCGAGCGGCGAAGCGCATACGGCTGAAACAATGCGCAAAAACTCGTAACGTCGTGTAGACGTCGAAACCTCCCAGATCTCAGATACTCAGCTGAAGTGCAAAAACGCCGCAGCGCCCGGGAACCGAACCCCCGACATCCCTCGTATGAAGTAAAAGTTCTACCTACTGCACCACGACGCACTTGCACCCCGTGCCATCGCGGGCGTACAAGACATCGATCGGACGTCGCAGCGTGGACGCGGACGCGCGATCTCTGAGCTAGGAGGGCGCAGACAGCAAAGTCTCGGCGCGATCCGCACTGCGGTTACGGTGAGTCGGTCCTGATATCCGCCGTTTATAATTGTCTCCCCCAATCACTGACAATGAGTAGGGGATGACTCCCCACGATCCTATTTCCGCCCGTTAATATGCGGTCCCCTCCAACTAGGATTGTACGTGCCTTTAACACATTCGCGACGAGAGCGTTCTCGCGCACAATGCGCGCGACGGCCCAGTGACTTGTTGGCGCGCGTGGGTGTGCACTTATTTGTGTGGACATCGTCCCTCGCGAGATGTTACTTCCTGTAAGTAAATTTTAATCGATCTTTGGAAGAAGATCTGAACATTGGTTTGTTACTATAATTTGGGAATTTGAAAAGAAAATCGAACAAAAACATCAAAAAAGAAAGTTCTTCCCAAGAATTCCCCGTCCACACATATGAGTGGACACCGTCCATCGCGCCCTCTTCGCTGTCCACTCATATGTGTGGACACTGTCGCGAATGAGTTAATAGCCCTTCCCCATTAGCCGGTCAATCCACGAGGAGTCTCCGCGCGAACGGTGTCGCAGGAGCGCGCGACGTCGCGTGCGACACCGCGGCCGAGTTCACGGGCGGCGCCTCTTCGCCGCTGAGACGCCTTCAGCGTGCGTACCACGGGCGATGGATCTTCTTTTGAATCTTCTGACCTTCTTTTGATAGGGACGTGATCTGGTCGTATTCTAGCGGTATAGACCTAGTGGAGCGGTCGTTTGCAACTGTACGTAGGTTCTGTTCCGTTCGTTTTGCTCCCTTGCTACCCATTTCCTTGCAAACTATAGATGGGAAGGTTTAAGTTCTTATACGTGTGCTATCCAAATCGTTTTCGCAGTAGTTTATTTACTTCTACTTTCGCTTAAGAATAGGTGTTCACATCAACTCACTAGGTTGGAGGTTAAGATCCTAATAGACTTCTTTGGTATGGAATAAAGATCAAACTCTGCTTCGCCATTCTATGGATTTTCGCAGAGTTCTTTGTGGTAGCAGTCTCTGAAGATGTCTGACATGAATTCCATCGAGTAGGATCAAGTGCAGATCTATGCGTAAAAAGTAAAAAATGTAAAAGAGAGTGTTTGACGTCACTTTGCCATCTCATAGCGGTACTAAGCGGCTCGGAACGGACACCGCGAGCCGCTCAGTACCGCTAGGAACACACTCGAACATCAATGAGGGCGGAAAACTCCTGTCAAGGTCTACATTCTTTCAGAACTTCGAGTATTGTTGGTGAGTGACACTGGCGCATTATAAAGGACGTCAGTTGTTAAAAATCGACTCCGATTGCTCAAGGACGCACCATACATTCTGAACTAATCGATCCCAAATGAGCGGACTCTCGACTCTCGCTAAAAAGATACTGTGTTTCAATCCTATTCTAGGGGGAGGATCCCGATGGAGGTCATTCCGTCAGGCTCCCATGTGACCCGTCCAGAACGACTATCATATAAACGCTTGATCTCTTAAGTTGAAGTACAAACAGAATGCTTAATAACAAAGGGACTGCTGTTCTGACGCTGAAGGGCCTTCCAGCCTTGCGAAAATTGTGGAGAATTACTCAAAAAAGGAGGGACAATACGGCCTGGGGGACGGGGACCTTTATGACGATGAGTTTCTCTTTTCTATCCTAGCGCAATTCGATACAGAAGTAGGTCACTGCTAAGAAAACGAAACTATTTATATCCAACCGTAGGCTGCATATCGAGGATGTCCAAATTCAGGAGAGGCAACCCTCTCCTCCTCAACCCATTTCGCGATTTTTCAAGACGGATGACGTTTCCTCCGATGAAATGCTCTTCTTGTGCAGCCTTTTGTGACCCATCAAGCAGGTAGCTTAAAGGATAAAGGGGGCGTTACTCAATCCCTTTTGGGATGCGCCACGCATTCTACTTCTACGGGGTGTCGTGGAGGCGATTTGAATGCGTATTTGGTCATACAATGACTTGCGGTGGCCAGCCGATGAACAAGTCAACGCTTTATCCTTCCAGACACGTCTGGTACCAATTCACCGACCCCGGAGGGATGGAAGGTTTGGTTTGCCTGTTCGGGAAATCCGAACGACAGTCGGAGCCTCCTCCGACTGCTCTACACGCTCCCTGTAGGTAGCTTAGGACCCATCAATTTACCTGTTCTTTCAGAATCATGTGGAAGGGATTTGTTTTGGTGCAACGGAGTCCTTGATTAGTTTCTGAGCTTTCATGGAGATATTTTGCTGCAATCAAAACTAGCACTAGGCGGGTCTCGAACACGCACCTCCTGCCGTCAAGACGAGGACTCTGTGCGCCGTTACACCACCGGCACTGTTTCATGGAACGCAACATTCAGACCTAGCGACTGACTGACTGAACTGACTTGAACCACTTCTATCAAGACCCTGAGCTTGACTGGTTCCATGCTAATATCAGCAGCGGTCGACCCATCCCGACCATGACGGGTGAGCGCTGATGGGTCCCACGAGGTGTGGATGTTGCATTCGATCAAACTGCGCCGGTGGGTAATGGCGTAGCATTCCTGCCTAGTCAATAGGTGCGGGTTCGAGTCCCGTCTGTAGCTTTCATTCGCAATAAAACATCGCTATGGGAGCTTATATCCTCGATACCAGCCACTTGAGGCTTAAAGGAGCTGACTTGATTCTTCCGTGTTTCGCATACGGCATAAATGCTTTCAGTGGCGCCTAATGTGTGTTATGTGTCGTTGTCTCGTTGTTCGTTTAACTCAAATCTTACTGACTGATGAAGCAGTGGCGCTTTTAGAATGGCCGATGCTGGTTTCTTTCGAGGGACTAGTTCCGACCAAGATGGCAGATTCTCAGACAAGGAAAAGAAGTTGCTGAAGCAAATGAAATTTGAGGACACGCTCGATCGGAAGGTATACTTGTTTTCGTTGTGAGAACACATCTAGTGCTTCAGCTCACTGTAGGTATTCAGCCACGAATTAGGTGACCTAGAATGTTCTCAACCGATTGTTTGAAGGATTTTCGGCATGGTTTTTTCTAAGATCAATATGGACAAAATCAACCTCGACGTCATAAAGCCGTGGATCACGCTGCGCATCAACGAGATTCTCGGCATCGAGGACGACGTTGTTATCGAATATATTATGAGTCAGCTCGAGGAGAAAACTATTAATCCGAAAATTATGCAGGTTAGTTTCACTTGTTATAAGAGTTAGTTTCCTTAGCGACTAAAATACTTCCAGGTATTTTTGTTTAGGCGCAAATAAGCGTGTGGGGGTCACAATATTGGAAAGCCCAATACAGCGTTTTGTGTTGTAAGGAATTAAAAATTTAAGCAGCACTAGTGTGTACTAGCCCAATGGTGAACTGAGCTAGGTCATTTCTGATGTAATTGGATATATATGCGCCTTTCTACCAAGCCGAGTATCTGCTGAGTACCTGGAGTACCTGGTGACTCCCCTCCCCCCCCCCCCCCCCCGAGTATATTTAATCAAACTGTCAAAAGATGTTTTGTTGCGATCAAAACTTCTAGCGCCAGGCGGGACTCGAACCCGCATCTCCCTCTGACCGGGTGGGAATGCTCTACGCCTTTACAAAACCAGCGCCGTTTGATCGAGCGCAACATCCACACCTCGTGGGACCGATCAGCACCCAGCCGTATCCGGGATGAGCTGGCCGCTGATATCAGCATGGGACCAGTTAAGCTGGTGGTCTTGATAGAAACAGTTCAAATCAGTTTCCTTAAGCCCAAGTGGCTGGTATCGAGTTGTAAACTGTCGTAACGATGTTGCGATCAAAACTTCTAGCGCCAGGTGGGATTGGAACCCGCACCTCCACCCATCGGTCCCACTAAGTGTGGATGTTCCGTTCGATCAAACGGCACCGGTGGTGTAAAGGCGTAGAGCATTCCCGCCCGGTCAGAGGGAGTTGCGGGTTCGAGTCCCGCCTGGCGCTAGAGGTTTTGATCGCAACAAAACATCGTTGTGACAGTTTACAACCTCTATACCAGCCACTTGAGGCATAAGGAGAGTGATTTGAATCTATTTATTTATTCATTTAAAGGGACCACCACATGTGTGAAAAAGTGAAAAACAAACATTAAGCATGAACAGAAAGCCACCAACAAAATGTTGAGCAATAGCTGCTGTTTGTGGACGATCATTCTGAAACACACAAGGATATCCAAAAACAACGGTAGGCATAACAAACATCACCTCTTCTCCCCAGCATTTGCGCCCTTGCTTATCACAGAATTTTCTGGAAGTTCTTTTTTGAAGCTATTCACCGTCTCATTAGAAAGCTGGGCGGTGGCTGTATTGCGTTTTCAACTGTTCAGTAGATTCTTCCTACACTTGTTATAGTAGAGGAACTTGGTTTATTCTAGTGGGGTAGGAAGAACTTCACGTAGTGTTTTTGAAAGCGATGGCAAAATTGAAAGTGCGCTATTTTAAAGAGACTGCCCACTGAGCTAGCCTAGCCTTTCTATGTAATCCCCCCCCCCCAAGGACACAATCACATTTTTATCCGTGTTTTCTGGCATTACCCCTCAGATTAAATACGGCTCACTGGTCTCGGAATTTTGCGGGTTCTGGACATATAACTTTTCCGTGACAATAGTCTTATCATCACATTTTATACAACTCATCGTCGAATAATAACTAAGAATGAGGTTCGAATTTTTCAGTGCTTATTTATTTAGCTGCAACCATATGAAAAAAAATACGTAGGTAAAGGAAACAGTGATAATTTATGAAGCCATTTCTTTCCGAATGGGTTGCTTCTTTAGGAAGGATTGACATGCGTTTGCCCGAATTTAGCTCCCCATAACTTAGAAACGAGGATCTATTACGCATTTTATTTTGAGCCTGAAGCGACTGTTATGTCAGCAGCAGTTGCTTCAGGCTTAAATAAGATCTTTATGAGGTTAGCAACTGCAATCAAAATGGAACTGCAACTGCAATCTGTGCAGCTTAATGAGATTTTAGGCGGAAAGAAGCCAGTAACCAGCAAAAGCTAGCCAATAAAATATTGAAGTGGAGTGTCCATATTTCAATTTGAACGACTTCAGTGATGATCCGAGATAGCTCGATACTTCAGCTTGGCAAGATATTGTTTACTAGTAGATCAACAATAAAGGTGTTTTTTAACCGATTCAGTTTCCGTCTAATGCTTCAAATCTAGATCATCTTAGCCTAATTGAAAGTTCTTCAGTTCTGCAAAACTCTCCATTAAGGTTGTGTGGGATATAATTGTTCATTTTTTCCATATTTATTTTTAACGTGTTTTCCGTTTCAGATAAATATAACCGGTTTCTTGAATGCGAGACGTGCTCGCGAATTCATGGGCGAGTTGTGGATGTTGCTGATTGAAGCTGACGAGTCTGAAGATGGTATTCCACGTAGTCTTGTAGAGAAGAAAATGAACGAGATGCGAAAGGAGCCTCGTTCAACGGGCAACGGCGACGCTAGATATGAGCCAACTCCACAGTCCTGCGATTGGGCGAACCGGTTAGTTTTCCCTTAGTCTCTGTTTCAGCTGTATATAGTAAGTAGGGCGATAGTGAACTACGTGATTAAGGCTTCTTGTGTGTGATAAGCTTGACTTACACATTTTAGGCAAATTTCACAAAAAGGAATACGTTCCAGCTTTTTGGGTCTTTCATGACGAACCCTGAAAACCTTACTCATGTTAACTTTAACTACCTATATCAGACCAGTTGTCCAGTCAGAGACTAGTTTTTGAACCTTTTAAGGTAAGGATGTAATCTTTTACAAAAGGTTTAGAATAGGATTTTACAAAAGGAAGCGCAAACTTCCTATTAGAGTTCGTGGCTTCCACTACAGAATATCCCAAGCATCAGTAAGAAATAAATATCTTGTTATTGTGGTTAAATAGGGATTTTTTGACACTTGCTTGGTGCGAAAAAATCCCAGCGGATAATTTTTTTTTTGGGGGGGGGGGGATTTACAGCTTTTAGGATTATTCCGCCCATCATATGTAGTGGGCAGAAGAAAATCGGCTTTGATCAAGTCTTTACCTATGTCCAATTTTTTGGTAAACAGAGCTGGTTCCATGTATCCGAACGCAGCATTATCCTTCAGTCTTGAATGTTTCTAACGTAACCCGCCTCTAACTTCATTTTGAAGCCTGAGTGTATTGGTAAACTGTTCATCTTTTTGGTCAATATTTATTCATTTATTTATCAGTTCCCGAAGACGTGCTCAAAGTAACACCTTCCAAACATCGAATATGACCTATCTATATATTTAATATGTTGTCGGTCAGTTCTAGATTTACACTCATTGTGCGTTACTGCATTCCGAAGTTTACCTTAAGCATCATAATAATGATATGCTTATCATATATTATAAGGCTCACAGTATCAGAATTTGTCATGAGACGAAGTTAAAATAACCAGGGAAGAGTTTCTCGTGTATATCTGAACCGCGAAAATGAATACCACAGCTAGAAATTCCATCCTTCAAATGCTATAAAGGTATGTGCCTTTTCTTGCAAAATCCTACCGAGTTAGGAGCTTTGACAGTCTGTTATGGAATCACAGAGTCAAACTGTGCAATGCCTTCCAAAAAAGTGTATGTAGAAAATAAATATTTCAAACTTAAGGAATCCAATACCCGACCGCTCATCTACAGAACATTTTTTGCATATTTGATGCTCTGAAGTATTGCTTTGTGCAGCTATGCGATTGAACAGCAAAATTTCAGGCCCTTTAACACGGTAGGTCCAAGGACTTTTCAGAGACGAGATATACTTTACCACCATTTTAAGGGCGGAGATTCTTGCAGTGCTGTTCTTTTTCCGCCGTTAAAACATACTGACCATCAGGCCCTTCCCTGGTACTTACTACCCCAAATTTCTAGCTAAATTCCTTGTTTAAGGGCTTACATGAAATCAATCTTCATTTGTTCACTTGTTCTGTCATCAGAGACTCCTGCTTATTCGATAGGAAATGTACACAAACTTCAAGAATAGCAAAACCACATGAAAAGCATGATAGTCGGAACAAATGCTACATTCTGGAGTAGTTTTAAGATCGTTTTTATGATAAGGTGCTCACTAGTAGTGTAGCAACGCTTATTGTAACATTGTTTGAGGAAAATGGTTTCCTGTTGGAACCCGGCGCGTTAGGACAATTCACATTTAACATTTACCTTTTTAGGTACAGCTCTCTGTCAGGCGGTCGTTATACTGGTCCAACGAAAGAAAAGGAGGTGACCGACGATCGTATCACCAGAATCAGTCCCCGTGGAGGCACACCACCACGTCAGAAGCGAAGCAGCTTATCACGCGAACGCAGCCGGGAGCGCGAACGTATACGCAATGAACGTGAAGGGACACCGCCCAGAAGGGTAAGAGCCAAACATCTTCTAATTTTTGAGCTTTATAGAACGACCAATGTGTAACTAACTTTTTCTGGACAGATTTTGTTTGTTATGTAAAACATCGAACATTCTCCTTCAATTTACTGCAGCTATTGTTTGCCTCCTGATTATTCGACCCTCACTGCTAAGCAGGGCGAAAACTGCTTAGATCACACAGCAATCTTCTCTAAGTAAATTATTAGAAGTCGGACTCATGCCGAATTAAGTTAGACTAACGCCGACGCGTTTAGCGTTTTCTAAGCTGGATCATTGCTTCCTAAGTCATACGCCTCCCACAGTTTTTACAGTTCGGCAGCACAGACCCAAAGCAACTCACCAAGAGACCATCTCAACGGTATGTGGGAAAGGTCCAAGTGTTGTATATGGGCAGAATCGCCTCTCTCTGGTAGATAACAGAATGCAAATATCTCGACCCCAATACAACTCTGCCCAGAGATAGGACGACGGAAGTTGGCCATTAGCGGCGTTAGCCCTCTGCTTGCACGCGGAGGGCGGGCTCAAGTTGGCTGGAAGCAGCGATGTCGAGCGGGCGGCGGTGGCGCCGTGGTCCCCATGATCGCCTGGTTAATCCTTAATAAGCTGTGTGGGTAACCAGATACCATTCATTGAGTGTGATCTTTTACTTATCTAAAGGCTTTGTTTGCAAACTTTGCACTGCGTAATAGCTTCTCATCCCTGGGAGCACTTCGTGCAGAGGGAAACGTACAGAACAGCAAGACATACAGACGTAATAAACCGATCAAACAGATACTTCCACAGAGATCCTAGAGCTGTAATATAATTAAATTCAATTATTGATTTATTTATTTCACACGTTTGTGCGCTATGCGAGAAAAAGAACGTAATCGATGAGAAGCATAACATTTAACAGATTCAAATGTTTCTCGATTCCATGTTTATCTCTGATGCGAATTCAATGAATCGTAACGTTGCAGCAAAACAAGCTCTCAACTGCAAAAATGGAATGCAGAGGCTTTGGAGCAGAGATTATGATAATGATATTGAGATAAGGATGATGAAGTTGTAACGTGTTGAAGCTTCGATGCCGATACCATATCTGAAAAGCACATTATTATTGCAAGCTTAAGAAATAGGTGAACATTGAAGAGAGTAACGAAAATAATAAGAGAGTTAGGTTAACTACTAGAGCCTATGTCCTTACTACTGCGTTGATCTTAGCATTTGAGGTTACAGGCAATGAAGAGCACATGTCTAGTCTTAATTACATTACCTGATAAGCCTCGCCTCAGTTCTTCGACCTGTTTGTTCGAGGGTCTGCCGTTCTATTGCAAGGGCTCAAGCAACTTTCTTTCCTTTGCTAAGATTATGATTAGGTATTTCCCTTCATTGCCTGCGACCTTGACTGTTGGGAGAATCGCAGTGGTAAGGCTTTGATCTGTAGCTGTAGTGGTTATCAAATTGCGTTTCAACGCAACTCAAGTCATGATTGTGCTCCTCGCTCCAAAAGTGCGTTCACCTGTGTCTAGCCTGAAGTCTGTTTTCTGGACACTATTACACTGGAGCGTTTCGTCTCGACCGACAGTGGTCTTCAGTTCGAAGTGTGTCACCTGTTGGATCGAACCGCTGCACCAGTTGCTGAAGAGCTCAGTGTTCTTCGATATGACGACAATTCGCTTGCGTTGTAAGGCATTTAAGTGGAGCAGTGGAACTACTAGAATTGATTTCTTATTGAGCTGTTCAGAAACTGAACAAATCCCTATTCCAGCTGAGCACTAGCACATAACTATCTTGTTCTAGACTATGACTACTATATGTGCACCTATATCATTTCAATAGTTTCTGGAATAATTTTTGGTGAGACCTCTTTATCAGCAGTAATATTATAGTCAACACTCGGCTCTGTTTGGTTTCTAAGGTTCATTATTGATAGCTCACTACCAGCTTATTGTTGAACACAAGACGTCTCGTTCAAGTCTGTTGACGACGTTTTCGACCGCAAGTTCTTTTGGTTTATAATTTATTACTATATTTTCTAGACGACGCGTGTAGCGCAGTCGGAGGAGGCGGCAACTTTCGCCTAACCCGATACCAGGTTCCTGGTCCGGATTTCCCGCCCAGGCCAACCAAGCCTTCCACCCCTCCGGGTCTGTGAATTAGTAGTAGACTGTCTGGGAAGGATAAAGCGCTGACTCATTCGTCGATTAATCACTGCAAGTCATTGTACGGCCGAGTACGCATACAAATCGCCTCCACGACATCACGTAGAAGTAGAATGCGCGACACATCCCTAAAGGGATTGAGTAACGCCGGCCTTTATCCTTTACCCTTTATTTTCTAAACAGCACCACGCTCAAATCGCTTCGGATCTGAAATGTAGTAGAAGGGTCGGTTGAGGGCCAATGACTCATTACTCTGCTTCACTGGGCGGGATGGATTTACAGCACTACAGTAGCCGACACACTACAGCAAGTCATTGGCGTTGAAATAACCCTTCTGCTGATTCTAGATCTATCGTGTTTTGTTCGCCGCGTTGTTTTAAAGCGCTGGTCTATCGTAGAACTGGAAAGTAGCTTGTGTGTCGAAATGACTTCATTGAACCTATTACTACGAGCCACTTTGTATTGTTAAAATCAGCCTCTTCTGCACAGCTTACAAGCATTAGAGGTACATGCAGTTCTGTTCTCTTAATTGTACTTAGCCCACATGGTTATTTGCTGTTAACGTTGTCTGTACAGAAAGCGTTTGATGACCGCGAAAAGGAGCGGGACAAGGATCGCGACCGCGAGCGAGAGCAGCGTCGACAACAGAGGATTGCTGACGAGAAGAAGAGGGAAGAGGAGTCGAAGAGAAGGGAAGAAGAGAGACTCAAGAGACGAGCTGAAGAGAAGGAACGGGAGAAGAGAAAGGAGGAAGAGCGACTGAAGGAAAGGTATAGCCTTTTTCCTATTAATCTCTTGTTTAACGTTGGATCACAGTTGAATTTTTTGAAGTTTTGTGTGTTTTAAAGAATTAGATATTACTTTGTAGGGAACGTCGTCGTATTGCTGAGGAACGAGAGCGCGAGAGACGTAGGAAGAGGAGCAGATCACGGTCGAGATCGCCCGGTAAACGACGATTCACCGAAGGCACGTCGAGCAGCAAGCGCAAGCGGAGTCCAAGCAGCTCGGATTCAGAAGATTTGTCAAGGTTGGTGGTAATGGTTTGCAACTAATCGAATATTTCACTTATGCGGCGCAAACGCAGAAGCGACAGCTCGTTGTTCGGTGCGATTTTGAGTTCGATTCAGCATTGGTTTACTAGGTTATGTTGCTTGAAGTCACTAACTTTGGAGGGGTGCAGCCTTGAAAATCATCATTCCATTCCTTATCCAGTGGTTTTTTCGGTTGAACGTAGAAATTCCATATATCTACTAACAGTTCATTCCACACCTCATCACGAAATCCTAGTCACCACAGAGTAGCATCTTTAGTCATTTTTAAAATAATTTTCTACAAATTTGTCTACTTTTGAGGTACTTTTACTACACATTTTTCGTGTTTAAGAAAGAAGAGGAAGAAGAAGCATTCAAGACGATCAAGCGATGAGGATTCAGACTACGATAGAAAGATCAGAAAAGATAAGAAGGCGAAGAAGCACAAGAAAGTGAGTTGTTTTATTAATTGTTTCAGACTTCTTTTTGAGGCAACCCTCAAGGGTTGAAGTGACTGTCAGGGTTTTCCTATTTGACGATGTTGTTTTTTATTGGTGCTATTCTTATGTAAGACTATATAAAGGAAAGAAAATGTTCGGTTTGAACAATAGTAAACGCTGTTGTTAGATTAGGCCTTATTTTTGCCCTGGAACCAATTCTGGTTCATTTATTCAACTTTCCAGGAGAAGAAGAAGAAGGAGCGTAAGAGGACTCCGACTCCGAGCAGCAGTAGTAGTTCGTTGAGTGACACGGAGTAGCTGTGCGTCGTGATTTCGACGCGATTCTAATTTATTGCGCCTCTCTGTATTTGTATGGGCAACGGGCTCCGATTTGATTTCTATTCGCGCTCCATCCTCCTGATGTCTGAAGAAGGATCGTAGTATTTTTTCTGTTTATGATTTAATCAAATTCTACATTTGGCAGGCCATAATGGCTGTGTGGTTCGTGTTTCATTCACGGCATCTCATGTGTTTAGGATCAACCGATGTGTTGCCCTTGTTGAATTTTTGGCGTTACTGTTGATATTTCTGCTGCATTGAATAAATGTTTATACCTCTGGGTGGCGGCTGACTTGTCGACGTGGCCTATGGTTCCATCAGTGCTTGTTGACCGTGCTTTGATGTTGATATTTACGACGCGAGATTTGTCCGGTGAGAAGAATGACTTTGTCGCTTCAGAGGTTTGACCTCTCGCGGTTATATGGGTGATGTGCAACAGCAGAACAGTGCGACCAGTGCTCATCTAGGAGCCGCTAGTGTAACTGTTGCCGCTCTTCACTCGGCCGCTCGCGCTGCCAATAAAGTTGACTCGAACTCCATCTCGCCGAACGTGGTGAAAGGAGGTGGGTGTCGTGTGAATCTGCTTGCACTAAAGTTTAACTGTTTTGTGGTGGTGTAGTGTCTAATGAAGTAAGTAAATGTCAACCTTTGTGGCAGAGGGCATGCTAAGCTTTATGGCAAATGGACGCAAACGCTGGAATCCTAGGTTATTCGGTCTTATATAAGAAAATAGACCTATTATAACTAAACTCGACAAACTAGAACTTACTGGACGACTTGTAGCGTCTTTGTGGGTCAAAACAAGGAAAATCGACTGACCTATGACGATGCCCTCTGACCTGTCCGCCCCCTTTTACACATAGAGGTCGGCCTCCGAGTGCAGTAGCACCTACCGCTGCGTTCTTGCGAAATCTTAAAAAATCCAAAAAAATGAATGGACGAATAAATTCGATGTTGAAAATTTTCGATCGAATTTATATTATATCGAAATATTTTGAGCGAATGAACGAAAGATGATTCGCTCATCAGTAATTGAATTACTTGTTCGAACCGTTCTGTGCTTGAAGATTTAAAAATTACTCGATATTCTAATAAGATTATTCGATTTTCGAATAAAGTCGGAATGTTCAATTTACGTCGAGCACTCCAATATGGCTCCCTTTCGATGTTCGAATTCGAACGATGACTTTTTAAAACTGCCGATGTTCGAATTCGTACGAATATTCGAAAAGTTAGAAATATAGAATATTCGAGTACTCGAGTAATTATTCGAATATATTCGCTCGAGCACAAGTATGGTAGCGCCGGTGGGCTTTTCCAAAAAGTGAAGCATTGGAGCAAGAGATGTTTCTCATATGTCAATGAATCGGCTCCGGTTCAAGCCAGATAATTTTTAAACCATTATGCATTTGAAAATGCCCTTTAGGGTCCAGTTAAACCAACTAGATGAGACCGCATCTAGTTAGTTTAACTGGACCCTAAAGGTTTCTGTTTTTTTGGGCAAAATAACAAGAAGGTCCTTCGTCAGCATTCAGCAAGGTGTCCGTGTATTGACTGGGCTTCACACCAAAGGTCTACATTATTCGACTCAAGTTGTCTAGCTGTTGTAAGATCCGTTCAAATGCTGTCATATTTATTTAGTTATTTATTTATTGAAAGACGTGTCGTACAATACACGTGGATTAACATAAAGAAAAGAAATTTAAAAAAGTAACATAAATTAACATAACATAACATAAATGTTCGCATGATTTCCGTCTCCAGCGGTCGACTGTGGACAAAACTCGATACAATTGATCTATGCTAGTTGGTTGATATATGTTATTCACATGCTATAAAGCCTCTCCATCATCAGTCGCACTCGCGTATACACAACATGAATTAAGCCATTTCCATTGTCTCATGTGACTGTTCCAGAGGTTATAAGCTGTTGTAACGATATTTTGTTGTATTCAAAACTAGCGCCAGGCGGGATTCCAACCTACTCCCTTGCTTATCGAACAAGATGGTTTGTCGTTGCATCACTGCCGCAAACAACATAGCTATTTCGGTAAATAGCCAGTTGAGGCTTAAGAAAATTCACGTGAATCATTCCTTTGAAAGCCTAACTGGGGCCGTATTCATCAACGACTTACGTAACTTTAACGAAGAACTGTAAGCGAAAGGCTCAGTTAACGTGGTTTATCAAGCGATATGATAGGCGGTAAGCCGCCTTATCTGAGCTTTTCGTTTACAATTATACGTTAAAATTATGTAAGTCGTTGATGAATCCGGCCACTGGTTTCCTGCCGATACCAGCGGCTGGCTCATCCCTAGATACGAGTGAATGCTGATTGGCCTCATGAGGAGAGGATGTTGCGTTCAATCAAAAAATAACTCAAGTGGCTTAATGGCGTAGAAGATCCTGTCCGATAAGCATAAGCAGGGAGTGCGGGCTCGACCTTTGTTTAGTGCTAGGGCTTTGATCGCAGCGAAATCATTGTGATTCGTAGACCGTTAGAAGAGATCCATAATGTGGAAATGAGTCGGCTTGTGGAAGCGAGCAACGGCCATTAATTTAGAGCGAACGAACAGATCAAGAAACATTGGAACAGGAGTACGGATCAGATTTTATATAGGAGTACAATGAATACATAGTTATGCACATAGGTATGATAGGTATGCAAAATAACTGCGCCTACTATAACAGTGGTTCGAAAAGGGATAAACACTGATGAGCTGCTGCCTGGATTTGAAACAGTATTCTCTTCTATATCATAAGCATGCATTCGAGACCCTCCATTGATAACACCATGGGTCACAGTGGGTGGCGTATGCCATCGTGATTGATCATCTTTGATGATTATCCTACCTTCTAAAGAACTAGGCGAAGGAGGCGTTCTAATTTGATTTTGAGTTCTAAGAGTGATATTATAGAGAGATTCGAGGTTCTGATGTGAACGATTGTGTGCCGCCGAGGAAATTTCAGGAAATCTTTAGGCTTCTGTAGTGCTTAGGAGGTGTTAAAGAGTGTTAAAGAGTTGGAGTGCGTAAAAAGTATTTACGCACGAGACGTAAACGTTAGAAATAACAACACATTATAAAACTTAACAAGTTTATATAGAAAATGATATCAACAATGATATAGCGAACAGAATAGCATCATTTCTATTTTATATGGGCTTCCTTTCTGCGGATGCAGGAGCGAAGACGCTGAGGGGAGGCATCGACGGTGCGCCGCAAGTAGTCCACGTCGAGTTCGTTCCATGCTTTGACCAGATCATCCTTCCCTGATTTCATACTTTTGTGGGAAGTAACGCAAGCCTTGTTCTCCAAAACTTCCCATATAGAGTGAATCAGCGAATTCAAATCCGGTCTATACAGAGGTCATTCCTCTGTCGAAGTGAATTCATTCATGTTAGCGCGGCACCAGTCCTGAACAATCCTCGACTCTGCGCAGGAGTCTAATCCTGCTGGAAGAAATACGGCTTACTCTCGAGATGGGATTCGAGCCAAGGAGCCAGTTGCTTCTTTAGGACGTCAATACAGATAGTTCTACTGATTTATCTTCACTCCTGTATCCACGAAAACGAGAGGCGCTTGTGATGAATGCACAAACCATGACACTGCCCGGATGCGCCTCCCTTGCAGCAAGCCTTCCACCAGAATTAACACTTTGGAGGTCCTTGAAGAATATACAACATTTTTTCATGTTGTGTGCACAAAAGTATCAGGGTTGAGCGGATAACAAAATTTTGAAACCCGGATAACGGATAACGGATAATTTTGCCCAAAAATCGCCGGATAACGGAAAAACGGATAACGAACAAACAACAAAAATAAAACTGGGCTTAAACTGCTCAAGTTTCAACATCAGATATGGAACGCAACTGCTGTCAAATTATAAGTCTTTTCTAACCACTTTAGTGGAGTTTTTTAAACATAGTGCCGTCGCCTTAACAAAGTCCTATGGGATTCTCACGAAACTTCAGTAAAAGAAACGCTTCTTCATTGCCATCCAAACCGATGCCGAGTTCGAATTGCGAACCACAATTCCTTCACCAGGTTCCGCGAACTGCTATCAAACTCATCAGGGAGGACAAATAGCAAGACCACCAAGCTGTGAAACTAAAACTGTTCTGCAAACTCTACTCTTCTGATGTTTCGCTATGATCACCTTAATTTAAGTCTGGAAAAGATGAGGAGAGATTGAGAATTTGTTCATCCAAGCACATTTCCATAATACGATTTACAATTTTTCATATTTTTGCCGTTTAAAACGAATTGGAAAAACAAGACAAAGTATGCGTAAAACAGCCCAACTAACCGTATGGAAACATTCATGAGTCGCCATTGGAGGGAGAGATGTGAGACCCATTCACCTCTTATTCACTCACATTTCGTTCATTGAACAGCAACTTGCCGGCATTTTGTAAGTTTCCATTTTTGGGTGATTTTAGTGATCAATCGTCTGGTTTTCTTTTTGAATTAGACTGTGACCAAACAGAATGATCCTTGGATGAATGGTTCCTCCGACGCCTCTTGACTTTTCTATGCTAAGTCGACTCAGCCGAATAAAGTCTGCATAACAGTCTTGGTTTCGCAGCTTCACGCGGATCGATACCCTTGTTCGACAGTATCCCAAGATCTAAGAACGTGGAATAAGATGGATGAAACACCAGCTTTCTACAGGCTACCCACTACAAGCCATTGTGCACTCCAAATGCACATGCAGAGAGATACGAAAACTAGAAAAGCAGAAGTAGAATGTCCCTAAAAGGCAATCTTAAATTAAAATGAAGTTCCAACATGCGCAGCGGGGAATCGGTTTAGTACAGTTCAATTGCACTGTTTAGATTTTTAATAGAGAAGATCAATTTCTTAGCTTTACGGAGGTACCACCAGTACCAGCGTACAGAAAATACTTTCAGAGAATCGTTTCTATAGACACACCTCAACAATTTGCAGGAGCGTAGCTTTCTCCACTCATTTAGATGGAACCTGTGCCCATTTTGCTTGTATTCATTACTGCTCAGCGGTATGTGTTTAATGCGTTACAACAGTCTATCAGTAAAAACTAAATTACCTTTGCCGCATGCTACCTACACATTGCAAGCGTGGAAAAGAACGGTAAATTCGGAACTAAACAGTTCATCTTGTATGTGCAAGGACCTCCACTTGTGACCGTCAGTAATATTATCAAGGTAGCGTGTATGCATCCTTGGTCTGCATATGGCTTGTGGTGAAAAGCTCATGAAGAAACCAGCCCATAGTAGGTTTCATAGATGTATGGTATAAATGAACGACCCTGGAAGGATGGAAGTTAGACGTCTTTCCAACTACGTCACCAGTGCCTGAAGTCACCCACCTTCTAGATTTGAATGCTCTCTATTGTTGCTCGTGATCACTCCTATGATTGTGAAGCTTACACAGCTATGCAATGCCATGCCCAAACCTGGGTATCAGCCAATTTGTTGTTCGATATCCGGCCCAAAATTGCCGGATAACGAACAACAAAACGGATAGGCCAAGACCTCCCGGAAACCGGATAACGGATAATCCGCTCATCCCTGAAAAGTATCAAGTCACTTAAGTTTAAAGCATAGAACGAAATCGACGTGGACCACTTGCGGCGCATCGTCGATGCCTTACCTCGGCTCTTCACCGCTGCATTCGCAGCAAAGAAGCCCATATAAAATACAAGTGATGCTATTCCGTTCGCTAGATCATTGTTGACATTTTGTATATAAACTTATTAAATTTTATGGTGTGTTCTTATTTCTAACGTTTACGTTTAGTGCGTCAATACTTTTTACGCACCCTGTATGTCCTAGTATTGGTTCTCAAATTGCTTTCTAGATCCCTGAAAGGGTTCAAAATATTCTCCGGTAGATTTGCAGGTTGGTGCCTGTAGCGCAGTCAGAGGATGTGCCAGCTGCCACCGATGAACCCCATGCCAAGTACTTGGTTCTGGTTTTTATGCCCAATTCAGCCAAGCCTTCCATCTCTCCGTGGTCGGTGAATTGGTGCCAGAGTTGTCTGGGAAAGGTAGAACGATGACTTGTCCATTGGCTGGCCACCACAAATCATTGTGTAGCTAAATGCGCGTTCAAAATCGTCTCCGCGACGTCGCATACAAGTAGAATGCGTGGCGCATCCCAAAAGAGATTGAGTAACGCCATCCTCTATCCTTTATCCTTATCCTACTTTTGTGGATGAACTGTGCGCAACGATTACGAATTAGCTGTCGGAAAAGGCTGTATTTTGCAGTTGTTCGCCTGAACGGGATAATGAGGTGAACCTGTTTTTGGCGGTAGAGTGAGACTACATCGAGAACCTCTATCGGTTAGACAAAAACTCGTCCGCGACACTTGAACCAGTTATGTGCACGAGCGGACTGTAGCCTCATTTCACAAAGCTGTTGCTCGACAATTGATTTTTGGTGGTGTAGTTTAAATCCTGTCGCTTTAAACCTTGTCTCTACGCATTATGTGTCTAATTTGTAAAAGACTTGTAATTTATTTCTTATACCTGACAATTATTTATTAGAGACTTCGTGTGGAAAGAGCTGTGGCGAACGCAGTCTTCAACGCTGGGCTTAAGCTTAAATCGCTGAATCGCTGTGTTCTTCATCCTTTACTGATTGATATAAACCTTTCAATCTTTTGAAGGTCGCCTGATCAAGATAGGTGTTAATGGAGCATTTTTGCACACTTCTTTTATTTCCCGTCTTCGTGATAGCGTGAAGGCATATGAAGCGAAACTTTTGCACCGCATAAATATGGACACGAAGCGAATTAGTTCATCCCTTCGTCCTACCCAAATGAAGGGGGCGGGGTTTAAGTCGTAGACACACGTTGTACTGAAGGTTTCGTTCTCCAGACCATCAACGCGGAGTTACGACTTCTGCTGATCGTGAGTGATATCAGCTCTGGGCTAGAGCTGTGAAAAGCTGGTGTCTAGTATAATTGTACAGTTACGGAAAGCAACCACACATGGGTTTGGGCAGGTGCCATTTCTCAAAGCAGTTGTTTCTCGAACGCGTGGAACGCAGTCGGATGAGGTGTGGGCTGTTGCGTGCGCACGATACCAGGTTCCTGATTCGAATTTCTCGCCCGGGGCTAGTCAACATCCGAGGTCGATGAATTGCTACCAGGCTTCTCTGGGAAGGATAAAGCGCTGACTTGTTCATCGGCTGGCCACCGTAAGTCATTGTATGGCAATACGCATTCAAGTTATCTCCACGACATCACTTAGAAGTAGAATGCTTAACCCATCCTAAAAGGGATTGACCAGCACCATTCTTTATCTTTTATCCTTCAATCGTTTCTGCGTCCAACCTAACCGCGCCTTTCGCTGTTCTAAAGTATTTGAGTCGATAACTACTTTTTCTGAGTTTGAGAAGTTTGAGGCATATGGCCTATTCACGAGGGAAAGTCAGCTTCAACTCACTGATACAGGACATGCCGATCAAAGGTCCACTACACGAATTCAAATAATCTCCACGACATTAGGGGGAAGTTGGGGCCTTGGGCTCAGCAATAGAGGTGGCGTTCCTATAATTGACAGCTTCATCCTTACCACAATTATGTGCCCTGCAGTTATAAATGATGAAAGGCATAAAGAACAGCATTAATCAATCCCTATTTGAGGCGCAGCACGCGTTCTACTCCTGCGGAAGATCGTAGAAGCAACCGAATGCATAAATAGCCTACAATGACTTGCGTTGGCAAGCTGGTGGGCATGTAGGCGTTGTCCTTTCTAGACAAGTCTGATACCAATTCACCGGCCCCAGAAGGTTGGAGTGCTTTGCTGACTTGAGCAGGAAATCCCGACCAAGAACTCTGTATTGGGTGCATGCGATGGCCGGCAGCTATTCTAGGACAATCCTAGCGTGGGGGTAGACCTCCGCTGGGATGCCAAATATTCTCTACCCTATCGTATGTCGTATATCGAAAATATCCAAACCTAACAGAGACTGCACCCAAACCAGAATTGTGCTTTGAACTGTACTTCACTCACAGTCTTACATTTAAAGGGATAGCTACCCGTGCTTCACTGATTCTTTTATTTATTTATTGAAATACTATGTATAAGATAGGATTGAGGTAAAACTGCAATACAACAAACACCATTACTCACAAAACAAAATAGCTGCTAAATATCTACTCACGGAGAATTTGTTTTGCTGCGATGCTTTTGAAAGATTGTTTTGAATTCCGGTAATCTAATAATCTTTTTCCTACGAACTTCGGAGGTTTTTTTTTCATTTTTGGAGAAATTTTCTGAGTGTAGGAGAAAAGAGGAAGACAGAGAAAACGACAAATTTTGCAGATGTTTAAGAAGAAACTGGTTTGCCCCCCCCCCTCATGACGTGCAACACTTTTAGAACTGCCTTGACCGGTTGATTAGGGCGTGATCAATAGTGATGTTGCTTCGGCATTTTGATGTTCCGACGTTCTTACACTTCCATCATGAAGCGGGCGTAACCACTAGACGATCGTCGTTTTGCCACGCAGTTCATTGAGTTGGTTCACGTGTCGATGCACCGTTTCAGTGCTTGGCGTGGCATCACTCGCTTCGTTTGCGTTCGGCGTTCGAAGTGCGTGGAAGTACGCTCGACAACCGGAGGCGGCTGATCTGCGCAGAGCACAGGTTCGTGGCCTTCTCGTTTTTCTGGGCTCTTCGTCACATCTATTTCTTGCCGTCCGCGAACTGAATGGCTTTCAGGTGCTGTCCGGAGTAGGATTCGCTGGCAAAGCGTTGGGAGTTGCTACTTTGCTCACAGGTAAGGCTACCTTTCTCTAATGGTATGACTTTTGTGGAAAGCATTTGTCGACTTGAATTGATTAGAGTATGATTAAAGAAGCTTAAGCTATACATTTTTAAGGGTAAGACTAGAGGGGAGGGGCTGTTTCTAAGTAACAGAATGAGTGCTGTTGTTGCTCCTAAGGTCTGCACATCCACTCCTCAAATCCGATCCGAAATCTTCGGATAATTGGATGATTTGGATAATTTGGATAACTGTGATTTTGTTGAATGATGACGATAGGGGCGATTTTGCGCCCCCGGATTATTGGATGATTCAGATAAGGGCCACCTTGCGGACCCCGAAGTTCTGAATGATTGGGATCGGGAAATCGGAATATCCGAGAATGATTCATTCGATGCACTTGATCCGATTGAAAATCTTAGAATAATTGGATGATTCGAATAACGGAGATTTGGCGGAGTGAGGATTTTTGGACGATTCGGATAACCGAGATTATGCGGACCCCGAATTTTTGAATGGCTGAGATTGGAATACCCGAATCGAATATGGGAAAATGATTTATTCGATACCTTCGATCCGATCGAAAATCTGCAGATAATTAGATGATTCGGATAACGCTAAATCCGCGAGCCATGGATTTTTGGGGCCGGATTCATCAACGACTTAGAGCAATTTCACAGAGAAAATTACAGCCGAAATCCTTGGTAGCGCGGCTTATCAAGCGATATGGTGAGCAATAAGCCGCGTTATCTGAGTTTTCCGCCGTGAATTCTCTGTTAATGTTATGTAAGTCGTTGATGAATCCGACCCCTGAATGAATTTGATAACGGCAATTCCGTGGGCTTGGAATTTTGAATACGGAAACGGGCAATTTCGAGGGCCATGGGTTTTTGGAGATTCGGATCGGGATATCCGAAATTGATTGGTTCGGATTCAATATATACTGCTTAGTATTGACGATATTTGCACAATGACGCTGAGCTTTGGCCTACTTTCCGTCCATCTTTCGCGTATCTTCTAGATTCTATATCTAACTTCTGTGCTCGTGTTGGAACCGCAGCAGCGCAGTCAGAGGAGGTACCGGCTGTCGGGGGAATACGAAATCTTGGTGCTTTAGGTTCAGGTTCCACCCAGGCCAACAAAGCCTTGCATTCTTTCAGAGAACGGAAATTGGCAGCAGATCTTTCTTGAATCACTAATGCACTGATTTATCCGTCAGTTGGTGGCAAGAAGGAATGGCCGAACAAACGTGCATTAAAATCTCATATCCCGTCGAAGTAGAGTGCATGGCGCATGCCGCATGGAGATTGACTGGCGCCGGCTTCTATACTTTATCCTTTATCACTCATCCTTCATAATCTATTTGGCAATGCTGTTGAAGTATGGTTGCTTATGTTTTATCCTTCTTTATTTTTTCTTTCATTTAAGGTTTGATAGTCTGAACAACGCCTTCTCGATACCTATTAGTGCTAAGGCTGATGCGTGTTCTGGTGCCGAAAGGATTGTTGAATCAAAAAAGGAGGGAGCAGCGCTTTTGTTGACACAGCCGTTTTTTCTAGCTAGTTTGTAATCCAGCCGCGATCTCATTTCGGCCACATTCCACGCATCACGCGTTTTCGTCTGGTTTATAGATCATCGATAATTCGGCGAAACTTTCGAGTGCAGCGCTTCTTATACGCGTTTTAGTCGTGTCTGGAAACAGCTATGAAGTATTTCGCTGTCTTTATGTTAAGGTACAAGATTTAAAGCCTTAGATAGCATTCGATCAATAGGTCATTTGTACTTGAAGATAAGAACTGCGTGTAGGAACAGTTGACGAACGCGATAAGCGCCGTTGGTCAACAAAAAAATCTCTTGTGCATTTTTTTCGTGGCATCGATCTCTTCGAGAACTGGCATTCTGCAAAATGCACCATCTGGTTCGAGAAGGCGATTCTTAGTCGTTGTTTTTTCTGCTATTGGAACTCTCACTGTTTAACTTCGCGTCTTCTTGTCCGCTTTGGCTTCTCGAATAGTTTGTTTCGCTTGTTGGGAGAAGCTTCCACTGGGAAAACAAGGTATAGAACAGTGCGCCTTGGTTAGAGCAGTTGAGTGTCCCTGAGAACCTCGTCCGAGGACACTTCATAGGATGTATAGGCAGTTGTGCCTAAGAACGAATGCCGCTGCGTTTTCTGCTTTTCTATGATTTTGTGTCATATTTTCTTCCATTTTTACTGTCAGCGTGTGTTACATCGCCATTCTTTGCATTTAATCAATTTCAAACCGCATGGTGAGGCCAGCAAGAACATTTGCATGCGATTATTCAAACGTTGTCGCTCGTAGCATACTAACCAAGCCATTGTTTCTCTCTTTTCGTGGATGAGTTTCTACGTTCAGACTCATTTGTTGTTGAGAGGTCTGCTTTTGACTGAAGCCTATTACTTAAATTATAAAAAGACAAAAGATGGTGCTAGTTAATCCCAATATGGGGTGCGTCACGTG
The DNA here is from genome assembly GCA_947396885.1 of Heligmosomoides polygyrus polygyrus. Lineage (NCBI taxonomy): Eukaryota > Metazoa > Nematoda > Chromadorea > Rhabditida > Heligmosomidae > Heligmosomoides > Heligmosomoides polygyrus. The sequence continues at coordinate 16,902,574 of OX377205.1, forward strand.
TCAGAATACTTATTTATTTACTGACGTGTAATATAAACACACGTAAAAAAATCTAAAAAGATACGAATCAAAAACAAACATCAGACAAACAGTAACACTAAAAAAACCAACAGGAGACGGAGAGAAGAAAAGAGAATTTAGTTAGCCTTGTTGGGATAGTATAAGCTATTGACAAACAAAACTGAACAGAGCAGCAACCATCAAATTTAACCAAACATTTTGCGAGCAATAAGTTTTTGAAAAGCTTGAACAGATAGCCCTAGGATATCTTCCTCTTCACTAAGTAATTTGTTGAACTCCCGTAGGTTTCTATACGTAAAGAAATTTGACCTAATCTGGGATTTTGCCACAGGGATATAAAGTCTGAGCCTTCCCCTTCTAGACGTCGTCAGTGGTGCACCAAAAAAAGTTACTGGATCAATTGAAACGCTTTTTGTCAGGATCTTAAACATCATAATCAGATCTACTTTCCTACGTCTGTTCTGAACTTATCTGCTCTAGCCATTCCATTATTCCGTCATTCCCAGAAACGAAAGGTGGCGAAGACTGTATACGTTCTCGACGTTCCACTGAACACTTTGCGTGCAAACGTAAATGACCGAATACAGTTGGTACGATCGGACAATGCTGGACTTTTCCGATCGGCTGGGCCAGTACCCCGTTCGGGCGAAAACCCACAAATGTTATAGAGTCAGGCGGCAGCTCTGACCTCCAACAGCCCTTTTTAGGGCTAACTCTCACTCCGGCTGTGGGCGAGTGTCCAACTCGTAGTAGCCGAGTAAGGGCGTCGCGTGTTCTCCAAGTAAGGTCCATAGGTCGTCGCAGCTGGTGTCGACCAACTGTGACTCAAAAGGACGCAAACAGTGGGTGAACAATGCCTCGACATGGGAACTCTCTAGGAACGCAGACGAGCCTGTAAGGACCGCCCCATGCTCAACAAAAGGGTACTATTATACAAGTTCGTCAAGCCCACGGAGCACATGACCGCCCGTCATCAGCAAGGGACTGTCGTGGTTCCGCAAATAGAATTGGCGGCAGTACCAGACGAGGTAGCAATACCGGCGCCTGTACCACTGCCGCGATCGGTCGAGACTGCGTCAGGGCCGCAGGAAAAGCGGTAACGAATACTATAGACGAACTGAAGGCAGCTATGGTTGCAGAGTTCGGACAATAATACCGCAAACCGATCATGTCACTGGTTCGGCAACCTCTGAGGAGGCCAGAAGCGGAGATCTCAAAAGGATGTTGCGTACAGGCAGCGAGATCTTCGCGGAAGAACTCCATCGAGTGAACGGCAAATCACCAACGTCCCTCAACGCTGTGCACACGATTGGGTCTGCTGTTGAATTCACCAACCCCGGATGGATGGAGGGTTTGGTTGGCCTGTAGAGGATTTGGAGCAAAAAGATCGGATCTAAGATCCTCTTCACCCCTGTCGTGTGTTCTTTAGTTCATTCGTGCACTGAATGTACAGCCAAACTGCTTTTAGATATGCTGTAAACTTCTAATGCATCCCAAAGGGATTGACTTCAGTCGATTCGGCACTATTGAACTTTCACAGCTTCAGAGGTCGAGCAGAAGAAAAAAAATTCCGTCCAAACTTCGCCCATTGTTTGTGGTACTGATCACGAATCTGACATTCGTTTTTGAAATTTCGGCCGATTACGGTGAGCTACCGTAGGCGCGGGTGACTAAGGTAATGGTTACCGATTTTGCCCAAACTTCAGCTATAGCGACTATCTGGGGTGCTGATCACATATCTAACATCCGTTTTTCTTTTACGCTAGAGTACTATAGGGGCGTGCGACTAAGATCATGGTTAGCAGTCACTGACGATCGTTGTGCCTGGTCTTATATGGTGAACAACTATTCTGGGGAGCGTGTTCGCGTCCGGCATGAGCACCAACTTCACTTTCGATTCGTGATCAGCACCTTAGATAACCCCTATAGCCCAAGTTTGGGCGAAATTGGTGACAGTGACCTTAGTCACCGTCCCCTATCGTAACCTACCGTATTCGCAGCGTAATACGGAGAATAGATGTCAGATTCGTGTTCACACCGCAGATAACCCTATAGCCGAAGTTTGGGCAAAAAGGGTTATTATGATCTCGACAGCCTTGCTCACCCGTACCTACCGTACATAACCTACTGTAATCGCCCAAAATTTAAAAAAAACGGAGGTCAAATTCATGATCACCCATCCAGGTAACCCCTCTGGGCGAAGTTAGGGCGAATTTTTTTCGACCTCCAGTCGTCAAAGTACAATAGTGCCTAAAAGTCTGACGCATTCCAAAGGGAATGATTGCAGTCGACTGAAATTTGTGGACTATACCAGACTACGAATGCTTTTTGTGCCCATTTTTGTCCAATACTGTTCCCAAGGGAAAAGAAACTCCATTTGCTGGTGTTTTTTATAACCAAAATTTCGGCAAATTATCCCCTCTAATTTCAGTTTCCGGCTTCTCGTTGTTCATTGTCGGCATATCGTGGGCTCTGAAGGTGAACACTCCACGCCAGTTTGGCAACGCCATGCGCGAAGCATTCGGAGACTCTCTACGACTACCACAGAGCCAAAATTCGCAAACGTTCGAAGAACTGGTGCTCAGCATCGAGGCGTCGAAACAGAAATCGTACGTCACACGTGCTCTTTTTCGGTGCAGAGCTACTAATGTATGCATTCGTGTGTTTCCACGGTTCTGATATTCTTCTCTTTCGTTTCAGTGCTGCCTCTAACATAGAAGTTATCGATCAGAATTGATTACGCGACGGTCTTCGTTTTCATTCATACAGTCTTCCAACCGATCATTTTTCTTTTTCGTCAAAAATTTCGACGAAATTTTAGTCCATAGTATAGAAGAGGTAATGCGTTTGCACGTTTTTTCCTCGTGGAGCGATTCTACTCTAAACTTTCAGTTTCAGAGATGCTACCACTGATTATTCCAGTCATTCTTCTGTTTCTTGTTGTTATACTATTATTCTCCCTCCGTAGCAATAGACCTTTGCCGCTGCGACCGTCGTCGAAGGTGAGTGGACATTCGAAACCGTCGAAGTTCTGGTTTGATGCGAAGGCGGCCTTATTTTATGAATGATTTTTGGCCTTTTTGTATTGTTTTGTTGCAGAAGGTATCCCATTAGGTATATAAATAAATAAATGAACATCCTTGATGCGAGAAATGAAGGGGAGTGTGGAGCGCAGTCCTAGGAGACTGTCGCATGCACCCGATACCAAGTTCATGGTTTGAATTTTCCAGGCCAACTAGGGCTTTTATCCCTTCGAGGTCGGTGAATTGGTAGCAAAGTTTCTTAATAACGGCAAAGCGCTGGCTTGTTCATCGGCTGGTCAGCGCAAGCCATTCATTCTATAGGCCAAATGCGCACTCAAATCGCCTCCACTATATTCCGTACAGGTAGAATGCGTGGCGCATCCAAAAAGAACTGATTGACGCCTTTCTCTATCACAACACGCTGAACTAGTTTCTATGTGCTTTGCATTCTAGGTGGGATAAATCAGGCTGTGCGTATGTGTGTTTGATCCGCTTTTCTACCATTTCCCCTCTCACTATTAGGATAGATCTATTTTTTAAGAAAAAAGTTGTTCATCATAATTCGAAACGTTACTCTGCCGCATATTTCTATCATAGGGCGCGGTTTCATCCATATAATACATCATACAGCCTATGCTCGTATTGTTGTCAGGTTTTGTACACTATTCAAGCCATGTAGCGATGAACCCTACTACCTTTGGTATGGCGAAAATTACAGCCATTTTCGGAAGAGGTAAACACGAATATAAGTTGAGAGCCGTAAACAGGTATTGGTCCAAGATGGCATTTTAAGCTCATTCACAACGTAATGTAGAAGAGGATTGCATGGCGTGTCTGAAACTTTATCTGAGTCTGGCGTAAATCTTCGCACTAGCGTGCTTTTGAGAATGTAAGCAGTTAGAGTAGAGGCCACCAGGCTTTATTCACTCAATTTAAGAATCTGTTCCAATGAGTGTTCGCATAACTGCTCCAGTTTTTAGTTTCATATCTTCAAAGAAATTCGTCGCGTTTGGAGAGGGGAGGCTTGACGCTGGCTAAATGTTGAATTGAAAGGGAAATGAACCTTCTCGTCTATTGCTTCGAGGGGATTTAGGAGTAGACCTGAGATGAAAGCACGAGATACCACACTGTGAGACGTTTTGGGAGTGATCTAGTGTACAGTGATTAAGATGAAGTTCTAGAGTACATTAACAGTTACACGGTGTCATTTGTAACTGAACTATCGTAACGAAGTTCCGATTTTTGCAACCCATTAATTTTTGAGGATTTGCCATTGTATACGGTGAAGCAAGGGTAGCGTCAAAGTTAGAATCTTCTTTTTTCAAAGCTCATGCATTCTGAAATTTGCTATGATGAGAGAAACAATTTCCGCGAAGCCCTTCAGTTGCTTGATGCAATGATGCTGTTCTTGTTGAGATGGAGTTGAAGGCCCTCGTATGCTTGAAGTTTCCTGCCTCATAAAACGTTCAGCTTTCTCAAACGCTTACTTCTACAGGACTATAAAATTGATCAAAGCAGACACAACCTGAGGCCGGTGTCCCTTATAATCAAGACTTTTCTCCAGGTGCTCTTGGTAACTGCACATCCTGATGACGAGACGATGTTCTTCGCGCCAGCATTACGAGCCTTAACCGCTGCGGGTCATCGGGTGTTCATATTGTGCATTTCTAATGGGAATTTTGATGGCCTGGTATGTTTCAGAATTCTGTAGCCTGGAGATAATTGTTGTTATAATGTTATTTGAAAATCCGTTCCTTTGTTCAGGGAAGGATAAGAGGTCGTGAGCTTCAAGAGGCGGTTCAGTTTCTTGGCGTCACGTCATCGGACGTCACCGTTCTCGACTACGATGCTTTCCCAGATGGTGGCCAATGGGATCGGCAAGCACTGAGTAACGTTGTGTTGAGGCACATGGAGGTAAGAGGGGTGTGTCTGCTTTGCTAGTTGAAGACAGCAAGACTGCTCCTATAAAATGTTTCTGATGAGCTTCGATGGTCGTCGGATGGATGAGAATCAGTTCTGAGCCAAAACTGCTATCGAGGCTCTATCAAAGTGACTTAATTTGGCGAACATTTGGGCTCCGAGCGTTTTAGGAAGGCTGACTCCGTCGCTTTTCTGTTCAAGCCGTGTTCTACGAACCCGTAAAAGAGCTGATTCCAGGTCCTGTCCGTAGACTGCGTGTTGTCGTTCGATGCCGGCGGAGTTTCTGGGCACGGGAATCATTCGTCCTGCTTTGAAGCGCTTCAAGATGCATACACAAGGGGTGTCATCCCAGAAGATGTACAGATTTTCGTGTTGGATTCGGTTGCACTTCTGCGAAAGTAAGTCTTCCTATAGGACTTCTTGGTTTTTTAGATCAAATGAGAGCATTTGTCTCCAGGTACACAGGGATCTTCGACGCTCCGCTGTCGTTGGCCCGTTCGCCGTTTCAGTACTTTGCGAGAGGTCGAGATGTCGTCGCCGCGTGGCGAGCGATGCGAAGGCATCGCTCGCAGCTGGTGTGGTTCCGGTTTCTCTACATGATCTTTAGCAGGTGAGCGCCTAGCTGCCAAGAGATTTCTTTGTATTTAGTTGTATATTTAAGTTGCCAAGTAATGTTTTTAAAAGATTCTGAAAATTAAAAAAAAAATAAAGCTAACTGTGAGTACTAATAAGGATGCACTAATGCCTTCTACAGTCAGATTTGTTTTAATGTAAAGCATTTTTCTTTATCTAATGTCCTCGTTTCTAAAAAATGTAGAAAAAAGAATAGAGAAAGGAGGGAAGAAAGGGAAAGCAAAAACATCTGCTGATACTGACTACTTAATTCAATTACTGTAGGAATTTAGGTAAATGTTTTATGTGCTTTTTAAATAGCTATACTACAATTTTTTCATGGCGCTGTTGTATTGTGTTAATAGTGTTTTTCGACACGTTATTTGGTCAGCGTAGAGTAAATAAATAAATAATACAATGTAGTCACTGCAGAACAATAAAGGTTATCTCCATCTCTAGAAGAGTTAAATGAAGCACACTTATTGTTCTTAAGATCTGTTCCATATAATGTGTGTGTGTGTGCGAGGACCATGGGCTTTTAGCCTTATGAGCTGAGAGTTAAGGGAATTCTACAACTGAAAAAAGCGATGTCTCTTTGAACGCAACACTCCATGCTACCTCTAAAATGGAGTAAGAAGGCGTGGAAAGCAGTGTCGCACTTCTCATTTCCAAGCTCAGATCTCCCGCTTTGGCCATATATTGCTTTGCTGCAGAAGTTTGTTAAGGCCTATAAGGAGTTGTGTTCACACTACAGGGATTCAATTCAGCATTGCTCAGTGTGACTCTGACGTGAATCCCCGATTAGATTCAAGGTTCAGGTCTCGCTCAGGCCAACCATTCCTTCTGGATTCTCCAGATTGCCACCGTACTTGTCCGGGAAAGATAAAACACTGACTGTTCCACTTTTTGGCTGCTGCAGATCATTGTCTATACAATTTTCACGTCGAATTGGACACTTCTCAAATCAAAGTGGTCACTTTTCGAATAAAATTGGACACTTCTGAGCTAGCTTTAAGCCTCTGAAATCAAAGCGACTTCTCCCGAATAGAAATGACCTTTAGGCAGGTTCAACTACAGTCTCCATAAGATGGCTAGAGTATTTTTTGTTCAAGTAAAATTTGGTATAACGTCATCTGAAATTCTTTAAAGTTTATCTGCCCCGATATGTGTAATAATTTTATAAAATTTTTGTTGATACAACAAAATAAATTAAAAATTGTGCTAAAGCACAACAGAGAAGTAAGCATATAGCGCATTAAAAGATCAAATCGCGCCATGCATTCAAAAAGTTCGCCGCAACTTTGACTGATAGTGTAAATGCCACTTACATGAACCATTGAGGATATGTGTTTTTTACATTTGTTTTTGTCGTGTCGTTAACAGGTATGAAACTCTATCCAAACTGAATTACTGCTATCAATCGAATAAAAATCGCGACGTCTTCGAAAAGGATGGCGCAGTCTATTTTTTGGCACTAAAAATGGCCGCCTTCTTGCTGTTTAAGACAAACTTTAAACGTTATTTTTCCTTAAAAAATGAGAAACGTGCAAAACTTCAGACAGTAGGTTCACTTATAAGGTAGACGAAATAACACTTCGAAGAAAGTTATACTCAAATTTTCCTTGAACAAAGAATTATCCTAACCTTTTGTGAGTGTCTCTAGTTTCATGCGGAAGGAGTTCGTTCCGATTTGATTTCAGAAGTCTGATGCTAGCCTAGATAAGTGTCTCATATGATTTTAAAATGTCCAATTTGCTTTCAAAAGCGTCCAGTTTGATTTGAAAAGTGTCCAATTCGACGTGAAAATGGTATAAATCAAATTCACTTCAAATTCTCTAAGCGATATCCTTTAGAAGAGTTCGTGGCGCATCTCACAGTGCGGTTAAGGCCTACATTTATGCTTGCATTATTTCTGATCCATCCATAACTCTTAAAGGGCTAATGCTTGACTTACCAACAGTGATCGATTCGTGAGCTATATTAAGCAAGGTTTGGGCACAAGTGAAGTAAATGGATATCTCATATGGTCGCCAGATGGATGTCCATCATTTAAATATTTTTCTTGCTGGTTGACTTAAGCGTGGAATCCGAACAGGTACATTGAATCGTTTGCAAGCGACAGGTGGCGCTTCCTCCTACTGCACTACTGCGCGCCTTCAGAAATTCGCGTATGTCTAAAATCAATGGTTGCATGAGGAAACAAACGCAAAAAACAGTGGTCATGGGATGGGCTGTGACTTCAAAAGATTGAATATCTCTTCATAGATCTCGATCAGTGCTGTGTTCAGATTTATCTATATCAACACCTTCCGACGTATCGCTCCGATCAACAAGGTTCCAGTGGCCAAACGGAAAAGCAAGACGAACTAGTGCTAGATGTGCTGTGATTACCAGCGGTTCAGTTTTGTTAAGTTATTGTATAGTCGTTTAGAGATTAGGACTAACTGTCGTTTAGGTTTACCACTGCTCATATCGCCTCCGTGTATCGTTTGAATTGTTTGGTATACGTTTCTATTTTTTAGATTGTTAAATATACCTTGTATTTTGTTATGATTTAGGTGACTGAGAAGTGAATAAACTTCTGTGTTTATGCATTCGTGAATGGTGCCCTGTTGCAATCGTTGAGTTTATCACGGGATAGAGAGAACACTGTGAAACTGATGATAGGATACATATGTTGGCTGTGAGAACACGAAATTACGCCTGGACCCGATTTAGGCTTCGCTTTGGAAGTCATAATAGAAAAGCTCGATGGGGTATTAGGTTGGTGGAAAAGTCTCGCATCAAAGCGTATTTTTTCTTTAAAATTTTATTGCTTCTTCTGTGAGCGACTTCAATCTACAAAATAACTACCGTTTACATCTACAATCTTCTGCCATCTGATGGGGAGATCACGGAATCCTTTCTTCCAGAATGGAGTCAGCTGTTACTCGAAGAAGTGCTCCACTTCGGATTCCAGTTCGGTTCGGTCATTGAAGCACCTATCCCTTAGTTGTTGATTGAGAGCTCGAAAGAGGTGGTAGTCCGATGGCACAGAAACTGGGGAATACGGGGTGGGCAGTACCTCCCACCTAAGCTCCTGCAAGTTCTGGAGAGACAACCACGAAACGTGGGGGCGAGCATTGTCGTGAAGAAGGTGATCATCCCTCCGTCCCCGCCATTTGCGCGACATGTCATCGCTCAGCTTCTGCAGCTGTGCAGCGTAGATGTTCGCTGCTACTGCGACGCCGTCATCAGAAAGCTCACGATAGAGCGTTCCTCGAGAATCCCATCAACAGCACAGCATTACCTCCTTCTGGTGGATGTCCGCCTTGACGTTGTGGTTGTTGAGGGAGCCACTAGGCCTTCCGAATATGGCTAACGCGGAAGACCCAAGATTCATCACCCGTAACGACATTCTCGAGAAGGTCCTTATTACGAAAACGAACAAGGAGAGACTGAGCGATATTCAGTCGCGAAGCCTTGTCCGAGTCACAGAGTCGATCAGACTTCTCCGGAATCGTAGTATTTATACGCCCTCAGAAGCAAATTGCCACGTATACGAAATACTCTAGAATGTTTGCGCTATAACTACATGGCACCAAACAGTTCATGGAAGTTCCTGTTGAATCTTTAAAAATTTTAAAAATTTGTGGTGTAAGACTTTTTCACCAACCTAATATATTCCCCACCCTTTTTATATGCTGCATATATGGCAATTACCCGCATGGACCGCATCCGAAACGATGTCATTCGGCAGAAGTTCGGTGTCGCGCCGATAGGGGACAAGATGCGCGAAGCTCGCTTACGATGGTACGGCCACGTTCTGCGTGGAAAGGAAGGCAGCGTCCGCAAGACAGGCCTTAACTTCGAGGTAATTGAAAGGCGGCCTAAGCAGCGCTGGTCTGATAGCGTATGGACTTGAAAGCAGCTGGTGTCCACCCAGATCTAGCGCTTGATAAAGATGGCGTCACGGCACCAGAATAGCGGACCCCGCTACGAGGCGGAACAAACGCTGAAGAAGAAGATATGGCATTTATGGCATTTTCACGTCAGATTGAACACTTCAAACCAAATTTGACTTTTTTCAGCAAGCTTGACGTTTTTGAAGTTAGATGAACCGTTTTCCAAATTGCAGCAAGTTTTTCCCACATTACAATAGACTCCGAGACGATTAGAATAAGCTTTTCTTCGAAAACAATTTAATATGAATTTCATTTTAAATTTTGAAAAGTCACCTGCCAATAAGTGAACACACTGAAACTTCACAAAAATCTGTCTTTCAAGGAAAAATTGTTACTGAAAGTTTTTGAGGTGAGGCGAACCATTTTCCAAATCGCAACAAGCTTTTTCATAGTAAGTCTGACATGATTAGAATAATTTTTCAAGGAAAATTTAATGCAAATTCTCTTTGAAATTTTCAAAATTCACCCGCCAGTAAGTGGACACACTGAAACTTCACAACAATTTTGTCTTTTGAAGAGAAATTGTGGTTGAAAGCTTTTTGTAGAACAAAGGAGGGCAGCTATTCTTTTAACCGTGTTGAACGAAGAGATCGCGGCTCGCACTGGTGTAGCTCGCTGCGATTTTAAATGGACTGATGGCGTGAGTGCTGCTTAAATGAAACGGTGATATGATGAAGCGGGTTTTCTACTGTTGTTTTTTAAGCATTGACAAGTGACTCAAGCAGAACTTTCGCTACCTAGAGAGTGAAAACCGTGGTTCTGATTGAATGCTTGGCACAATCTCGTAATTTATCATTAAAGTTGCATCTTTCCTGCACTTCAAACAAAAATTTAAACCATGAACCACTACTTTTCCTTGAAAAATTGAAATGTTGTAAAATTTTGAACCGCGTGTCCACGTATGTATTGGGCAATGAATTGAAAAAAAATTTCAAAGGAAGGCATACTGAATTTTCTGATTTTCTTCGGCAAAAAACCCACTCGCCCCAACCCCCCCCCCTCAAATTCAGTCTGAAAGACACTCGCTTACCATTAATTAGTCTGGGAGGCGTTCAGTTTCATTTCAGCTTGACATCCGTAATAAAGTTCTCTAGCAATCTTCCTTGCCTTTGCCTTTGCTGAAACAAGTTCTCGACTACTCCAGTGCTTAGGTCAAAGTCCTAATCGTTTTCGAAAAGAAGATGTTCTTGTTCTGTAGCAGACATGGATTAGGAACGTCAGCGACATTCGAATAGATTTATTATTAGAGGATTTATTGCACATATTGCACTAGACGAGGCGACGACACACGCCTTGAGCTCCGATTAATCTGTGGCTGATCCCACAATGAACGCACGGTCTGCACCGGTAGATCCGCTCTGAGCGCAGGAAACCTAGAAAAGCGATTGTAGTACGAACGCCTACTGTTTGTTTTATAAATAAGGATAAGGGACGGCGTTATTCAATCCCTTCTGGGATGCGCCAAGCATTCTATTTCAACGGGATGTCGGAGGCGACGTGAATGCGTATTTGGCCATACAATGACTTGCGGTGGCCAGCCGATGAACAAGTCAGCGCCTTCTCCTTCCCAGACAAGTCTGGTCGCAATTCGCCGACCCCTGAGGGATGGAAGGCTTGGTTGGCCTGAACGGGAAATCCGGACCAGGAACCTGGTATCGGTTGCACGCGACAGTCGGCGCCTCCTCCGACTGCGCTACACGCGCCCATTATTGTTTGTTTCATATATAATCTATTTGCTTCTGCTGAGGTGAGGCGTTTTTTCAGTAGAACTTTCATAAAATATTGTGATTTTAACTTTAAAAAAATATAAAAGACGGCGGTAATCCTTTTTGGCTTGCAAGGCAGATTGAATACTGACCTTTTGGCCTATACAATGACTTGCGGTGGCCAGCAGAGAGACAAATCAGTGTTTCATTTCACTCAGACAATTGTGGTACCAACGCACCGATCCTGGTAGATCAGAAGGTTTGTTCTTGGCGTGTCCTAACCAGGAGTCTCTATTCGGGATGCGTAAGGCAGCGGGCACCTCTTCCGACTGCGCTACCACGCGCTGATTTTGAATAAGAAAAGCAATAGTGGTGAAACAGGATTGGTATGCTTCCTTACCTTCACCGTATTAAGAGTAGGTAAGTCTATCTGTCTTTCTCATTCATCTCATCGCAAACCTATTTTAGCATTAAAAAGGGATTTTTAAGCTACTTAGATGGCTAACATAAAAATGATGTAACATTCTTTATTCCATTCGTTTGAGTTTAGAGGTAAGGTGAATTCCCTACAGAGGAGCTACCAGAGGAGCACCGGGTGCAATTGTCGTGGGATATGAGCACCGTGTATCTCTTTCAGTACAACACATAAATAACGAATGCGCGTCGACTGTTTGGTCTCAACGATACGTAGTTTTGCACAATGGATTTTATTCTATATTTTAGCCTAATTTTTAGACGAGCGGTAGTGCAGTCGAGGAAGGCCCAGGCTGCCATGTGACCCGATTCCAGATTTCTGGTTCGGATTTCCCAAAGAAGAAGAATTGGTTCGGCCAACCAATTCTTCCATCCTTCTGGGGCTGGATTCATCAACGACTAATCTGCGGGTATAGGGGTAGAGATACCCACGATGAAGACTGAGTCTTTGACTCTTACCTTATCTCTACCTGACTCTTATCTTTCCTCCTTATATCCCGCATACCCACGGGTTTAATTGTTGATGAATCCGGCCCCTGGATTCGCTGAGTTGGTACTACATTTGTCTGGAAAGGAAAAAGCACTGACTTGCTCATCGGCGGGCCACTGCAAGTGATAATATCGTCATATACGCATACATCTTGTCGCCACGACATATCGTAGAAGTAGAATGCGTGGCGCATCCCGAAAGGGATTGAGTAACGCCGTTCTTTGTTCGTTGTATTCATTAATTTTTACAAACAACTGTTGGGCGTAAGGGATTCCACCGAAGACCCATAGATCAGCTCCTGTAGATAGTAAACTGATGAGAAAACTCACGGATGTAATCGGCACGTTTACCGTGGATCCTGGCGCTGTACGAACATTCCATATTCCATTCACGCAGTACACCTGAATTTCTAATTCTATTCACTGTAAAAGATGAATGAGGAGAGCATTCTACCACTGGCTTTCTGGGGCTTTTCGACGTGCTTCGGCCATTTTCAGGAGTGATTCACACATGAACAGTCTGTTCCGTTCTATAGGTACCCAACTGCTGCTGTGTGAAGGATTCTCTGAATCCACTACCACTTGTGTTCCTTTTTCGAAGTAGTCTCTTTTTTTCGTATGCAAGGACTGATTCTTGAAAATCTGGCATCAATCGGGTACTTACGTTGACGACCAGTGAGGGTGGACCACCAGTCACCGTTCGAACGACATTCCCATTCGCATCAAAGAACTCGATCTGCATCGTAGTGGGCTGAAATCACTGCATTGCTATCATTCATCGATTCGCTTATTCGCTAATTTTCTTATAGTTGTGCTCGAATGGCCTACTCGAATAGGCATTCGAATGACTTTAAGTTTGAATATTCAAGAAATCTTGCTTTTCAAATGTATTTGAATTCGAATACTCAAAACATCGCCTTTTTCGAACGCATTCGAGTCCGAATATTTAAAAAAATCGCCGTTTTCGATTGCATCATAATTCGAATACTCAGAAAAGCTGGAGGCTTTGAATATATTCGGATTCGAACATTTGATATTTTTGTGGATTCAAAACCATTCGAATATTCGTAAAAATTTCGAGAGCACATCTTTGTTCGCTATCAACGGAGAATATTAGGTCGGACTGAAATTCTCCGCCGTTTTAGTCCTCTGAATCTGAGGGCGCGACCTTCGTCACGTTCTATGTTCCGCGACTTGGTAAGAGGTTTTGATAACATTATGTAGGAAAAACTTGAGGCCTTTAAAGACAGATAGAGAATGTAAGACGCCTTTATAACAACCAAGCTAACTAGTTACTTTCTTCGCTGATGAGTAGCGGGGTAACTATTTCTAAGCATGCTTTGTATGAAGATGGAACAAGACATGTTTACTACCGTTATTTGTTGTCAGTGTTGTTGTTTTGATTAGCTGTTTGTTGCGATCATTATTACATGATGGTTTATGCTATTGTATTAATATAAATACCCGAACAATTCTTGTTTTTAGATTTGCACATCATTCTATTTAGTGGAAAAGCAACGAACATTTCTTTGAAAAAGCAGTTATTTAATTCAGAGCGAAGGAAGACTGTTGATCGCGAAGCTTCTTCGACGCTCTACGGTGTTCCAAAATAACGTGATGAAAGTTTTTAAAAAATTGTAACTACGAAACAAGTGACAAGTTTACAAATCAATACATTAATAAGAACAACATAGACACTAGGCTACACTGTATTCGACCGGATTAGCGTTTTGACTTCTGTACTCCCTTGGTACGAGTACAGAAGTCAAAACGCTTGGTGAAGTTTTCGGCGATGGGCTGCAGATCATCTGGTCGTTCATACTCTCGACGCAGAGATTCCTTCTGGGCCTTCGGGCTGTGGCACGGACCTTTGCCTTCAAAATGATCCACGCGCTGCAATCCGTCGGATTCAGATACGGGGAGTGCGGTGGCTATTCCGCAGACATGGCGAATTCGTGAAAATTGGCCTTGCACCATGCGTGTGTGCTTTTCGCCCTATGTGCGGGAATTGAGTCTCGTTCAAACGTCCAGTGCGCATTGCTGAAGTGCTGCTGGGACTAGAAGGGTGCCACAGCCTCGAAAATGTTCCAAAATGATTTTGATGGTGTTCGGCGATGACAGGGGTGACTAGATCCTCTCCAGATCAGATCCTGCCATTATGGCGGTTGTGAACCTACTCCACGGCAAAACAGCTTCTCGTCCGTGAAAAGTGTTCGCTCCCACCCGCGACCTGCGGCCCGCAGCTTGAGCTATCGGCATCAATGAAACCCTTCGCGCTTTCCATTAGGAGCTGGGCTTTATGGAACTTGTAGGGCTTGCGCCACTGTTTCTTTTTACTACTCGATGCACTGACGTGAGACTGACACCAATATCACGGGCGATTTTTCTCAGGAGATCATGGGATTTGGGATTTGTTACTTTTCGATGATTTTCCGGATCTGCGGCGTTTTCACAGTGCGATTTCTTCCTTGTGCTCGACGGTCACGTTCATGACCAAGCTCCTTACATGGACGGGCTTCTGTGGAGACAGTCGACTGAGCGGGTCAACGATGCCGCAATGGCGCTTTCCTTGACGATGAAGCTCCAAAATCGCAGTGCGATGATTTGACATCTTGAAGAAGAAGAAAAAGGTAAATGGGACAACAACTAGAACTTAAAAAATTACAACACGTACAGAAAGATATGCATAAAAAATGGCTCTGTTGCCGCCATACTGCAGATGAATAGGCTCGCTTGGAAGAACGTCAAAACTTCATCACGTTATTTTGGAACACACTGTATGATCATTTTTGGTTTTAGATGAACTCTTGCTGTCATGGTTAAGAAAAAACACAGGATGCAAGTTAGTAGGCTTGAGCAGAATATGAACGCAAAAATCTGAAAAAAGCTTGAAAATCTTTTTCAAATATGCATGGCTCTGGCGCGTAAAGAGTTCTTACCCATCGGAACGGCAAACCTAACCAGCACGTCGTTGACTACACTCATTCATAAACTATGAAGGATAAAGGATAAAGGACGGCGTTATTCAATCCTCTTTGGGATGCGGCACGCATTCTACTTCTATGGGATGTCGTGGAGACGACTTTGAATGCGTACTTGGCCACACAATGACTTGTGGTGGCCAGCCGATGGGTAAGTCATCGTTTTATTTTTCCCAGACAATTCTGGCACCACTTCACCGACCCCGGAGGGATAGAAGGCTTGGTTGGCCTGGCGGGAAATCCGAACCAGGAACCTGGTATCGGGTGCAGGCGACAGCCGGCGCCTCCTCCGACTGCGCTCCACGCGCCCTCATAAACTATAGGATTTGAATTTGAAAGCTATAGTTTGTTCTACGTAATCCACTTTTCTATCGGTTGGCCACCACAAGTCCTTGTATAGGCTATATACGCATTCAAACTGCCATAACGACATACAGTAGAAGTATAATAGAACGTGTGGCGCATTCCGCAAAGGGATTGACTGGCGCCGACCCTTATACCTTTTAGTCCACTATCATGTCGCTATCACAGCGTTTGTTTCTCGGGATTCTGGGAATGCTTTCAGAGTAGAAACCTCAGCTAAACAGTACAACACGTGGCAGAAATGTATTCGAGGAGTCAGTATGGTCTAAATTGTCATTTGGTCAAAAATAGGGAATTTGTTACTAGCGATTTTCGTCGGCAAACTGGTTAGCACTGTGTGAAGGTATGTTCATTTAAAGTTTGAAGAAAAGGTAGACGTACTCTTTTCGTACAACCTAATAAACACATAATTAAAAGCCATACAGAACGCCTCGTTAGGATTAGGAGAAAAACGTTGTTGTAGTGGCAGACGTCTTTGGACAAAATAGCACTAAATCTGATAGATATATCAATTGTGACTTTTATACCCTCATAATTCTCCCGATGAAGTCGTTAAGCGAATTAGGGAAGACGATAGGAGTGCGGCGTCTATAGAGATCCTTTGTGACGAGCGAATTCCCGCCGAAGCTATTAAATCACTCGGCTATCCACGATCGCCGGCAAATGACACTCCAAAGCGAAACCCATGCTGAAGGAGGCCATAAACGGGTTGTTCATTGCACTGAGAAGAATGTATGCAGGTTCCGAAAAAGGCGATAGCTGTTCTATAAAGGAGCGTAAGAGTTCAAGGCGTGTTCCGCGAGTTCACTTAGCGCTTGCGCCTTCCTTCATCGGGCTAGAAGTAGTTTTTCGAGTTATTCAATAGGATTTAAGCGTCTTACGTGTTCATGGTCCAATAAACGGTTTCTGAGGGGGTTAAGGGATCTGTACCAGAGGGTGGGGGGGGGGTACTGCGCTGTAAAATGCTTCTGTGTGGTAGAAAGTCCTCTCATCAATTCTACCTAACACCTCTTTAGTAGTTCTACACAAAGGACGTCATTAAAGAACACTTCCACAGGTCGAACGAAATTCCTAACGCTAGTTCCTATTTCCTATTTAAGTGCCACCTCACCGCGGTGAAGGGGTGAACATCACTTTGTGGTGGCTAACGGCACAAACGTCACGCAGTACGTGACGCTTTGTCGTGTATGGGCGGCTCTCCTGTATCCCTGGCCAGGAACATGTGAGTAACCAGACCACCGCTACGGCTCAAACAACTAAACTCGCGCCCCAGTCCTCCGCGCGCCGGAGGTGGACTTCTACGACGTCGGTTGCATCCACCTCCGGCGAGGGGCCATCTAATCTCGGAGTTAAACTATCGGGACGTCATTGGAATCGGACTACCGGAAACTCCCTCCCACCACGACACGGAAACTGCCTATTCGTCTGCACTTATAACTGTCGTTCGATCGCATCTGAGCAGGATCTTCGGACACTGCTTTACAGGAGCCGCAACATCAAATACGACGTTATCGCCCTGCAGGAAACGAAAGGCAGAACGGAAACCATAAGAAGGACCGACCGCAACGAGCTTCTCATTACCGGAGCAAAGGTGGACAGAAAGAATATTGGCGGAGTTGGATTTCTCGTCAATTCGACAGTGCACCACCTAGTAGACTCTTATAAGATCATTAGTCCGCGAGTAGCTGTTCTTCGTCTGGAAACCAAAGATCAAGGAACCATCTCCATCATAAATGGATATGCTCCAACATCTGCGGCCACAGATGAAGAAAACGAGGAATTCTACAAGCTGTTCGAAAGGACTGTCAACGACGAGAAGAGCTACTACAAAGTTGTCGTTGGTGACTTTGCCGCTATCGTCGGTACGAATGATCACGACGAATGGAGGCTAGGACCACATGGAACTTCCTCAGGGAACGAAAACGGAGAGCGCCTGATAGACTTCCTATCCGCGTGCCGTCTCTACCATGGAATTTCTATGTTTAAGAAGCCTTCAAACCGACGATGGACCTGGGAAAGCCCAAATGGAGAAACACGTTCGGAGATCGACCATGTTCTTACGAACAGACGCTGGAGTCTGTTCGACGTCTCCGTGCTGCCTTCATTTGACACCGGCTCGGATCACCGTCTTGTCCGTGCGAAGCTGACTCTCAAAAAGAGGATGTTCAAGCGTGACACTCATACATCGGCACCGGTGAGGATCCCCACATTCAAGTCTGAGGAGTTGGAATATGCGATAAAGTCGTACGATTGGAATCTTCTTGAAGATCCATCGGAAGACTACGACCTTCTCTCCAAAGGACTGTTGAAATGTGCTAGCAGCTCTTGCGAAGCCACATCACCGTCTGCTTCAAGACTCAACGCACATGCGATTAAACTCTTGGAGCAAAGAAAAGCTGTCAAACTGGATCCTAATGCTTCCCATCTGGAAAAAGTCACCATCTCGAAAGCCTGTCGAATTGCAGTGAAGGAGTCCATTCAAGCCTACAGAAGATTGAAGCTGTTAGAAGCGGCTGGGAAAGGTTCAAGCATAAAGCGCTGCAAACGAGATCTCTGCGATCAGAAGGCAATAATGTCAGCCCTTGTGGATAAGGATGGAACAACGCAAACGTCTCGAAGAGCGATGGAGGCCATCGTTCAGGAATTCTACACAGATCTGTTCCGTTCTTCCATCACTGTCCCGAAATGCTTGATGCCACCAGCTGAGGAAGTACCTCCCATTCTGGAATCAGAAGTTGCTCATTCCATCAGAAGGATGAAGCCAGGCACTGCTCCCGGACCGGACGGCATTTCTGCTGACCTCCTTCCTGCGGGTGGCAGTGTCCTCTGCTCACTTCTTGCCAATCAATTCAACCACTACCTTCGAGCTGGTAGGATTTCGGACTCATGGAAAGAGTCGAAAACAGTTTTAATCTTCAAAAAAGGTCAGCAGGAGGATATCAACAACTATCGACCCATCAGTCTTCTCTCGGTTGTGTACAAGATCTTCACCAAGATACTGCTTAACCGCATGGAGCGTCGCTTGGATGGGTGTCAGCCAGTGGAGCAAGCAGGGTTTCGCAAGAATTTCTCCTGCATGGACATACTCAGACTGTCTCACAGCTCATCGAGAGGAGCCGCGAATACCACCTCCCACTTGTCCTTGTCTTCGTGGATTACCGGAAAGCGTTCGACTCTGTGGAAATCAACGCCGTTTTGAACGCACTCGTGCACGGTGGTATACCATCGCCCTACATCCGACTTCTCGAGGAATGCTTCTCGAACACATCGACCACCATCCAGTTGTTCGATCGAAAGCTTAAGATTCCTATCGGGAAAGGAGTACGGCAGGGAGACACGATTTTTCCCAAGCTATTCACAGCGGGACTCCATGATGCCATGAAGGACTTGAACTGGGACGATAAAGGCTACCCTGTAGACGGTGGATGTTCGAATATATACCATTTTCACGTCGAATTGGACACTTCAAATGAAATTAGACACTGTTCTATGCTAGTCTAAGACCTTTGAAATCAAAGCGAACTCTTCCAATTTGGAATGAGCTTTTCTACATTAAACTAAAGGCCCTCCAATAATGTTCAAATGAGGTTTTGTTCAAGGAGAATTTTAGTAAAAGTTTCCACGATGTTTTATTTCATTATACTTCCTAATAAAAGAAGGCGTAGTTTGAAATTTTGTTTAAAAAAATTTTGTCGACGAAAAACAATGATTTAAACTTGTTTTTAAGAGCAGGAAGGCGGCCATTTTATATTGCTAAAGCAGAGATTCCACGCGCGACTTTCGATGAATCTTGACATCTTTGGCGTTTTAATCGACGAATGTTTTCTTCAGCGTGACCAAGATTGGTATAACTCTTTGTTGCGGCTTAAGACTACGAAAACGATGTCATAAGAAGTCGTAAACACGTTTTCGAGTTCTTATGGCATCGTTTTCGTAGACTTTTAGCCTTTTGGATGGGTTCCTGCAGAATGAAATGGCATTTGGGAGGGTAGTTTCTCAGATGACCTCGACTTTTCCAGGCTCTGAAGAAGGCGATGACGCCGAAGCGTAAGCCGCAATAAAGATCTATACCAATCTTCGTCACGCTAAAGAAAACATTCGTAGATTAAAACAGAGATTGCGCCACGGCCCCGTCCGAAACTTCGCAATTTTATTCGATTGATAGTAAATTTTTTGTTTGCATGCGGTTTTACACCAGCAAGCAGTGCAACATGAATAATTGTAAAAACACACGCATATCCTAACTTCCTTGTGTTGTGTTTACACTATCAATCAAATAAACATTGCGACCTGTTTTTCGACTGCATGGCGCGATCCATTTTTAATGCATCTCGTGATTGCTGCCTCGATGCGCTTTGAAATAAAATTTAATTTATCATTTTTTCTCAAAAAAACAAAATCTTCAAAGTATTTCTTGAACAAAAAATTATTCTGACTATTTTAGTGAGTCTATAATCTAACCTGTCTAAAGGTCATTTCGATTTAAAAGAGTTCGCTTCGACTTCAAAAAAGAGTTCGCTTTTACTTCGAAAGGTTAGGTTAGCTTAGAAGAGTGCCCAATTTGGGATAAGTGTCCAACTCGAAGTGAACGTGGTGTATAAGATCATGCTTATGAGAAGTTTGACGAAGGTTTCGCAAACCTGGAGAGGAAAACCCATTTGCAAAGAACAGCGGCAGTCTGGAGGACCCGGGGGTCGTTGAGGGAATTTTCGGAGTTTTGTAATGTAGTGAAACTGTGGATGGTGACATAATGGCTTCAGGGAGACCATATGTCTTCCAGCAGGACAGCGCACCGGCTCACACAAGCCATTCGTTCCAAAACTATCTGTCCGATGAGCTAGTTTTGGTCTGAGTTTTGACCTCGAGTAGCCCGGATTTGAGCCCTCTGCCCTCCTTTGGAGCGTAGTCCAAAAGGCTGCTTACAATGTCGAACAGCCTACTGTCACATTTCTTCGCACCTCTACTGAATCAGCATTTACAATTATGGACGGTGCTACTTCAAAGAGAGCATGCGAGCGCTTCAGGTCATGGGCGGAGGTGGTCATTGCGACTAACGGAGGATGTATTGAGTAGTTTTACTCTTGGGATTCCCCTCTATTTGTGTGTAAAGGGATTTTTTACTGCGTTTGTATTTCGTGTTAACAAATTTGTTTGAAAAGGGAACGTTTAGTTTGTCCGAAACGCCCACCCTGTATAACAAGTGCTCCCATTCAAATGATGCTGAAATGAATTTAGCCTCGGGAGTCTCTGGTCAAACTAACACTGTGGAATAGTATTTGAGCTTGACACTGTTATTCTAGATTTCTGGATCTCTTGGGTAATTCAGTTCCTGAAAAGTGGCACCTATACAGTAGGCTTATGCTACTTTTGGGATAAAGCCGATGTTCTCGTGGTCCGTGCCACCTCAAGCAGGCCAAGAGAACTCTACACTCCATGCTTGCCTGGATCTACCTACCGTTTTTTACATTCAATTCCTCGCCCTCAATTAATCCCTTCGATCCGTCGGTCTCGATTAGTATCGTTTTCGTCGTCGATGATCGGCGCCGCTAGTTTTGCTAGACCTTGGATACGGTCGAGTGCGCTTCCGAGAGAAAGTGCGGACGACAAGGAGAAAGTCTCCGCGGTCGGTCCGGTTCGGTTCGTCATCTTCGCGTCGCCATCGCCGCATGCGCGGGTCACGAGCGGGTTATTTCGGGGCTAACATTGTCCGCTATGAAGTGGACGAAGTCTCTGAATCCCGCGTCGTAAGGACACGTTTCGGGAGTGTGAGAGAGAAATCGACACTGACATTTGTTTCTTGAGCCGCGTCGCAGAAAACGAGTCCGTCCGTAGGACAGGTGGACGACATCCGTCTCAGTATTGAGCACTGCTGGAACGCCGTCAGATTGCTCGGATCCCGTTTCGGCAGCGAAGTCGTTGACAGAATTGGGCAGCACACTGCAATAGAATCAGATTTAGTGGCTGCTTTTCTACTGATGGAGGTTTTGCTTTTTTATTGGACTAAAAAATCGTTTAAAGCTGGAATCAGATCCTTACAGCTACAGCAAGAACTGATAGGCGTACCCGATTAGATCCATTTAATCCTCACTATTCTTAGAGAATTCGGCTGCCTAATGCAGACACTGCTCCCATGCTTCACCTTCATTTTCAGAATCTGCGGTACTTTCCGTAGTGGTGGCCTCCGCCGCTGCTTGGATATGTTGTTCAACCAATCACAATAGAGTTGCAGTGTGATTTCGTTCAGCAACTTGGAGCAAAGCTAGGATTGGTCGCCACCAAGGAGCACGTGTAGTCTTCACTCCTTGCAGCGCTGCGGTCACCCCGGAAAGTACCGTTTTGCTTACAATTAGTCTAAAAATGGAAATACCAACATTAGCTATATAACTCCAAGGAGCCTTTAGCAGTAATCATTTATCCACCTCCAACATTGTGTGCAACCATACGTTTTTCGGTACATGTCGCGTAGGTGAGCAGCATTGGTAGGTGGGAGTGCACCAGCCAATAGTAACCAAACAGAGCACAGGCCGAACATAGGCCAGCCTACCGGGGCACCAACGGTACATGCCCTCTCTGAATGGCATGCCCATCAGAAGGAGACCAGAGGCTTGGCGAGGCCATTCAGGAGCGTCGAAGAAGTACCGAAGAGGACGAAAAGCCCGTGCCGCTTGAGTCAGTCCTACTCTTTTCAACGCGCTAACATGCGCATGTCGTCAGGAGCTGCAATCTGCGGGGTAGAAAAAGAACACTAGGTCATCTATCTGCACTCTATTTCTTCGGAATTCTTTGCAAAGGCGCTGAAAGTGGGATATAATATTGTAGGTATGTAGTAGTTCGTTACCTAAGTTCTGTCGTTTTTTGACCTCTAGCTTCAAATGTAAGTATCTCGGCTCAAACATAACTTTCTTAGGCGAAATAAGAACCATTACAATCTAGACATCTTTGCCAACGAGATACTGGTTTATTTATTCTAGTAGCATAGAACTCCGGAGATCTAGAAGCCATGAATTCTTCGAGAGCAAATTCGCCCTTCGAGCTCGCTGTTTGCAAGTATTGTCAGCGCTCCTTCTACGCAACAAAAACGACCCTTTTCTGGAGCGAATTGTGACTTGTGACAAAAAATGAAATATCTACGACAATCGCGACGAAGTGCTCAATGGGTGGATATTGACGAAGCACCTAAACACTGCCCAAAGCCGAGTATGCACCAGGAGAAGGTGATGGCGACCGTTTGGTGGTGTGCCATCGGTTTAATCCACTATAGCGTTCTCAAACCTGGTGAAACAATCACGGCGGAAAAGTACTGTCAGAAGCTGGACGAGGGCACAAGAAGCTCCAGCAAATCTATCTAGCGCTGATCTACAGAAGGGGACCGAAACTTTTGCGCGACAACGCTAGGCTGCACGTATCGATGATCACCAGGCAGAAGATCCATTCTTTGGGGTACGAAACACTCGACCATCCACCGTATTCGCCCGACCTATCATCTACAGGCCACCAAACATCCCGACGGCTTTCTTCGCGGAAAATACTTCAGGAACCGACAGGATGTAGAATATGCTCTCGAAGAATTCATCACTTCTAGAACTTCGGAGCTCTACGCTACTAAAATAAATAAACCAGTGTTTTGTTGGAAAAGAAGTGTGGATTGTACCGAGCCGAGATATTTACATTTGAAGTTAGAGGTCAAAAAACGACGGAACTTAGGTAACGACCTAATACATATGTGTGTTTCCAGCAATGACTACCACTTTGACAGACGAGAAGTGGAG
Organism: Heligmosomoides polygyrus polygyrus; assembly: GCA_947396885.1. Lineage (NCBI taxonomy): Eukaryota > Metazoa > Nematoda > Chromadorea > Rhabditida > Heligmosomidae > Heligmosomoides > Heligmosomoides polygyrus. The sequence continues at coordinate 16,925,876 of OX377205.1, forward strand.
GTGCTGCTGCTGGACTTCAGCGATGCGCACAGGAGGTCAAAATCTACGCACAGAATGCAGCTAGTTTACGACTTTGTCAGGGTTACAGTCAGGGATTCAAGTTTACTTCTGTGGTCACGCTCAATGTTGTTTCTTTCATGTAGTTGATAGAAAGTCGTAAAAATTGTGATGTTCACAATTATAAAAAAAGGATTATTTTGTGAAGGGCGATGTTAGTCTCAGAATATAACGCTTAGTTTGCTCATATTCGATACATTGGAGAAGCTTCGACTATGTGTGATGAGTTCTGTTCTGCATTTGGGCAGAACCTCGAAGGGTAGCTGGATGATTGGCCTTCCCACACATACCATTCACAGTCGATCCATTGTGAGAAATACTCCAGGGTTAGGTCAGGATTGATCCTATCCTATTGTTCTGTGGAGTGTTGCCATCTATCACTACTCCACTCAAAAATGATCGCAAGTGATCTTACTAATAGGCTTAATAATCACCATCAGTTACATGGTGGCTTAAAACCATGGTCTGCAGCTTCCCGATAGTAGTAACACCGTAACTTTTCAAGATGATTTGGATAGATTTGGTAAAGCAGATCTAGTACCTAATCTGGGTACAAGTTCCACAACGACTCTATGAATGCTCAACAACTTGCGCGCCTGTCTTCTCAACAGACCACCGATGTGCGTCTTGTAAACAGAGGACGGATCTGTTTAAAATCGCGAAGAAGAGAATTCAGAGGAGCGATGAGATCAGCTTGCAAGGCGTAAAAATGCTTCCGGTTTGCATACCTTGCGGTGGAGGATACGCTTCAGCTGTGAATTAGGACTTCATAGTCATCAGTTTTTCCGTCGACGATTCACCCGCGCCTCGAGGACCTCTAAGAAGGGCGTTCAATTGACCTGCCGTGGAAATTTTCAAGGTGAGCTAGCTATAAAGGGTTGTAGCGGGTTGCATAGGAAGAGTTAGAAAGGGAAAACGGTGTCTTACCGATCTCAAAACGCACTCTACATTTTACGAAATCGCTCAGCAATCCGTAAACCTTGCTTATACTACGTTCACTTTTGAGAATCAAAAAGTCAACTTTTGCTATAAACTTTTGTTCAGAACTGTTTTTTGTGTCACTTTTGGCTTAATAAATGTTCTGTTCTGTTCTGTTCTATATTACGTTGTCCGAAAAGCTCTCAGCGTCTTGTGTTACTATTTTTCATTCGTCTATTATTAATTAAAAATTTAACTTGCATTGCACATTAATGCTAATTTCTGTGCGGAATGTTTCGCTCTATCGGGATAAATAATTTGTCTTGCCGTTGTTTTGTTTTCCGTTCTTGAAGGTATATTGAAGTAAGTTGAAGGAGCAGTTCTGAACGATATTTTGTTGACTTCAAATTGGGACATTCCACAACCGAGACAGCTCTACAAATCAGTCAAGTGTGGGTCCTAATAGTGTTGGAGAAAGCACTGTGCGCCAGTGGTTCAGTGAATTTCGGACGGGAGATTTCAGCCTCGAAGGTGACCCCCGGTCGACCTAGACCAATCCTGGACAACGAGTTGAAGGAATTGGTAGAAGCTGAACCATTCCAGACTGTTCGCGGGATCGCGGAAGAACTGAACGTCAGTAAAACTATTGTGCGGATGCCTTGAAACGCTTTGGGAAGGTGAAAAAGCTCGAAAAGGGTGCCCCACGAGTTGAGTGGGTGGCAAAAATTGTCACTTTTCGAGATTTGCTCTTCACTACTTTTTCGCGAAAAACTGACTCGTTTTTTAATTGCTTCATCACTTGCGATGGAAAATGGATTCTGCATGACAACAGGAAACGTTCTGGGCAGTGGTTGGACGCCGACGAACCCCCTAGGCATTTTCCAAAGGCGATCCTCCACCAAAGAAGGGTAATAGTCACTGTGTAGTGGTCGGCTGCTAGTGTGATTCATTACAACTTTCTGGCACAGGCCAACGATGACAGCAGAGTCCTACTGTAAGGAAATCGACCAAATGCACCGCACATTGCGTCAACTTCAGCCAGCATTGGTCAGCAGAAGATGCCGATTCTTTTGCGCGATTAGGCCCTCCTACACGTTTCACAAATCACTACTCGAAAATTGAACGAATTAAGGGTTGAAGTTCTGTGTCACCCGCCATAATCTCCAGACCTTTCTCCAACCGGCTACCACCTTTTCAAACACTTTCATAACTTTCTCACTGGTAAAACCTTCACCAATAAGGACCAATCTAAAACAGCTTTCGAGGATTTGGTCGGATCTCGACCACCTAATCACTCACTGATCACTGATGGAATAGGTCGACTGGTGTCCCGTTGGCAAAAATGTGCTGATTCAAACGTTGCTTATTCCGATTAAATCGGATAAGACTTGTTTGAGAGGGTTACGGTTGTTCAAAGCGAAGCACTCAAAACGCTGAGAACTTTTCGGACAAACTAAAAGATTTGAACCCTTGACCACTCCACTGTAAATCAGCAACGTTATCCAATCGGCCATCCAGACACCTATGTGTCGTCAGTGAGGAATACACCTATTTATTTATTGCGAAGTAATACCCGAACATCAGCTTACGAGTGAAGCTATACTGGACATCTTCTAAAAGAAGATTATCATTTGAGAAGCTGGGTAACCAAAATAACGAAGAGGCTTACATGGCGTGACACTACTGGTAGCCACACAGCTCCACACTACATGTAGAAGCACGAGCAGGATAGTGACCTGCAGCAACCGTTCCATGCTCATCGGCTCAGCAGCTTCACAGTGAAGCACTTCTTAACTTTAGCTGAAAGAAAGTCAGAAAGCCTTCTGGCTTTTTGAGACTTTAGGATTCAGATTCAGGATAGGATTCAAGCACAGAAGTATTATATATCAGTCGTTCAGATCATCGGCACAGAAGTATCAAGTATCATCAATTATTTATGCACTGAAAAAGTTGTATTGACCTTGTTTCCGTCCATTCTGGTTCTTTCCACATTAATAATGAGCTCGATCTGCTGCGATTTTTTTCGTTCGATTGAATTTTTTTTTTTACTAATTCGGCGAATAGTATCGAAAACATTGTATTGTATTTCTGCTGTTCTGTTACTACTATATGCTCTGTTTCGTTCGATTAGAGCGCACTCATGAGAACAATAAATAAATAAATAAATAAATAATTGATAGATAGATTAGTAAATTCCTTCTGAAAAGTAGGTCATGGTAGAGGTCGTTGGACATACGGACAAACTCCACGTGTAACAGGAATAATTTCTGACTTCTAGCGACGATCTACAGTAAGTGGAATTTTATCTCTGATTATCTGTTCCTTCAGTGGGGTGCGCTTACCGCTCCGATTCTATGTTTCGGAAGCACACAGAGCCCTTCTGGAGTGAGAATTTGAGGGGATGAGGAAACATAAGCAGATAGTGTAACGGAGAAAATCGAAGTGAAATGGAGCGGGTGTTCGATTCTTGCATTTCATTGGACTTCTTCTAAATCTTCAACATTTTCAGGTTGGCTAGGAATGTTGTTAAACGACACATTTACTGAAGGAGCTAAAAAACAAGGATATGGTAGAAAATTGGCATAGTTTAAAGAAAATAGTGGAGGAACATCTAAAAGCTGACTGTTGAAGAGTTCACAAGGTAAAGCAGATGTGTGTCTTCATAGCAGAAATTAAGGGTCAAACGAAAAACAAGAATATCTGTAGGATCTAAGCAGGCAGCAGGCGAACGGAGACGGCGAACGGAAAGAGATAGTATCAAAGGCTGAACAGTCTTTAGAGAACGATGTCTGGGACTTCTCATTCTATCAATTTGGAGAGAACCGGCTAAAAGAACAACACGCTTCATCCTATGAGGCTATCCCGTTTCAAAAAGTACATTCCCTAGAGGATCTACGTTGGACCAGCTGCTATCAGCAGCAATTTCCATCCTAAGGATAAAGGATAAAGAACGACGTTACTCAATTCCTTTTGGGATGCGCCAGCGCATTCTACTTCTACGGGATGTCGCGGAGGCGTGTTGAATGCGTATTTGGCCACAATGACTACAATGACTTGCGGTGGCCAGCCGATGAATAAGTCTGCGCTGTATCCTTCCCAGATACGTCTGGTACCAATTCACCGACCCCGGAGGGATGGAAAGCTTGGTTGGCCTGGGCGGAAAATCCGAACCAGGAACCTGGTATCGGGTGTGCATGCGACAGTCGCGCCTTCTCCGACTGCGCTACACGCGCCCAATATCCATCTTAGTCAAACGAAGTGCAATGTTTTAAGTAATCATAGAAGGATAGGCGGATGTTGTGTTCGTGGCGCATTCCCGTAGCTGTTTCCTATAACCTTACACACATGAACTGGCTGGTTCTAATGCATCTCTCTAGGAAATATATGCTTCGTTGAAGGCATTCTCCAAGGGAAAGAACAAATATCAAGGGCCAGATCCATTGTATCAGTTGAAAAATCTGGATTTTCACCCTCATAGAATTCAATTTTTGAATGAATAGGGTCTGCAATAGAAACGGCATGCTTTATTATATTGCTGTTATTACATCACTATGTACAGACAAACTATGCGGCTGGAAGTCTACTTGCTGACAGCCGATCCGATCACATAGCCCCTGTCGGCTCCAGTGGATCCTTGCTGCGCACATGACACCTGAAGCGATCACGGATAGGGCGTCGTCCTTGTAAAACCACGCTGTTTATTGGTTCTTACCGTAGCAATTGGGATGAAGGTCGTCGTTCCTGATGAACTGGATGACACTGTCCACTTGCCGGCTTTGCAGAATACCTGAAGCGTAGAGTTTCTTTGGTGTTCCTTTGACGAAAAGGTTGAAAGTTAGTAGGAAGAATAACCTCTTGCAGGAAGTGCAACGAAAACAAGATTACGTGACATTTTCGGGCGAAATCTGCGTATTCGGAATAAAGTAGGTCTGCCACAGACTGCGCATGTCTCAGACCTGCACGAAAGCAGTGCACTTGCACTGAATGTGTGCTTGTACTTCTCCGGAATTCCTATGAAGTCCTGTTTTTTCTTGACGATTCCTCTTTCTATCAGAGAGTAGGCCATCTCGATCAACTGGACTGGACTTCAACTGGATCACAAAACTCGATGCCAGGTAGTCGCTTAGCTTTTGAATTGTCGAAGCGAATCAAGTGATCGACGCGATTCACACATGCGGCAGCTTCCGGGTTCCGTTCAAGAAGCGCCACATCACCGTAAAGCCCGACGCCACGCATAGTGGCCATATTGATTGAGCGACGCGATCGATCAATTTCGCCACTTTACATGCCGTCGCGTCGCTCGGCGTCGGAAGTATAAATGGGTCCTAAGGCTTCGTGCATACTTCCCGAGTTTTGCAGAGCGACGCGAAAGAATTTGAACTTCTCAGAGCTCGTCGCATCGCACATCGCTTTGCAAGGAAGCGCGACGGCGATTCGTCCATGACCAACGCTACACACCACGAGCGACGCGAAAAGTATGCCATGCCCGCGATAAGCCATCGCGCACGCCGACCGCTACTGCTGCGGCAGCCGGAGCGAAGTTTCCTTCGACTAGTCGACCGCGTGCGGCGGAATGACCATGAACTGAACGCTGCGATGGCATCGCGGCGATGGAAGTATGCCACCGGCCTAATGCTTGCGCCTTTCTCATTGATCAGCAGCGGTCGGAGTACCAAAGTCGGATTCAAGCAGGTGGCGGAGTGGCGTTCTACCCCCGCCCTTTAAACAGAGGCGTGGCAAGTGTCTGCGCCTCCACTATATCGTAAGGCAGCCACTGGACTCTCGAGCAAGCCCAGGGGTTGGGATGGGCGAGCCAGAAGGACGAGGTGGTAGAACGGAACGCTCGTCCTCCCAAGCAGGTCAGTTTAAACTTGTTGCTGTTCGTTATACCTCCGACAAACTCCCAGGCAGCCTTTTCAGCCAGAAGCCAAAAAAGTATTGTTTTTCGCATTGTAGTCAACAGGTTGACGACAATGCGTCCCAAATTGGGGCAATACCCTCGCACAAATGGCAATACCTGCTCAGGAATACAAAAATAATGGTTCGATTGTTACTGATTAATTTTGAGGAGCGATTGTTACTGGTTAATTATCACATGCAGGGCACGTGAAAATCACGCATGTTATCAAATGACACACGAACTGAAGACAGACTTCTTACTTATAATCAATAGCCCAAGCAGCCACACTAGGCGAATTTTGAGCCGAGTGGTGATTTTGACCCGACCATCTTAGTTATCGATACGGATGGCCTTCGGCTGTATTCGGTGAAACGAACATCGGATTCGTGTTCAGCATCCCAAATAACCCTTAGGGTGACGTTTGGGTTAGGGGATGTCGTGTCGTGATGGACTTGGTCCCACACGACAGACGCGCGAAAATCGCTCTGGTCGTCAACGTGCTAATTAACCGAATGACTGGTCACATTCGTCCACGCCTTTCTCACACTTGGACAGTTAATCCTGGACCGGGTTTATTTTATTGTTTTGACGCACGCAAACGTGCGCCTCTTAAGAGAAGAAAGAAAAATTTAGAATCCAGCTTTGAAAAAAATCATCCTGAATTATGGTTACAGCGAACGAGTTCTCCAGGTTAACCCTGTAGTTTTAACCTACTTGTATACATAAATGCATGCCTAGGTAAAAGATAAAAGGATAAAGGACGGCGTCATTCAATCCCCTTTGGGATGCGCCACGCATTCTACTTCTACGGGATGTCGTGGAGGCGAGTTGAATGCGTATTTGGCCATACTTGCGGTGGCCAGCCGATGAACAAGTCAGCGCTTTATCCTTCCCAGACAAGTCTGGTACCAATTCACCGACCCAGGAAGGATGGAAGGCTTGGTTGGCCTGGGCGGGAAATCCGAACCAGGAACCTGGTATCAAGTGCAGGCGACAGCCGGCGCCTCCTCCGACTGCGCTCCACGCTCCCCATGCTTAGGTACATACATGCAATTCTGTAAAATACGTAAGCAAAAGTATGCGCATTTCAAACGAAGTAAAAACTTGCAGAAAAACACATCAAACACGTTTTTGCTATTTTTGGACCAGCCGGTGAGCCGCAGCAAAAACGAGGTTCACTCTATGTGTGTTGCTTGTCGGATGCCCTACAAGGCCATACAGATCTTGCTGATAATCGCTAGAGTAATTTCACCGACGCCCCTAGACGGATTCCACTAGGGAGCCAGATTGACAACGACTTACAGCATTCTAACGGTTACAATACCGTCAGAATTCATGATATCGCGGCTCATCAAGCGATATGGTGGAACACTTCATCATATCGAATGTAGATTAGAAGCGCTATCAAGGATTTCGGTAGTATTTTCACCGTTAGATTGCTGTAAGTGGTTCTTGAATCTTGCCCCTGATCGGTGAGGATATGTGGCTACGGGTGACGTATGTAGGGATATACACTTCCTTAAAAACATCCAGACTATAGCAGCAAGAAACTTCCCGATATCGAGGTGACATAGCTGGACAGGTTTTAGATACCCATGGGAATACTAGTTTTGTCACATTCCAAAAAAAAACGCCCGTAGGTATCCGGAATGCTTCATTTGAAGGAGAATTGTATAGCACTATGTGGATGAAATTCGCAGATGCCATCGCTGGCTAGAAGGTTTACTCGTGCGAGGGAGGTCAGGGGTTTGTTTCCTCTGCGCTGCTGCATTTTTGCATTTCAAATGATTGGTTGAGATTTGGGGGATTTTGACGTCTACACCATTTTCAGACGTTTCCTGCGCATTTTTCCAGCTGTACGCTGTGGTGTTCAACATGGTGATAAATGTTCAGCACTAGTGATACACAGGTACAAAGTGCCTGTGTAGTGAATCGCGGTGTCTTCCTCCATGGTTATGAGCACGCAGCCGAAATCCAATTGAAGACGTACCTCCTTCGAAACAAGAGTTCCACCCGAAAACGTTATCATATGCCCACTGCTTGCTTGCCTCTCCACGTCCATCAGTTCACCTTGCGGATCCCAATCTCCCTCTTCTTCTTCCACCACTTCCAGCTGTTCGTCTTCGTCAACTTCAATTGACGTGCTTCGAAGTCCATGAGTATTGAGTAGTGAGTACAGGCAGCTCGTACTCGCTGCCTATTACGCTCGACCTGGTCTTTCAGTACGCGAAGTTACAGCTCTTACACGCACTTCAATGTCCCCAGTCAACGATGTCTTTTGGACTTCAGGCAAAGCTGCCTCGAGTTGTACCTCATGCATTGATGTCTGTGGACAAACAAAAGCATATTGATGTCTGCACTTCTCTCCTCAACCGTCATCGCCCACTTGCATGAACTCTTCCGTCATGATGGGTAGGAACTATTGCGTCTAGGCTTCTAAAGTCGACAATTTGGTGCACCATAAGCAGTGGGTTGACTACGATGACTTTCCCGAACCATAGCCGAAACCTCTTGACCAACGCAGAAAGGTGTTGCTTTCCTTTTGGTAGGACATGAATGGCCCTTTTTGGGAATTGGTTGCTTCCAGTTCCATGGTAGACTCGAACATGTTCTGCACTAAGCTGGAGAAGATGAGCGAAATCTTACACAATCGCCGTACCAGAAGAAGAAAAATTCATACTCCTTCTCATGGATAACGGCAGATCTCGCGCAGCGAAGAGGACGCAGAATACGTTGGAAGAGCTCGGGATTGAACTTATACCCCATCCGCCGCACTGACGCGGTCTTGCGCCGAATGACTATCACGTTTTCCGGTCACTTCCGTATTTCTCCGCAGGAGCAAAGATCACAAATCTGGAGTAAATAAAAAAAGGTGTCAACAACGTCGTGCTCTCTACGTATCCGAAGTTCTTCGTTCGTGAGAATCCCTCTCCAACGAAAAGATGGTAAAAAGATGGCAGATCATAACGGTGAGTGATAGCGGTTGTTAACAAATTTACTAATTAACCATCGCTCTCCGACGTTAGTCTATAAAAATTTTCAATACAATATAATGGATGTTTATAAAGTTTTGCAGTTATTTGTAGTTTTTGGACAAGAATTCTATAATCATTCAAGCCTTGAGCGCACCTTCTACCACATAATGGACATGCTTTGTTGGCACACTAAAAGTGCCTTTACGCTCAGTCGTAAGCATTTTTTAGCAATAATCAAGGCCATTTTCGAAATTTAAAAAATTCAAATTGTACACTTCTCAAGAAGCCATACACGCTTGAAATCAAATGAACGTCTTCCAAATTAAAACGTTTTTCCTCCTCATTAAACTAGTAACTCTCCAGAAAGATTGGAATAATTTGCTTGTTAATGGAAAATTTAGCAAGACTTTCTTTGAAGTCTTAATTCAGCTTCACAATAAGTGAGCACATTGTTTGAAATGTTGTAAAATTTTAATTTTCAAGGGAAAAATATTTTAAAGCGTGTTTTAAATAGCAGGAAAGCGGCCATGCTTTTCTGCCAGAAGAAGATGTAGCGCTTCCGTCGTCTGAGATGTCGCGATTTTATTTCGTTTGATAGAAGCATTTCTGTTTGCATGAAGTTCCACATCTATGAACGATACAACAAATGCAGTTGTAAGGAACACACGTACATAGCCCTACTTTGACCCTTCATGTAAACAGCATTAGGACTACCAATCAATTGAGAATAGCGGCCAGCCTTTAGTGTGCATGCCGCGATCTCTTTTTAAATTAAACTATACGACTGCTGCCCATTGCGCCTTAAAAGAAATTCTGATATATCTTTTTTCTCAAAAATAAAAAGTTTAAAAACGTTTTACACTCATCGGCAGTGGAACTAACAATGTTCAAGGAAAGTTATAGCAATTTTTACATGAACAAAAAATATTCAAAGCATCTCGGGAAGTCTGTAGTTCAACCCGTAAAAAGCGCGTTTCGGTTTTATAGACGTTCACTTTAATTTCAAAAGCATCGGGTTTTTTATAAAAGAGTCCGGATTGACGCAAAAATTGTATATATATATATATATAATCTTAGAAATAGCAAGACTGGAATAGCCCAACAGTATTCCTCTTACAGCTGTATAGTGGACAAGCTCTTAACTGCATGACGTGATTAGCGTTCAGTACAAAACTAGCGATGAACAGTGACCATTTCCGTTCCGAAATGAGCGAAACACGGAATGGAGCAGGGGAGCTGAAAACGCCCGGAAGCCGGAATTCGGAGCGCGGAAACAGAAATTCTTGCCAATAATTCTTGTGCGAAGGCAGGCCATGTCCTTCTTTCTCGCTACGGTACACTCGGATATGAAGACGTCCATATAAGCGATAAAGCCTAGTTTGATAACCAGGTAATGTGTGGATGACCCCAGATGAAGAGGGGATTCTCCTACACCTGGAAACATAAAAGGTGAAACTCTGAAAAGGTGAACAACGCCACGTGGAGCAGAGGCACATAAAAATGTGCTTGGATACGGCATGCTGGGGTCGGATTCATCAACGACTTACACAACTTCAACAGAGAATTCACAGCGCAAAACGCAGATAAAGCGGCTTATCGCTCACCATATCGCTTGATACGCTGCGCTATCAGGGCTTTGGCTGTAATTTTCTCTCTTAAATTGCTGTAAGTCGTTGATGAATCCGGCCCCTGGCTGCAATCAGCTGAGACTGAGCTCTGCGAAAAAAATTCCAAAGAGGTAAATCCTTCCGGTCACACTACAATCCTATGCATAAAAGGATGACTTACGGTGACAGCTAGAGTGTTGCCGGTATTGGTGACTGTACGAACGACGTTACCGGAGACATCAAAGAACTCGATCTGCATTCTGGCGGGCTGAAAAGAGCTTCATTATGGAGTATTGTAACAAGTAAAATAAATATTAAAATAACTAAACACTTGAAGCTACATAGAACTCAAAACGGTCTCAAAATAACAAAATATCTCAATGTTTGCCCTACAGAGTGTTGAGCTGCTAGGCTGACATAAAAAGTTGTTTTTGTTTTTCGACAATGTTCCTCCTGCCTTCTTAGGTTCCTGCCCTTTAACATAGGTATGAAATTACTTGGTTCTAGGTAATGTCATGTACTAGCCAACTGTTCAATATGAGATTAGGCGCGCACATCAATCTAGAGTTCATGGCGCTTCCCAGAGAAACGGTCTACGGCCACGGCATAGGTTGTGGTAACTGTGGTCTTGTGCTTCCCCATGAAACAAATCCAGGCTCTACGCTTGACTAAAAGCACGATTATCATCGATGTGGAGTCGAACTCTAAAGCCTCTGAAGCTGAAATTCTTCCAGCTAGGTGACGGCGTTTTCTCAAGGCATCCTTTAGCTCATTAGGTAGATAGGATAACTAGAAAGTTGACTACAACTGTTGTAGCCAGTTTCTCGCTGGTTAATGCGGCTTTACAAAAAAGGAAACAGAACAAAAAATTCGGAAAAGCATCAAAAACGAACATTCGTTTCAGGAGCCGCATCGCAGAAGACGACGCCATCCACCGGGCACGTGGACGACATTCTTCGTAGGATCGAGCACTGCTCGAACGCTGACGACGAAGGATTCCGCTTCGGCACACTGGTCTGGGACAGCATAGGACAGCAGGCTGAAAAGAGGAGATTGAATAGTCTTCAAAGGAGCAGGGTTGTAGCTGCATTACGGTGACTTTTAGCTACAGAACTACATCCTTCTCTGACGACGGTCCGTTCCAGTCCAACCAAGCCTTTTATCCCTACGAGGTTGGTGAAATGATGTCACAGTCATCTGTAAAGGATAAGATACCTCTGACGACCGTTATGTAGTGGCCTAGCATACATTCGGCTAGCGCAATCGAAGGAGGCGCCGGCTGAAGCATGTCCCTGATTTTGGGTTTCCGGTTCCCGTACAGGTCGTCAAGTCTTCTATTTACTTGCGGTCGGTGAAGTGGTACAGGACCATTGGTTGGCCACCGCAAGTCATTGTACGGGCCAAACACGCATTCAAAATGCCTCCACGTCATTCCGTCAAAGTGGAATACGTGGAGCATCTCGAAGGGAAATGATCAACGTTTTTCTTTATGATTTAAGCTTGACATATATTCCAATTGACTTAAAGACAACTACTAGAAATAGAATATGTGGCGCACCCGTAGATGGAAGGCATACCACGATCTCTATCCTCCTATCTTATTATAGAAGGCCAGAAATCGGTGACGGAAGTGGATTGGTTTCTTGAAAACTTTCTGAGTCCTAAGCTGGCTATGATGAAGGATAAAGGATAAGGGTAGAGCCTATCATTAGTCAATTCCTTCGCAGGGGTGCGCTAGGCATTCCAATTCTACGCGATTTCGTGGGCAACTTGAGTGCATTTCTCGCTTATTGCAGTGATTTGGTGTGGCCAGCCGATAAACAAGACGGTATTTATCGTCCCAGAGAACTCCGCGGCATGTTCATCGACTCCTAAAGGACGAAAGACTTGTTGACCTAGGTAGCAACCCATCGAAGAACGTTGAAAGGACCACGCCTCCTCCGATATGGGAAGGATGGGAACGGAGCGGAGTAGCAAGGAAGAAGGAAGTGCCATTGTTTTGGGTTTTGCGCCATGAATTTGGTATTTTAGTAGAGTTTCTGGGTTTCGCCCTCTCGAGGAATGGTTAAGGTGAAAATGATGAACGGACTATATCCAAGGGATCTATCCTAGGGGATGGGGAGAGGGGGTGTGGGTGCATTTCACTCTGTTGAAGTGCGATGTAAATTAGAATTGAACCAACAAATACAACGACGACGCTTCGAAATAGCCCACGAGAGGGCCTCTCATTACAAAATCCTAGCCGGACAGTGACACTGTTCGTGTCTATTCAACTTTTCTAAATAGTACTGAATAGTACACCTCATAAGCTACTTCTGAATTTTCCTAATGCTATCCCGTCTAAAAGGGCGCGTGTAGCGCAGTCGGAGCGGGCGCCGACTGTCGCGTGCACCCGATACCATGTTCCTGGTTCGGATTTTCCGCCAGGCCAACCAAGCCTTCCATCCCTCCGGGGTCGGTGAATTGGTCCCAGACTTGTCTGGAAAGGATGAAACGATGACTTGTTCATCGGCTGGCCACCGGAAGTCATTGTATGGCCAAATACGCATTCAAGTCGCCTCTACGACATCCCGTAGAAGTAGAATGCGTGGCGCATCCCAAAAAGGATTGAGTCACGCCGTCCTTTATCCTTTATTTATCCTGTTTAACAGGAACGTTTAAGCGCTACCGCATCTCTGCGGCACGTAAGACCAACTGGCTAGGAAGCGCGTGGTTTGTCTACTTCCCGAAGAATCCTTTTTGCAGATGTCTCACGTCTCTTATGCTTTGCAGGAGACGTATGAAGAGGTATGGACTCACGTATAGTTGTCGTGGTGATGATGCTCTGCGTAGGGACACAGGCCTGGTAAAGCGGCACGAGGGCAAGAAGAGCAACAGCTACGGCGGAGTACATGGCGAGCTGGACGGATGGAGTGGACCGCTTCCGAGGACGGCTGTTGCTGGCAACTGATCACCTGGTTAGAGGTGCGGTTGTCGTCGGTCGGTTCGTCAGAGGCGGAGCGCATTAGTTTATAGACGGAACGAAAATGCAGGCGATGATATGCCTGATCTCCACGCTCTCTCCCTGAAACAATAGCGCCGACGACAAGCAGCCCTCGACCGGCGTGCGCTCGCGCCTTGAACCGATCATCACCGGATATCTGCGCCGTCGTCGTCGTCGAGACAATACGCAAGCCATCCAGGATTTAGCCGAAATTTGCTAGGCGGCTAGTCCGTAAGCGATCATGGCTTCAGCTTGGGGAGCGTCTTCTGTAGTGGACAGACATCCATGTTCTCTACCATTCCCAAACAAGCTGGTGACAATAGATATAGGATTTCCACAAAGTTCCACAAAGGCGTCCATAACTTTGGAGCTTCCACAGTTCTACTCCAGACCGCCGCATTCCACTGTTATCTATATAGAGCAGATTTTTTAAGACAGACTAATGGTAAGTAACACAGCGCACATCACAAGCATAGACGCACCCAAGAATGGGTAGTTTTATTTTTGCACGAAAAAATGCATAATGTTAATATCATAACCAAGGTGAAAAATAATAAAAAAACAATTAGTAGCACTCATAGTTCTATTCAAATATTCTCGATGGAATCGAGTTGTACGATTCGCGTTTACCAAAGTTTTACCGTTTACACATGAAAGTATCAGGTTGTCCCATAATTCCCCGCCGTTTTTTTCAACGACTCATTGCGGATTTCACCAGCGGTCTCTTGCATAGCGCTATACAGCTTTCGAAAGAAAATTATTTGCTGTGTCCGAGCGTATTTTGTATTTATTTTTTCTTCCTGAATTTTGTCAATTTTTAGGTCGTTAAAGTGAAAAGTGAAAAAGTGGCCATCTGCGTAGTTGTTCTCCCTGCTTAGGTTTGGAGTTTTTTGTGCAGCTTTTTATAGCATTTGGAATGCAGTGTTCTGTACTACAAAAATACGTGTTGCTCCTGTTTGCTCACTTGTCCTTTAATGATTTTTAGGTCATCAGACGTCATCAGACGTGAGACGTCCGACTTTTCCGTCAGAATTTTTACCGACAGCTCCTTGCTTTGGCGTGGACTTTTTTGCTTGATGTTATATGTCGTTCGGAAGAGGATGTTTTGCTCAATAAGAATTTGTGCCGCGTTTATTGGCTCATGCTGATTTCTGTCGAATATCAACAACTCAGCAAGGATAAGGAGTTGTTGGTGACGACGATTTTTCCCTTTTTGGAATTTTGTCGCATGAGCAAGTCGTCGAAAATTAGGTGGGCCGGCCACGTAATGCGATTCGCAGACACCCGCTGGACGAGAGCCATCATCGACTGGATTCCGCGGGATGTCAAGAGAACACCTGGACGCCCACCAACGCGTTGGTCGGACTTCTTCGTGAAAGCCCTGAACGACCGATATGACACTCTTCGTGTCCCTCGATCTATTGGACCACTCTGGCACGCGACAGGGACGAACGGAGACGCTGCTGGCGCCCACTCGAGCAAGTCGATGATCAACGGGACGACAAGTGATTAGTGTCAGTGTCTTCCGCCACTCGAGGTTTGCAGGTGGGCCTTTATTAGCGAATCGCCTCCACTGTTTACTTAACGAGGGCGATCATCAGCTCCTGCTGTGGATCCTATGCGCCTCTGAAGACGACAGAAAGTCGAAACGTCAGGTCGTTAATAAAGATCCACCTACAAAGCTTGTGTGGCACAAGATGCTGACACTAATGTCTCACCATGCGGAGGCTTCAAGAAGAGAGAAATGGAGAACTACTGACAACATTGGTTATATTTTTTGCGACACACTGTTGTCGCTAGCTTGCCAATGCCTACAGGGTGCGGCAGGATTACCCGTGCACCCAAATATTTTACATTTTTCCCGCTTTCTTTCCGAGATTTTCCCCTTCGCTCGCCTATTGTATGCCTACTGAACATTTTAGAACTCATACGTAGTTGAGTAAAAATGATTAGGCGCTTCGTCTAACGAAGTGCTCTTATCGAACCTGATGAGGCCAGCAAGCAAACGAGAACTGTTATGAAAATCCTTTCCATGCTCCGAAGAACGGTTCAGGATGCAGTAAAACCCTACAAGGATTTGAAAACCGAAGAGGATAGAAAAGGAAGAGGGCGTCCCACGACGGCTACTAACTGGAAAAATGTAAAACTCGTGAGAGAAAAATCCGAAAGAACGTCAGGAGATCGATGCGCCAGATGGCAAAGGACGTAGGAATAAGCGAAAGGTCAATGAGGAGGATAGTCAGTAGAAAGCTTAAGAAGTTCCGTTATAGTCTGCTGAAATGCCAACGGACCATATGAAGAAGAGGAGATTGGAAAGATTCAAAAGGTTGCGGCAACTATTCACGGTGGCACGCGCTCGAGACATCGTCTTTAGCGATGAGAAGGCTTTCACGTTGAATCCAGTCTTCAACACCTAAAATGAGAGGAGGATTATTGGGAACTCGCTTGGTGATGTTACTGTCAAAGGACGACTTCAGGAAAGTGCGAAAAAGCCGCAACCCATGTTTGGGGAGAAGTCACATCTTCAAACTCCACTTGTTTTCGTCGAAGCTGGCGTAAAAATCAACGGAGCGCTTTACACGGATATCCCGGAAGAAGTCCTAATGCCGTGGGCCGATTCTCTTCTCGGAGAAGCCTACTTGTGCTTTCCGACATCTGCTCCGGCACACAAAGCGAAGGTGGTCCAGGAATGGTGCGCATCACACATGGCGAATGGCCTTCCAGTTCTCCGGACCTTAACCCGTTGGATTATTCAGTGTGAGCCATCTTAGAAAAAAAGCCTGCTCTGAAAGGCACCCAAATGTGGACTCTCTTAAAGAAGCGCTTTTGAAATGTTGGGGCGAAATTGATGAACCGTACCTGCGTGCCACATGCGAAGCCTTTGTCGAACGTCTGAAGTACTGTGTGGAATCTGAAGACGATAACTTTGAAAACTGTTAGCACGCTTTGAATTGTCATGTTTGTAGTAGATAAATCTGATAGTGAGAATTGATTGCGAAGTTTGATTTCAAAATGCCATTGAGTTTTTAGTGTGCGGGTAATTTTGCTGCACCCTGTATTTAAATTTTTATGCTGCGTAGATTTAAAGTTTTCAGACTGATCTTTGAACTGGAATATTTCACCTTCAGCTCGTTGGTTCATGTCCGACATCATTGTTGAACGAGCCAAATAGACTTGCCGACTTCGGATGACATTTCGCGGCGGCTTGTAGTCCATCGAGCTCGAACTTTCCGAGGTGTTTGCGCTTTGTGAGCAGCACGAGCAGCATGTTTTCACTGTTTTTGAATTGCAACCGGACGAGTCCGCCCGCCAACCGGAGCGCCTCCGAAGCGGGCGCTCCGCTTATGCTCCCTTCATTTGCCACCGGCGCCCAGTCATTCGGCTCAATTATCTGCAGGTTCGGGTTAGCCGCTCCTCTATAGCTCTCTACTCCTGGGCCGGATTCATCAACGACTAACCCGCAGGTATAGGGGTAAAGATACCCACTATGAACCCTGCGTCTCTGACTCTTACTTTATTTTTACGTGACTCTTGTCTCATCTTTCCCCCTTATACCCCGCATTATCACGGGTTTAATTGTTGATGAATCTTGTCCCTGGTCTGCTGTCAACCCTACCCTGCGCTGCGCAGGGTTATGTGGGTCTAGGGTAGAAATTGAAGTATTACTTGACATTCACAGGAGCATGGAGGTGCGTGAATTGTGTGGTAAAAGTGTTAAGGGCTGGGCACACTCCTGCTGCTTGACGCAGCTCCAATGATGAAGAATAGGGCAGAGACGAAGAGTAGGTGTCTCTGCGTCAGGGGCGGCGGCTCGCTTATGGCACACTTCGCTTCAGCGTTGACGCCCAGCGTCAGCGCTGCAGGCGTCAGCTTCACGGAATGAGCTCTGTCATTCCGTGAAGCTGACGCTATCGCTCCTGAGCAAGAGATAAGATGAGTAAGATAGGAAAGCCCTTTCCTCAACCAAACCAGCCAACAGGTCAGCTAAGCGATGATTGGCAGTGGTCCAATGCCGACACCAGAGAAAGAAAGAACGACCGCCCCTCACCGCAAACATGTTCTGAGCCTGAGGGCGACGCCCCGCCCCGTTTTTGACGCGCTAAAGCTGCTGCCGAGTGTGCCCAACCCTCACTCACCGAACTGTGTCATATTAAGAACACCAAACTGGTCCTTTGCCCACTATACTCTGATGGCAAACGTATCCGCCAACGTTAACCCATTAGCTTTACAATCATGTATTCGGCCCCAGGAAGTTGGAGATCTGGATGAAATTCTTCTTCTTAGAAGTCTAAGGCCTTGAAGATAACTCACGACTTTGCCCCTTAAGTAAGAACAACCTTTCCCGGCTTGGTAGAATGCTAAGCTCTTTCCCCATTTTCCCGAAAAGAGACCAACCACCCCCACCCCCAAGAATGCATTCATGTTTAGAAGGGCCAGCCTATTAGGGTGGGCCAAAAGTAATGAGAGAAATTCAACGAATTTCTTTATCTCTTTATAACTCAATTACAACTCAACGGTGTTGAGGAATGCGTTTGCCATTTAGGTCAATGACCCTGCTACCATCGCTCAGCCAACTTCCTGATCCCATCCTTCCAGAACTGCTTGGGCCTGGTACTGATCCACCGCTCGCTATGGTTGTCGAGGTCTGCTTGGGTCCTTGTGTCCCTTCCGACTAGGAAGTCCTATAGGCTCAAGAAGTAGTGCTAGTCGCATGGAAAGATGTCCGACGAATACGGTGGGTGAGGCATGTGAACGTAGCCCAGCTGAGCAAGCTTATCCGTGGTCACTATTGGCCAATGGGGTGCGCTTTGTCGAAGAGGGGGAGGTTCTTGAAGCGCTGCGACTGAATAAGTTCGAGTCCCCGGTCCATCTCTTCTGTTTCGTTCATCATGGCCTTGGAGTCCATCGTCGAGCATTTGGAAAACAGCTTTCAGTATAGCGGTCCATGGGCGTAGACTCAAAAGCTCAGAAGGTGCTTCCCGCCGTGAACATACCGCCGAACGAAGGTCGGTAACAGGTTACCAGGACTCAACCAGACTCGCTGCTTGGCAGGGTTAAGGTAGAAGGCGTACTTCTCATCTTGCGTGACTATTGAGTCCTGGCTGCTCGGGGTTGGAAATTGGGCAACATCTGCGCGACGCAGGTCGACTTGTCAGACTGCGGTTTTGGGATGCTTCCGGAAAGGGCGGAAGTGGCAACTTCTCTGGTGGCCTTCAGTAAGTAGCAAACGAACATGCAAACATGAGAAGCACGAAACCGTACTCCAGTCACGACATATGTGGGCACGGCATGAAGGGTCTCATAACCTTTGGCCCACCCTAGTATACGGGCGTTTTCCATAAATAAAAGTGCTGGGAGAAAAGCCGAACGCCAATTGAATGCGAATAATATTGAGACTAGCTCTTCAGCGCCACCCTCGAAGACGTCATGCGCGAACTAGAACGGGAAGGCATGGGAGTGAAGGTCGACGGCCGGCAACTACATCATCTTCGCTTCGCTGACGACATCGTGCTCATAACACCGAGCATCAGCCAGGCGGAGCGAATGCTGGCCGACTTCGATCGTGTATGTGGGAACGTTGGACTGCAGCTGAATCTTACGAAGACGATGTTCATGAGGAACGGACAGGTTTCTGATGCCCCATTCTCGCTCAGCGGAACGAACATCTCCGAATGCTCCAGCTACGTCTATTTGGGTCGAGAAGTCAATATGGCCAACGACCTAGCGCCAGAGCTGAGCAAGAGGAAACGAGCGGCTTGGGGAGCTTTCAAGAGCGTCGAAGAAGTCGCGAAGAAAACGAAGAACGTCCGACTTCGTGCCCACCTATTCGACTCCACTGTTCTTCCTGCCCTAAGATACGTCCCAGAGACCTGGGCCATACGAAAGCAGGATGAATGCGCGATTAACGTCGCGCAGCGTGGAATCGAGAGGACGATGCTCGGAGTCATACGACTCACGCAAGTGAGGGAAGGCCTCCGGAGTTCCGAGATTCGTCGACGTTCGAATATCAGAGACGCTGTCGCGTGGTCCAAGTTGTCGAAAATTAGGTGGGCCGGCCACGTAATGCTCTTCGCAGACACCCGCTGGACGAGAGCCGTCACCGACTGGATTCCGTGGGATGTCAAGAGAACACCAGGACGCCCTTCAACGCGTTGGTCGGACTTCTTCGTGGAGCGATGAACGACCGATACGACGCTCCTCGTGTCCCTCGAGCGAGGAGGGAGGATCCATTGGAGCCCTCTGGCACGCGACAGGGACGATGGAGACGCTGCTGGCTCCCGCTCGAACAATCAACGGCACGACAGAGCACGACATGAGACTTTTTATTTTTTTTA
Organism: Heligmosomoides polygyrus polygyrus; assembly: GCA_947396885.1. Classification (NCBI taxonomy): domain Eukaryota; kingdom Metazoa; phylum Nematoda; class Chromadorea; order Rhabditida; family Heligmosomidae; genus Heligmosomoides; species Heligmosomoides polygyrus. The sequence goes on from OX377205.1 coordinate 16,945,651, forward strand.
TATGAAAGCTTCTGCCTACTTCACGTTTTTCCTTCTACTTTCACGTGTGTCTGCATTGCATACCAATAAGAAATCTCGAGTAACGTTACCGGAAACACCTACCATCTCTTCAAAGCTATTTATATTTTTTAGAACCCGGATGAGAGACTATAAATAGAAAGGTCAAGATTCTGACAACAAAATTCACGCCGCGTTATTTTCAGCTTTACATCTGCGGAGCACTACTATTTTTTCTTCAAGACAGCTCTGATGCCATGTTGGAGATCGGAATCGGAAAAAGATCGGAAAAAAATAAAAAAATCGGAATGTATATGCGAAGGCGAACAAACGGAACCTACTATAAATACATTGACTTCGCCAGAAGCGTCATATTCGTGCTCTTCGCTGCAAATTGGTAAGCGTGGACGTATATCCAATCACTGGAAGCAGTCTCATTCAATAGACTTCTTTCGGTACATCTCGCGAAGACGCACAGCAGCGGTGCGGGAACGTACGCCGCGTTCCCGCACCCCCTGCGGTGCGTCTCCGCGACACTTACCAACCTTTCTCAAGAATTACATTTGTGGCGCATTCCACGAAGGAAATTGTTTGACGCTGATCTTCAGCCTTCTCATCCTTTATTTAGGACTCCCTACTTCGCTGTTCTTTCAAGATTCTGTGTCGATTTTACTGGTGTCCATGCAAACTGCTCTACGGTACTTTATACGGAGCGGTCTATCTGGGTCCACAGATAGCACCAATTTTTCCGGTTCTCGGAGTCATGCTTGTGTTAATCTACGCCTTAAATGTATACTGGTTCAACATGAGTCCTACTCGCTTTGTCAGCATCTAAAAGCCTTATGCGACATGCAATAGCATTGCAGGAAGCGATTCCTTCTATCATCCTCAAATTTACCTCCGTAGACCTAGCTACCACTCAATTTGCTGTTTATTCTACTCCTTATGAACCATTGTTGCGTTAAGTTGGACATTTCTCGAGAAAAAAACTCATTTGAAATCGAACTGAAGATCTTTCAAATTGTAGTTAAACTTAAACAGATTAAACTAAGGTAAGCATTATTTAAAAGCATGAATAGATAAATGGCAATGCTATATACGATGTCCCACTTATGATACACCATGCATTCTACTTCTAAGGGATGTCGTAGTGGCGTTTGAATGCGTATTTGGCCATGCAACGACTTCAGGTGACCAGCCGATGAACAAGTCTGCCATTTATCCTTCCCAGACAAGTCTGGTACCAATTCACCGATCCTGGAGGAGGGAATGGTTGCCCTGAGCGGATTCGAACCAAGAACCTATCGGGGGGAGGTGACAGCCATCACCTCCCCCCACTTCGTCACTGCTCTTCGAAAGGGTGAAAATGAACCTAGAAAATGAATCTATCCCAGTCGGGAGGGGGCATCTGTAAAGTGTCAATTGTGGACATCATCCCATGCCACACAACCACATCCCCTGTACTTTTAGGAAGGTCCTCGTATCATGGGATAGCACCTGAATCTGTTGTAGAAACTTTAGCCAGATGAATCTCTCGTAGAAGCTTAAGCAAAGGATTGGAAATGCAAATCTCTAAATGCCCCTTCCGATTAGGATGCATCCCCTGTGTTTAAAGAAAACCTATTGAGACTTTCATTAAAAATTTATATTTTCCACTGAGAATTTCATTGAAACTTCATACTTTTCCTGCCCAAAAGTGAATAGAGCGTTTGGAGATTCATTTTATCAGGAAAAACGAAACCTTAAGCTCACTTCAATGCTCTTTTTTGGCATACTACAAGAAGGGATCATTCGATGTTTAAGTGACTTGTTTAGATGGTGGGAACCGTAGCTGTTGCTTGCTTGAAGCTGCGCAGTTATACTCATTTTGTCCAATTCTTCCTGTAGTACCATCCTTAATTACGTAATTTCTCGCCGCTTTTAATGTAAATCAAATAAGAATTGCAATGTTCTGGGAGAGTGTATGGCGCCATCTCTTCTTTCCGTTGACTTGAATGGCTGCTTTTCTGCATTTTAAAACAAGATTCGAACCGTCGATTTCCTTAAAAATAAAACAATTCATAAAACTTAAACCACTTTTTTGAACAAGCAAATTATCAATTTATAAAAAAGTAGTAATAAATTTTTCTATGACAAAAAATTTACATTGACCTCTTAAGAGAGTGTTTAACTTAATTTTGAGAACACTCAATTTGTTCTGAAACTTATTCAGCTTAAATTCGACAGTGTTCAGCTAGCTTTGAAAACTGTCTTGTCCGTTTTGAAGTGTCTAATTAAATAAAACAAAAGCACGTGCTATCCTGGGCTCGTGTAGCGCAGTCGAATGAAGTGCCGGCTGTCGTGTGCAGCCGATTCCATGTTCCTGGTTGGGATTTGCCGCCCAGGTCATCCAAGCCTTCCCTCCTTCCGGGGTCGGTGAAAAAAGCGCTGACTTGCCCAGCGCAAGTTATTGCATGGCCAAATACGCGTTCAGGTCGCCTCCACGACATCCCGTAGAAGTAGAATGCGTGGCGCATCCAAAAAGGGATTGAGAAACGCCGTCCTTTATTCTTTATCCTTGATTTGCTATCTTTTCTTGTCATACGACGACCCAAAGTAGCTCGTCGTAGGGTAGTAAAGTGGTAAATTAGCAGCTAGTATCTACGTAGCTAACAGCAATGGGGTCATATTGAAGAGAAGCTCTGACTAAAGAGTTGGAGGGAACAATCTTTACATGACGATAGGAGGATTTGTAAGTGCGTGCGGGTTTCCTGTCTAGATCCAACCTTGCACACTAAGCCAATCCGATTCAGGGTCTCTTCATACTTCTCGATGGGAGCGACGGTAGCGATTTGCCTAGCTTCCTCGTTTCCTTCGTTCTCATCGCGAGGTATGAACAGGCCCTCAGATATCCGATGTGAAATCCAAAGAGAAATCAGTCATTTCGGTCAAAAGAAAATCCTTTGTTAAAGCTACTCTTATCTGAATCACCCCAAGGTGCGGGGCTTGTCAAATATGCCGTTATTCGCATAATCCTTTCAACCAGGGGCCGGATTCATCAACGGCTTACAGCAATTTAACGGAGAAAACACAACCAAAATCCCTGGTAGCGCGGCTTACCAATTGCGAGATGTTTCACCATATCGCTCGATAAGCCGCGCTATCAGGGATCTCGGCTGTGCTTTCTCCGTTAAATTGCTGCAAGTCGTTGATGAGTCCATAGGTTAGGAAAATGACGGATTCGAATGATCCGAATCGGCGCTAGGTCCAACCTCTTCTCCGAACCCCTGGCAGTGACTCCTAACACTGGGTTTGCACCGGCAATCCTACAGGGGCCATGTGAGCAACTTCGTCAGAGGGCCGTCTGGTGACCGCTGCGCGACTGACCTCGGCTGCCCGGACAGTCGTCTTCTGCTGCTCGGCTGGAGCTGCAGCTGGTCCCGGACATTGATCGGTACGCATTACATCCGAACCGACGGACTTCCGCACACGCCCCGAGAAAGCGTCCGCAAAAGCTCGTCTCTACCTCGATTGTTCTCCGCCAGCGATGGCTAAAACGAGTAGATGGGCTGTTATCGCATCGTCGCTGCTGCTGTTCTGTTCAGGTGGGTCACACTTTGACTTATTGAGCCGTTCTCTTGTTTGGTCCCGCCAGTGCAGTTTGCCACAGCGGTTTGAGTGCGATAGTCGCTGCAGGTAATTGAAAGGCTATTAGCTGGCCGTCGATCTCTCTTTGTTGCTCGATTGTTCTGTCATTAATCCTATTAGCATCGAAAGAAGATTATATGCTACTTGGTGGACACTTATAGGCATTATATTTAGTGTGCCCCATGTAGTCTTCAATGTTGTTTTAACCAGATAATTGGTGTCTTGAATCTTCTAGTTGTTCTCCTCTTCACAGGGTTCACTCACCAGCCTCATCCCCTTTGTTGGAAGTGTCATACGTTATATTTCTGCTGTTCATCGCAGAGGTATTTATGTGCATCGCAAGACGTGTCCCTAAAAAATTATTCAATGCCTTCATACATTCACTCAGCCTTATGTCTATCTATCTATGAAAAAGTGAAGAAGTGACTGCTAAGATAAGGGTAAAGGACGGCGTTACTCACTCCTTTTTGGGATGCGCCATGCATTCTACTTCTACGGGATGTAGAGTCGATTTGAATGCGTATTTGGCTATACAGGACTTGCGGTGGCCAGCTAATGAGCACTTTATCATTCCCAGACAAGTGTGGTACCAATTCACCGACCCCGGAGGTATGGAAGGCGTGGTGTGGTTGGCCTGGGCGGGAAATCTGGACCTGGAACCTGGTATCGGGTGCACGCGACAGTCGCGCCTCGTCCGACTGCGCCACACGCTCCCAAATGTCATTGTATACTGAGTAAAAAAGTAGAGAAGAAAAACGACAAACGACTTAGGAATTTCTGATCAACCTAATGCAACCCTCACATCAGGTTGGAAACTGATCGAATTGAATTGGACACTTTTCGTAACAATTTAGCTTGAAAGCTGTCCAATTCGGTTTAAGTTGTCCAATATCGCCTGGAAATGGCATCAAAGCCAAGCATAGCTCGGATAGCTGCTGTGTTTTTGAAGACTTGCTTGTTTACTCAAGTTGATGTATGAGGTCGAATGTAAGCGTCGCATGTTTTGTTATGTCTCCGGGTTGGTTAGTACTTTCTCTCTCACTTATGCTTCTCTTCGTTTCGGAGATCCACTAATGTGCCACTTCTTGAAGACTTACTCTTTGACCTACTTGGTTAGAATTTCTCGGCGAAAATGGTTGCTCGAGCTTCAGATGCGGGAGCTTTACCGCCGTTAGAATAAACACTGATGGCCATCCACAAGTATGAATTTGTAACGAATTCCTCTCATATGCTTCGTTAGTGTCTAGCCTTTGTAAAACTGTTTGTTATCGTCTATGTGCTGCACTTCACTAACAGACAGCTTGCTCTCTTGTTTCAACCAGCTATCACGGGTTTCCCTGTCTGGAAACGTAGTAGACTTCGCATCGGACAGCCGCATAGTGGCGATTGCGTGGAATTTTTACGCTGTATTGTTCACGTGCATGCATAGCAGAATCGACCGGCGTGCCACGTCCTCTACTTCATCGATTCATTTGAGTTGCTTAGTTTTCATGAAAACTTGGTCTAGTGGGAAAAATCGTACACTTAGATATCACCTGTACTGAATAAAGTAGTGAACTGCTGGATTACAAACTTGATGTAGTGTCTACTCGCAATCAGTTCATCATATTTCTTTTGCATTTCAAGGCTAAGGGTCATTGTGTCTAAAAGAACGTCGATTGCATTATCACTTAGTGAGCCGCACTTCGTTCACTCTACTTCGACAACATGATTTCTTGTGGCAGCAATGTGGCTTGAATGTAGCTGCCTGGGAATGTGTACTTACGTCGGCCTTGCCACTTGCTGTATTCACACGACCGTTCTTCTTTTTGTTCACTTCAGAGACGAGCGCGCAGTTCCCACTTGGCGACGGCCCAGTTCTGTCCTTTGGTGTTCCTGTGTGTGTGTTTGACTCATCTTCGCAAGGTGGCTGTGGTTCGCTGATGTCAAACGAGATTTGTAATAGTGGCAAGGTGTATGTAGGTGTATGTTGTTATATGGGAATCATAGGCGCGATTTTACGTTACGGACTCCAGAGGACGAGGAGAGGTCGAAAATTTTTTTAAATTCAAATTTAAATTTAAACTTCGCCCAGGGAGGTTATTTGGGGTGTTGGTTACGAATCTGACATCGGTTTTTCGTTTTACGCTGGAGTACGGTAGGTTACGGTAGGTACTGGTAATCGACGACAGCCTCAGTCACCCGCACCTACCGTAACCTACCTTAGCCCACCGTAGTACTAAAAGCGGATGTCGGATTCGTGATCAGTACCCCAAGTAAAAGTAAATCACCGGTATCGCCCAAACCTCTAGGCGAAGTTTGGGCGATACCGGTGATTATGACCTCGACAGCATTAGTCAGCGGTGCGTACCGTAACCTACCGTACTCTAGCGTGAAACGAAACGAAGATTCGTGATCATCACCCCAAATAACCCCCCCCCCCTGGGCGAAGTTTGGGCGAAAAAAAAATTCTTCGACTTCTCTTGTGTTCTGGAGTCCGAAAAGTGCAATAGCGCCGGAATCAAATAATAATATGTTGCTCTAAAGTTGTGTAGGCTGTCCGATTTATTCATTGGGAGTTATTGAGTAGTTAGAGTGAGCATTCAAAATGCCCAGGATGTCCCGTAGAAACGCGCCGCGCCCCACAAAGTGGCTGATTAACTCTGATTTGCATCCATTGTCTTTTTCATGGCCAATTGTTCTCTAGTAAATGTTTGAAGTGAGAATTCTGTCGGGGCAAGTAAGGATAAGATCGACGAAATTTTACAGGCTCACTTCATCCAGCACCAGAGGAACTAGCTACAAAATTTGGTACTCCAAACCGAAATAAGGAGCTAGAGCTCACTTTTTTACGGTTAGGGGCGGATCTGCATACCTGGCATTAAAAAGTGGTTTACACCCCTCTCGAAAAATTTTTGAACCTTTCAGACGAGTTGCTAAGAAGGCTCTCCTGAAGTGCTATTTGTATGTTTATTGTTCTTTGTTTTCAAGTGTTATTTGTTGTCGGTAGTGATCTTCAATTAGTTGTCACACGACTGTCTTAAATAGTCGTAACAAATAAACAATGAAGGAATTCCAATTCCACGTTTTGATCCGGTTGGGTGCTATTCTAGAGACGGGGTCCGCCGTATAGCTGTATATTTTCCATAACTAATATCCCCGCCCGCAGCAAGTCTAGGTGCTTTTCTACAGATGTAATTTACGAGTCATCGAATATAACATCCTCGTTTCAAAAAGTTTTCGTGAATTTTCTCATGATATTATAAAGAAGGAGAAAACTGAACTCTCCCTCCCCCTCCCTCCGGTTCTAGACTAGCGCCGACGTTTGTAGTCCATTTGTATTATTGACAACGCTTCCATATTAAGCTTCCTTCATTTATTAAGTTCTGCATACGAACTACATACCTACCAGCTCGTCGCTTTCGTTTGGGTCTGAAGGCTACGAGATGTGTGAGCTAGGCAGAAATGAAGCGCAGAAGCTGTCAATATATAAACGTGCCGCGTGCGATTGGACTTGTATAATCACCTTCAATGGGCATGTTGTTCTTCTCTTTGTAGCGAAGCGACTCATAGACGCATATTAATTTCCTTTTCCCTTACCATTAGATGTAATTAGTTCCCAGCTCGTGTTTTCTGTCAGTTTCCTAATGTTTTGGCGATAAGCCTTATCACTGTGCAAAGGCAAACATAAGGAATTTTGAAAGTGACCATGAGATATGAGAGCGGTCACAGTACGTCTGTATATAAGCGATCTCTGATTTTAATTTCTGACCATCACTAGTTCCTTTGTGTTCTTCGTTGTCGAAGCATCTTCATCCCAGGCATGTGCTACCGTAGTTTCTACAGTGTGCTTAAACAACTTCTGTAAGTTATATCTAGGTGGGATTTGAAGATGAATCGCTAAGCTGCCATTGTCATTTCCTACTCATACTAGTCATTTAGGATGTAGACCAACTACCTTCCTAGTGTTCTTTCCTTGTGGTTCTCTTCATTGATGTATAGAAGGTAGTTGTGAAGTCTATCAATTCCATCTTGGGTAGCTTCGCGTATTCTCGGTCATATTCATCCATCGCTTACCGGCCGGTAAGGGTGAAAATGTACAGCCAACCCCCCTCCCCCAAGCTAACGACGCTCTATGGGATTTTCTTTCCATCAGAAGCTCCTCCCCCCATCCTGATACGACATTCATCAGCATCAGGTTTGGCGGTACTTTTCACCGTTACCGGTCGGTAAGGGGTTGATGAATCTGGCCCCTGGTTCGACGGGATCTCACAAAGTCACTTTTAATGTATATTCAACCTTTACAGTGACTTGCGGTGCCCAGCCTGTGTGGGCGCGGGTGTGAGGGGGTTTGCCTCGTTACTTCAGTGTGCTATTCTGCCCTAACCCAAATGTATACGACGATACGGCGAAAGACTTATACGCTCTAATAATGCGGTGGCTCAGAGGATGTGAAGGCGACGACAAGAGATGAGAGAGAGAGTTTATTGAGAGGCCAACTGGTCTATGTACAGGTGGAGCAAGCACTGCTGTGCGTCCGCTGTATGGTAGCGCCACGCCGTCCTGACCTCTCAAGGCTTGAGCATCATCGTCATTCTGTAAAGGGCACTTACCAGGTTTTGGAAGAAGTTGACGCAAGTGCCTAAAAAGTACTGACTCTAACCGGTAAGGTCCGCAAATACGGCACGACTCCAGCACAAACGCAGAACGATACCGAACACGTTTATCGCAAAGACAATACGAGAAACCGACACACGAGAAAAAAGAACAGGAAAGGATATCAAATGTCAAAACTGCGAAAATCTTCAAATGAACCACAAGGGTGCAACACACTAGCCACACCGAGTGAAATCTACACTGATGAGGTTACACGTACTACACGAGATCCTTCACGAAACAGTGATCAAAACCCGCTTGGGGACCCCTAAGGCAGCGCCAGATACAAGTGTGTCAATAGCTAGAGATGTATCCCACAGGAAACCTGGCACAGCCCGCGCCTGGTGCCCGACCCACGGCAACGACCCCGACCGCACTTACACGCTCGCCCACTAAGGGCTTAGGTTCCACAGAGGAAAGCGACGACTGCCCAGGGCCCACTAAGGACACGCACGCAGACCGATGATGGCTCCACGAAGGAGCGCCGAACGAACAAGACAAAACTCGGAAGCCACGGACGCGTTATCCGACCGCACGCAAGCTGACCGGAAGCCCGAATGCCCGAATCAGTGTCATTCGCGCGCTGCACCAGTTTTCCCCTTAGGACCCAATTTGCTGACGTTTTGCCTTAGAGCGCCCTTTTTCTCGGAGGGCCGAGTACCGCATTTGACATGCCCCCCCGGCGGGGAGTCGGCGTCCTCGGCGACTGATCAAGGTGCGGGAGCTGGAATTGTCCTGCCTTCTTCGCAACTGATGAGTACAACATTTTAGCTGCCAAGACACCTGGCTGCAAATCGAAATAAAAGTTCGACGCCTCTGGCGAGCCTGCCTCCACGAACACTTTACCGTGCACGACCATGTTACTCGCAGTAGTGACTACTTGGTCACTGTCACCCAAGCGCACCAATAGGGCATCCAAAGCCCTCCATAGCGGGAGCATGGCCTTCCATGCCTCCTCGTTCGCCGCTCTTATCGGCGTCCAAGCCGAAACCACCTTTCCGCCATTCTCTAGGTGGGTTTTGATGAGACCCACGAGTTCCTCGAAGACTTCCGGCGAGGCACGATTCTCGACTGGGTAGACTATGACCCACACACGGCATGTGCTCCACTCCGCGAGCACATCTCTCAGCTTTCCAAAGGTTGCCGCTACCTTTGTGACCACTCCGACCCGTGGTCCATCTCGCTCGAGCGCTATCGCGCTGTTCGGCGCAGCGAACCCCACAGGGCCCTGCTTTTCCTTCCTGCTCGCACGGGAGCCTTTGTCGATCTCCTTCTTTACCTGCTCGAACGCGACTCGATAAAAATCGAACACACAGTTGTTTTCCACTGGGTCGTGCTGGCGATTCTACTGGTCGAGCATACGAATTCCGTCCAATCGGTGCAGACGGAGTAGGCCAGCTTCAGGACTCGTCTCAACGCCTCTGCGTCGAGCACCACTGCTCGCTCCCGGTATAGCTTGATCTTTTGCGGTAGTGGTATATCGTCACGGATGAACAGCGACGCCGTTTTCCAAGCACTCCACACGTCGCCAAACGGCTGCTTGCCAAACGCTCCCGGAAAAGTTATTCCTTCGATGTCAGCCAACGTTGTTGCGGCGAAGCAGTCATCGAGACATTGAAACTGGACGTGCCCCTTGTCCGCTGGGGTCGTCAGCGCCGCCGCTCTGAAATCGGAAGAGTTTATCTTACACACACTTATCTTCGGCCTCCTACCCTTGCGGCCACGCTCATATTTACATTCTAGCTGGTCGTCTCTCACGTTTACTGGGACTACTCGCAAATTATCGAACTGCACTCTTACAGGCTCCCTATTTTGACCAATCTTAGTGACCAAGGCTGAGTTGTTACTTGTTTCGAGAACTCTGAAGGGTCCAGCCCATTCACAGGTCAACTTGGGGTGAGAGTTCCTCGCCTTCTCACTTGGGGATAAGACGTAAACTCTATCTCCCACCTTCGGGTACACCTTTGTTTTTACCTTCTTATCCTCATCATACGCTCGCTTCATACGCTCTCGAACTCTCTCATTGTAGTCCCTTACGCGCTCGTGCGTCTCCGCAACGGCCTGCAGGATTTCTGCCTTATAGTCCTCCAAAGCATTATCTATGGTATACCTCGATATTCCTCCATTCGGAACTATGTTAGATGGGAACACCGGATCCATTCCGTGCAACACGAAAAATGGACACTCCCCTGTTGCACTATGCGGAGTCATGTTGTAGGCCATCATACAGAATGGTAGTCGCGCGTCCCACTCTGTTGGAATCACCGTTGATTTCCTTAGCATCGCGACGATCGTACCGTTTAGCCTTTCGGTTATGCCATTCTCTCTTGGATTATATCCTTTGGTCGTCAGATGAGTGATACCCGTCACCTTTGTGATTTCCTCCATAACTCTATTGACAAACTCTCCACCTTGATCGGATAAGATGGTAGTGGGCCATCTGCAACCCTCTGCAATCCATCTCACGAACAATGTTTTTGCGATGGTTTCCGCTGATTTGTTCGGAACTGGATAGGCAGCTGCGAATTTCGAGAAGTGATCAATGACCGTGATCGCATATCTGTTACCCTGCGTTGTCGCACCAAGCTCCAACACATCAACACCTATGATTTCGTAGGGCCGAGACGTCACTATTGGTTTAAGCGGGGGCACCATCGCCGTCTGCGGATTATGAACCAAGCACTTCTGGCACTCCTTCGTCCACTTACTTATGTCTTGGCTCATCCCGGGCCAGTAAACGTCTTTACGCAGTTTGTTCAGCATTTTGTGAGCACTAAAATGCCCCGCAAACAGTCCGCTATGTGCTTCGTGAAAAACTTCGTATCTGTGTTCCTTGGGGACCACGAACACGGCTTTTCCGTTAGCTAGATACAGTTTCAGCTCGCCCTCCTCTATTACGAAGTCTGTCACCCTCATTAGGCGCGTCTCTCCGGGCAGCTTTATCACCCCTTCTTCCTTCCTTTCGATCATTTTTATGACTTCCCCGAGATGGGCGTCCTTCCGCAGTTCTTCTAACCACCGGGAATCTCTTCCAGTAGCGATTGCGTTTACCACCGCTTCATTGAGGCCCTCAACCGAGTCCATTTCGCCGACCATAGGCACTCCTCGGCTCAACGCATCGGCTACTACGTTTGCTTTTCCTTTGACGTATCGGATCTCCAAGTTATATCTCTGTAACTCTAGGGACCATCTCAGCACTCGGGACGACACATTCGTCCGCTTGAACAAAGCCGTGAGCGGCTGATGGTCGGTCATGATCACTGTAGGTAACCCATATATAAACATATGGAACCTCCGCACTGCGAAAACTACCGCAAGTGCTTCCAAATCAGTCACATGATATCGCCGCTCTGCTTTGCTGAGGCTTTTAGACGCAAAGAAAATGGGGTGCATGTTTTTATCGTCGCCTTCTTGTGACAAAACTGCACCAAGTCCGTAAGTGGATGCATCCGTAAATATTACAAAAGGTCTGTTTCCACTGCGCGCACCGTCTACATCTGGCTGCTTAAGAACTGGGCCTGACACCATCATCTTTTTCAGATTTTGGAACGCCTCCTCATGTTCCTTCTCCCAGCTCCACTTTACCTTCTTTGACGTCAGGCTAAAGAGGCACATTGCCTGTTTCGAGAACCCCAGGCAGAACTTCCTATAAAAGGATGCCATTCCAAGAAAGGTGCGGAGTTCCTTAACATTCCGTGGCGCAGGGTATTCATTAATAGCGCTGATCTTCCCTGGGTCCATATGGACACCTTCACTATCAATCATATGCCCGAGGAAGGAAACTTTGCTTCGCAAAAGGTGGCATTTTCCTGCCTTGAGTCGCAACCCAGCCTTCTGTATGCGCGAGAACACACTTTCCAACAGCTCAAAGTGTCGCTCTTTCGAGTCCGAACAAACCATGATGTCATCGATATAGCAAAAGACTCCGTTCCCAATCAAATCTCCGAGTACGGTGTCCATGAGCCTTTGAAATACCGGCGGACTGGTGCTCAAGCCAAAAGGCGTGACTCGGAATTGGAACAGCCCCTCTGACGTCACAAACGCCGACTTCTCTTTGTCATTCTCCGCTAGAGGGATTTGCCAGTATCCACTGCACAAGTCCAGCGTCGAGAAAAACCTTTTTCCTGCTAGGCTTTGGAGCACTGTCTCAATATTTGGAAGAGGATAGGCGTCCAACTTAATCCTCTTATTGAGCTCTCTGTAGTCGACGCACAGCCTTAGTGAACCATCTTTCTTTTCCACTAGAACAATAGGGAAAGCCCACTCCGAGTTGCTCCTTTCAATTATCTGCCGATCCATAAGGTCCGCCAATAACTCCTTCAGCTTTGGCCTTATCCCAATCGGTACCGGCCTCGCCTTCATCTTTATCGGAGCTGCATCCCCAGTATCAATGGTCATTTTTACCAGATTGGTCTGTGACAGCTCCTTGTCTGTGACCGAAAATGCCTCCGCGTATTGCTTAAGTATACGCTGGAGGTCCTCGTCCAGACTGCCCGACTCTGAGTTTTCCCTTATCAGCTGACATAGCTTGGCGATTCTGTCCGTTTCCGATAGAGGGATTTCTGCACCGTCCCACATCAAAGGATTGACATCATGCCATCGCTGCTGCCACTTTTCTGAAGTCCAATGACCGACCTCCTCGCCCTCTCTTAATATCATTGCCTCATCGCTATTGTTAACTATGGCCAACTCCGTCTCTCGATCTTGAATGCAGTACACTCCCGCAGCTACTCCCTGCCTAGTTGACCAAATGACCTTTTCCGATGTACCTTCCGGAAGCCCCTGGCACCGCACTTGTACTCGGGCTACTTCCCCTGGTGGCACATATCTCCTTCCGGTTACTATTACCTTATTGTCAGTACTTATTCCTTCACACAGTTTCCCTGGATCTTCATTTCTGCCGGAGATCGACACGTGTACTCCTAGCTTAGCTAGCGCGTTCGTTCCCAGCAGTAACTCCCTTCCTTTTCCTGGTGCTATGTGAAAACCGACTACGTTCAGGTCGCCTCCTTCAACTGATGCGTTCATGAACACTGCACCCAGGAAGTCCATCCTGTTATTGGATGCATCGTACACTGGGGTCAGCTTTGATTTGCCCACCACTCTCAACGCATCAACATCGTACCCTCTTTCCTGTGCTTCCGCCAACAGCTGCACTGGTACAATGCTGATCATGGATCCGGTGTCTATTAACGCCGGCACGCGGTCCCCTAGCAGTGACACCCAGGTAACGAAACGAGATCCCAACAGGTCGTCTTCAACCTCCGTTTTAGCTGCCAATGTGAGGCACCGCGCTTTCCTAATTATTGCTGACAGAGACTCCTCCTCGTCTGTGTTCCCCTTTTGGGTTATTTGGTTAACTCTCGTAGCGGGCTGTGAGCACTCCCGTGCTATATGTCCATATTTTGCGCACTTGTAACACTTCCTACTTTCGCCCATCTTACGGCCTGTGTTCTCCGTGAGTTGGCCCCCTTGCCCTGTCATCGACGGCAGGTGTGGACGACCTCCTAGTTCCGCCCTATTTTGCACGGCTCTCCCACTACCGCCTTCCTTTCGTTCCTCACTAGGTGCTCCCACTTCACTCCTACGTTCTGACAGAGTGTTCGCGTCTCTACTCTGGTACTGTGCGAAACGATTTCTCCACGACAAGGTATGCGGTCTTCCACCTGACGTTAACATGAGCCGCGATTGTTCAATGCTAAGCGCTAGCTGTTTGACTTCCTCATACGCCTTCCTGGGGTCAACCTTGTGCAAGGCCGCCACTAACTGAAAATGTTCTGGCCAGCTCTTCAGATTATCCAGTAGGATATGGGCAAACTCCAACGACCGGTCCTCCAAGGAACTCTCTGGATTTACCTCTCGCCCCAGCCGCTCAAGGTGGACGCAGAAGGATGCCAAGTCTTGGTTGGGCCTGAGTCTTGAGTTCTTCAACTCCGTTAACGCTCGCATCCGTTTTGCTGTGGAGTCACATGCCAGTAGCCGGGCCATCTCCGTCGTTACTACATGAAAACCCTGCTCCTTCACTGCTCGTGGGAGGGATTCAAAAACATTCTTCGCCCGTCCCGCTAGGTGATCGTCCGCCAGAATATCAACCAATGTCGCCTCACACGCAATCACACTCTCATACTTGCGTTTGAACTTTCTCAGAAATTCCTTAAAGTTTTCCTTTGGTGTTCCCCGGAACACACCTGGGTCACTACACGCCATTGCCCTCAAATATTGTACCAACTGCATGTTCGCGTCCCCACCTGGCTCCTCTCGAGCTGGTACCGTCATCACGCTTGCTGGACGTCCGCTCCAATAGTTTGCAGATGTCTGCCCAGACCCCACACGGTCCACCTGCAATACCTCCATTTGATTCGCATTATTTCCGACGCGGAAGGCGGTTGGCGGATACCTACCCGCTGTTTCACCCGCACCAGCCGTGTGTTGCAGCTTCCCGACCTTGTCCATAAGCTGAAACACATCCACCTTTAGCATTTCACAAAGATCTGCTATCAGTTCACCATCTTTTTCCATGGTAGTCAGGTACTCTTTCCATTCTTTTTCTGACTCAATGCCCCTTTTTCGCAAATCTTCCACAATACCGTCCAGAAATTCTTGCGATCTTACAGGCTCAATGATGCACCCACCTTCGCATCTTTCTACAAGTTCGACTATTTTACAGAGCTCCTTTTCAATGTTCGCTTTTGCTTGTTTTGTCATTCTCCCTTCACTCATGATATCGGCCACTTTTTGCCTAGACGCCCGAGCCAGCTCTACACAAGTGTGTAGGCCTTCCTTTCCTACCGTGTCGAGCGACTCTTCTTGCAACGTACTCACCTTTTCGGGCGCTGTATTTTCGTCCGCCATCTGTGCAGCAGTCAGTGGCGCCTTGTGGGTGGGTCTGGAAACGATCTCGCTTGATGGATTACCCTCTGACTCCATCTTCCACTCTCCCACCAGCTCCACCTTACGGCTCACTAGGGTATCTCCTTACCTCAAGAGCTCTTCCTCTTGTGAATCTGTACCACACCGCACGGGTCACACGCCAACCACGACGGCAGTTCGATTACGACGTAAACAAAAACCAATACACAGACGCACGCGCAGAAGAGTAAGCGGAGAGAGGCACTGCAAAAATCAATCGATATGAGAGATGTTAACGGCGTCCCCTGGAGACGTCTCGTAAACACGGAGCTCTACGGTTAGAGTGGTTCGGCCCCCATGTAAAGGGCACTTACCAGGTTTTGGAAGAAGTTGACGCAAGTGCCTAAAAAGTACTGACTCTAACCGGTAAGGTCCGCAAATACGGCACGACTCCAGCACAAACGCAGAACGATACCGAACACGTTTATCGCAAAGACAATACGAGAAACCGACACACGAGAAAAAAGAACAGGAAAGGATATCAAATGTCAAAACTGCGAAAATCTTCAAATGAACCACAAGGGTGCAACACACTAGCCACACCGAGTGAAATCTACACTGATGAGGTTACACGTACTACACGAGATCCTTCACGAAACAGTGATCAAAACCCGCTTGGGGACCCCTAAGGCAGCGCCAGATACAAGTGTGTCAATAGCTAGAGATGTATCCCACAGGAAACCTGGCACAGCCCGCGCCTGGTGCCCGACCCACGGCAACGACCCCGACCGCACTTACACGCTCGCCCACTAAGGGCTTAGGTTCCACAGAGGAAAGCGACGACTGCCCAGGGCCCACTAAGGACACGCACGCAGACCGATGATGGCTCCACGAAGGAGCGCCGAACGAACAAGACAAAACTCGGAAGCCACGGACGCGTTATCCGACCGCACGCAAGCTGACCGGAAGCCCGAATGCCCGAATCAGTGCCATTCGCGCGCTGCACCAGTTTTCCCCTTAGGACCCAATTTGCTGACGTTTTGCCTTAGAGCGCCCTTTTTCTCGGAGGGCCGAGTACCGCATTTGACAATTCTAATAATCAGCGATCACCGTGTGTATTTTGCATGCTGTACTTTAGCTTAGGACTCAAGCTTTAGGTTCCGAGCAAATACTGAATCAAACGGGTGTCATAGTTGTATTGAGTTCATGCATAGCCCTCATTTTCTGTACAGCTTCGTTGACTGCTACTGCTAGCTGCTGTGATATGTGGTCAGCTGCCCGAAAATGCAGCTGACATCTCAAAACGTCGTACACTTCTCGTTTTTAGCATGTGGTTTAACTCGCTGTGATGTAGCAGTAGCAGCTGGCTTTGCAGTTCAGCCAGAGATTAGTGTTGTGTGTTTCGGTGTGTGAGGTCTCTTATCGGTGTCATGATTTCAAAAGGACGCATTGATGTACGAAAAGGAGGCTCACGAAAGTCTGTATGTAATATGAGTCGGCGAGACTCTGGTTGCAGTCGTCGTCGTAGAACATCGAAGAATTGGCAGCTGTCTTCAGGTTTTTGGAGCCACGACCGTTTATTTAGCGTGCGGTAGATGCTTTCATATTTTCCTTCTCATATGTCCTCTAAATCTCCTTACCTGATCAAGCTCATTTTTAACAGGAAAGGGTCTCAAGACTAGGTCTGAACGGCGAAAATGGACGCCGCTGCGAGAATCCTCACCCTTCAAATAGTAGCAAAGTGTTTATTTATGCAAAATCCTTGCTCCTACCTAGCAAGGAACCTTTCGCACATTCGCATAAGGCGGTACCTTCCAGATATCAAATGTGCGAAAAAAAAAAAATACTGCTTCGTAAGCGCGGAATCAGGCGTTCGATTCTTCGGCCTTGCAGTATTTTCTCTTTTTTTCATGTTCTTTGTGTAAATACGCGGCTTTATATTAAATTTTCAGCACCTCTATCTCGGTAGACTCAATGGTTTTGTAAAAATAGGGCTTGCTTTCTAGAGTTTGAGCTATGGAGATTCTCGTTGTGCTATTCATTTTTGAAGCCCAGACATATGCCTGAGATCCTTTTCTGGTTAGGTTTAGTGCAGAACATAGGTTTAGGTGATATCTGTAAGATCGGGAAGTAAAAGGGTCTGTGTTCTACCCTACACGCCCTCGCTTTCGAATCTCCGCAATCGCCTGTTTGAAGGATGAACTCGAAACTGGTTCTATACCCGTTGTACGGATAGCGGAAGAGGTACAGACAGCGAAATGTTAGAGGAGTAACGCGTTTCTAATTCTGTACACAATTCAGGATGGTTCAGTGGTTAATCATTTATATGTAATTAGCAGGAAAGGGAGATAGGGCCATTCGTCACAACCGCATAGGAGCACTGTCGCGTACGCCGCCATCTTCTGGCCATGGTGACCTGTTCCGCCCATGTACAGTGGGCTGGTGCCTCTTCTGGTAGAGGCATCGTCGTCGCCGACGATAGGTTCATTTACATCAGTTTCTTCTTCTTGGTATCGGTCAATTAGACGCTGTCAGTGTTTACTCAGCAAGCACAAGGGGTGAAAGAATCGTGTGGTCCTCTATGGAATACCTAAGGTGCTGTCCTAAGCTCGGTGGTCGTTTGGTGTTTAGGTTGCACTCGCCGTTAAACGCACACAAGCAAAAAACTGCGGACGAGTTTTCGGACGAGTTGTTCGGGCGCGAAAGGTAAAAATTCAAACAGGCCAACACGGCGTTGGCGATGGGGCGCGAAATCCTTCAATGCAAGCATTACAGGAGCGAACCTCTTGTCGCTCAAGGGTGGGAGGGGTTCGGAGCAGGCAAGGGAAGGGACTCCAGGGTGTGGTGCAGTCAAGCTGCTCGTGTGGAAACTGCTCACATCGCGCAGGGGGGTTCGGAGCTGGCTTCTGCGCTCTTCGAGTATCACTTCATGGGGCATCAACCGCTCAACAAACTCCCAATCGATCTTCATCTCCTCAACGCTGGTGGTTGTTGCACCTGAAAGAACGAGATGGGCGACAGATATGCAAAAACAGATAAAACTGACTTGGACGCAAATCGTATCAATATTCTTAAGAGTGCACAGACCGCTATAATCAACTTTGATATTGATATTTGATATTTATTACGACTGTTTAAGACAGGCGCATGAAAGCGATAAATGAATACATAATCAAACTTTAAAACAGGCGCATGAAAATGACATGGACAATTGAGGAACGATAATCGCTAGAAAAACTAATTTAAGCATGCTGTTTGTCCCTTCAGACAAGGAGATTGTATAATGCTACCTCTCGTAGGTTAGGTTAGGGTGTTGTGTTCCTATAATCACTTATGTCCAATCTCCGTAATTATCAACCTGACAACACTATCGAACCGGATCACTAACCACTCAGTACTGCGATAGCTATGTATTCTCTAGCTTACGGATAACGCCAACTTTGAACGCTAGGAACTGAACAATCTAGCGATATCTTCAATTGACTTTGTCCTGTCCTCGGTTGGTCCCCAAACGAATGACGTGTTAGAGCGCGTTAGAGGTCTCTAACACGTCATTCGTTTGGGGACCAACCGAGCTCTGTTACTAGGACAACTTCCCCTCAGTTTTTTGCTTGTGTACGTTTAACGAGGAGTTTTAGGTTGCTCAGCGTTGACCTAATACAACCTTGCCAGTCTTAACATCATGACGCCTGACTTGGGGCGGAGGTGGCCATCAAATTGCCTCGCCGTGGACAAACTTTGGGTGCAGCGGCACCCAAGGGGAGGCCCGACCCTCCACACGGCATCGATTGGTTCCCTGAGAATACCAAAGAACGCCACTTCCCACGGTCGTGTTCTGCTCGTCGCTTTACGAGCTCCCGCGATTGTTTTTCTGTGTTCCTTATGCCTTCGGAAATTGTAGCGGTGTTGCATTGTGGATTCCTCTGAGCATTTAATGGTTATTGTTTTTTTCGTCGACTAGGTGGTATGGTATGAAGGGTTTGAACATTCCTTCCTGAGTATTTACCGGGCATATGTCTGCGTAGAAATTTTCACGTGCTCGTAGAACAGCTAGGCGAGAGGTTTTCTGGCACAGATCTAGATAAGCGAAGGTCTAGGTGATCTAATCTACCCGGTTTAGGGTACACAATCCCGCAGTGTACCCTTTCACTAACCGCGGTTCGCTAGAAGCAAGTACAATAGTAAAGGAGACCCAGAAATTAGTTGGTCTCGCTGATTGGACTAAAATTTTTAGAAAGACCATTTGCAATCATACATACATCCGTGTCAGGGTTTAACCAGTTTTCAGCTAACAAGGTAACATTTAGGGGCCGAATTCATCAACCGCTTACCGCCCTCTAACGGTGAAAATACCGCCAAACGCGCTAATATGACATTCCTTCAGCATCAGGTCTGGCGGTATTTTTACCGTTAGAGGGCAGTAAGCGGTTGATGAATCTGGCCCCAGAAGTCGTTGTTTTCCGAATTCATGACGAATTCGGGCCTCGTGTCATAATGCGTGCTGCCTGCCGCTGCATGTGAAGTGTCTCTGAGCACGCACGTGTATTTGTGTTTACGTCGATCATCGTAAACTCCCTCCACTCACTATCAGAATCCAGTTTCTCGTCACCGATGTCTGATCCCCATGCTTTTCCCCGGATGGCTTGAATTGAAATTTATTGATGGATGGAGCTCAATATTGAGTTGTAACTAGCTAACAGAGGCCTCGCTCTATTCTTTTTTGGATCCTTGACGAAGAAGCATCTCGAAAAATCGTGACTATTTCTGAACACTCATTAGAGTCCAAATGAAAAGTAGTCCATTCTTATCGATTTCTCCTTTGCTATCTCTATAGCCTTTTCTATAGGAAATTAAATTCTTACGAAGGGAGTAGCAGCCCAGAGCAGTTGAGGAGATGACATTCTGATTTTAAGCGTCAACATCTGATGAAGCTATTATGACAAGTGTTCGGGTTTCGCGATTATCCTGGCTTGATTTTTCCTTTGTCTTCTGTTCGGGTGGCCTTTATTTCCATCCTTTGTCTTCCTTTTTTGTTACGATTTTATCTTCTTTCTCAGCTGCAAGGCTATTTCAGTCATTAAGCATTGGTTTTTCCCATCACTCAATGAGCTTTCTCTGTAGCTGGTGATGTGACTAACTGATGAATTCGTTATGTGGTTGTCGCTGAACTGCTAATATGCTTCGTATCAGGTATCCTGCTGGACTTGCGTTATTACACAGCGTTGTCGTTGTTTACTGGGGCGACGAGGCTTTCGCAGGCTTCTTATTTGTTTGGGAGCTTATCATTCAGCCCACCTGCCCGATCACCCTTTAAAAAATACTTCATTCAGTCGCTTTGTTAGATAAATCTGGTTAAGCTCGTCACTGTTAACCTCCAGCAATTGAATGTTTCTTTCCTATGAACGGTTGCAGCTGTGTAAACAGACTACTGGCGAACGTTCCCGATAATAGCAACGAAATGGGCAGTTATCACTACGGATGTCACAGTTTCAATTCGTTTTCTTTTTCAAATTCAAAGTGGTTAGTGGGGTGTGGTCTGTCTATGGGGATAATTATTTATGTTTACCATGTGCCATGTGGTGTTCACTTCTCATATATTCATGCATGCATATTATACATTGGATCCGATCGAAAATCTTCGAATAATTCTTCGAATAATTGGATGATTCTGATAACGACGATTTTGCGGACCCCGAATTTTTGTCTGATTCGGATGAAGGAGATTTTGCGGGTCTCGGAATTTTGAACGACTCGGATCGGGATATCCGAAAATGATCGGATCCAATGTATGGTATAATGCATACATGTATGTAGCCCACTAATGATGATCAAGAAGACGGTAGTGAGCTCGTACTTTCTTCTGCAAAACCGATGCGGCTGGGCTAATTCACTGCTTATAGAAGCTTTTCCTTTTGCACCGTTTATGCTTTAAACTCCGAGCGACGCGATGTCATCGCAAGTATAGACGGAGCCTTATGGTGGTCAGCAGGTGCCCATAACCCATCGCTTTGTTCACAGTCTTGTGTATATACTCGCCCTCAATGACACGACAGTACGTTCTCGACTGTTGAGTCCCGTGTGACCGTACGCCGATGACCTGTTGAAGTTCGCTGAGGTGAACCTGTGCAGCCTGCGACATGAAGCAAGGACGTGTGTGATGGGTTTTCAGTCGTAGAGCTTTGAATATGTGGCGAGATCGTTGCCTAGAGCAGTACAGCCTCCTGCAGTTTTATCCCACCTAAAGGGGTTTCATACTGCGCGACGGGAGCAGCTGAATCGCTCGTCGATTATTATCGAGCGATTTCACAGCCAAAATCAGTGTGAGGTTTTGTTCGAGCGAGCTGTCGCTTCTGTCGTTCTCGACGAGGACTAGGAACAGGCCGTAACATGAACTTCAAGGAGATTTGTTTCGTCGATGTTGTATTGGAGCACGTGGTAGCTCAAGAGGAGGATGCGCCGACTGTGGCGTGCACTTCGAGTGAGGGTTCTTGGTTCAACTCCCGCTCGGGTATGCCAAATCTTTCATTGCTCCCGATGGTCGACGAACGCTGATTTTTATATCGGCTGGCTATCGCAAGTCATTGTATAGGCGGAATAAATGCACAGCGTTACTCAATCTCTTTTAAGGTGCGCCACGCACTCGACTTCTGCGGGATGTCGTGGAGCCGATTTGAATGCGTATTTGGCCACACAATGACTTGCGGTGGTTAACCGATGAAGAATCGGTGCTTAATCCTTCCTAGGATGATAGCAACGTCAAAATGTGTCTCTCTATCCCAGAGGAATTGGCTTACTGGGGGTTTTTCAATCCACCGACCCAGGGAAGGTAGGCTTGGTTGGCCTAGGCGGGAAATCCGTACCAGGGGC
This sequence comes from Heligmosomoides polygyrus polygyrus, assembly GCA_947396885.1. Classification (NCBI taxonomy): domain Eukaryota; kingdom Metazoa; phylum Nematoda; class Chromadorea; order Rhabditida; family Heligmosomidae; genus Heligmosomoides; species Heligmosomoides polygyrus. The sequence continues at coordinate 16,967,626 of OX377205.1, forward strand.
CTGGTATTGGTTGCACGCGACAATCGGCACTTCCAACTACGCTACATACGCCCATATAGGCCAAATACACATTCAAACGATATCTGATAGAACTAGAACGCTGTTTTATACACGTTGTGGCGTTTTTTAAATGAATTTCCGACTAGATGACTTGACTTGTAAAGAAAGACGAAGATAACAGCTAAGGGGCAGAGTATAACAAATTGGGATTAGTCATCCTTTTTGATTAGGTTGTGCTTTTATTTGATGAGGAGTATTGATGCGCAGAGCGGGTGTTCTTGAACACAAATCTCCAAAAGGATCATAGTTTCGAGGGTCCATATGGAGACCGTTGATGCGTTCTTGGTGTTTGCAGTGAATTATAGAGATGCATCGATTGCCAAGCAATGTTTTGTTGCTCCTGGAGGAGTGTTAAGAAGTCAGTTATAGAGAACCGTTTCTCACTAGCTCCTAATCACAACTGTACAGTGTCGCTTCGCCTTGCATGTTCGGAGCAACTAAGCCGCCTAGTCGTTTCCCACTTAGTAGAATGTATAGCAGGCCGTGAGTCAGTGAGAGCAAAGTCCAGTTATCCGGCTACTCGCGGATCATCCACTTGTTATGACTCTCTCGCCTTCGGTGTTTCGCAAGCTGTTTTCGAGAAAGCTGTGCTGACCATTTTGTTCCGTCGTTAATCCTTTGTCACCTGATTTTTTTTCGGGGCCAAAGTTTTCCTGGAACTGAAACGACGGGGGGGGGGGTTATTGCTTCTATTTCATCCACTACCACGACGTTATTGGGTGTTGTGCTGATTCGAGCTTTTCTTATTGTATAGGCTTGAATGCGATAGTAATTTCATTGCAAAATATAGCACGAGGAAGTGAGCATCATGGTGTAATGTAAGTGGGTGTGAGATATGACCTCGGATTCGAATCACTAGAAGGTTCATAATATTGTATGGAAAGCAAAACTCCCAGAGAAAAGTACACTTCGGTGCAGTAGGGGGAACTAGAACTAACTTATACTCTCGCTGCTATAGGTTCAGTTCTGCTTAAAGTATAAAGGACAGCGTTATCCAATCCCTTTTGGGATGCGCCATTCATTCTACTTCTGAGGGATGTCGTAGAGGCGTTTGAATGCGTATTTGGTCACATAATGACTTGCGGTGGCCAGCGGATAAACAGGTCAGCGCTGCATACTTCCCAGACAAGTTCGGTACCAATTCACCGACCCCGGATGTAAAGGCTTGGTCGGCCTGGGCGGGAAATCCGAACCGTGAACTTGGTATCGGGTGCACACGACAGCCGGCACCTCCTCCGACTGCGCGACACGCGCCCTTTTTGCTTACAACAGAAAAAAGGGGGTGAAACCATGCCCGAAGCCACAGCGACGCCCACATTCCATCGTTTCGTTACAGGGTTCAGGGCATTAAGTTATCGATATCACCAATCATTTCATATGTGAATTTGGTTATATTATGCGTGGAGCACAGTAAGGATGTGCTCTTAGGATATTAGCCGCCTTACGTGCAAAGGATTCTGAGTAACATGGAGGCCAACTTGCAGTGGCAACGCCAAAGGGGCGTCGAGTTCTATATAGCCGGAATGTAGATGATCCAGCGTTTGCGAGCTAAAAAGGTTCTACCCTTATTGCTTTTTTGTTTTGCCTTCTCCTTAGTGACGCCTTGTGTCCGCAAACATCTCGACAAGGATATAATACTGCATAGAACAATTGGTAGAAGAGGTTTTCCGAAAAAGAACTGAGTGGAGATGACGGATCAAAAAGGGAAACGTGAGTGACGAGGAAGATCCACGGGGAGACCTGGGTCCGGACTCATCAATTTTAAAGCAAAGGTAAAGAAATTCACATGGGTGTGCGAGCATACCCTGAAGGACTGTAAAGTATTCTCCACCGAGCAATGTAATCGCGAATGGGTGGGTATGGTACACGATGAACGGCGGCACATCGTATGTTATTCCCTTCTACTCCGAGTTTAGTTCTTGGAAGACAGAAAACTTAGGCCTTGATCTCGATTCAGTCCCAGTAGACTCTTACTCTACACCAAGCAGTGGTCATTTGGGTGCACTCTCAGGTGCGGAGTGCTTGACTACATTTGTTGCATATTTGTTTGTCTTGAACTTAGTTTCATTTATTGAACTGATCATTGTAGAATTCTTCGGTTTTTTCGGAGTTCGTAGAATCTAAAGGCTTTAGCATATTGGTTTAAAATTCGACTGCTGCTGCGAAGGTACTACCCAACTACATCACCTGTATCACCTGTCGTCCCGTTGATCATCGACTTGCTCGAGCGGGCGCCAGCAACGTCTCCATTCGTCCCTGAGTGGTCCAATGGATCCTCCTCGCTCGAGGGACACGAAGAGCGTCATATCGGTCATTCAGGGCTTTCACGAAGAAGTCCGACCAACGCGTTGGTCGCGTCCTGCTACCCAACTACATATAGAAAGTTATTGGCTCCGCGCAAACTTGACCGCCTCTTAATCGGCTTTGCATTCGGAGTGGTGTTATTGTGTTTTGGTCAGAATTAATCTACTGAGAAATTATGCGCATATGTGAACTGTAGACAGGCTTCCCGACAAGTAAGCAGAGTTGGTTAAATTATCAATATTGATAAATGTTGTTGATCTCCGAATATAATTTATATCCGCTAGATATGAAATCGAATGTGGCTAACTTTAATATATTTATTTTAATACTGCTTGCCAGTATTAAAATAAGATGGAAATGAACTACATGTTCTTATCGAAATCCATATGCCTTTAGCGAATGCATACATACTTACCAAAGGTTATCGGTCTATGGGAAGATTCACAGCGATAATTTGCGCGGCGCCAGTGTTCAAATCTCAGCAACTGTAGCTACTTCGCTATGTTCTTGCCAAAGTATCGCCAATATAGCCACTTTCTGAAGTCTAGGAAGATTTCCATCGCTCTGTTGTTGTTATTCGGCTGATAATTCCTCGGCTACCGGCTTACCAGGCTTGCAACCGTTATCTTCTGCTTACAGTCGAGCAACACGACTCAAATGGTGTTCATTTCAGGACTCGCTGATATGACGTCGGTCACTCTACACGGCGTCACTGATACGTTATCGCCTCAAGACGAGAAGGTACGTTTGCAGTTCATCTGCTCAATCATTGTTTTCTCTGCTGCTTTGCGTGCAGCTATTTTTTTGGGCCGAACCTGGGCTATTGAAACCTGGTAAACATACCGGATCTATCCTAGTGTTGGGTGAGAGGCACTCCACTCTGACTCTTTGACAGTGGCGGTAAAACTGAAAGTTAACTAGCTTACAAAGCCAATACCCTGATCGGGCCTAAATCTGGTTTTTTCTTTGCGATTTCCTAGCCGGGGAATCCCGCACTGTTTACATTTCTTTCGGTTTTTTAGCGATACTCCCCACCTCCCCCCCCCCCCCCCGACTAGGATAGATTCAATATACTTTTATCCTGCACCGCTAGCTTATATCATCTTATCCCTTCCAGCCTGGATTGCATCCAGTTTTACTGGTGGAAATAGTGTATCTAGATATATCCTAATCAAAGAGTGAGGGATGTAATGATTTGCGTCTCCATTCCCTCCCTTGAGTTTCTACGAAAGTCTCAGCTGATGTCCTATTATGCGAGAATTTTGATTTAAATTTAGTAGAAATGACATGGGATGTCCTGCGGAGTTGCCATTTTACGATTGCTCTCTAACGACTAGGATACGTCATGTCTATGAGAACCTCTTCAGTATGCCTCAGCACTGGAAACAGCCGCCGCCGTATTCAAAGATGTTGAAACGTTGTTCAACGACCCGGCGTTCATTAAGAAGATCGGATGGAGAGTTGACGAGGAGAACGATGAAGGCGATGTTGTGTACGCGAAGAACACGCCGAAAGGAAAGATGGTGGCTGTTGCGGTTAGTGATCTTGTTCGACTGTAGCGATCAGTTTTAGCTCAGTTCTCCTTCGTAACGACGTCGCGAGCTGATTTTCTGTGTTCAGACGGAACTACCTCTCGATGTAGACTCAGTTATGAACGAGACGTGGACTGGTGTTGAAGGATTGCCGAAATGGAATCCGAATATCAATTTCGCTCGAACAATCGCGTCTCCCACTCCTCACTTCGATATTGTCACTGTAAGTTTATTTGGTTGCCTTTTGGTTTTTGGATTCGATTAAATTATGTTTTTAAACTGACGCAAATAGGCTCGGAGGGCTTACCGTGTGGGACAGCCCTATGCAACGTTTTGTGTTGCAAGAAACTAAAGATTTTATGCACCATCGGTGTGTTTTTCTCCTACAATGAACTGAGCTGGGCCATTTCTGATGTCACTGGACGGACATGTGCTTCCTATCAAGGCGAATATTCACTTATTGCAAGGGGACCGCCTCCGAGCCTATTTGCGCCGTAAACTGCTACTTCCATAGAAAATCATGTCTGGTTCTTCAGTATGGGAATAACGACGTGCTGATTGTGAGTGGAAGAGACTTCGTCTCTGCGAGACTGTACCGAAAGACCTCGACCGGATATATACTCGCGTCGCGAAGTGTCCGAATAAAAGAGTGTCCCGAACAAAAAGGGAAAGTCAGGTGCGTTAAGGTTTAACTGTTTCTACCTTCCAGTGATATGATCGAAAACACCGAGAAACTGCGTTGGTACACTCATTTCTTAGCATCACTATAGCACTGTGTGGGTCTAAAGTTGAATTGCAAGAACGATACGCTAGGAGCGTTATATATTAGTAGGAGTAGGAATAATGGGCCTTGTGATGGAACAGTTCGTGCTGATGTGTGCTTGATTGCAGGCGGCGACGTCTTGCTAGTCAGCACCGTCGCGGATGAAACGTGATTAACGTGAGATGCATGTGAGTGTATTCCGCTTGAGTCATGTTTCACCTACAGTACAAATGCATGTCCATCTGATCTAGGGAGATGATAGGTGGGTGGTGCAAGTCTAGAAACTGGGTCTACCATGATATTCCTTCGCAAATGTGAAGTGCAAGCAAATTGACCATAAATCTGTTGTGCACACTATATCTGCAGTAGGAAGTATAACCTTGTTTTGTGTGCGTCAAAGTCTCCAGTTTTGGAAAAAACTACAGGGTAGATCCCCTCACTAAGGCCTCGTTTACATTTGCACCGCCAAGCGGCGCGGCGTGATGGTCGTTATGGATATCGATTTTTCGCGCCGCCCGGTCGATATCTACTCCGACTATGGTGCCGCGCAGCGCAGCGACGCAACTACAAACCAGGGCTAAAGGCCCCCGCAGACTTCTGCGGCGAGCGGCGGGTGGCGGACGGCGAAATCGCTGAGCGGCGACGGCAAACGGTGAAACCGCTGAGCGACTTGACTCATCATCAGTGGGAGCGGTGACGGCAGATACTGTACTGTTTCTAGTCGGGACCGACTGGTGCTTAACAATAACGCGCCCCGATGACGATCGCGTCCGTCTCCGCTCTGGATCCCGCCTCGAAAAGGCAGAGCGCAGAGCGCAGACAGACGCTGGAGCGGCGCCGCCTGGTGGAATGATTCAGGTCATTTCCACCAGCGACGCCGCTGGCGGCGAGCTCTGCGTCCCTGCCCGATGGTTAAGCATAGGGCAGCGGCAACGCCGCAGAAGTCTGCGGGGGCCTTAAGGCCTATGTTATACTCCCGCGGGAGCATCCGCGGATGGGCGGAAATCGCACCGGGACCCACTCGCCACTCGTCGCGGCCCGCCATACTCGCCGTCCGCGGCGGAGTGGCGTTCTATCCCCCGCCCTTTAAACAGAGGCGTGGCAAATGTCTGCGTCTCCACTATCTCGTAAGGCAGCCACTAGACTCTCGAGCAATCGCAGGGGGTTGGGGTAGGGCGGGCCAGGGGGATGAGGGGATAGAACGCTCGACCCCCGCCGTCCGCGGATCGTCGCCGACAGACGACGTGGGGGCTGTTATACTTCCCGCCCGCTGGACGGCAGCCGTCCGCGGTGCAGTGCATTGCGAAAGGCTGTTGTCCCATGGAGTTCGGCGCGGGAAACGCGCCCCAATGCTACGCTAGCCGTCCCGGGACGACGACGACCGTCCGCGGTGCACCTTCTTTCCGCGGAAGTCCTGCGGATGCTCCCGCGGGAGTATAACATAAGCTTAAGGCTGAAACGATATGGACGCAAGATTTGAGGGTAGCACGGTTCCCGTACTTCTTTGCCAACGAGGATTTTAGATAGAGCCAGAACAGCCTGAGGTTTCGGAATATTATCGTCTTCAGAAGTCTGAAAATGGATAGATGCCTTAGAGTGCCGTCACCGTCGACCAAACGCCCACTCACGCTAACATTTCCGTTCCAAAGCCAAGAACAGACGATGAAACTCACGAAGCGAACCGGAACTCACACTGTTTTCGGCGCCATGCGAGTTGGGGGGGGGCAGCCCATCAGTACTAAAAAAAAGTACGACGCGTGGCGTTTCCTACGCGTAGGGCCACTATTTACCCGTTTAGTTTGAGCGAGACGTACCGTTTGGCCTAGGCCCCTCTCGCTGCAACCTGCATTGCGCGTGCGTACGCGTCAGTTCGTGTACAATGAAAATTTCCACGTCACCATATCCAACTGCTACGCTGAGAAGGTCGAAGCCCAGGAACTGCCCCCCCCCCCCAACTCTCATTGCGCCCAGTGTTCTACCGCTGGCTTCTTACGATTGTGTAACCGCACCACAGGTTTAGTCAACCTTCAGTACTAACAAGGGTCACTGCAAAGCCATTCCAATTTTAAGACAACCAAATGCAAGAAAACGATAAGGTGGAACTGTATACTGAACAGGGAAGCTTTTAGCGTGTGACTGAGCGGTGGAAATGAATACCACGACAAGGATCTTCTTCCTCCAAATAGCTGAAAAATATGTGTTAACCTCACAACGCTATAGTCTCCAAACCTGGTATATACAAAAAGAAGAAAAGAACTGCTTCGTATTGTGAAAATTGAACACACTTCGTATCTATCCTAGTTGAGGGGGGCACACGGTGTCTTGATTCCCTCTCTTGAGCTTGTTCGAGAGCTTCACTTTGTGTCCCACGATAATGGCTGCTCTTTGAGAAATTCAGGTGAGATGTTGATGAGGCATGACAACGCGGACATAACTCAATGATCATTTCCATTGAAAGTCTGGGTACTATCGAAGTGTATTGAGGTGTGAGAAAGCGAATGAGTTGAAGAACAGTCCGGATGTGGGCAGCATTGGGAGGTGGGAGCGTGCCATTCAATCAGGCCACATCCGTTTAGGCCTATGTCATACCGCCACCCCCAGCGAGGCCTAATGATAAGCTCCCATATCGATCGCGCGAAGTGATGAGTCGATATGGGAGCCTATCATTAGGCTTCGCTTGGGGTGAGCGATGGTATGACATAGGCCTTAGGCGGCACCTACGGTCAATGCACTGATTAACTGGCGTGTGTTCGGTCAGTGCTCTGATTGGGTGAGGTTGGTTGCGCGTTTCCACCACCCAATGGTGTCCACATTCGCGACATGGACTGTTCTTTCTCGCAAGGTCTGAAGCTGCGCTGCGTTTCATGAAACCTACGCAATAAATATCGTTCTTAAGTAATCCATGACCATTTTCGTTGAAGGTCTAGGTACCATGCGATTGAGATGTGCAAAGGCGATTGGGTTGAAGAAAGGTCCATGTTGCGAATGTGGGGATCATTGGAAGATGGGAATATGCCAGTCCGAAAATCATTTCCAATTGTATTTTAAAAAATTCTACCAGTCGGGATTTCTCGAGAAGGCATCTGTTTGGATTTATGAGCGCTACAAGATTACTTGTTATAACGGAAATCGAGGAGAGTTTGGTTGAAGCTTACCGCCAAATTTTGCTGTGGAATTATAATTATGTTGTATAAGTAGTCAGGAAAGCCATGGAAGAGAAGATGAAGGGAACTTGACCAGTTCTAATGTATAGAATACCGAGTTCCTCCGCTTTATCCGGTGAATTCAGGGCTATCAATTGAGTAGGAGACGTTTCAGGGCCGAGCTGATCATGGCGGGCGCGCAGTTTAGGCCGCATCCAGAGAAGAAGGATACGACCATAGCAGATGTGGTGATGATGGCTGATCTCAAGGGCATGTTGCCAAGATTCCTAGTTAATCAGGTGGGTCGCATCAGCTGTGAAGGTCTAGGGTTGTGGTGTCTAAGGTCTTATCCAAATGCTTCAGGTGGTGGGCAGAATAATGCTGATGGACACTGAGGAGAATCGACGTCATTTCCAGGACATTCGTGACCAGCGGCTGCTGAACGGAGTGGCTTAGGCGATGTCTTTCACTGATAAGAGTGCTCATATTGATACGTGTACAAGATAGGATTTTTCGGAATAAATATATTGATTTTTGTGTGCTGCTCGAGACATAATATTCATGTGAAGATGTGGAATTAACCGGGAACGAGATATTCGTGTCTGCTGAGAGTATGGTCTGGCCGAACGTATCAAACACTAGGTTGATATTGCTTCCAATATCTGACACTGCTACCAGGGATGAACTTTTAACAGTTGACGATTTAACGGATTACCATTTTTGTTGAGATCTGGCTTGACGACTTGACGGAGATTTTCGGAAATTTAGCGGTAGTTTTTGACCGACTTTTTTTATCAATGATTCACCTCTTTTTCCTCTTATTCTTTACCAATACATATTGAAGGCGTCACTCTCCCGATTAGGAGTGCTCTAGAAAAGCTATTGAGATCAGCAAGAATAAGCAAAAATAATCCGTTCTAGCATAGCTCTAAATGGCGAGAGGTTATTGCTTTACAATGCGAATTTTGTTTGAGTTTGACTGAGGGACCTGTTCATACTTCTCGACGGTTCACGGGGAAATCACACGTATCGATTTTCGCTGGGGGATCGCTAGGAAAAATCGATACGTAAGATTCGCCTGTCCGACCAACTGTTACTCTCGTGGCGAAGTATGAACAGGTCCTAGCGTTTGCCCCGTGACGTCGCGCAGAGCGCGCGAATCTTTTTTATTGTCATGCTATTTGAGGCGCATTTGAGTTTTCGGAAATAATGCGGTATGAGGAACTAGAAAAGCTCTTCGTCGAGCCCCCAAGCTCGTCAAAGATCCACATAAGTGCTTTTCTTGTCCCATCGTAAGGCCTGCCTATCCACACTTGGCACTGCTTATTCTAAAACACTTTTGTTCACAACCTGGAACAGTGGAGACGGCGGAATGCTTTCAACCAGTGGACGTATTTTAAATGAATTCCGAAACGCCGCTAACAACAGAAAATTTTGGAAAGCTCCTGAAAATTAATGTTCCATTAGTGGGTTTTAAAGGTATTTTTGTAAGTTCCTTCGGTACTTGGCAGGCTGATGCCCGCATCGAGATTGTACGTGCTCGTAGAACAACCACTAAGAGCGCTTCCATGCAAAACTGGAAGAGAGGGGATTTCGTCTTTCCTGAGTTTTTTCATTTTAAAGTCAATGATTCACAACTAATCGTATTTTTTAAGGAAATTTAAAGACTTAGCGGAAATTTAGCGAATCATTTTCTTTAAAAACTTTAACGTCCAGAACTTTGGGTGCACCCCTGACAACCACTTTAGCGATGCTGCTACGGAGCGGGAAAGAATACGGATTATTAACGCAAGTTTAGAAAGTCACCAATGAATGCAGCAATAATAAGTAAAAACGAGACAGGAGAGAAGCGGGAATCTATTTCCTTAGATTGGACGCTTTTGATGGAGGCGGGAGGTACGCGTACCATGAGTCAGGAAAGAACAACCCGAAATGGTGTGCAGTTTCAACCACGGTAGGAGGTGAAACGTTTCTGTTAAAGTTTATCCGAAATAACACAACAAAAGAAACGAAGAACAAAGGAACAACAATGCGAGGTTAGCACAAAACGACAAAGAATAAAAGATCCTAAAATATGGGGTAAAGCGGTGCAATCCCAATCGGGGGGGGGGGGCAGTCCATTATCAATTGTTAATGATAGCTACATACGCATCAATACATACAACACGCAATACATCATATGAATGCCTTAACTAACCTGGTAACCTCCCTTGGAAATGTCCGAGCGGTACGCTGAAACATTAAAAAAGATTTCATTATGGGACTATGCATGGTGCAAGGGGGGGGGGGGAGCACTATGCACGGCACGGTTGTGATCAAAAACTGTAAAAAACTATTTGCTTTGGAAAGAAATCGCAAACCGCTATGCACTAATTGATTAAGGTAATAATGTTGCTTTAACTTATTTTCGTGGTTTTATAGTATTGTAATTGTTCCAGGTTTCTGTTCAATTTACTGTGTTTTATATTACTCTCTCCCTCTGACTATGAAAGCAATTCAGAAAACTGATTTTGGTATTGGAAGGGCAGCAATTGATAATGTAAGCATGTAAATAAATAAATATATTTTGTATGTTGTGGTGCATGTTGCATTTCTTTAGCAGTTAAAATGGACTGCCCCCCCCCCCCCCCCTCTGGGAATGCACCGACACTGGAATGTCCCACAATGAAGAATCAGCTGACGAGCGTCGAGGGCTCGTTTTGTGATTGGTGATGAGTCGTCAATTTAATTAGATGAACAAATAAGAACTCGTCATCTGAATAGCTTCGCAGCCTTGAGCAGTTCTGTTGATTCATCCTCGGGAATGTGGTGGAGAAACCTGTGAATATAAGGCGAGTGGCAGAGTGCAAGCCTATTGCTTTGGTTTCTTGCCCGAGTTATGGCGGCTCTCTGTCAGTGCTGTGCTTGAACTCCACCCTGTTACAGAATGATTTCCCTGATAGTTCTTGGTATTCTACCACTAGCGGTTGGTGGTGAACTGCTGATCACGCTCAACTGGCCGGACTCGGTGGCTGGTCGACCGAATTCGTTTCCTGGTGGTTCATCGTCACCTCGAATAGTGGTGCACGGTAAGAGAGGCCTTTATTTAGAAACCAGGGGCAGGATTCATCGTTCTCGTGGCAATGGTAAATAAATCTTCGTGGGTATGCGGAGGTAGCTGTCTTTACTTGTTGTGAAGCCGATACATTGGCGATCGCATTGCCATGGTGGCCACATCGAGAAGATGCTGCGTTTGTCAAAGCGCATAAAGCGTGGATAAGACCTATACTGGAATCTATATTATTAGAGTGGGTCAGAAGTAATGAGACAAATTCAACAAATTTCTTTATCTCTTTATAACTCAATTACAACTCAACGGTGCTTAGGAATGTAATCGCCATTAAGGTCGATGACCTTCCTGCCATCGATCAGCCAACTTCCTGATCCCATCCTTCCAGAACTGCTTGGGCCTGGTGCTGATCCACTGCTCGTTATGGTTGTCGAGGTCTGCTTGGGTCCTTGTGTCCCTTCCGACCATGAAGTCCTATAGGCTCAAGAAGTAGTGGAACTCGCATGGAAAGATGTCCGGCGAATACGGTGGGTGAGGCATGTGAATAGCCCAATAGTTGAGCAAGCTTATCCGTGGTCACCTTTGGCCGATGGAGTGCAGTGTTGTCGAAGAGGAGGACCTTCTTGAAGCGCTGAGACCGAATAAGTTCGAGTCGCAGGTCCCTGTCTTCTATTCCGTTCACCATGGCCTTGAAGTCCATCGTCGTGCATTTGGAAAACAGCTTCCAGGATACCGGCCTATGGGCGCAGACTCAAAAGCTCAGGAGGTGCTTCTCGCGGTGAACATACCGACGAAAGAAAGTTGGTAACAGGTCGTCAGGCCTCACCCAGACTCGCTGCTTGGCAGGGTTAAGGTAGAAGACGTACTTCTCATCTTGCGTGAATATTGAGCCCATTGGTCGGGGTTGGGAATTGGGCGAGAATTGCGCGACACAAGTCGACTCGTCAGACTCCGGTTGCGGCATGAGGCAGACTGGGGTTTTGGCATGCTTCTGGAAAGGGCGAAAATGGTCACTTCTCAGGAGGCCTTCAGTAGGTAGCAAACAAACATACAAATACAAGAAGCACGAAACCGGACTCCACGCACGACACATATGGGCACGGAATGGAGAGTCGCATTACTTTTCCCCTCCCCCCCCCCCTCCCCCGTAATACCACTTTTGTTTGCTCACCATATGAGAAAAACCATGTTGCCTTGTTGGAGTCTGTCCAAAGTAACTTTATTCGGAAACTTATGGAAACAGCCGAAAGGCTGGTTGGTCACCCTCGGATGGAGAACGACTAGGTGATTCACCCAGTCGTTCTCCACCCGAGAGTGACCAACCAGCCTTTCGGCTGTTTTCGTAAGGCTCTGAAGAAGGCGGTTACGCCGAAACGTAAGCCGAATAAAGCTCCCATAGCAATCTCCGTTCAACAGTTTCACAACATCCTACACCATTGTTAAAGGACATGCCAAGATTCAATGACAGTCGGACATAGAACGTTTACTTAGGAAGTTGCCATGCGTTGTTCTGGCCTGAGTTATGAGTTCATTCCATATGGTGTGCAGAGAGGGAGCCTTTACTCCTTGCCTATTCTGTTTAGTATTTAGACGAAAACAAATGGAGCTGATTATCTCCTTCTTCTTCTCCTGAGCGTTTAGTCCCGCGCAGTCGCAGGGTCCGCTGCGCTGATTATAATTAATCAAAATTGCAACTGGAAAGGCTTCTACTAGCTGCCCAATTTTTTGCCGTTCACAACATCCTGGTCTAGCGGTAAGCTTATACACATTAACGTTTCCCTATCAAGAACGGAGGTTAGGTCTAGTATTCTCCAACTTCTCTCTTCTTAAAACCTCAACATTATTTAGATGTTTCGATTGCTTCTGTGCCGAACGACGTTGTAAGGTGGACCAGTATTTATTTAGCGGCCTAACGTTTCGACCCATTCGTCGTCTTCGGAGGCCTAAAAGTTGCTTGAAGATTCGGATCTTGATTGGATGAAGACGATGAATGGGTCGAAATAGGCCGCTTAATAAATACTGATCCACCTTACAACGTCGTTCGAAACCGAAGTGAAACGTCAGGCCTAGTTTTTTCTCCGTCAGGGCTGTTTTATGTATGCTCAATAAGATTTTCAGTGATAAAATGTTTAGCCTTTCGCTAAACCAATTTCAAATCCAGGCCATGAGATTGATGAGTGCGGAGGTTTCTTGGTTTCTTTATTGTTCCCTCACATTTTGTTGCACTGTTTAGATAATTCGAAACCTTGATTTATTAGCTTTTTTGCCCCGAAGGTAGTGTTTTCTCTGAGGAGTTGTTGTTAGCTTCCCTCAGCAAGTAGATTCTGTCTACGCTTGCAAATAAATAAATAAATAAATAAATAAATAAAAGACAGCCATAGATGGACACAGATGCCAGCTCTTCATGAACGGTAGGGGGACGGGTTAGATCACTTATACATACATAGCGAGACAACTCACGACGTTATTCCATAGCCGCAGGTAGCGCTTAAGAGGGCTGGGTAGATTTGCGTTCTTTTGGAAAATACAGTTGCAGCCGATGGTCTATGGTCGCTGTGCACACGAGGACGAAAATATGTGCAGCTCGGACACTGCTCTAGCCACTTCATCGAATGCTCTCGTGGAGGGAGTGACGTTGCCGTTCGGACATGCCCGTTCAGATCCTTCGTGAGTTTCCTGCTCCTTTCACTTCTTTCGACCGAACGTTCTTGGTCGATGGAAGCTACTTTAAGGAATAAAAGAAAAATGGAACTCATCCGATTTTAAATCTTTCGGAAAAAGCGAGCGAATAAATTCATTCGTTCATCCGCTCGAAATCGTCCAACAGCGAAGAAAAACGTTCGTTCATTGGTTCGATAAAATTTCTCAAAGGCACAACTACGTATAGTATTCACTTCTGCTTCATCTCCACCATCTCATTTGTAGCCTGATGCCTTGCTGCTATAGAAAGAGGAGACCCATATCTGTTGACGTCTCTCGGATAGTTGTGTACGGTTTCGGGTCAACGGCTGCTCTTAAAACTTGATAGTCGGTTCATCTTTTTTTCAAAACCTTATAGTGACCCCCAAAATAAAGAAAGGCAAACGTGTGCGACAAGACCTTAAGGACAAGGAAATATCTACAGAGCAGCTGGACGCAAGATTGCTCTAAAAGGTGATGCTTCATGAGAAATAACTGTCTATTTCAACATATGTACCTTGAAACGGTAATTACTTCTGCAAAACAGCCTACTAATTTCAGCCGCGTTTTGTATTTTATGGTGACCTTTTCAAATGGTTTCCACACATAGTATTTTATTGGGAACAACAAGTTTTGTCGTTTCCATACAAGTTCGAAAAAAAATCGATAAAAGTTCATTAAATTTCTTAATGAAATCCGCTAACTCGTGGAGCTGATTTTTAAAGGAAAATACCGTTAATTCGTTAGAAATTGCCTCATGGAATTTCGTTTTCAGGACCAATCATCAGAAGGTGTGTTTATAACAAATCTTCTGATGATCAGTCCTGATAACCTTACCCAAACTCCAGAATACCGAATTAACGGTCAGGTTTTAACCATAATTGATGGAGTGATAGATCTTAGTAACATACTAATAAATGAATGGCGTTTTTCCATGCATTACAGTCTTGTAGTAAGTAGAGCCAATTATCGCATCTACAACCTCTTTAGGGCTTTGTTATCCGATCTTCCTGAGGATCACATTTCATGATCAGTCTTCTATCCAACTTGCTTACTTTACTTTGATACTTTGATGGTCCTTTTGTGGGCTGGAAATATTCTCAGCGGGGACCACACAACTCTTCCAGACCGCTCGATCTCTGGCTGCTTGCATCCAGTGGGGCAGACTCCGGTCTCTGAAAGATCTTGAGAATGAGTCTGCCCATCGCGTTGGCGGTCGTCCCAGTGGTCTATTATGGTTTCTCGGGAGCCATTCTGTGACACGGAGACTCCATCTATCGTCCTTTCGTCGAAGCAGGTGTCCAGCCCAGCGATATTTGGACTTCTTCATGTACTGCAGCGGGTCGGCTAATTGCGACTTCTCCCGTAGCTCCGAGCTTCAGAGGCCTCCTTGCCATTGCTGACGAAGGCTTGTCCTCAGAAGACAGTGCACGATGCGTAGTTTGCATCGCTCTGGCGATTTCTTCTATCCAACGAAGAAGAAAAATAAAGACCTTCTAGAAAGCATTCAAAATAGCTTCGTTAGGAAGCTCATGATGAGATGCTTTTCAGCAGATTATATTATAGTTTTGGTTTTATTTTGCAGATTGTAGTTAGATCATGTTTTTTTAAATATGGATTATAGTTTTATTGCAAACGGTACTCAATGAGCTTCACTGCCTGGTCTTTCTTCGCCGAAGAATAGAAGAAAAATGGCTGATTTCATCATGATGTACATAATTGTTGCAAATAAGATTTCCAATGACCCAACCTAATTCTTTGAGGGGATGTTGACAAGATCCGTGGGAGGAAAGTTGATACTTTGAGTCTCAGTTGTTAAATCGCGTATCAAATAAGTTTTCTTAACCTATCGCATTCTCAAGGGATTCAGCCTGTTACTGGGCAAGTATGAAGATTTAGAGAGGCTGTCTGCTAAAGACTGCAGAAAGTTTGTCAAAGATTGAATATCAAACAGTGCAAGAAATATTCCCTTTAACTTATTGTTTACTTGGCTAGTGTTTGAGCAGACTTCTATGTGTGTTACGTTCTTGGTTGTTTTCTTACAATTTCAATGCCAGACAGTTGCTCGTGTCTGTATGCCTTGAATAAATGAATGAACAAAAGAAATAAATAAAATTTTGAGATCGGTAGCCGTTAAATGTGCTTCCCTGGTTGGGACTACGCGTCTGTGATCAAAGGATGATCTGGGAGGGCAGACTGGTCAAGTGAAGCGATGAAGTGCTAATATTGGATTCCTGACAGTATTCCAGGTATTCATGAATGGCCGATGTTTGCCTGCAAATCAGTTCCGGGAGTGCGATGATTATGGACTCGACTACATCAGAGAGGTGACGAGACATTTAGCTGAGGTACTGCTTCACAATTTCCACGCGCCACCTTCGATGCTAAAGCACTTCTAATTAAGGCCGAACATTTCTGTGCCAACGGTGCAGGAGTATATCGTGCCGAGACCACAGATCCCAGAGGAGTCTGTATTCGGGAAGCATTGGTGTGCCATCCGAACAGACGAGACGCCATCCCAGTCGTTTGTTCAGATCGTAGGTATTTGCGGTCTCCTGTTTAGGTGCGGATTAATTGGAAGGTTAATCGGATGTCTGGCCGATATTCCACTTCTACGTCGAATCGGACTATTTTCAAATCAAATTGGACAGTCTTCTAAGCTAGCTTTAAGGCTATTGATGTCAAAGCGACCTATTCCAAATCGAAGTGGGCGTTTCTACATTGAACTAGAGAATCATGCTCAAATTTTCCTTGAACAGAATCTTACTCGAAAAAGTTTGGAATAAGATTCTGTTCAAGGAAAATTTTAGTATGATTCCTTCGATGTTTTAATTCACTTACCCAATAAGTGAACACTTTGTTTGAAATTATATAAGATTCTCATTTTGTTGTGGAAAAGTAATGGTTTATAATTTGTTTCAAAGCACAGGAGGGGGACAAGTTTTCGGTGCTAAAACAAAAGATTGCGTTCAGACAAGACATTCTTCCAAGACGTCGCGATTTTTACTTACGATATCAAAATTGTTGTTTGCATAGAAACTTACACATTCAAACGGTGCAACAAAAACAGTTGTAAAGAACTCACATATTCTCACTTTGATGCTTTATATCAGCAGCATTCACACTACCAATCCAATAAAAATCATGACGAGTTTTCAACTGCATGGCGCATTTTAGTTTTTTTAAATGTATCAAGTGATTGTTGCTTTGCTGCGTTTTAAAAAGGTTAGTTATTATTTTTTCGCGAATATAAAAATTTTATAAAATTATTACACTCATTAGGAGGGCAGCTGTACTAAAAAATTTCAAAAAATTATTCCAGGTTTTTCTCGAATAAAAAATTATTCTAGCCAACTTAGAGAACCTGTACTCTAACCTGTAAAACGTTTGCTTTGATTGGGAAGACGCCCAATTTGATTTCAAAATTCTTAGGCTAGCTTAGAAGAGAGTCCTATTTGACGTAAAAGTGTCCATTTTGAGTTCAAAGTGTTCAATTTGATTTGAAAAGCTTATAACAGGTTAAAACAGAACTTCTTCGATGCGTAGAATAATTTTTTGTTCATGAAACACCTAGTACAACTTTCATTGAATCTTTTAAATTGCTCGAACGGCTGCTTGGACGAGTGAAATCACTCTATAAAATTTTAATCTTTTGAAAAAGTTAATAAATTTTGTTTTCTTTTTGGGCGCTACAAGGCTACAGCAATCATTTAGTGCATCAAAAGACGAGATTGCGCTATGCGCTTGAAAATCTCGTCGCGATTTTCATTTGATTGATTGCAAAAGTCTCTTTGCATGGAGTACTAGAAATGTAAATTATGTGGCTGACAGTGTAGACGCTGTGCCTACATCAGTAAGTGATGATATGTGTATTTCTATGTGTATGTATATTTCCTGCATCGTCTACAGGTGTAAAACTTTATCCGAATGCTATCAATCTAAAAACCGCTACGCCTCGGACGAGGGCATGGCGCAATCTCCTCTTTTGGAACTAAAAATTGGCGGCTTTCCTGCTCTTTAAAACGAAAGTTAAACCTGTATTTTCCCTCAAAAACAAAATTCTATGAAATTTGAAGCAATGTGTTTACTAATTGGGTAGTGAATTAAAACTTCAACGAAAGTTATACTAGAATTTTCCTCGAACAAAAGTTTTTTTTAACCTTTTCGAAAAGTCTAGATTGACGCGGAAGGAGCTTGTTTTGATGTGGAAGATATTCAGTTTGATTTCAAAAGCGTTAGGTCTGTTTAGAAGAGTGTCCAATTTGACATGAAAATGGTATAAAAGCATTTGGTTATAGACAAATTTCTGGCCGTCCTTGAATGTGCGTCTTTTCTTCATTACAATACATCAAGTTATTTTCCTTGTGCATATATACATAGGTGGATCAGGTATGAGCAAGTTTAATATTCCGAACCGATCACTCGTGAATAACAGTCTTCACGAAAATGGAGCTTTCGAAGGTGAGACAAACGGCGACTTTAACAGAGTCTCAATGACTTCGCTCGGTTGGGACGTCTATCTGAAGTCAGCAATGACCGAATGCAGCGGCTGGTGGGATCAGAACCACAGAAAGCCACACGTGAACTGGCGCTTGACCTAGGATTGTTCCTTGCCACCGTGCACCTGCGACAGCTGAGTAAGGTGTAGAAGTTGGGATTGTAGTGGCGAACGACCAAGGCCCGTCGTCACAGGAGAGGAGAAGTGGTGACCGCAGTCAACACCGGGTTGACAAGCATGAGCCGTAGCCAAAGGCAGGCCAACTTCACTGATGAACATTAGGTTTGCGTCTGGTGCAGTGGCAAAAGCATCATTCATTACGAGCTGCTGCCACCCAGTACAGCCCTCTCCTCCGACATCTCCTGTCATTAGCTAGATGGAATCGCCGCCAACATCAAAGAAAAGCGCCGGAATCATAGCACGATCCGATTCCTGCACGTCAATGTTTAGCCACACATTGCAGGAGCGACTCGCCGGAAGCTGCGGACTTTGAACGAAAAGCCTTTTCCCACCGACCGTGCAGTCCAGGTATTGCGCCAAGACTAACACCTTTTCCTGTAGCCCTCTAACGCCATTCAAGGAGAAACGTTACCTGATGAAGATGATATGAATCGCTGGTTGAACAGCTTCTTCGTGTCAAAACCGGGAACGTTCCACACATACTGCTAGCATAAGAAATCTGCCCGTGGAGAAGGGTGAGAGAACATGATGACTCGATCACTACTTTTTTCTTAACGTGTTTTTAGTTACTACGAAATCAATAAAATTTTATGATACGAAAGCGGTGAGAACTTTCTCTGTAGCCTAATAGCACACGTATTAAGCAAGAGATCGTTTACAAAAAGATTTGTGACCCCTACAACTGACTGAATTTATTTTCTAGGCTATGTGATGACAAAGGACCTGAAATGTGTCCTCAGATCGGTTCCATGTCCTTACCAACCAGAGTACATAACTCCGATCCGCCAGTTCCTCCTCGGTCGAATCTGTCAGGCAGAACAAACAAAGGAAACGCGTATGCCTAGTAAACAGCTGGAGCACAACAGCTGCACTTCGTGGTACGTTCGGATATGGAGCATATTGTCATCTATTCTATTATCTATATTCTATTACCAGGTACAAAATGATGCTGAGGGAGCTGAAGTATTAGGTTTACAAAGCCTTTTCATTAGGAGGAAAAGATCTAACCTCCTCACAATGTCTAAAATACTCACAGGCAGGGTTTCTATAAACCCACTCAACTTCTTTGGCTCTGGACTGATAAGGAACATAAGAAGAAAGCTCGGGAGATGGTCAGGAGGTACAGTCGCCTCCTGCTGGGGGCGTATGCGCGGAAAGTCTCGGACGAGTTCCATGATCGTCCTGCATTTATGGAACTCTTATATGCCACGACAAAGCTCTGATTCGACTCAGGCACTGAAGTAGAAGAGAAGATGACACCATTTGGCGTAATGGAAGCCCTGCAGGTTCCATTTTGAAGCGGAGTGTCAGGGAGGGAGAGTGAGTGCCTCGTCTTCGTATCCCATTAGCACCTCCTTCGTTGTCGCTCGAGAGCCTTTCCGCCTTGACATAATTATTGAACTCACAAGGAAGTTCAGGAAGTTGAACTCCTGGGACTGGATTCATCAACGACTATCCGCGGGTATAGGGGTAGAGATACCCACGATGAGGCCTGCGTCTCTGACTCTTACCGTTTCTCTGCTTGACTGTTATCTCTACCCCTTATACCCGCATATCCACGGGTTTAATTGTTGATAAATCCGGACCCTGGTCTTCCCAGCCACCCACAGACATTTTCTGCTCCTAAGACAAACCAATTATGATTTCTCCTAAAAGCACGTGTGAAATGCGTTGCGTAAATAGAACAGTAAATAGTAGCCCCGATGGAGGGCGCTAACATATTTGTACCAGTACAACATCTTTTTCGAGGCATACTAAGGGTTTTCGCGCGTCTGAACTTTATGAGTTAAAACCTAAAGCCGATTTCACTTTGATGAAAGCCACCGCTACATAGCGGTGAGAAAGTCCTCAGACACTCGCAGCGATCAACTGGAAGGGGAACTATACTTCGGCTGCGCGATTGGGGGTGTGGCGTCAAGGAGGTACAGCCGCTGTTCTGCGGACCGCAAACTTTTGTTTTGCGTGTCAAAGGCTTCATAAGGCAGCCGTTAGACTTTCGGTCAAGCCTAGGGGATTGGGGTGGGTGAGCAAAGTGGATGAGAGGAAGATTGCACGCCCCCTTGTAGGGGTCGGGCTTACCTCCTGATCATCCCCTATACTTCAACCAAGAAACTGACCGGTAGTTGAGCAGTATTTCTCCCAAATTTCAACGGACTTGGTACGGCGGGAGTTCGAAACGTATTTCTCGGCATGTTTTAACCAGTTTCAAATTCCCACAAAAGTGGCTAGTTCGACTGCTGATGACACTGCGTTCTCTCTACCGGAAATCTCAGAGTTTATGTTTCACTGGTGCAATCTCGAACTCGAACAAGGTTCTTCACCTGCAGAAATTTAGGGGATTTATTGAGCCAAAAGGGACACAAAAAAGTAGCTGCCAGGTTCGACCCTCGATGAATCTCGGCATTGATCGTTGTCCAATTGTTTAGGTGGCGTTGAACTCGAAACTTAGAAGGGCGGGACTGGAAAACGATGTCAAAGTGGTAGATAGACCTCCCGCTAACCTGAAAAGTCGTTAAGTGCGCAACCGCCTGTACGACAGGAGTTGCGAAACCCCAAATTGCGCCATCTGTCCTGCAGGCAACGAAGGAGACTGCATGGTTTCGGGGGTTGTCTACCTCATAAGGTGCAACAGCTGTGGAGGTGAATACATCGGTGAAACAGCTCGCCCCTTCTACGTCCGCGTTAAGGAACACCTGGAAGGGAAGAGCAGATCACGACCATCAACTGCTTTGGGCTGCCACAGGGTAAACGACCATAACGGCGCCGACTTTGGGGTCACTTTCAAAATTCTAGCACGGGAGGCCCATACCGCCGCGCGCAAAACCCTGGAGGGGTTCTGGATACAGGCCAAGAGCCCGAGGTTGAATCGGTGGGGGGAATGCGTCTATATAACCCGCGAGCTCACCCCTTACCTCAGTCTCGCCTTTTAGACAGTTTCACTTTGTGGGGTC
Source organism: Heligmosomoides polygyrus polygyrus (assembly GCA_947396885.1). Classification (NCBI taxonomy): domain Eukaryota; kingdom Metazoa; phylum Nematoda; class Chromadorea; order Rhabditida; family Heligmosomidae; genus Heligmosomoides; species Heligmosomoides polygyrus. Next base: position 16,988,785 of record OX377205.1, read on the forward strand.
TCTCGGGTGTTCTAAATGTTGGGCTGCTGTCATCTCTCTCTGCCGGAAGGGTTACTGTTCGGGGGGTCTTTGAATTTTCGCAAGGTTCATGGCGATGTTTGGCCTGGTAGCTTCAGCATATGTTTGGACTTTTCAGACTCTGAAGAAGGCGACATCGCCGAAACGTTAGTCGTCAAAAAGCGTGTACTATCTCGGTTTCGAGTTCAACACCACCTAAACTATTGGACAAGGACACAAAAAAGTTCAACAAAGGAGTACAGCAAAAGTTGGCTTTTTAAAGGTTGGCAGAAGCAAAGCATAGAAGTAATGCAGTCAAAAAGTGGTACGATATCAGTTAGCACAAAAGATTACACCTAACGTTGGCTTTTTAAAGATTAGCTAAATGACTTATTCTTTGGTTTGCATAAGGTAGAAAATGCCTTTTTTTTTAAGACAAGACGATTTTGCAGTTCGTTCTCTGAAAAAAAGAAGATGAATATTTACTATCTAAAGCGTGATGCCGTATAACATTTGCCCTAGACATTATGAATTAGACTGTTTATTATAAATAAAATTGTTTCATGAGAATTTCTTTGTTCTACTGTTTTTTTTCTGATTCTAAAAGCATGCTGCTGAAGCAAAAAGGCCTTTTCTGATATTGACTGCAACCTTTTCAGAGATTATTGAATCAGAATACTAGTTGATCCACATTTTGGGTCCAAATCAGAAAGTCTTATGGTCGGATCTATGTTCCGTGGTTTCAAGAAACTACTTTTACGTGTACAATGAGTGCCTGCAATCCACGTCGTAAATAAATAAATAAATAAATAAATAAATAAATAAATAAATAAATAAATCCTACTATTTATAAATTAGTAGTGCGTGTGTGTCACATCTGGAGTAGAGGAAGGCCGGTTGGCGATAATCGACGATTGATGGCGATCAACAGCGGGCCGAAATTCAGCCCTGGGAGTAAACCAGGTCGTTGAACATGAACCTGAAGTTCGTTTCCGAGCATCGATCGCCATCAATCGATATTGATCAATTTATCGATTTTCTGTGGATGACGTTCGAACGGTTCGAAACAACGCCTCTGGCAGAAATCGAGGCCGGTGAGTACGACTCTGAAGTTCGTTTTTGAAATATCGATCGCCATCAATCGATATTGATCAAATTATCGATTTTTTGTGTATGGCGCTCATTTGTTCTAATTCTTTCTAATTTGCCCAATTGACGTAGTTGAGCTGTTCTTCCTGAAGAAACCATGAGATAGATGATTGATGATGAGAAGTTATTACCACGACGAGGCTTTAAGAAGCCGACACACACATGGTGAACTTCACAGACAGACTTGGGAATCGCAGGGAGGAGGAGGCGCCGGGGATGCTCAGTGGTGCGCTTGACCGCAAATAAAACTCGATAGTCTTTGAGGTATTTGTCTTAGTGGGTACTATGAGTAAGCATATAAGTAAGTAATAGTATATAAATAGGTATAAGTAAATTAGTACCCCAATGACTTTTGCGCTTCATTTGCGGTCAAACGCACCACTGAACATCCCTAGCCCTTCATCCTCCCGCTGGTTCCCAGGTCTGCCTGTAAAGTTCACCATTTGTGTGTATAGTTGTATAGTTAGTAGTATACACACAGTGTACAGTTACTGTGTTTTAGATCTGAAGGAGGGCTTAAAGCTCGAAACGTTGTCAACAAAGAATTTACCAAGTCGAGCTTCACTACTACGAAGTCGAATTTACACCCAGGAGCCAGCGATTTTTATAAATAAATAAATAAATAAACAGAATAAAAAATTTTTATTGAGTGACTATGTCCAAACGCAGTGCAGGTATGTGACGTGCAGCCCTCAGCCATCAGTGATCCACTGTAAGTCTGGTGAGGTATTCGACGTAAGTCTGCGGAAGTGTAGACGCCGGACCACCAGCGATACCTGTGCGATCTCCGAGGTCTGCAGGTGAGCGGACAGGAAGGTTCAAGGCGCGGATCATCGAAATCAACGGCTTTCAGGGATCACGAATGGCAGTCGGTTGCGCTGGGTGAGTGTCAGAGTCAGTTCGTCTACTGCGAGGGATCCAGAGGAAGGCTGTACACATGCGCGGAGGGTTTGGTGCTCAGCGACGGTAACTGTAGACCACGAGAAGCCGTTCGAAAGTGTGCCGTATGCAGGATGAAGGAGCGACGTCCTGCCAGGTCTTGCGACGAGGTACACATACACACTTCTTCGCAGAGTCGGCGTATACAGTGCGTTTCAAAAGACAGCACATCTTTAAGAGCTGGCATAGAGACTATGCTGAAGAGCAGTTCACGCCGTCTGTGTATAGTACGCTTTTCTCACCAAAAAAATGAACAAAATTTGAAGAAGAATGTAAGCAAGTCCGATATCTTGAGGTGGATACATACTTTTGAAACAAGCAAGAAATTTAAAGAACGTCCTATCTTTGCTAGAGATGAGGCATTTTTCTTGAAAGAGTGAACCAGCTATTTTTGACAACGAGGAGTGGAATGGGGCTAACACCGTTTTGTGAGAACAAGCGCGAGACGTGGAACAGTCAAACTTAGAGTGCATATATACTTCTGAAACGCACTGCATACCATTTTCACGTCAAACTGAACAGTTTTGAAACCCAATTGGACCGTTTCCTATTCAAACACTAGATATTCTTTCAAGCACGCTTGACGCTTTTGAAACCAAGCTGAACATTTTCCAGATCGACGCGAGCATCCTTTATACTAAACTAGAGACTTTCCGAGATGGTTGGAATAATTTTCTATTTTTTCTATTCAAGGAAAATGTAGTATGACTTTCTTTGATTTCTTTATGTTTCATCTGCCTCATTAAGTACACACACTTTTCAAAAATTTGTAAGAATTTTTCTGTTCGAAGAGAAATAGTGAATTAAAACTCAAAAATGATTTTATTAAATTTAAATCTTCTTCTTCAGCGTTTGAACGGCTTTGCGGCTGGGTCCGCTCTTCTGGCGTGGTGGCGCCACTTCGCACGATCAAACGCTTGATCGGGGTGGATACCAGCTTCCTTTAAGTCTATGTGCAACGTATCAAGCCAGCATTGCCTAGGCCGCCCTTTAGGCCGTTTTCCGGGCACATCTATGTTGAGGCCAATCTTCCGAACGGTGTCGCCGTCCGCACGAAGAACATGGCCATACCACCGTAGGCGAGCTTCACTTAGCTTATCAGCAATTGGAGCAACGCCAAACCTTTGACGTACGGGGACATTGCGAACATGATCCAAACGCGTGACACCAGCCGTCCAGCGCAGCATTTTCGTCTCCATTACGCTGACGCGGCTCTCAACCTTCTTCGTTGCAGGCCAGCACTCAGCACCGTACATCGCTCACCTCGAACGTCAGACTACCATCAGACGCAATTGCAGATCCAAGGTACTTGAAATGTGCCGCTCGTACGAGTGCAGTGCCTTTGATCTCAATGGACCCAGTCTCATTCCTATCAATTTATCAATTTTATTAAATTTAAATGAAAGTATGTTAATCACAAGACGCGTGTAGCGCAGTCGGAAGAGGTGCCAGCTGTCCTGCCGAGGCCAGCCAAGCCTTCCATCCCTTCGGGGTCTCGGTGAACTGGTAGCAGACTTGTCTGGGGATTATAAAGCGCTGACATGTCCATCGGCTGGCCGCCGCAATTAAGATCAAATACGCATTCCACTTGTCTCCACGACATCCCGTAGAAGTGGAATGTGTGGCGCATTCCAAAAGGGATTGAGTAACCTTTATCGTCCTTTATCCTTTTCTTTTCTACTAACCACAAAAGATCACATCATGCACTCGACTAAGTCTTCAATTGATTGGTAGTTTAAATGTTGCTTACTTGAAATAGCTGTTTTATTATAATAATAATTTATTACGTGGTATAAGACACACGTTAGAGAAAAAAACAAAACAAAACAAAACACCTGCAAGAGAGACATCATGGTACTCAAAATTTTAAAAGACAAGTAGCTTCTTCTCAGCCATACGTCTGAAAGAGCTGGAAACTTGCCTAACAGCACAAAAATTGTGTTTTAGAGACAAATAAGTCGATCATGCTCTGCAAAAAAAAACCCTAGCCTTTGTGTAGTTCTAGAGCTTCGAAAAGAGATCTTTTCCGAACCACCTCTAGTTCTAGAAGGTAGGAAAGAGTAAAATTGAGAAGCATCGACGTCCATGATTCCTGACAGCATTTTGAAGATAGCACAAACATCTCTAAGCTTTGTGCAGTTTCCATTCGTGTTGTAGCAGAACTTTAAACAGAAGTTTTGCTATCTTTCATATAAAATTCGCGAGGATCTAATCGAGTGTATGGTGCAGTCACTTTTTTTATACACTGGATGATTGTTGTCTTCGTGCGCTGTAAAAAAAAACAATTTATTATTTTTCCATAAAAATGAAATGTTTATAAAATTTTAAGCAGTGTGTTCACTTAGAAGAACGGTTGAATTTAACTTTTTTAAAAGAAAGTCACTCAAATTTCCCTTGAAAAAAGGTTGTTCTAGCCGTGTTGAAAGTCCCTGGCTTAATCTGGAGGAGGTTCGTACTGTTTCGTAGGATGTTCAGTTTGATTCTAAGAGCGTCAGGTTTGCTAATGGTTAGAAAACCGGCCAATATGACGTGAAAACGGTATACTTTTTAACGGCTGGAGCCAGATCTGCCGTTAATTTGTCTACCGTAGAGCCAAACGCTTGCGAGGAAAAGCTGGTTAAACATCCTCCTGCAATATCTGCTATTCTGCATCACCTTCCGGATTTCAGTTTCAGAGATACGTCAAAGTTTCAGTACTATGAATGTGTTCAATCGAGGGAAGGACTTCAGTGGCAGCTGCAGAAATGCCCTGTTGGAAGCGCGTTCAACGAACGCCAAATGAGCTGCGTGCCGGACTACATGTGTGCTTCGAAAAAAGCAGTTCGTGTTTCTTATTTCTGCAGTTTAAGTCAGCCTAACTCATTGGAAATCGATCGATATCGATCACTAACATTAAGCAGGGAAAATCGATAGGTTATAGGTCAGAAACTGAATGACTGTGGAAGGTATGAGACCTTCAGAACTATTGATTTGCGTATCTTCAGTGTGTTCATGGTTCTTCATTTCCCATCAACTGTCGCGACTACATGTACTGCACTGGTGAATACTATGAGGTAGGTTGTGAGAAAAGTCTTTTATCTGGACGAGACCTGATGAGCTCCGTAAAGAGCGTCATTAGACTTCAATTGCAAAAAGCGGATCCGAATCCTAATCCTTGGGCTTCCAATAAAGGCATCCACTAATTACTTTGACGGGTGCCACTACGATTAATAGAGCAGGTAGACTTAGATTGTATGCAGCGGTTGCAAGGTCGCAGGTTAGGTCTGACTTCCTCTCTTACAGATACCTTAGGGAGCTTAACCTTTTCATTGGTAATAATGAAGTTTTTCTTGAAATGCCTGTCTCTCACTTTAAGCATCTGCTAAGTGAACTTTCCTAGGTTATTCCGTTCTCACTTGCGTGTTTTTGATTCCTTGCAGTTCGGTTAGTTTGCTTCGTTCGTACGTTATATCTCATTTTATGCGTGCATTTCCGATGAGATTCACGCCATGAATATAAGTAAATAAATATTTATTTATTTATTCATAGTACGTGGATATTCACGCAGACAGAACCAGTTATCCGAAAAGGCAATAAAAGATAAACACAACGAGAAGAACAAAACATGCATGCATGATAGATGATTAGAAATACACCACCCTAATGAATCATCCTTTGATGTACCTGTCAATGAGCTTTTTCAGTTGTGAAATGGAACTCGGTAGACCATATTTTTTAGAAAATTTTAGAAACTCCGAACCAGTTCTTTGGGTGAAAAAAGGAAGCTCGCAGTCGTGACCTTGCCTTAGGAAAATGAATCTTTGTCCTACATATATGTGCAGGTTGGCCCCACGTCTTTAAATAAATAAAGAAATGCCAGTTAATTGCAAGAGGTGCTGTCAAATTTTGGAAATGTTCTCTGATAGTGAGAAGTGAAGAGCGATCTCGATAATTCTGAACGGATTTGCTTTTAAGTGCATTTCAGATGTTCTCTTGTCCTCCGAACACTCGCTGGAATCCGCAGACAAAGCAGTGTGGCTACGACCCAACGTGCGTAAGTGCCGGCCTCCAGGAGGTGAGATACTACAAACTGAATTCTGTTGGAGTTAAGCCAATCACCACCTTTATATAAAAGAGTTGTCCGTCGAGTGATCTAAGCTAAGTGAGGTACGCCGCATCATACACAGCGCGGGAAAAATTTGCTATTGGACGTGGGATGTTACTGCAGCAGGGGAAAGGCAGCCCTTTACTGCTTAACACAACAGCACCTACGCGCGTTTCTGAGCGTCCAGATTCAGAAGTCCGCTTCGTGCCATTAGCATGAGAAGACTACTAAAGGGGTAGGGGTAGAAGGGGGACTTTGAGGGTGGAGAACCGACAACGATCAGGAGGCAGCGACTAGGAGGAGCATCGGAGTGGTCGATGGGGGGAGAAAGGAAGCAGGTCAGAAGGTGGCACCAAGAAGAGTTTAGGCAATATGTAGGGATCATTAGGGAGTTACCAATCAGGGGAGGGGGAACAGTAAGGACGATCAGCAAGGGGATCCATTACCATTAAGAGAGACCGAGTTTAGAGGATGTGACACCGGTGTCAAACAATGGACGCTGTCGTGTCGTGAGCGTGGGAGGCCTACTTAATTGGGGTAGAGTAGTAGGAAGGAGGGGGAGGAATTTACCTGGAAGAAGGGACTTGGAGGCGGGACCAGAACGGGGAACCAACAAGAAGGGAGCCGTAAGGGAATTCATACGGAGAACAAGGAATCTGCCATATACATTCCCTCTTCATGCTCGACACAGCGGTGACTGCGCGCTTCTGAGCTTCTTGATCCAGAAAACATGCCCCCTACGTCGCGCAGCAAGCATACTGATTCTGAGTACGTGTCACCGACCGTGCCGTGAGCACGGGAGGACCACTAAGGGGGTGGTGGAGATGGGCGGTAATGGGGACCTCTATGGTGGCCCAGGAGAGCGACCAGGAAGGAAAGGAGGAACCTGGAGGAGTGGTCAGGACGGAGAAACTAGCAAGAAGAGACCAGTAGGTGTCAATAGTGGAAACAAAGAAGTGGGCCAGTAGTTGGGACCAGGAAGGTGGGGGACTAAAGATGGGGAGGGAAGACCTGTAAAGGCGGACCAGCAATTATATCCAGTAAAAAGAAACGAGAGAATAGAACCTGACTTCGGAAGACATGTCAACGACAACTTGAAACGCTAGCTGTTGCGCGTGGGAACGATTGCGGAGGAACAACCTGAGGGACAGAAGTACTGCGCAGCAGAAGCCAATGACATTACTGGCCGGTCAGGAAAGAATGTCTATGATGAAGGTACCGAAGTGGTGGAGGGCTTAATGCCGGTAAAGTACGTACCAAGTCCTAGATGCTAGCGAATTGCACGTTTTACAAAAACTACTTTCCATAGGTGAGTGATGCTACAAAGTCGCACGAAGCGCGCAACTGCGAGACACGCCGTTAGGTGTGTCGGAGCACTTGTCTGTAGATTACTGTGATAGGTGTATGGATGCATTATCTTGTTGGAAAATAAGGTTGTGTCTACAAAATCTTCCGAAATATGGCAGAAGGTGGTCACCGAACAATTTCTGGTAGTCTTCACTGTTCATCCTACACGAGACAAACTCTAAAGCAGCAAGTATGTATCCAGAAAATGCAGCTCAAACCACGAGACTTCCACCACAAAAGTTGCGCCTGGAGAATGCTCGTTGTGCTTAGACTACGTTTATTGAAACTTTTGATACGTCTGACGTGGCCTGCAAAACGTCCATTTCATTTCGAAAAGTGTACGGTTTTGAATTTAAAGGTGCCCGCTTTAAAATAAAATGTGCTCAGTTAAAGTAAAAATGTTATAAAGGAACGCATGAGGGTTCAATTTCCACCTCTCTACCGTTGTACACCTGGGGCGTTGGATAGATGTGCGCGGATCGAGTGCTGCCCAGCTACACACTCCGTGTGTTACAGAGCCACTGTCGTGTGGGCGATATCATACCATCAGCTGACTGCGTTACGTTCCGAATATGCCAGAACGGTACTTTCGTGACAGCACCTTGTGAGAACCAATTTGGACGACGTGAAGGTGCGTGTGTCCGGCTTCTTCGGACATAGGTTGCTTTCTTGTGCCCAAGACACATCTATCAGCTTTTCGAGTCGAGAGTTTCTTCCAGTTCCCTGCTCGCACTGTTCTCCTTGGTCGGTCAGTGGTCAAGTGGATCATCTCAAATTCCCTGGTCAGTGTTCCGCGCATGATCGACTTCCACATCCAGAAGACTGTGCAGCATTTTACGTTTGCGAAGCCGGATATTGGAGTTACAGGAGGTTTGTTGTTTGACGTCATTTTTTTGACCTAACGCAAGGAGACATTCTTGTCAATTCTTCATTTGAAAACTAAGAAAAAAGTGATTCAAACAAACAAAACAACACGGAAAATTGGAAGAGTAGATTTCGGGAAACGTCGGAGTTGAAGCAGACCATTACTAAGCCAGTTCAGATGCTCAGCTGCGGACGAGGTGTTCGACGCGTCTTCGAGGAGGTGTCGAATCGGAAAGCCATGGGAGTGCGCTTCATACGCGAGAGTGCAGTGCAGACACGGAGAAGTGAAGTGGACCGTCATCACCGTTCACTTTCGTCCCATGAGGCAGCAGTTCTTTCAGATGATTGTTGATCCGAGCTCTCCCAAGTGTAACCGACGTGTGGTTGGGTGTCGCTATGGGAAGTGGGTGAACCTGCAGTGCCCACCTGGATCTACATTTGGTATCTGCTATTTTTTCAAGTGCTACCTAAAATTACCCAGGCAGCCAATAGGCACTATAACAGAATAGAAGGAATAAGAGAAGAAGAACTTCGTGTTTGGCCATGTACTAGGTCGTTGCGTATGAAATGGCCGATTTTGACTGAAATTTTTCACAGACCATAACTTTGCTTGAGAGCAATTTTATTAATCGGAATAAGCACCGCTACAATAAATTCACATTTCCCACCGTGAAGATAGCTTAGGCATACCATCTTTATAAAAATCAAAAAAAAATTCTTCAACCTTTACGATAACATAGAAATCTTGTGCTATTCTCGAGTTGCGTTGATTTCAACTCCAATTGCGTTTTTTCTTATCACGCAGCAGAACACGGGGAACGGTCAGGAGGTACATCCGCCCCTGATGGGGGCGTGCGATCTTCCTCTCATCCCCTTTGCTCATCTATCCCCAACCCCCTAGGCTTCGCCGAGAGTATAACCGCTGCCTTACGAAACCTTTGACACGCAAAACAAAAGTTTCCGGTCCACAGAACAGCGGTGTACCTCCTTGACGCCACGTCCGCAGCAGGGTGTACCTCCTGTCGCGCTGCCCAGAACACGCAAGTCGCTGGCGTTGAAGAGTATACCAAGGTTCTAACATTATCGGAAAGGTTGAAAAATGCTGTGTATCTCATAATGCAGATTTTCTGAAAGCGCCAGCGATACGACTTAATAGGCCCGCAACTGTCAAAGTCATTCCGAGGCGGGCCCTATGTTTCAACAACCTTTTTAAGCTAGTACGCACCCCATACGACTTCTTCTTCTTCTTCTTCCTCTTCAGCGTCTGTCCCGCCTCCGCTGTTCTGGTGTCATGACGCCCCCTTTCCCGATCCTGCGCTAGATCAGCTTGGACACCAGCAACCTTCAAGTCCCTATGTAACGTGTCAGACCAGCGCTGCTTCGTGTGTCCTTTAGGCCGGGCCGCTTTCCTGACACTTTTAACTCAAGGCCTATCTTGCGAACGCTGTCTTCTTTCCCACCCAGAACGTGGCCGTACCATCGTAAGCGAGCTTCGCGCATCGGGGAGACACCAAGCTTCTGCCGAATGGCATCGTTTCCACCCCGTACGACTATTAAAAAGAAATGCTCGAAACATATACTTTAAAATTCAAGAAAAATGAGGATAATGCAGTGGCGGGATGAGTAAATGCACATTGGTTTCTCGATGACAAGGTACCGTTCCTTAAATGGCGAGAGACGTAGCGACACCAGAAATCGATGCTACCTTACGCGCATGATCCATCTGGATTAATTTTAAATTCTGACCCTTCCAACTCTGCAGTGCGCATGACGATTGCTTGAAGTCGGGGCACATTGTATTCCTTCCATAACCAGGAACGCTTAAGGTGATTATCAGTTCCTCATTAAAATTTGAGTTCCTTTGTGAGAAACGGTCCGTGTCGCTAATGCGGGTAGCACCGGGAGGTGGAGACGCGCCAGCCAATCAGACCGCATCGAATATGCGTGCGTGCGATGAGCATATACGTGTACTCTGATTGGTTGGCATGTGTTAAGTCGGTGCTCTGCTCTCTTTACAATGATTAGTGGACGCACTCGCACCTCTCCAATACTGTCAACCCTCGCGACATTTACTGCGATTTACACTCTCTATCAGTAGACATGGGCGCGTGTAGCGCAATCGGAGGAGGTGCTGGCTGTCGCATGCACCCGATACCAGGTTCTTGGGTTCTGAGTTCCCGCCCAGGCCAATCAAGCCTTTCATCCCTCCAGGGAAATTGGTACCAGACTGCTCTGGGAAGAACGAAGTGCTAACTTGTCCATCGGATGGCCACCGCAAGTCATTGTATGACCAAATACGCATTCAAATCGACTCTACGACTTCCCGCACAAGTAGAGTGCGTGGCGCATTCCAATAAAGACTGAGCAGCGCCGTCATTTATCTCTTGTTCTGTATCAGTAGAGATGAAAAATGCACATATAGGGTGCGCTCGCAGCTCACGGCTTACTTCGAAGAAGATATTCTTGTTGGCTTCGTGGTAAATTATCTTATTAAAGGATAAATGACAGCGTTAGTCAATCCCTTTTGGGATGCGCCACGCATTCTACTTCTACGGGATGTCGGGATGCGAGTTGAATGCGTGTTTGGCCATACAATGACTTGCGGTGGCCAGCCGATGAACAAGTCAGCGCTCTATCCTTCTCAGACAAGTCTGGTACGAATTCACCGAACCCGGAGGGATGGAAGGATTTATTGGCCTGGGCGGGAAATCCGAACCAGGAACCTGGTATCGGGTGCACGCGACAGCCGGCGCCTCCTCCGACTGCGCTATACACGTCCAAATTATCTTATTAGGGAAAGAAATTGACTAAGAATATCGTCTGACAGATGAGAAGGAGCTGAAGTGCGTCCGTGGCACATGTTCACTGAACGAGTATGGAGACCTGATACTTCCTCCTCCCAACAGAGGCGTCGTACCTGCCCCACCGCAGGCCAAATATGGTGTACCTGTGAGTTCTTTGCTTTTGAGAATTTGGTTTTTTGAGGTTTGGAACTGTTTTTGGGGTTGATTTCTCGTCTTGGAGTAAGAAAACTAGCTTCATAAGTCTTACAATGTATACAATTTTCACATCAAATTGGACACTCTTCTAGATAAATATAACGATTGTAAAATCAAACTGAACATCTTCCAAATCAAAGCGATCTTCTTCTACATTAAACTAGAGGGTCTCCAAAAAGGTTAGAGTAATTTTTTGTCCAAGGAAAACTTTCTTGTGACTTTCTTTCAAGAATAATTCACATGCCCAATAAGTGAACTCATTGGTTAAAGGTTTGTAAAATCACATCCTTTTGAGGAAAAAATAGGTTTAATGCTTGCTTTCGTGGGCAGGGAGGCAGCCATTTTATAGTGCCAAAAGAAGACATTGCGTCATACCATCTTCCGAGTCGTCACGATTTTTATTCGATTGATATAAAAATTTCTGTTTACCTGGAGTTTCAAACCTGCAAGCCATACAACAAAAACTGTTATAAAATCTCATATATTCACTTTGATGCTTCATGTCAGCGGCATTTGCACTAGACTATCAATCAAATAACAATAGCGACGAGATTTTCGAGCGCATGGCGCGATCTCGTCTTTTAATGTACAATATGATTGCTGTCTTGTTGCGCTTGGAAACGAAATTTAATTAACTACTTCTCTCTTTCTCAAAAAAGAAAATTTTATAAAATTGTTGCTTTCAATCCGTAAGCTGAACTAAAAAAATGTTAATGTTAGAGCAGATTTTCTTTGAACAAAACATTTATTCGGACCATCTTGAAGGAAGCTATAGTTTCGCGTGAAAGAAACTCGCTTCGATTTGCAAGACGTTCACTTTGACTTCAGCAGCGTCAAGTTTATTTAGACGGGAGCCGAACTTGATGTTAAAAGTGTCAAATTTGATGTGAAATTATATAAAGGAAGGCATTTTGTATGAAGGGTAAAACACACAACAGATCGAGTGAAATCACATTCTGAATTGGAAGAAGAAGTTTCTTCAGGAGTTCGTTGCACCATCGTGCAAAGGTAGCTTCAGAATTGCTGACCAGTATGACTGCGCTCGCTTCTGGGAGTGTGGACCTTCGGGAAGGTTTCAAAGTATGGTGAGGTTGTTCTTTTGTTCACTCTATTTTGACGTAGCCTTGAAAATATGTGATTTAGACCTGTGCACCTGGAACGGTCTACGAACACCGCACTCAGCAATGTGTTAGAGGGTCAGTGAAGATGGCATTTATCAGAATTTGCGTATTTGGGACTTGCATATGAAGGTAGTGGCAATGATTGCGGTGTAGCGTGTGTTATATAGGTCAACTGACAGGCTTGGAGAATTTATGGGGAATAATACAGTGCATGAGTAAGAGAAAGTCGCCCAAGTGAGAGAAGGCCGCCGACGTTCGAAGATCAGAGACGCTGTCGCGTGGGCCAAGTTGTCGAAAATTAGATGGGCCGGCCACGCAATGCGCTTCGCAGACAACCGCTGGACGAAAAGCATCACTGGATGGATTCCGCGGAATGTCAAGAGAACGCCAGGACCCGGATTCATCAACGATTTACAGGCCAGTAACGATATAACATACCGGGAAACCGACGCGTATCGCGATTCGCCAACACGCGGCGTGGTAGGTTCCCGGTGAAAACCACTGTAACGGTTACCCGGCTAGAGCGTCGGTAAAGACGCGGTTGAGTGCCGCTAACGCTCTACTGCCAAGGTCTGACCCAGTGAAAACGAGTGGGACGAGCTGCCAAGTGTAATTGGAAGCATGCGCGGCATCCTTCACCACATCATTCGTGAATCACAAGGGAGGGCAAATTTCTGGCAAGGAGCCGGTTAGATAAATCTGTGGTAGCGATTTACAGACGTTCGTTGATGCACATGATGATGAATCCGGCCCAGGACGTTCACTAAGGCGTTATTCGGACTTCTTTTTTAAAAGCCCGAACGAGCGATAGGACGCCTTCGGTCCCTCGAGCGAGGAGGATTCACTGGGACACTTTGACACGCGACAGGGACGAATGGAGACGCTGCTAGCATCCGCTCGAGTTACTAGATGATCAACGAAACGACATGTGATACAGGTGATACAACGCTTGAGCCGTTGAGACCTACCGTTAAGGTAGCCTTTGGATTACACTAGCATGCATGCGTCAGATCACCTATGGCATGTAAACGGTTATGGACTGGGGGAAACGGATCAGAAGAAAATGGTTGGTGCCAATACAGACTGGAGACGAGAGCGATTAGCGGAAAATCTCGCAGTGCTTCTTCCTGCCATTCAGCAATCCTTGGATTTCAGTTTCCGCGGGATTGACTTTATGTGTTTCGTATCTTGCAGGCCACGGGAGGTCTCATAAAACGAGCATGACCACCGAGTTCTTACTTGATGCAACATTTATGTGCTTTGCAGAATGATTGTAAACTTTTCAGACAGTGTATGGCCCCAACGGCGTGCTTGGAGAACAGCTTCTTGCCGTTAGAGAAGTGCGGACACTACAAGTGAGTGCCGAAAGTAACAGATCTTCAGCACTTTATAACAATGTATTCTGGCTGGGAGAGGGGGGAGGCCTTTGAAAGGACCAGCGGCACACTATTTTCGGAGAAGGTAGATTACTTCTAAACTACAAATTGTTGTTTTAGCTTCCTTTTTGTGCAATTGTAATACTTCTGGAATCCTAATAGGACTCTCTTCTCTTAAGTGTTATATTATGCAATAGGATTCTTGATCTGGATGTGACACTTAATAATCCTAACTTTTGTGAACCTAGTATCCAGCTCACGGTAAAGTCTTCCGTCGAAAATGGATTCCTCCCGTTATTCACTACCAAGTTTCTGATCTAGCTAGATGGTCGCAAAGAATACGTCTAGTACAAAAAACTATTAGGCCGGATGATAAATGTCGTTCTTGCTCAAAAAGAAAGTTCGCTACAAGAAAAGAATACCATGCCTTAATATAAGAGGTAATCTCCATTACTACCAATTACATGTCGCCAACGTCCTCGCAAAGAATGGATGGCTTTCTTCAAGAACTCCAGTGGCTGCAACTCGAAGAAGTTGGATATCCAAATGTCGACTTCTCACGGTTCTTAAATTTTTTCTCCGCCAAGACGTGCTGCATTGACCAGAAAAATGGAAGTCTGATGGCGCAAGAGCTGGGCTATAAGGCGGGTGAGGCAGAAGTTCCCAGCCCAACTTCTCAATTTTTTGCAGCGTGATATTTGCGGCGTGCGGTCGAGCGTTGTCATGGAGGAATTTCACAGCTGTTGTGTTCACTCCTTGTTGGCGCAGTGCTTGGTCCACGCGGCACAGTTTTTCCTTGTGAAGGTCTGCCGTAACTGTTTCGCATGGATCCAGCACCTGAAAATGCATCAGACCTCTACTGTTCCACCAAGCGCAGAACATTACTTTTTCCGTGAATGTCAGGCTTCTCGTTGTCTTCAGAACCCCTCTTGAGCTCAACTATTGCCGCTTTCGTGCGGTATTGTCGTAGTGGATCAACTTATAATCCGACGTCACGGTGGAGTCATAGAAACCGCTGTTCTCGGTTTTGCGGATGAGAATCCCAGCGACGGCGACTCGTGCTGCCTTGCTTGTGTCGCTGAGCTGATGCGGCACCCATTTTCCACACCGATTTGGCTTTCCGATTTCATGCAAACGATCGGCAATGGTAGAATGGTGACAATCGAACCTCTGTGCGAACTCACGCGTAGTTTGTGTTGGCTCGACAGTTTCCTGTAATTCCCGGTTATCCACAACTTCAGGACGCCGTTGATGCTCTTTGTCTTCAAGGTTCTCATCACCGTCCAGGAAACGTTCAAAAATCGCTAGCATTGACGCAATGGTGGAACTTCGTTACCAAATACTTCAGACAAGATGCGATGGGATTCTGCAGGAGTTCTTCCTTGTTTGAAGTCGTACAGCAATCCCGCACTCGGTACTTTTGCTCGATCGTCGTTAATCTAAAAATTCCTTAAAGGGAACAACGAATCGGAACGAAACTTTGGCGAAAGATGTCATCAGAAATGCTTGTTAAACTCATAAAGTTACATGATCCAAGAAGTAACAAAAGCAGAGAAATGACAAATTTAAAGCAGGCGACATTTATAATCCGACAACCTAATATATCGCAGAGTATTTTGCTATTTTCCTGATGTGCACATCCCTTATGCATGAAAGTGAATGTGATAAGGGACCTTATCGCCACGTCGGATAGAACATATCCTGAAGGATCTATTGAGGCAGAAGTGAGCATTGTAAGAATACTGGAAGAAGGAGGCTACACCACAGCAAAAGCCAGATCCTAGTGACCAGTTTTCGTGAGCGTACCATTGGTCTTACCACATTGGACTTCCAGCTAAACTTGTTTTTCGACAACCACCAAATCTGAAGAGCTTGCGTACGGCATTAAGGATCTATGAAGAGAAATGAGGGGAGGAAACTAGGTATTATGCGAAGGATGTGGTCAAAACTACACATAGACGAAACGACGCGTCCTCTAACAGACGTGCGAGTGTTGCGAAATCCCAGTTCATCGCATCGCACCCTCCACCACATTCATGAAGGCCCTCCTGCAATTAAGATTAACGTATACCGGGTGCGTAAAAAGTATTGACGCACTAAACGTAAACGTTAGAAAAAACAACACATCATAAAATTTAATAAGTTTATATACAAAATGTCAACAATGATCAGAAAAACAGAATAGCATTACTTGTATTTTATATGGGCTTCTTTGCTGCGCATGCAGGGGCGAAGACGACGAGGAAAGGCGTCGACGGTGCACCGCAAGTAGTCCACGTCGATTTCGTTCTATGCTTCGACCTTAAGTGACTTGATACTTTTGTGCATTCAACATGTAAAAGTGTTGCATACTCTTCAAGGACCTCCAAAGTGCTAATTCTGGAGGAGGGTTCGCCGCAAGGAAGGCGTATCCGGCCAGTATCATGGTTTGTTCATTCATCACAAGCGCCCCACGTTTTCGTGGGTACAGAAGTGAAGATAAATCAGCAGAATTCTCTGTATTGATGTCCTAAAGAAGCAACTAGTTCCTTGGCTCGAATCCCACCTCGAGAGTAGGCCGTATGTCTTCCAGCAGGATTAGACTCCTGCGTATAGTCCAGGATTGTTCAGCACTGGTGCCGCGCCAACTTGGAGGACTTCATTTCGGCAGAGGAATGACCTCAGTATAGACCAGATTTGAATCCGCTGAATTACTCTGTATGGGAAGTTTTGGAGAACAAGACTTGCGCTACTTCCCACAAAAGTATGAAGTCAGTGAAGGATGATCTGGTCAAAGCACGGAACGAAATCGACGTGGACTACATGCGGCGCACCATCGATGCCTTTCCTCGTCGTCTTCGCCCCTGCATTCGCAGCAAAGAAGTCCATATAAAATGCAAGTGATGCTATTCTGTTCGCTAGATCATTGTTGACATTTTGTATATAAACTTGTTAAATTCTATGATGTGTTGTCATTTCTAACGCTTACGTTTATGCGTCAGTACTTTTTACGCACCCTGTAGTCAAATGAGGCATTTCGTCTCTCGTAAGACGAGATTGAGTTAAAGTTTATCAGCAAATAAGACGCAAGAAGGTTGTCAGATCACTAGTAGAAACAATGGAAATTGTGGGGAGGTGACGGTAGAAGAGACGACAGACGGTGGAAGTTCAGGCTCGGTATCGCAGGGACGGGATCTAGGACTGCATAAGTAATGTGATATAAGTGAGAGGGATATGTGAGATTACGGTAAGGTTACAGTATAGAGAGAAAACGGAAGGCCATTGAGTGTTATTAGGACGAACAAAGCCTAACAAGATAGACAGTCAGATCCAAGGAAGTGGTTGGGTTCCCGTTGCACACGTACCCTTATACGGAAACCATGCAGATGACCGTTTCCTGTGCTCAGCAGCAAGGGAGAAACGGTCGTGATTTTTTGAAACTAACCTGAGGAGTAGAAGAGCCTCATTCTGAACTGAGTCGAATCGTCCTTTATAGTTTCTATCTCAAATTGGATTGCTAAACATGTAACCCAGCATTGGAAATCTACAGTACGCTGCTCTAGCAAGAGGGACGTCTAGAGAACAGAACTACGGTATGTTGACCTATTACTAGGAAGCATTGGACGCGATTCCTTACGGTATTACTCCACCCACTGGTAAACCGCTAGAGAGGAAAGTGCTCAAAGCCCTTACAATAAAGCAGTTGAATCGAAATTAACAGTACCGATGCGGCGAGGTTTATTATGTAGTGATCAAGAAGATCAGCTGCATGGTGATTAACTACAACTTTTTCTTGAAAGGAGCAGTGGCGAGGCTCTTCTGGTGAGGCCCGCTAGGTTAGAATTTTCGTTGCTGCTAATATGCAAAACGATTTAATATATAAATTAATGACGGTATTTACTGTATGTTTTACAGTAATTACTGTCATTAATGCCAAAAAATGTTCAATTATTGTACGCCTGAGGAAGCCTCTACGGAGCGAAACCTCGCCAATAAATAAATAGTGTTGAAAGATCTCAGTTGTACCAACCACATATTCATAATAACCAGTGCGGCTGCGGGATAGCTCTTCTAAACTTCTAAAATAAGACTGTTGACTTTTATGAATAAGACGACTAAAGGTCCTTTCCCATCTCATGAATTTACTTACCTATCCATTGTTCAGGATCTGCCACAACAGTCAGTGGACAGATGCACGCTGTC
Organism: Heligmosomoides polygyrus polygyrus; assembly: GCA_947396885.1. Lineage (NCBI taxonomy): Eukaryota > Metazoa > Nematoda > Chromadorea > Rhabditida > Heligmosomidae > Heligmosomoides > Heligmosomoides polygyrus. The sequence continues at coordinate 17,006,843 of OX377205.1, forward strand.
AGCATGGAAAGCGATTCGTCAACGGAAGATGCTCAAGAGAAGACTGTGACAACCCTTCTTATGGTAGCTCTTCAATGCATTCATCGCTTCTGAGGAATGTATGTCAAGGGCCGTGGTTACAGGCGAAAATCACTATGCTCAGATGGAATGCCGCACTGGAGCCGTAAGACCCCATCCGACAAATCAGAGATACTACATGTTCTGTCAGTACGGACAGTGGACGGAAAGAAGCTGTCCGGAAGGAGCGTTATTTGACTGGAAGGTAGGAGACATTAACAGTTGATTTGAAACACTAGGGAAACGGTTAAAAGTAAAGGAGGATAAGAACTCAAAACTGCTTCTCTTTCTATTGCATTAGAAGGGGAACTATATCGGCAGTATGTGCTGCAACTGAACAACCAATAATCTAGCGTTAAATGAGATAGCAAACAGCGCATACACATGTACATAGACAATATTACAAACACTACTAGAAGAGAAGAGGTTAAACATATTCCATTTTTACGCCAAATTGGACACTTTTCAAGCCAAACTGCACATTTTCAGAAACAAATTGGACATTCCTCTAAGCAAGAATGACGTTTTTGGAATCAAACTGAGCATCTTCCAAAATAAAACCTTCTTCTAAATTAAAATAGGGACTCTATCGATTATGGAGAATAATTTTAAAAAATTAATAAATAGCTTTCTTTGAAATTTTTTGATTTCATCTGCACCAATATGTAGACACACTGTGTGGAACCTCATAAAAGTTTTTTGAAGAAAATAACTAACTAAAATTTTTGAAAGCACGAGAAGGCGGCAGTCATTTAGTATATCAAAATATAGTTCACGCCATGCATTCGCCTGAATCGTTGCGCCTTTAATTCACTTTTTAATGTAAATTCACTTGATAATGTAAATGATGTTTGCTTAAAACGGTCATGTGAGAATAAGCGTTTTTCTTTATTTCTTCTATTATTAACATGTGTGTTAATTCACGAGAGCAGATTTTTTGCTGTCAATTAGATAGAAACCGCGATGATCTAGTCGTCTGTACAGCGCGATCTCCTACTTTTAATACACAGAATGTTGCTTTTATATGCTTTAAAAACTTTACTCTACAATTTTCCTTTAAAAAATTCATAAAAAATATTTACGTACTTACTTTGATACTTTGGTGGTCCTTTTGTCGGCTGGAGCTCTTCTCAATGGGGACCACAACTCTTCCAGACCGCTCGATCTCTGGCTGCTTGCATCCAGTGAGGCAGACTCCGCTCTCTGAAAGATCTTGAGAATGAGTCTGCCCATCGCGTTGGCGGTCGTCCCAGTGGTCTCTTATGGTCTTTCGGGAGCCATTCTGTGACAAGGAGACTCCATCTATCGTCCTTTCGGCGAAGCAGGTATTTGGACTTCTTCATGTACTGCAGCGGGTCTGCCAATTTCGACTTCTCCCATAGCTCCGGGCTTCGTATGCCTTCTTGCTATTGCTGACGAAGGCTTGTCCTCAGAAGACATCTCTCCAGTGCATGATGCGTAGTTTGCATCGCTCTGGCGATTGTTTTGTTGTCGGGACAGGTTTCCGTCGCGTAACACATCGCAGGCAGTACGCAGCCGTTCAATATCGAGGCCCTGAGGCCGGCATCCTTGACCTGATCGGTGACTTCGCGAATCGAACTGCGGGCTGCCCATGCTGCGCGTCTCCTGCGGGCGATTTCAGGAGCGAGATCGTTCTCCAGGTTCAGCTCTCTTCCCAGATAGACGTAGGAGTCGACCTGTTGCAGAGCGACTCCATTTAACCTTACGAGTCCCGTGTCACACCACTGGTTGACCATAAATTGCGTTTTGGACATATTCATGTCCAATCCAATCTTCATACCTGCCACATTGAGCTCGTTCGGCATTTCCTCGATTTGCCGTGCTGGTAGAGATGAGAACAATATCGTCGGCGAAGCGGAGGTTGCTGATCCGTTTACCGTCGACAAGGTAGCCTTTATCGTCCCAGTTCAATTCCTTCATGGCATCCTGGAGTGCCGCTGTGAATAGCTTAGGAAAAATCGTGTCTCCCTGCCGTACTCCTTTCCCGATAGGAATCTTAAGCTTTCGATCGAACAAGTGGATGGTGTTCGATGTGTTCGAGAAGCATTCGTCGAGAAGTCGGATGTAGGGCGATGGTACACCAGCATGCACAAGCGCGTTCAGAATGACGTTGATTTCCACAGAGTCGAACGCTTTCCGATAATCCACGAAGACAAGGACAAGTGGGATGTGGTATTCGCGGCTCCTTTCGATGAACTGTGAGACAGTCTAAAAATGGTCCATGCAGGAGAAATCATTGCGAGACCCTGCTTGCTCTACTGGCTGATATTCATCCAAGCAACGCTCCATGCGGTTAAGCAGTATCTTGGTGAAGATCTTGTACACAACCGAGAGAAGACTGATGGGTCGATAGATGTTGATATCCTCCTGCTGACGTTTTTTGAAGATTAGAACTGTTTTCGACTCCTTCCATGAGTCCGGAATCCTACCAAGTCGAAGGTAGTGGTTGAAGTGCTTGGCAAGAAGTGAGCAGAGGGCACTGCCACCCGCACGAAGGAGATCAGCAGAAATGTCGTCCGGTCCAGGAGCAGTGCCCGGCTTCATCCTTCTGATGGCATGAGCAACTTCTGATTCCAGAATGGGAGGTACTTCCTCAGCTGGTGGCATCAAGCATTTCGGGACAGTGATGGAAGAACGGAACAGATCTGTGTAGAATTCTTGAACGATAACCTCCATCGCTCTTCGAGACGTTTGCGTTGTTCCACCCTTATCCACAAGGGCTGACATTATTGCCTTCTGATCGCAGAGATCTCGCTTGCAGCGCTTTATGCTTGAACCTTTCCCAGCGGCTTCTAATAGCTTCAATCTTCTGTAGGCTTGAATGGACTCCTTCACTGCAATTCGACAGGCCTTCGAGATGGTGACTTTTTCCAGATGGGAAGCATTGGGATCCAGTTTAACAGCTCTTCTTTGCTCCAAGAGCTTAATCGCATGTGCGCTGAGTCTTGAAGCAGACGGTGATGTGGCTTCGTGAGAGCTGCTAGCACATTTCAACAGTCCTTTGGAGAGAAGTTCGTAGTCTTCCGATGGATCTTCAAGAAGATTCCAATCGTACGACTTTATTGCATATTCCAACTCCTCAGACTTGAATGTGGGGATCCCCACCGGTGCCGGTTTATGAGTGTCACGTTTGAACATCCTCTTTTTGAGAGCCAGCTTCTCACGGACAAACCGGTGATCCGAGCCGGTGTCAAATGAAGGCAGCACGGAGACGTCGAACAGACTCCAGCGTCTGTTTGTAAAATCATGGTCGATCTCCGAACGTGTTCCTCCATTTGGGCTTTTCCAGGTCCATCGTCAGTTTGAAGGCTTTTTGAACATAGACTTTCCATTGCAGAGACGGCACGCGGATAGGAAGTCTATCAGGCGCTCCGTTTTCGTTCCTTGAAGAAGTTCCATGTGGTCCTAGCCTCCATTCGTCGTGATCATTCGCACCGACGATAGCGTTAAAGTCACCAACAAAAACTTTGTAGTAGCTCTTCTCGTCATTGACAGTCCTATCGAACAGCTTGTAGAATTCCTCCTTTTCTTTGTCTGTGGCCGCAGATGTTGGAGCATATCCATTTATGATGGAGATATTTCATTGATCTTTGGTTTCCAGACGAAGAACAGCTACTCGCGGACTGTTGACCTTGTAAGAGTCTACTAGGTGGTGCACTGTCGAATTGACGGGAAATCCAACTTCGCCTATATTCTTTCTGTCCACCTTTGCTCCGATAATGAGAAGCTCGTTGTGGTCGGCCCTTCCTATGGCTTCCGTTCTCCCTTTCGTTTCCTGCAGGGCGATAACGTCGTATTTGATGTTGCGGCTTCTGTAAAGCAGTGTCCGAAGATCCTGCTCAGATGCGATCGTACGACAGTTATAAGTGCAGACCAATAGGCAGTTTCCGTGTCGTGGTGGCAGGGAGTTTCCGGTGGTCCGATTCCAATGACGTTCTGATAGTTTAACTCCAAGATTAGATGGCCCCTCGCCGGAGATAGATGCAACCGACGTCCACCTCCGGCGCGCGGAGGACTGGGGCGCGGGTTTAGTTGTTTGAGCCATGGCGGTGGTCTGGTTACTCACATGTTCTTGGCCAGGGATACATGAGAGCCGCCCATACACGACAAAGCATCGTGTACTGCGTGACCGTTTGTGCTCTTAGCCATCACTAAGTGATGTTCACCCCTTCACAGCGATGAGGTGGCACATGAAGGGGCATAAAAATATTCCTCAAAAATCAAAACATTCTTAAAATATTTCGAAATTTGTATTTTTCAAAATATTCCTAAAATTTCATAGAATTTTTAACAATGCGTTTGCTACAATGTACTAAGGCATGTGGATTGAAAAACTTCAAAAATGTAACACTAAACTCCCCTAGAGGAGCAGATGAAAGATGATGAAACCAATTTCCCCGCCAGCCTCTATTAATATTGACCCCTCTCGCCTTCCTATTTAGATTGCGTTAAGAACAACGATGTTTAGGGTAATAGCGAGGAATTAGCCGTCTTCAGCCTGAGACTGCGTAACCGAAACTTTTTAGGGAAGATCGCCGTAAAATTGCAACAGTTGCTGAAAACAAATGATGTTAGAACGAAGGAGGGCGCCAAGCCCTGCCAGTGGGATTGGTCTCCATACCATGCTTCATCATCCATTTTCTGAATTTGCTCAACATCCGTCAAACCAGGTGGCCAAAGGGGATTTTTGGGAATATTCAGAAAGGGGATGGAGATTGATATTCAAATATACAATTTTCACGTGAAATTAGACACTTTTCAAAGTACACTGAATACATTTGAAACAATCTATAAACGTTCCAAATTTAAACGGAACGCTTCTGGATTGAGTTGGATACTCTAATAAGGTAGGAATAGATCTTCAATTTTAAAATTTACTACGATTCTCAAAAGCTAAAAGCTTATGGTTCACTTCTCCCAAGAGGTCAACAGAGTGTTTGCAGTTCTATACTTTTTATGTTTCAGCAAAAAATAGCTTTAAGCTCATTTCAAAGTGCAAGAAAGCAACACATTTTGAGCATATTACACGAATCGCATTCGATACGCATTCGCTAGCGCTTCACGGTATATCTGATTGGTAGATTCAACAATGCTTATGGCTACTTGAAGCGAACCAGTAGAGATGTGCATGCTTTACTCAATTCTTTTTCGTACCGCGTTGATTAGTGGAAAACACAATCTTTGTTATCAATCAGTCAAAAAATCTCACAACGCTGGACCGCTACATGGCTCGACATCTTCATAGGCACAGATAGTGTCATAGAAATTGGTGTTCTCTGTGATTTAAAATAAGCTTGAAACGTTATTTGTAGCTGAGAGAAGAACAATTTTAAATATAAGAATTCAAGGCGTGTGGACACTTCTGTGGCAAATCTAGATTTTCAAAAAAGTCATAGTTGATTTTTTAGTGCAACATTTGCCCTAAGCTTTTTTTGTAGTTGATTAATTTGGAAGACGCTCATTTTGATTCGAAAGGTGATCAGTTTGATTAGAAAAAGTCCAGTTCTCTTCGAAGAGTGGCCGGTTCCTTCTGTAGAGTGTTCTGTTTGTTGTAAAAATCCTACTATATATAAAGCAGCAAGCGTGTGTGTGTGTGTGTGTGCGTGTGTGCGTGCGTGTGTCACACTGTCCGTCCGTCACACCTGAGTTGGGGCGTGGCAGCCGAACACCTCCGCAACCGTGCATGGCGAGCCGCAAACGTGCCGAATACGTCGGCAACCGTGCATGGCAAGCCGTAGACGTGCCAAACACATCGGCAACCGTGCATGGCGAGCCGTAGACGTGCCGAACACGTCGGCAACCGTGCCTGGCGAGCCGTAGACGTGCCGAACACGTCGGCAACCGTGCATGGCGAGCCGTAGACGTGCCGAACACGTCGGCAACCATGCATGGCGAGCCGTAGACGTGCCGAACACGTCGGCAACCGTGCATGGCGAGCCGTAGACGTGCCGAACACGTCGGCGGCACGAAACCTCGGCCCTGGGGGTAGTCGAGGTCGCTGAACACGAATCTGAAGTCGACCAATCCATATCGATCGATATTATCGATTTTTTGAGGATGACGTTCAAGCGGCACGAAATTTCGGCCCTGGGGGTAATCGAGGTCGCTGAACACGAATCTGAAGTCGACCAATCCATATCGATCGATATTATCGATTTTTTGAGGATGACGTTCAAGCGGCACGAAATTTCGGCCCTGGGGGTAATCGAGGTCGCTGAACACGAATCTGAAGTCGACCAATCCATATCGATCGATATTATCGATTTTTTGAGGATGACGTTCAAGCGGCACGAAATTTCGGCCCTGGGGGTAATCGAGGTCGCTGAACACGAATCTGAAGTCGACCAATCCATATCGATCGATATTATCGATTTTTTGAGGATGACGTTCAAGCGGCACGAAATTTCGGCCCTGGGGGTAATCGAGGTCGCTGAACACGAATCTGAAGTCGACCAATCCATATCGATCGATATTATCGATTTTTTGAGGATGACGTTCAAGCGGCACGAAATTTCGGCCCTGGGGGTAATCGAGGTCGCTAAACACGAATCTGAAGTCGACCAATCGATATCGATCGATATTATCGATTTTTTGAGGATGGCGCTCAAGCGGCACGAAATTTCGGCCCTGAGGGTAATCGAGATCGCTGAACACGAATCTGACGTCGGATCAATCGATCCATCTCAAATTGGCCCTGGGGCCGCTAGGCCGCCGAATGACTGATAGTAGTACATAAAACGCTGTTTCTCCGATTTATTTTGTTTAAAACAACAGTGGACAGTTTTGCTGCAGGCGTATAAGTCGTTTGTGAGGCCAGTTGTCGAAAGCGGGACAGTTTTGTTTTCGCCACAAAAGAAGGATGTTCAGGAGATTAAACGTGTCCAAAACAACTATTAGGAAGCTAGTGATAAGGTACAATGGATTCTTCCATTCTCGAATTCCTAGAGCGGAAATACGCAATAAATTGCTTGGTCTCAGCTCTTCGAGCTCACGAAGGTTGTTGACAGATGTGTGCTGGGTGTTCAAAAATCTGTCGGGGCAAGTACGAATAATATCGAAGAAATTTTACAAGCTCATTGCATCCAGGACCAGAGGAGCTAGCTACAAAATTTGGTACTCCAAACCGAAATCAGGAGCTAGGGCTCACTTTTTTACTGTTAGGGGCGGATCTGCATACCTGGCATTAAAAAGTGGTTTACACCCCTCTCGAAAATTTTTTGAGCATTTCAGACGAGTTGCTAATAAGACTCTCCTAAAGTGCTAATTGTATGTTTATTGTTCTTTTGTTTTCAAATGTTTTTTATTGAGTAGTGATGTTCAATTAGTTGTCACACGACGGTCTTAAATAGTCGTAACAAATAAACGAATAAACAGTAGACAGTTAACTGTAACTTTAACAAAATATAACGATTTGAAAGAAGTTTAACGAAAAATTTATACAAGAAAAGTCGCTAAAATTTTAACGAGCAGAATTTGGCTCGTCGTCCTTCACGAACGCTTCGCTTCTTGATTAGTCGTCGTTAACGTGAGAACCTACACAAGGACCATGGGTTGGGTGTTGTGCTTTCTCTAATCTGAAAAAAAAACAGAAACCTGTTCAACCCGTACTCCACAAGAATGTCTGTGCCGCTTCGAGCGATTAGAGAACAGCTATGATATCGTTGCTCTGCAGGTTCTTGGATGTGTGCTTTCCCAGCAGCAAGGACCGGAATATAAGCCGAAGTGTTACGATGGAGAAACGCGTCCGGTGAAGAACGAGTGCTCTCTTTACGAGGTGACTCAGACCCCTACATAACACGATGTCAAGGCTTTCCAAAAATTATTTTTGCATTTTTATACATTTATTATATATTTATTATGATTACTGGTGTTCACCCTGATCTGGCGCTGGATCGGGAAAGATGGCGTCATAATACCAGAATAGCGGACCCCACTACGATGCGGGATAAACGCTGAAGAAGAAGAAGAAGAAGAAAAAGAAGAAGATTTATTACGTATTTTTTATACATTATTTTTTACTATTCATATTTATTATATGTATTTTATATAATTTTTATATTTTTCATGTTTTCTTGACATGCCGTGGAATAGTGAGCATGATTCAAGTGAATCACAGTTAGTAAAACTTTTTCAGGAGTGCATACGAGGACAGTGGACAAGGAGGACATGTCCTTACGGTCAGAAATTCCACAACGGATTCTGTATTGTCGGAAGTTGTACTGGTCCATCGCAATACTGCCATGTAAGTCTCTCGAAATCCTTCCTATCATTGCAACCAACAATGTTCTTGATTCCACCATGAATTCAGGAGTCGTCGGGGATAGAAGGCTACAGGAGAGTGGAACATGACTGCTCCAAGTACTATCAGTGTGTACACGGTAGGTCTGTAGCTTCAGTACACGTGGAGAATGTGTGTGGAACCGCCGTAAAATTAGAAATGATTGAGAGCCAGTCGTCTAGTCGATCTCATATCCATTCTTTTGCGTACTCCTCGTATGGTCAAAGTTTCAATTTTGTTCACTTCCATACTATCGCAAAACGCCCTCTGGTAATTATGGCAGAACGCAAACGCTAAAAACTAGTGGTCTTATAGCTATCGTGAAACGGAATTGTTAGTGTTATCACACACCTAACGATGTGCCTGGCGCCTGCCTGCTTCGAGGAAAGATTGTGTACTGCACAGCGTGTGTTTGACATCGTAGATACAGTGGCTTCCAAAAGTTTGTAAATGCTTGCACTTTTTGCCAGAACTCGTTTCATCGTTTCAAGTCAGCTTTAAAAATCTGAAATGTTGGATATGTTATGATAATTAGCAAATCTTATATCGCGTCAATACTGCTGTTCTATATCGGTCCTTTCAATATTTCAAGCATTAAAACAGAAAAACCGTGAAATCTGCCACATAGGTTACAGCGCTTCAGCAGCACTTTTTGTAACCAACGTTAGACAAGTTATACTCCGAAACAATGTAGCTTTACTAGTAGCGAGTTGCAAAGCCTTTTGTTCTAATTACAGCTTGACATCCACAAACCATAACGCTTCCTTCGCCATACTTAGTAGTTGGCAGTTGATACATTCTGCCGTATCTCTCACGTTTTTGACGTCTTATGTAGCGTGATCCATCAGATTGAAATAGGTTGAACTTGCTCACCTGAAAGCACTGTTTTCCAATCGTGTATCGTCCAGCTCAAATGCTCATTGGCAAACCGGTGTCTAGCTTTCCTATTTTCTCGCTGATGAAAGCTTTCTTAACTGGACATATTCCATAGAGTACAGAAGATATCATTCGATGTTCTAACATGAACAAGCTCACATCTAACCCATGGTGAGCAGCTGCAGACTTCTTTATATCGACGGCGGTCAGCGACGGGTTACGCTTCGACATCCTCTGCATGACAGAGTCGTCTCTAGAAGTCGTGATCCGTGTTCTGCTCCAATTAGGAGCGTCTTTCGCTGTTCCAGACTGCTCTATTCTCTTGACTCCAGTAGGAGCTGTCGAAATTTCGCATTTGAAACGTAATCCTACCTATCGATAAGAGACTTTCTTCCGGACAAGTCGAAAAATGCCTTCCCGTGCTTCAACAGAGATATTCTTTCTTCTCGGCATAACTGAAGGCTTCACAGAGGGCTCAAAACGCTACTGTACTGGCTTCATAAGAAAACGTAGTGACAAATGCACTCGATGCTTTAGCAGCTCACATTTGACCGTTGCGCAGGACTGATCTTGCACTTGCAAACAGTCGATAATAAAGAACGTAAATCAAAGGATCGTTATTGCTATCTATAATTTGCTATCATGTATCCAAATTTCATTCAGTCTGGACTTTTTAAAGGTAATTATGACAAAAAATGCTTTCGTTCACAAACTTTTGGACGCCACTGTAAGTGAAACCCTTAAGAACGTTATCCATGAAACAACCAGAAAATAAGGTTCAGTGAAAGTTATTGGCGAACCCTATGCCTGGTGTCGTCGTTTCTTCTAAAGGTGAAGCACATTTGGGATTAACATTCGATCGAGCCCAGACTATTTGTAGTCGGCTGTGAAATATAAGGCCTGTTCCCAGCTTCTTCAGATAGCTCTTTCCTCCGATATGTATACAATTTCCACGCCAAATTGGACACTTCTCACGCAAAATTAGACATTTGCATCTATCCCAGTCGCAGTTGGACATTGTTGGTAAGGCGGAACAAATACTAAGAGGTAGGTCAGTGCCGCCTGAGAAATTGCAAGGAAATGTCCTCTCGTTGACAGCGCCAGTGCGCCGCCTTTGTACCCCTCCAACTAGGATAGATCCAGACATTCTTCACAATAAAAATAAGTTTCTTACATATTAAGCTATAGGTAATGCGCGTGTAGCGCAGTCGGAGGAGGCGCCCACTGTCGTCTGCGCTCGATATCACGTCTCTGGTTCGGATTTCGCGCCCAGACCAACCAAGCCTTCCGTCCCTTCGGGGTCGTTGAATTAGTACCAGACTTGTCTGAGAAAGATAAAACGCTGACTTTTTCATCGGCTGTCCACCGCAAGTCATTGTATGGCCAAATTCGCATTCAAATCGCCTCCACGACATCCCGTAGAAGTAGAATGCATCCCAAAAGGGATTGAGTAGCGTCGTACTTTATCCTTTATCCTAAGCTATAGGCTCTCTAAGAAGACTAGAATATTTTTTCAGGGAAAGTTTTGTATAACGTCCTTTTGAATTTCTTTGTTCACCTGCCCGAGTGTCAGACTTCACGTGGAAATAGTATAGATTTGCCGTTCTATAGTAACAGGATGGTGACGTCGATTTTCCTCGTTATTCAGTGCTACTGTGGTCTCTCATCGTATTGATCCCCTTGGACATCTGAGCTATTCGTTTTAAAACGTTAACCGACAACCCACTTCTTTACCTTATTCATTGTTAGTATTTAAAAAGTAGTGCGCCTGGTAGCACAGGGGGAGGCACCAGCTGTCGCGTGCTTCCGTGCGTCCGGGGGGGGGCATTAATTGGTAGGTAGCAGACTTGTTTTGGAAGGTTATAACATTGTCTATTCCTCGCCTCCATGACATCCTGTAAAAGTCGAATGCGTGGCGCATCCCAAAAGGGACTGATCAACACTGTCCTGTATCCTTCACGTTGCGTCGTCAATGCCTCACCACAACCTTTAACTTCTAACGGCGTTTAGAAATATTTTCCAGAAAGCTGTTACAACGATGTTTTGCCTCCGATCAAAACTGTAGCGCTCTGCGGGATTAGAACCCGCACCTCCTGCTGAACGGGCTGGAATGCTCTACGCCACTACACTAAATTTCAAAAGCTTTTCGTGGAAAAACTCAGTTATACTTATTCCTCTCATTATCTCCTCGAATACGGGTTGAACGGTGTTGATGCGATTAGTGACATTGTCAGTAGTCCTCGAAATTGGGTGATGACTTATCAACTCAATGATAGCCAGACACGATAAAACTCAAAGAAGCAACTGAGTTGCATACGCCGTGGCTTCTAGATATTAGATAATCGACAGTAACATAGACTAGGGCGCTGATATTTATATATTTATTTATTGTAAGTATACTCATGCGGAACTCAATGGCTTTAGTAGAACACGATCAACACTAGAAACAAAGGAGAAAAAATTCTCAATGGTCAGATTTAACATGGCAAGAGCATTGAGAAAAACGCTCACCATCAGTGAGAGAGAGTCAAAGGAAATGCAGGGCAACCAAGCCACGTTCGACAGACTCTCGTAAAACGTTTCATATTAACCTGGCCATGGTTTGTTCCGAAGCCAAATTGCACCGCTATATAGGGACGTGTAATGACTGCTAGTTACTTTAGTGCCAACGAAGATGACTATCACAGGTCAATTGTTTGTTTGTGAGACAGAATATTTGCCCGATAGAAGGGTCCTGGCAAGCTCTCAGAATTGGTAGTGTTTTTAATAGCCAACCTTAGGCACTGAAAAAGATGTAGCAGCGAGTAAGTGAAGATATAGTGGCCTGAGGGCTCCTATACCTCTTTCACCAAGGCCAGGAACATAAAGTTGAGCAAGCTTTAGTCGTTTTTCTGAAGTTCGTGTTTGTTCTTTGTTCACCTACCCGAGTGTCAGAGTGTTGGAGTGTTGCAGGTTATAGTGATGTGCTATCGAGCTAGCCCTCAAACTAGTATTTCTAGGTAAATGGATGGAGCGACCGTGTGGTCCAGGAACGGTGTTCAACGAGCGAATATCGGTTTGCGATCATGCAGGAAACGTTCCGGAGTGCGGCGGCTACTGAACCGTTCTTGTTCACCTCAACCACGAACGAATAAACATAGCATCTGTCAAGCGCTGGATGATCCTTGAGAAAAGAAACCAACACTGGAGGTTCACCCTAGTCCGTCGCCATCTGAAGAAAACAACAGCAACGCACATGATTAAATTATGATACAAATCGAAGAGAGAGAGAGGATCTCCCTCGATAGAGAGCTTTCGGGCTCTCTTGTTAAGAGGGATCTCGGGCCGCTTGTCGCAGGGCCACGTGGCGCGTCCCCGTGTGGTGGGTAGGGGAATTAAACGCGAACCAAATGCGACCGTGTACTGCCCAGAGACGCAGGTGGGATGCAGGGGATGGGCTCCTTGCTCCTGCTGTGTCGGGTCGATGTGTTCCTTGTGCGTGGGAGCGGCATGTTCGTGCACAATGTGCGTGGATGTGTCCGTGACTGTGCGGATTGTAACTGTGTCGGCCCGGCCAAAAGCTTGCACTCGGTAGACTGGGAGTACATCGTAAGGCGATTCGAGGTCGCCTCAAAGTCTCGCCCCGTCCCTTCGGGCAGTCTGGCTGGCTGCCCGGAGTACCCCGCCCGCACGACAGAGCCCGACTAGCTACCCGTGTGTACTCAAGTCAAAAACAGCAGCACTAAAGGGCCTCATTCCCCTGACCCCGAAAGAGCCCCCATTTCTGCAGCGATAAGAAGGACGAGTACGGAGAGGCTGCTAAAATCTCAGGGCCTAAGCAGGCTGCGCAAATTGAGAAGGACTAGGATGACGATCTGCACTTACAACGCCCACACGCTCGCATCGGAAGCATCCGTCGAGGACCTGATGATGCAAGCCAGGAAGATCAAGTACGACGTCATCGGGCTGACCGAGACGAGAAGACACCACCCTCTACACGCCGCCTACGACTCCGGAGAAGAACTGTTCCTCGGAACATGCGACAGCAGGGGAGTAGGCGGCATTGGTATCTTCGTCAACACGCATTTGGCCATGAACATCGATTCGTACGAGACAAGCCGAATCGAACGTCTGCGACTGAAGCGATGTGGCTCCGTGCCAGCCTTGACTGTGTTCGTCGCGCATGCCCCAACATCCGACTACGACGACGAAGAAGGTCGAAGGCTTTTACGTGGAGCTGGAGAAGTTCTATAATGAAGATCACACCTTCTACAAGGTGATCGTCGGTGACTTCAACGCCAAGAGATCGGATCACGAAGGTCGCCGGAAGAACTTCACATCGGAACCCACGGTTTGTAGTGGAACGAGCAAAGAAAGGCTGTCTGAGTTTATCATGTCGACCAAGACCATCCATGGAAACTCGCAGTTCCAGAAGCCTCTCTTCCTTCGATGGACCTGGGAATCTCCCGGAGGGCAGTTCCACAACGAGATCGACCACATCATCTTCAACCGCAAGTATTGCCTGACCGATGTCTCCGTTGTCCCCAAGTTCTACACGGGATCGGACCACCGCCTCCTTCGCGCTAGGTTCCGCTTTTCGCGTCAAGGAGAGAAGGCCGCGAAGTTCAAGAAGAGGAATCCCAGAACGACCATCAACTGGGATCTCTACACCTCTCTTGTCGGCCTTTGGGAAGATGCCGTCATGGACAACGTCGACGAGGAATACGATCGCTTCGTGCACCATCTCCACGATAGTGCTAAGGGAGCCGAGAGCTTGAAGACCACCAAGAGATGCCTGTCTCCGGAAACTCTCGAGCTGATACGCCAGCGTGGAGCAGCACGAGCGTCAGGCAACTACCAACTGACGTCCGAGCTTGCAAAGCTATGCAGAGCGGCGATAAAGGAAGATCTCAAGGAGAGAGGGGCGGAAGTGTTGGCTGAAGCAGCAGAGACAGGGCTGAGCATCCGCAATGCCCGCCGGAACTTCGCCAACTTCAAGACCAAGATGACCGCTCTCCGACGTCCTGACGGAACCATCTCTTCCAGAAGGACCATGGAGAAAGTCATCCACGACTTCTACTCCGATCTCTTCGATAGCCACGTCCACCTGCCCCCATGCCGTCTTCCGCAGGATGGATACGTCGTCCCCTCTGTTCTCTCTTCCGAAATCCAACACGCCATCTCGTCGGTGAAGAAACGTACAGCACCCGGTTCTGACAGGATCAGAGCTGAACACCTGAAGAACCTCCCGCCAGCGCTCATCAACACCTTGGCGCGGCTCTTCACACGCTACCTGTCCGAATGCAAGGTTCCATCTCAGTGGAAGACCAGCAAGACCGTTTTGCTGTACAAGAAGGGAGACGTGCACGACATTGGCAACTATCCTGTTGTCCGCAGTCTACAAGCTGTTCACTCGAGTCATCCTGAATAGGATTAGTAGAACGCTGGACGAAGGACAGCCATGCGAGCAAGCAGGATTTCGGAGAGGATTCAGCACGATCGACCACATACACACCATTACGAAGCTCATCGAAGTGTCGCGAGAGTACAAGCTGCCGCTGTGCCTTACGTGAAGAATCGACCTGAAGAAGGCATTCGACTCCGTCGAGACTGAAGCGGTCGTGGAAGCCCTGCTCACCCAGGGCGTTCCTACTCAGTACATCAGAGTCCTTCGAGAGCTGTACAGTGGATTCACAACCAAGATCTCACCATTCTACAACGACGTCGTCATTGACGTGAAGAGAGGGGCTCGACAAGGGGATACCATATCTCCGAAGCTCTTCAGCGCCACCCTCGAAAACGTCATGCGCGAACTAGAATGGGAAGACATGTGAGTGAAGGTCGACGGCCGGCAACTACATCATCTTCGCTTCGCTGACGACATCGTGCTCATAACGCCGAGCATCAGCCAGGCGGAACGAATGCTGGCCGACTTCGATCGTGTATGTGGAAGCGTTGGACTGCAGCTGAATCTTACGAAGACGATGTTCATGAAGAACGGATGGGTTTCTGATGCCCCATTCTCGCTCAACGGAACGAACGTCTCCGAGTGCTCCAGTTATGTGTATCTGGGTCGCGAAGTCAACATGGCCCACGACCTAGCACCAGAGCTGAGCCGGAGGAAACGAGCGGCTTGGGGAGCTTTCAAGAGCGTCGAAGAAGTCGTGAAGAAAACGAAGAACGTCCGACTCCGTGCCCACCTATTCGACTCCACTGTTCTTCCTGCCCTAACATACGCCTCAGAGACCTGGGTTATACGAAAGCAGGATGAACACGCGATCAGCGCCGCGCAGAATCGAGAGGACGATGCTCAGAGTGACACGACTCACGCAAGTGAGAGAAGGCCTCCGGAGTTCCGAGCTTCGCCGACGTTCGAAGATCAGAGACGCTGTCGCATGGGCTAAGTCGTCGAAAATTAGGTGGGCCGGCCACGTAATGCGATTCGCAAACACCCGCTGGACGAGAGCCGTCACAGATTGGATTCCGCGGGTTGTCAAAAGAACACCAGGACGCCCATCAACGCGTTGGTCGGACTTCTTCGTGAAAGCCCTGAACGACCGATATGACGCTCTTCGTGTCCCTCGAGCGAGGAGGATCCATTGGACCACTCTGGCACGCGACAGGGACGAATGGAGACGCTGCTGGCGCCCGTTCGAGCAAGTCGATGATCAACGGGACGACAGGTGATACAGGTGATAGGTAATTTAGAAACCTATACCTATAGCTAATGCATTTATTATTAAGCGTACATCTCTGTGTATCGTTTGTAGAATAATCTCCTTAATATAACTCGAATCTATCAATGACTTTATAAGTAACACAAGTCTATTAATAAAATCTTCCTTTCGACTGCGAGATCCGTAATGTATCTGTGTATATCAAACATCTTTTTCTGTAGGAACTGCATGTGGAAACCTAATAACTTTGAACTCGAGGTAATGTGTTATGTTTAAATTTGAAAAGCACGTTCAAGTGTACGAATGAGTGTCTCGTCCTTCCGATATCTACAGTTGTCATGCATAGGGCGCCACAGAAGCTGACTGAAACATGGGGTCGGATTCACGCATACCTGTGGGTATGCGGCGTATAGGGCGTGTCACGATATGTGACATTCATGATAAACCTTACCCTGCTCATCGTGGGTATAGCAGTGGGTCGAGAAGACCCATCGGTGGTCGATGGCACATCCGCACACGCTACCATTTCGCTCCCCATTTACAAAAATGCGCTCTATTGAAATCAGCTGTACTCGCGAGGTCCTGTAAGCTGCTTCTTTTCTTGAAAATATACTTATGAAGCCTTCTGAAACTAGTCATCAAGGAAATATACGAAAGAGCGAGGACTAACTCGAAGCTATGCAACTCCGAGAGAAATTTCCACTTAAAATAGCGAAATGTTCAATATTTCTTCCAGTCAGAGAGAATTCTTCCAATGTGGCCCCTTCTCCTCCCCTAATTTGAGCAAGTGTTCCATTCCATATTGACAGCGGAATCAGCGGAATCCAAGGAGAACAACTTTTCTGAACGTTTGTCAGGGTTCTTCTACATTACCCTCGATTCGTTCGATGGACACGATTCGTGCCCTATACACACCACGGATGAGTGGCGGTGTTACCCTCCGGTACTTCTACCCATACCTTCTACTTGATGGATCCGGGCCCTGATTCATGTTTCCCGTTTGAGCATTGCCAAGGATTCACAGGTGCAGTTGCGAAGCATTTAATCGCTGACGAGACCTCGTCACAAGCGCTATAAAGAGACATCAATGAGTGTCCGGGTGTTAGATAGTGGACACTAAAAGTGACGGACTGATAAGGCCGCTCCTCGTTTTCTGGGGCCATCATACGAGCACTCGACAAAGTACAGGCCTGTGACGGTTACATGGCCTCAGCAGAACGCTGCTGCTCGTCCATTGACAGGCTTCTGTGCTCCGGACAGGACGCCCTTTTCGACCGTGAATGTTTTGAGCTTTGGAAGTCGGCGCCATTGATTCATTCCACGTGCATATGAGGGCATTCTGTTGCGCTCTTCTCACCTGTACCTGTTGGCTGGTTTTTGAATCTACAATTAGCTTTAAGTGACGACTTTCGTTGGCGTCCAGTGATGGATGCTCTTGACGTTTCAGCTCTTCAATCCCAATTTGCTAAACAAAAAGACTGCTAGCGCTGCTTGGAATAAAGTAGACTCTTTCCCTAATTAGTGAAATGCTGGCAGACTGAATGAAACATTATCCTTATTTACTGAGCTGGTTGCTCCACCTACGATCTCGAATTGTCTTGTCTGCCAAAAGTATGAATGAATATCTTGACTTTCGGCATTTGACTTCCAGCTTCTTCCGTTTCAGCACCTTTAGTACACTGAATTTTTACTACCAAAACGATTCTGCCAAAACATGGCTAACCGAAAAAGGCTCTTTCACAGAAGATGTTAATAGCAATTTATTCAGTAGCTTTTTTCGTAACGCAATGTATTTTGGAATCATCTCCAGAAGATTGCCGTTCGGTTCCATTTCTGCTTCAGATAGGGTTGTTCTTTATCCTATTTCGGGATATCTCATATGCTACGGTTTTACTACCCTTCTACCAAAACCTGGCCTATAGCCAAAAAGCGTTTCTTTCACAGAAGATGTCACCAGCAACGTATTCCGTAGATTTTTTTGGTAACGCGAGGTCTTCTGGAGACAAGTTCAGAAGATTGCTGGTAATCGGTTCTGTTCCTTCTCTGCTTCAGATAAGGTTGCCTCTTATCCTATTTCTGGATATGCTGCGCATTTGAGATTTCATGACCGACGATAGACCGTCGCGCAACATTGGGTATCGGTAGTGTATTTCAGCAACCAGAGGAGGGAGTTCCGCTAGTATAGTTTTGGGAAGTTTTATCGAACAAATGAACGAACTAATTCATTCGATCTCGAAAAGTTTTAAGTGAATGAAACAACGAGTTTATTCGATTAGGAAATCGAGCGAAAACGAACAAATTTGTTCGCTCATAATTTTTTTTTTGAATGGTCCTAGATCGAATAAGCCCTATTTTCGGTTATTCGAACATTCAATGTCGATTGTCTTGCTCGAATATCAGATTTTTGCTTGAAGATGTGAAGTTTTTTCGACATCCGATTGAAATCATTCCATTTTCGAATAAAGTTAAAAAATTCGATTTCGAATATTCGAGTATGGCTCCCACTCGAATTTGAACGAATATTTGACTTTTTAAAACCATCAGTTTTCGAATTCAAACGATTATTCGCGGAGCAAGAAATATCTACAATTAAACTATTCGAATAATTGTTCGAATATATTCGTTCGAGCACAACTACATCCGCTAGATTCACCCTACACTGTGCGGTTGATTCTCAGGGTTTTACTGTAAGATAGACATGGGATCCGAATCATGCATTTTCGGATATCCGGCCGGATTTATCCGGTTTCGGATTATCCGAAATCCGGCTCGGTCGAAAATTGCCCTCATCTGAATCATCCGAAGATCCGGGGTTTCTAAAATTGTCCTCATCTGAATCATCCGAAGATCCGGGGTTTTCAAAATTGCTCTCATCTGAATCATCCGAAGATCCGGGGTTTTGAAAAACGCAATGATTCGGATAAAATCGGATAAAAATCGGATAATAGGAGGTTAGCGCGCCTTGCTGGCAAACTCTGCGCCATTGATAACCTGACTTTTTCGGGCAGATTTGCAATCATTTGGCGGGAATTCTCTCACAAGGGAAGGGTCTGATAGCGTATATCTGAACGAGGAGAGGGAGTCATCCTATTAAATAGGAATAATCGCCACCCCTCAATTAGCATAAAATGTGTTTCATTTTTGCTAAGTCGTGAAACCCAAGGAGTGGGGGTTCTTGAAGTCACAATTGAACGGCGCATCACGAATTTGAGTTCTTGTACGACCGCGATGCCTCTGCCGGCAAGCAGCTCGGAGCGCAATGGGTAGTGAGGATGCTTCATGGGAGGAAGGTCGGGGGTTCGATCCTCATGCGCTGCTGCATTCCTGCTTTTTAATTGATCTTAATTGATTGTTATTATTATTAATTTCAATTGAATTTTAAATGATTTTTAAATGATTGGTTGAGGTTTGAGGGATTCTGACGTCTATACCATTTTCAGATGTTTTCCGCGCACTTTCCAGCTGCATGCTGTGGTACTCAACAGGATGATGCATAAATATTCAACACCAGTGAATACACAGGTACAACGTGCATAAAGCAGCACTGGACACAATGGGCAGGGTATAAATGCTGCAGGCTCCTCTCAGTCTGTTTCCATACATCGGCCAATGACCTCGGGTAAAACCATCCTGCTCGGATTTTCAAAGGAGACCACGACGTGACGTCACATGTGGTTAAAACGAGAAAGTCTGTGGATCCCGGAAATTGACCTAAACGGCATCAATACACTCGTTCTCTCATCTTTGCCTGTCATCTGGAAATCAGAGGTGTGCTGGAGGTTCTCTAAAACCTAACACCAACAAAGTCGCCGATGCTCGAGTGGTGATCCACTTACTCATGCTGAAGTGTGGTCCACCTTTAGATAAGCAGCCTTCATGGGAATGACACCAACCTGACCGAACGGATGGCTAGCATACCCAAGGACTTCGAAGCACGTCAACTTGAAGTTAACGAAGACGAACGTCTGAAAGTGGTGGAAAACCAGGAGAAGGTTGGGATCCGCAAAATGAACTGATAGACGTGGAAAGGCTGGCAAGCAGTGGGCATATGATAACGTTTTCGGCTAGAACTCTTGTTTCAGAGGAAAGGGAACGTCTTCAGTTGGATTTTGCCTATGGAGCCGATCTCATTTGTCCATATATGGAAGCAAACTGTGAGGAGCCAGCAGCCTTTATGCGCTGCTCGTATTGTGACCAGTGCTTATGTTCCATGCACTTTGTGTCTGTGTATCACTGATGTTAAACGTTCATACATCGTTATGTTGAACAGCTTTCCAATTGAGTTTTGGTTAAAAAACCGGTCAGTAATAAACAAGTGGCAACAAAGTTGCTCTCACGACATACATCTGGAAACACTGCACAGCAAACATCAAATCAAACAATAAGTTGAAATGCAAAGATGCAGCAGCGCAGAAAAGTCGAACCCTCTACCTCCCTCTCATGGAGCAACGTCGCTATCCACTGCGCTACGAGCCGCTTCCCGCCGGCGGCATTACGGGCGTACAAGACTCCCGAACTCGTGAGGCGCCGATTCCACTGTAACTTCAAGGATCCTCTACTCCTCGGGCTTATCGATTTGGCAAAAAAGAAACACATTTTTATACTAATTGAGGAGTGGCGATTATTCCTATATATGGTGGGATGACTCCGTAAGGCAACCAAATACGACATTTTTTACGTAGCGCTGGTGTGTTCCATTTCCATTGGTGAACTAAGCTAGGCCAGATATACTGTAACTGGGCATTCATGTGCCTTGCTACCAGGGCATATAGACATTTAATTCAAGATGAGGCGCTCCGAGCTGCTTTGCGCGCTAGTGACTTCAATTGGTCAAGGAAATAAACGCGGAGTTACTGATGTGTTCCGTTTTTAAGAGGTTGCGTGCCCCTATTATATCACTTATCCGGTTGTATCCGAATCGGATATCCGAAATCCGGCTCGACTGAAAATGGCGTTATCTGAATCATCCGAAGATCCGGGGTTTCTAAAATTGCCCTCATCTGAATCATCCGAAGATCCGGGGTTTTCGAAATTGCCCTCATCTGAATCATCCGAAGATCCGGGGTTTGAAAAAATGGCCTATCCGAATCATCCGATTATCCGGAAAATCGGTGTCGGATCCAATGTCTAGTAAGGAGTGGAACTTTCCTTACTTCTAGAATATGTCGAAGTTTGTCGACGTTTTATATGACGCGATCTGATTGTTGTTAAAGGCACTCCTTGATTTTGTGACTTTACAGAACGTTTTAGGCGCCTCAATGCAATTCCTTCCCGATCTTCTAACTCATGAAAGACTTTAACTGAAGATCATCACTCCGCTAGTGATCGTAGGCAACTTCAAGTGTGAAAATTCTTGCTTCACAGTGAAGGGCATAACCCCTGCAGTCGTTCTAAGTCACTCCTTCTCATCACTGCAATCAGGAATTTTTCCTCGGATGTCGTCTGTCGACGTACTTCAAACAGCTGAATCAAGCTGACCCCATATCTCGGTTCGAAGAAGGCTCTAGATCATACCAACATCTTTCATTTTTTTCCGCAGTTCGGACGTTTCTTTCTTTCATTATGTCGGAAAAGTAAACCGATTTCGCAAGTTGAGGGAAAATCGGTACTCTAGATTCGTACCATCCTCCAAATATAAGCAGTGATTACGTCACTGTTCCTTAAAAATATTATTGGCTGCTTGAATGAATTAAACACGAACGAATTTGGTGCTATTTGTACAACATCCTGGCGATGAGCAGCAATTTCACAAAGATCTCGCTGCTAGAATAGCTAAAAACTAATTTCAGACTCATATTCTACATTTTAAGCAGGTTTATAAGTGAGAAATCGCGAATTCTGTGCCTGGAATAGAATTTTTTGAATCAAGCAGTAGCTTCATTCGAGCTACCACGACAAGATTGAAAGAGAATTTCAATGATCCCTTGTCTTAGAAAGCATATTCGACACCAGAATAGACCAGTGGTGAATGTCTCCTCTGTAGCTCGACTCAAACATGACCTCCTCACGACAATGTCGGACATTGCTGCCTAACTCCAATTTGCCCCGACGCACAGCTTCAGGCGATGCTGTGCGTCGGGACACGATGCTAGGCGAAAACGCAACAATCGTCCCTGGAACAACTCTTTCCCTTTCCATTACTATGCGCTGAATAAGCAGAAGGTGATCTTACTTCATGGTTAAGTTACAGAAAGAATTTTGCCAATATGCAAATATGGGCACGACGAGCCGGCGAAAAAACGCAATGTTAAGGATAAGAGGTTAACGATAGAATCCACTACGATAGCTCTTCCAGACGTTTACGTTCACTTCAACAATTCTAAAAGTACATTCTGCTGTTTCAGCAACACTTCTTTCAACAGGTTTAATTTAAGAGGGAAAGAACTAAAACTACTTTTATAAAGAGGAATCAGAAACTATAAGGATTTAGAGACAAGCTTTTTCACGTTTTGGAAAAGCGGTTACATCGAGAAGTAAGCCGGATAACACCCGATTATTATTTGGGCATTTTTTCTTGAACGAAGGATGGACAGAACATGTTTTGATTCTTATCAGAGAAAGCTCAAAAACCTAGTGTACAACACAGAGAAAGTGCACAGGTAAAAAGTGTGTCGCGAATTCCATTTCCTTCTGTGGATGACACATAGAACGACCATTCTTCTATGGAATCACGCTAGGGGACGCGTGCAGCGCAGTCGGAGAAGGGGCCGGCAGTCGCATGTACCAAGTTTCTGGGTCGGATTTCCCCCCCCCCCTTCCATCCAACCAAGCCTTCCATCTCTCAGGGGTCGGCGAATTGGGACCAGACTTGTCTGGGATGGATAAAGCATAGATTTGTTCATCGGCTGGCCACAGCAAGTTATTGCATGGCCGAATACTCATTCAAATCACCTCCACGATATCTTTAGAAGTAGAATGCGTGGCGCATTCCAAAAAGAGATTGAAAAGCGCCGTTCTGTATCCTTCATCCTTGATCACATAAGAGGTCAAAAAAATTCTAAAATAAATTAAGGAAAGCAGCTATTTTTACTGCAGTGGATCCATAGAGGGCGAGACGCCTCCGGAAATAAAACCAACCTTTCGCTTTCAACGTTTCAGAGACGGAATATGACGGCCCTCAGAGGGTGCCTTGAAAATGCTCCAATCCCTTTCATTAGTATACTTGCTGCTCCTAAAGATCTGTTTATTTTCCTAGCGATAGCTTTTTGTTGCCTTCGCCGCCATGTTCTTGTACTATTGTTCTCAGAGATGTGAGACTTTTTTTTCAGAAATATGCAATGCAAGAAGTGGAAATGGACTGTGGTGAGGAACATTCTCGCATTTTGGTAAGGCTTGCTGTGTAAACGCTTCTTTCAATTCTTTGTATACGTACTATATATGTGCTTGTAACAAGTGTTGAGGGCGCGTGTGCGCAGTTGGAGAAGGTGCCGGCTGTCGCGTGCACCCGATACCAGATTTTTCCCGCCCAGGCCAACCAAGCCTTCCACCTCTCAGTGGCCGGTGAATTGAGACCAGAATTGTCTGGGAAGGATAAAGCGCTGACTTGTTTATCGGCTGACCGCCGCAAGTATGGCCAAATATGCATTCAAATCGGCTTGACAACATTACGTAGAAGTAGAATGCGTAGCGCGTTCCAACGTGTAAGGCCGTTCTTTAACCTTTATCCTTTTATAACAAGTGTTGAGAAAAGGGTCACCAAAAAAGGACTCTATCGGGTGTAGGGTTTGCCTTCTGAGGCGCTGTTTTATAGTGACACCACCAAATCAAACACCATCTGTCGCTGCAGTGGCCGTTTCTTTTGTGGTTTTGCTGTTTTTCCTATGTTAGGGTCAATGAATTCATCAATCAACAACATAACAAGAAACGACGCTTACTTAGTTACCTAGAACAAGCAGTGAAAAGGACCCCTTTAAGGCCGAGTTGACACGAATCGGGAAGAGAGGGAGAGGATCGAGGTTGACGAGCGGGATTCCTGGCGTATAGAGGGGAGGGGGGTGACAGCAGCAGGAGCGTATTCGGTCTGTCCAAAATTGCACAAGTGATGGAAGAGCTACGGTAGATTGCATGAGACGGTAGACGGCGCCAATTCGAAATTGCGCTTGGCGCGACACTGTCCCATTTCTCTGACTCTCTGCAGAACCTTATCGGAGCAGACATTTTATTGCAGAATCCGTTGCAGAACAGTCGATCGAAACAAATCAAACCAATCGTGGAAACTGCAGTGCGGGTTTGGAATTGGGGGTTTTATCACCTAGAATTGACCACTTTTTTACATAGAGCTTTGGTCTGTGCTATAGCTCTATTTCATCTACACATAGCACTGACCAAAGCTCTATGAAAAAGTTCTCTTCAGAATTCTGGAATTCTGAACAGAAAAAAAACAGAATTCTCAGTTGCTGGATATTTGGAAACATTGTTGTACTTGTTGTTCAGGAAACATGCCAAATCTCATACAGGGTGAACCAAAATAACGTGGACAAGATTTTCTATCATAATTATAAAACAACCAATAATTCGAGAAAACGACGGCTATATTACAACAACACAAAAATAAGGGCACATCATGTTTAAGCGGTTTCGAAGTGGCCTACTATGGAGCGGATGCAGAGGGCCAAACGTTTCGCGAAGTTGTCGGCGATGGGCCGCAGGTCATCAGGAGACAACCGTTCCCACTACTGGCGCAAGGATTCCTTCAGGGACTCGAGACTGCGGTGGCGTTTGACGCCGACCCTAGCCTCTAAAATGCCCGAACACTGTAGTTCATCGGATTCAAATCCGGAGAATACGGCGGCCATTCCGAAGGCGTGATGAAGTCGGGGAAATTGACCTTGCACCACGCCTGCGCACTCTTCGCACTACGTGCGGGTGCAGAGTCCTGTTGGAAAGTCCAGTGGGCATCACCGAGGTGCTGGTGGGCCCAAGGAAGAACCACGGACTCAAGAATGTCTCGCAGGTGCACATCTTCGTCGATTTTCACTCCTCTATCCACGAAAACCAGGGGTCCTGCCGCTGGCGAAGATTCCGCCCCAAACCGTGACAGATTGTGGGTTTTGGACGATACCAGAGGTGCTTGGAGCCTCTGTCGACCACATCCTACCATTTTGGCGATTGTGCGCCTGCTCAACGGTGAACAGCTTCTCATGCGTGAACAGAATCTGTTCCCAGATACGACCTGCGGCCCATCGTCGAAAAATTCGCAAAACGTTTGGCCCTTTGCATCCGCTCCAAGGGAGGCCACTACGAAACCACTTGGACATGACGTACCCTAATATTTGTATTGTTGGAATTTAGTTGACGTTTTTTTTTTTTCGAAATGTTGGTTGTTTTATAATTATAACGAAAAAATTTTGTTCACGTTATTTTGGTTCACCTTGTAAATATATAACGAGATAAATAACCTACTAAATGTAATAAAAATTGTCTGTACGTCTCTCCATATGCCTGTCTGTCTGTCTGTCTGTCTGTCTGCCTTTTTGTCTGTTCATCCGTCCACCACAACAATACAAAGGCCGGAGGAAAGACATCACGCCTCGTTCGATATTAATGATCGGTTTCCTTTCACCTTTTAAAGTAGAATCACGTGAATATTTGTGCTGCTGGACACACGCTTAGTAAAGCGCTATCGATTCGATAGTCACTAGAAATTTATTTTCTCAATTTTGCCCAGAGTTGGCTGCTTCAAGAAAACGATAAGAGAAGCAAACAAGTGTACATACATAATGACCTATCATATTGCACCAAGCAGTCAAAAAGTTCGCCGCAACTCTGAGTTGATAGTGTAAATGACAGTTAAGTGAACCATCAAAATGGAAATATCTGTTTTTTTACTTTTGTTTTTTGTATCCTTAACAGATCTGAAACTCCATGTAAACAGAAATTCTTCTATCAGTCGAATTAAAATAGTGATGTCTTGGAAGATAGTATGGCGCACTTCCTTTTTGCACTAAGAACGGCCGCCTTTCTGCTTTTTGAAACAAGCTTTAAACCATTATATTTTCTTGAAAAATAATTTTTTATAAAATATCAGACAATGATTTCACTTACTGGGTAGGTGAATTAAAACTTCAAAGAAAGTTATACTAAGAAAAGTGTCCAAAATGACATGAAAATGCTATGTAAGTCACGTGATTATGCTGGTCTATAGACACGTTTCACAGCAAAATAGCAGATAATACCAGTTGCTAAGGCGAAGCCCAAGCCATTAATTACACTGCGCGACATGCATTTTGGTATGCCGGAAATCCGTTAAAAGATAAACCTTTTCTATAGGTAGTGCTGGTATTTTCACTCAGACATCACGTTGAGACTTGCTCCCGGTCTGCTGCTTCTGTGGACTTATCACATAAATTCTGGGCGCTATCGCCAAGTAGCGGCTTAGAAAGACGAAAGGCGTCCGATAACACCATGTTTGCGTAAAACATGCGGCTTGCGCTGAACAAAAGTGTGACCGAAGAGAGCCGCAGGTGTCCCTATCTTGGTGATGTGTTAAGTGACCAACCAGCGAGTAGACGCTTTATTTATTAAAAAAAAAAACTTAAAACATCCATGAGGATACCACAACATAACGTCTGTAGTTGAGAACGAACATATCAAAGGAAAGGATTCAAGAGAGAAGGACAGGAGAAAGAGTCAAACCTATAATTCGAGAAAGAGACCCAGCAACTTTGAGAAAGAGACCCAGCATCAGTGAAGATAACAAAGCAAAATATACCCTACTAACTTGCGCCATGGTATGTTCAGATTTACATTACATACCATGGCGCAAGTTAATAAGTTAACGTCATGACGTACAAAAAACGCGAAATCCTCAACTCAAACTCATATCTCAAAAGCAGTGTGTACTAAGTGCTACGTAGTGCCAATCAAGGTGACTATCACAAGGCAGTAATACGTGGATGGTTCAGCTCGAGTACCTCAAAACGTGAGTGACTAAACCCTATCCTTTTAGAGTAGACTTAGTGCTTCTGTGCCACGCACGTTTGTTACAGCGGAACAACTCTATTCGGCCTGAAGTTTCGACAACTTCGTCGTTTCAAAGGCCTGAAAGAAGTTTGAAACCTAAGATCAGGCACTCATTTCGGCAAAAAACGTCCTTCATAGCTCTGTCAGTTTCAATATTTCCTACGAGTGTCAAGAAGAATCTTACTGAAGAAAACCGAACTCACCATTGTTCCGTAAGTGCTGAGGAAATGCTCAACTACAGTACCGGACGCGTCTTTTGAATAGACGCCGAAAAAACCGCACTTTTGCGGTTTTTGCGTCTTTTTGCTATAACTCGCCAAAAGGTCATCCATTTGAAAAACCAAGAGTATATTTGAGCTCAGGAGAACGAGCTCTATCGTTTGGTATATACGTTTCATACGATAGATCAAAAATGGCCAAAATTGAAAACTTGCGCTCCATTGAGAAAGCGGACGAGTTGTCGGCCGCAAGGCGTCGGAAACCGTTGCATGCTCACAATTCCTCTAATTTGAGGTTTTTTGAGACGGTTGGTACCGTTCGAATGGTCTCTTCGAGATCTACGCAACCATGTATACAGCTTCGTCAAACCACCGCATTTCGGCAGTGGGTACCAGGGTGAACCGCACGCTATTGTTCAACACATGAGCGATCCGTCGAGTCAGCACTTTTCTGTAGCCGAGGGGACGGAGGCGACCGAGGACTGTTGGATGGGTGCACACGAGACTCGTCGCAAGGCTGCGGCTGCTAACCTCCGGACTCGTTGGCAGCGTCGAGAACGGCGGAGTCTTCCACTGTGTGGAACCTTCTGGATTGTCTTCGAAGATCGAATCTCCTTTGGAGCGAGCGACCGCTTGACCAGTGCTGACGGAAATGGTGTCCTCTCCCAGTGCGCTGCCGTCGTTTCGAACGGCTGCTGCCGCTCCAGTGCCACGACGCCATTCATAGAAGACGCTGGCTCGAAGGTGGTCTTGTGGGATTGACATCGTAACTACATAATGCTAGGCCTATGTTGTGCCATCGCTCACCCCGAGCGAAGCCTAACGATAACCTCACGTATCGATCGTGCGACGCGATGAATCGATATGGGAGCTTATCATTAGGCTTCGCTCCGGGTGAGTTGCGGTGCAACACATGCCTTATGGAAGGCTTCGTGGCTATACACATACCTTTCACGGAGAAGTCTCCAGAATGCCAGGTGCCACGTGTTAGATCACGGGCACCTATCAGTATGTATGCGGTCACAAATGAGCAAAGGAGAGTTACTGACTGAGAATCCATACTGATGTTAACTGTATAGATTGCACAGTCTCAGAGCTCGCACACCGGGATAAAGGCTAAAACTCACTGGTGAAATGCACTCACATCGGTTATTCGTTCTCGAGTTAAGCTCGTCGATCCAGAAGGCTTCTGGAGCTTTTCTAGGACCGATCTCACTTTCACGAAGCAACACAGCGCATTTAATATTAAAATCGTCTCCGCGGTGGACTTCCACTCGATGTTCACCGACTGGGGTTACCAATCTACGCTTTTACTTACCTTACATGTGTTCCCTGATCCGAACGCTATCCTACCCTATCCTTTTACATATCAATTACAATATTAAACCTAAGAGAGGAGATAAAGTAAATCTGTCTCAGCTCTGAAACCTTATATGAATACAACAAAAAGTAGGAGAAGCCAACTGTATGTTTTCCATCGAAATATCCGTTCTACCGGGAGGTAACGATTCAAGAGCTGATAATGAGTCATCGATCCAATAGAACGTATGACTTTAATCCTGACTGCTGCATTTAAACAAGAAACAGTTCTCTGTTACTACAGTAAGCAGAGCGAGAGTCTAGGTATGTATGTGGCATAATATTAGGTTGTCCGGAAATAAACAGGCGTTTTCAGCTCGAATATTCTAATTATCATAACTCACCTTAGAAAGAACTTTATCATTCAAAACAATAACCGTTAGAATCAATAAATCTTTGCCAATGAGAGGCAGGTTTGATAGCTTAGAAATCCGCACTTCTGGAGGCGATGGAAGCGTTGAAGGCATTTTTGGCATCGTCCTTGTTTTTGAAGCATTTCTCCTTCAGGAAATTATCCAAATGCTTGAAAAAAAAATGACAATCGGTAGGGTAAAGATCTACTGAACATACTGGATGTAGGAGAGCTTCGTATCCCAATTCATCCAGTTTCTGGACAACAATTTTTGAACGCGCGTTCTCATGCAGTAGGATTGGGCGTCTTCCATTAACCAAAACCGATTGCTTTTCAATCACCTTCTGCTGCATCACTTCAATTTCGGCACAGCAATTCTCCGCTGTGATAGTCTCTCCAGTCTTCGAGAACTGGTAATGGACTATACCATCTATTGTCCTCCACACGGTCACCATGGCCTTCTTTGAATGTAGACTTGGCTTCGGCATCTCCTTGGGACTCTCATTCTTCTCCAGCCATTGTGCAGAGCGACGACGATTGTCATATAGGATCCATTTTTTGTCACATGGCACGAACCTCTCCAAAAAAAGCTCCTTTATATGGCGCAGCCTTAAGGAAGCACAGGTGTCGTGGCGCTTTAGCACCTGCCCGGCAGTCAGTTCGCGCAGATCCATTCATCCGATTTCTTCACTTTTCCGATCACTCTTAAGCGGCAATTGTTAATGCTGCCGTCAATGCCGAAGTGCAGTGTTGGCTCTCACACAGTTTGACACCGATCCACTTCCACCATGGCCTTGAGCTGGTCATCGTTGAGGAGTGATGGCGGCCTAGTTTCACGGGCTTTCATCTCCAGATCGAAACCTTTCGAACCAGTGGCGAATTGTGCGTTCTGTAGCAAAATCATCGTCAAACACAGAGTTGATGTTACGGGCCGTTTCAGCAGTACATCAACCAAGTTTGAACTCGAAGAAGAAAATTTGGCGAAAACGTTGTTCAGTCATGCGAAACGGCAAAGCTTAAAATTGGGGAAAATTTTTGCTCTAAACAAAATTTGAAGACATGGTTAAATAGAGCATGAATTCAACTTCCTAATGGTATATAACTCCGCGAAGCATGAAACATACTTTAGTAAAGAAAAATCGTGTTTCAAAAATAACAATTGCAAAAAGCTCATTTATTTCCGGAGAATCTAATATTTGCCCGAGCACGGTGACAAGCTGTCAGCAGTGGAAGTACTTTTCAATCCCGAGCACTTAAAAAATGTAGCGATAAATTAGGTCATGTTTTAGTGCTAGTGCCCCATACTTCAACTACATAGGCAAGATGCCCGACAATTTAAGCTAATACATAGGGGCATATGGAACTGCGTTGTTGGTGCAGCAAAATCTGCAACTACGTCGTCGTTTTCATGAGCTAGTTTTCATTTTGAAAGCAGACAACAGTAGAAACACTACGTGAAAGCGTCCACTTAATAGAATCCTTAAGGTTTCGGACATCATTCAGAAGCTATCATAAATATGCAATGTTCAGGCTATTTGGTCTGTGCAACAATTACGGATATGTGATCATGCTGAGTGCAGCTGAAGACATCATGGACGTTCAGAAAGGCGAGAACAAGACGAAAGCTGCAGACTCATGTGAGGTTTGTGCGATTTGTCTTGAACTTCTTTAGCAACTCTGGCATGCAACTCAACATCTCTTCACGTGGAAAACCTGCTGTTACGAATTCTGCACTCAACACATAGTCTTAACTTTCCCATCTTCAAAACGAGCTAATGCAGTTCAAGCACGTTCAGGGCAGTGAACAACAGCAGAAACTTGTTGTGATAGCTCCAACCGAAGAAGGCATTATCTTTTCGTGACGATGCGTTTTTTTCGCGCATTCGTCTTTCCAGAGTTTCTTTCACACATCCGAGTGAAAACCCAACTATCGAACGAGTGGATTTGTGGTGTTCTAGAGTTGCTCCAGGAGCAATCCAGCACAGCCACAAAACTTCTTTCTCATCTTTTTCATCGGCCCTCCTCTGCAAGCCAGTGCATTGGCTACATACGTATTCAAATTGCGTCCGTTGAATCCCTTAGACATGAAATGTGTAGTACACTCCAAAGTGGCTAATGTCGTCGTTTACTTCTTAGCCTTTTCGCTTGTCCTAGGTCTCGCGATGACTTCTGAATAGGTTTCGTTGCAGCTAGTGGACGGGATAGATCGAAATTGATAGATATTGATCAATTTTTCTGGGAAAATTCAAAATATGAGCGTCTGAGACAACAGGCAAGGGTGAATACTACTGTATGATGTTGAGCAATCGATTGATTGTGAAAAACCCCTAAGGCCCCGTTTATACTTCGTCGCGGTGCGAAGCGACTCATCGTATAGTGGCCATATTGATTGTGCGACGCGATCGATCAATTTGGCCTCACTACGTGGCCATCGCGTCGCGCCGCGACGAAGTATAAACGGGGCCTAAGACCGCTTCACCCGCTACCGTGCTCATGAGACCCACAAGTCCTGCGTTGGCTGTAAACACGCTATAGATTGGGCTTGACTCACAAAACGATAATAGCAATCAGTTCTAATCAATATTTAATGTTTGATCGATTCGATCTCGTTTAATTGCTGTGAAGTCTTGTAAGCGTCAATCCTTCCGGCCATCCTTATCTAACTATTACGGTTATACTAATAATAATAATATTGATCTTTATTGATTTGTCAATCGAATTTTTCAAAATAGCAAAGCTTCTGTTGCAAGGAATACTTCCAAGACATTGTAAAAAACTTGAGTTCCAATTTATACAATTTCTGATTGAACATATTCTGTTGCTTTCATGTTTTGCAGGTCTTCTCAAGTTATTAAATATCAATATAAATGTCAGATTCAGAATGAAATGCTCATCGGAACCTTGAAATACTTGACGTTACTATAAATAATGGGGCTTAACTTGAGCAATGGTGTTGTTACACGGTTACTTAGAAACGCCGCGCTTAAAGACATTTTCGAAAATCTTCGATTCCTAGGTTGTTTGAAGCAGAGCTCATTCTGAGATGTTTGCTAAGATATCTATGGATATTCCGATTTTTAGGACCGGATATCCTCGCGTCACTGCACGACTATGTCCACCGGTGCTGTTCTCCTCGCAGATAACCTGCCGACGCTTGTGGTGAAGCTCACATTTCCGTTTTTCATCCAAAGAATACCGTTCGTGTGAGTTTTCTTACGGAGGTTGTCAGTAGATCGTGAATCGGCTTGCCACCACAAAATTTAGAACTTGAGGAAGTGTTTGACGATCACCATAAGCAAGAATCAACGGACGCTTAGTTTCCAATCCATATGGATAAACACACACCAAGACGTTGGTATACGTTTCACTCCAATCTTGGGCAAACAAACCAGCATTATGTAGTATATAGAGCTACACAGCTCATATGAGAACGCATGAAAAGAACACATGAGTAACTAATTGTCACAGAGAATAAGGTAAGCAGGATGTAGCTTCTCCCAGCTAACCATCATTTATAAAGAGATTTTATTTGCCTAGCGCAAAAATTTGATAACTTTCAAAGTTTCACTCTTCTGTTATATCCTATGATCGCCAGAAAATCGCGATACACCGGCTCAGTTGTTCCTCTCCGGGTAGCAGGCTATACTGCTTCGTCAATTTAACGTCGTTCCAGATTCCGTCACGTGTCCATATGTCTTCTACAAGCCACAAGCTACTTCGTGGTCGCGTTCTCTCAAAACGTGCCTATGTCACTGGCTGGTGTCTGCTTCGCTGCCGTTGGATCTGGAGTCGGAGAGATCAGCTATCTGGCGCTGGCATCTCACTATCCTACGTACGGTTTCTTTCCGAATCCTGTCATTCTAGGCGTCTTCAACATTCTGTTTGTTCAATCCTAACCTGTTATGATTTGGGCACAAAACACTTCAAAAAATGTGCAGGCTCATTTGACATTTTAGTTAGTAGAATGGAACAATATTTTCCCATTAATGGCTGCATCTAAACACATAGTGTACACATGCTTTCTACTGGCAACTGAGAAACGATAACAATCAGACAGAAGCATCGGCATTGCGCTATCCGACTGCAAGAAATAGGACGATCTATCAAAGTTATTCTTGAAGATTTCTGGCAGGCCTCGAGATAAAACGAGCCTCAAGGTCTAAAAGCTTGCTGAAGTGCCCATTGTAACGGCCACGAGGCGTGACGCTTTGCACCTGCGGTCTCTATCAGGGATATTTGAGCCTAAATCGGAGCAATATCCTATTATCTACAGGACAGTGAGCGGTTTTGTCCGTCTGTCCGTTTGTCCGTCTGTCCATCCGTCCTTACGTCGGTCCATCTGGCCTTTCATAGACGACGAATAACAGGGTTCAGACGAGACGCCACCCACGTCGTGTCACGAACGTCAGAAGATGTGTCACTGCCGTCCTTCGACAGGCGTCCGGGTTCAGAACACGTGTCACCGATGTTGCGCAATGGAGGTCCGGAATCAGAAGACGTGTCACCGACGTGGTTCAACAGGCGTCCTGGTCCAGAACACGTGTCACTGACGTCGCACAGTGGGTGTCCGGATTCAGACGACGTGTCATCGATAGGTGACCATTGAGAAGGGGACCAGTAATGGGAAGCACCAAGGGGGGGGGGGATCAGTAAAGGTGGAAGCACTAAAAAACAAGAGCAGGGGGATTAGTGAAGAGTGGATCTCCTCCGAGAAGGAGATTTCGCCTTTTTCGTCTCTTTAGGATGCTTAAACGGAAGAAACCCTATTGAAATGCCCGTCAGCACTATCGAAGCTGAATCTTTTTAGACTCGCCATAGCTGCCTGGTCCTCCGGCACAGGTGCTGCTGGTTTAATCGGATCGTTCTCGTACGCCTTCCTCACTGATCCGGCGATTGGCAACTTACAGCCGAAGGTGGCGCTGCTTATTCAGCTCTTTGTTCCTGTCGTGTTCGCTCTCACGTAGGTTCTTGAGTCTCGGCGTTTTTTGAATTTCCTTTCTTTGTGGAAATTACGTTTCCACGCTGGCTTTCAGTTACTTCTTCATACTCGTTGTTCCTGAAGATGTCCATAGACCAGGATTGCATCCTAGAACTTGGATTGTTCCGCTAGAAGTAGCCGCAGTGCAAGAGGTAAGCAAAATTGCAATTTCTAAAAACAGGAGAAATACTGAAGTTGGTAAACCTGGAGTCTATCACCTAGCAGTAGCAGATTGCCCTCCACGATATTGGGGATGAGAAGGTTAAACAATGAAAGACTGTTCACAGCTTTGACAATCTATTGTTTATGGTACCACTCGAAGTAATCGGGTCTTCGACAGTGAATGAAATGCTCAAACCAGAACTACAGTCTGGCGCAGAAATAGAGTGGTTGAAACAGCACAAGGAAAGAATGATGCAAAAACTTCTAGCGGTCAACTGCCGGTGAATTTTTGCTAATGTGAAGCGGCTACAACTCGTCGGATAAAACGCTCTTTTCGGGTTTTTCACAGCATGTCCGTTACAAAGAGAAACGCGTAGAGGTCTTCGCTGGTCATCTTACATACTTGTATTCTACACTATCAATCCAGGCAAAATCTCTCTACTATGGTTCGTTTAATCTATGCCTTGCTTTCAAAAATTAGAGAGCAGTCAGTTCTCTAATTCTTGCAAGCAAGGCATAGATTAGACGAACCATAGTAGGAAGAATAATATAAAAAGAATAAATGACAAAAGGATAAAGGACGGCGTTAGTCAGTCCCCTTAAGGGAATTGCATTCTACTTCTGCGGGATGTCATGGGGGCGATTTGAATGCGTATTTGGCCATACAATGGCCTGCGATGTCCAGCCGATGAACAACTCAGCGCTTCATTCATCCCGGACAAGTCTGAAAGCAATTCGCCGACTCCGGAAGGAGGGAAGGCTTGGTTCACCTGCGCTGGAAACTCAAAACAAGAGCCTGGTATCGGGTGCACGCGGTAGATTTCACCTCGTCCAAGTGCGCTCCACGCGCCTCAATGGAACAAGAATGAAACAGGAATACGAGGCATAATACGTCACAAAATTTTTAACTAAAGGGTTAGGTTAGAACGTTTAACGCCAGAGTCATCCTGCACAGCTGTGTGTCAACGTCTAAACCACCACTGTGTTTCAGAACAAGGCAGTAGAATGGAATTTGGATGAAGCAGATGCAAGTAGTACATCAAGTGACACGAAAGCTTCCAGTCTAAGAGTTCCACAACGACGGCTGAGCTTCGTCGAGAAGCTCCAGCACATAGTGGTTAGTACCACACTTCCTAAAAAAGTTGACGAAGAGACCACTTCAATTTCTTTCAGCCACTCCTTCACCTGATGATACCTCTCGCGCTTGTATATGTCGGAGAATATCTGATAAATCAAGGAGTGGTAATGGAACTGTTTGTTGTTGATGTCCAATTAATTCCAAGAGTGTTTCCCGAATTTTCAGACTCAACTGATCATTTTCAATTGTTCTGAGGGCTTCAACCTCAACATTAACGCTCAATACCGGTGGTATCAGGTAGTAATTTATTTGTTTCTAGGCGACAGTGTGACATTTTTCTGAAGTGTTCTAACAAGTCTACTTCTTAGGTGCTCTATCAATTCGGTGTGTTCATATCTCGCTCGTCGGTGAAGCTTTTCGAGCTGCCTACTTGGTCGTTGTTTTTGCTTCCTGTACTACAGGTGGGAAGACTTTACTTTGCAACCACATTTAAACAAGCAATGAAAGCGGTTCTTTCGGTTACCGTTCTGGAATCGACATTCGAAGTGTTCGGTTTCACTGGCTATTCAATAGAGCTCGAGTAATTTGCTTCAGATAGAAATTTATTAGGTTAAATTTATTAACTGTGGACCAGGCGCTCAGGGGACGGATAAACGCAGCCTGGCTCAAGTGGATGGAGTCCACAGGGATCCTCTGCGACCGTAGATGCTCCAGGACGCTCAAAGGCAAGCTGTATAGAACAGTTGTGAGACCTGCCCTCCTCTACGGCAGTGAGTGCTGGGCCCTGGGTAAGGCGCAGGAGCGACAACTGCACGCGGCGGAGATGAGGATGCTGAGGTGGGCATGTGGATGGACCCGTCGGGACAGGGTGCGAAACGAGGGTGTTAGGGCAGTGATGAAGACAGCCCCGATCCAGCTGAAGATGAGGGAGCAGCGCCTGAGGTGGTATGGACACGTCCTCAGACGACCAGAGGATCACCCCACAAGGTTGGCCCTAGATTTCGAGGCACCCGGAAAGCGTCCGAGGGAGCCCCAAGGAAAAGGTGGAAGGACGTCATCAAGAGTGATCTCGCCGAAGTGGGCGCCACGGCAGATGACGCCCTTGATAGAATGAGGTGGCGACAGATCACAAAAACAGCGCACCCTGCGACTGCGCGGGACTAAACGTTCAGGAGAAGAAGAAGAAGAAGAAGAAGAAGAAGAAGAAGAAGAAGAAGAAGAAGAAGAAGAAGAAGAAGAAGACGAAGAAATTTATTAGGTTAGGCAGCCATAAATTCCTTCTTCTGAAGCGTTCGATTACAGCATTACATGGCTAAATTACTGACTTACGTGGAGCTAGAGTAACCGATCACATAGAAAAGATTTAGACAATCGGCACCGCTGTTAAGTAATCTTTAATCATATGAAGCACAGATGATCAAGCCAGACCCAAGTACACGCCTCAACAAGCAACACCACCTATTCTCTTATCCACGCGGTAGTCGAAACAGTTCAGCGTAAAGGTTTACGATTAGCTAATAGGCTACTCCGATGAACAAATTTGCATAGCTGTGCTCGTACAGAACTTACCAGGAGTTACCAGGAGACCCTTCCAAAGGTAGATCGGAACGGCCAAAGTGTTGTGTATGGTCAGAATCGCCTCTCTCGGGGAAACAACAAAATGCAAATATCTCGACCCCAGTACAACTCTGCACAGAGTTAGGGACGACAGAAACTGGTCCGGCGATAGCGTTAACCCTCTGCCGGCGCGCAAGTTGGTTGGAAACAGCAATAACGAGCGAGCGGCTATGGCGCAGTACGTGGAGGGACGGTGTGATCCCCTTGATCGCTGTTTCCAGCCAACTTGAGCCCTGACACCCGCGTGCAGGCAGACGCCGCCAACGGCCCAACTTCTGTAGTTCGTAACTCCGCGCAGAATTGTATTGGGGTCGAGATAATTGCATTCTGTTGTTTCCCAGAGAAAGGCGATTCTGCCCATATATTAGGTTGTAACGAATTAAATGGCACTGGCTCGCGCCATTTTTTGGCGCGTCTTTACGCGTTTGATCAAGAACAAACCGTAACATGTGGCATATCATTTAGATGCGCAAACTTTGCTCTGCCGGTGAGTACCAAATTTTCTATGTAAAAATGGGAAAACTTTAGAGTTTTATTGACTTTTTTGCAGATGGACAAAAGGGTAATCCGAGGCATTTACTTGTATGAATTCAAGCTGGGCACTCCAGCTAAGGAGGCGGACGAGAAGATCAACGCCGCATTCGGTCAAGGATGTTCCACAATTCGGACGGCGTATCGTTGGTATCAGAAGTTCCGGAATGGAGATGAGAGCTTGGAAGAACATGAAGGTCGTGGGAGGCATAGTGATGTTGATGAGGACAAACTGAGAGATGTGGTAGAGGAGGATCCACACAAAGGTACCAGGGAGATAGCGAAGGTTCTTGGCGTCAGTCACAACACAGCTGCCGGCATCTGAAGGAAATTGGAAAGACCAAAAAGCTGGAAAGATGGGTGCCTCACGAGCTGTCTGAGGAGCAAAGAAACCGACGATATGAGATCTCGTCCGCACTGCTTCTACGGAACGAAACGGACCCATTCCTTGATCGCATCGTAACCTGTGACGAGAAATGGATAATGTACGACAACAGGCGACGATCGGCACAGTGGGTGGACAGCGGTGAGAGCCGCAAGGTTTTTGCGAAGCCGGAATTGCACCAAAAGAAAGTAATGGTGACAGTATGGTGGTGTTCGCTGGGAATTATTCACCACAGCTTCCTCCCTCCCGGTGAATCCATCACGGCAGAGAAGTACTGCATTGAAATTGAAGAAATGATGAAAAAGTTGAAGGATATCCGGCCGGCCTTGGTAAACCGAAGGCGAGTTCTCCTTCTGCACGACAATGCTCGCCCCCATATAGCACGAATGACGTTGCAGAAATTGAATGAGCTGAGCATTGAAACTCCACCACATCCTCCGTTTCCTCCCGACCTCTCCCCAACAGACTACCATTTCTTCAAGCATCTTGGCGACTTCTTGGTAGGGAAAATATTCAAATACCAACAGGATGCCGAAAGTGCCTTCGAAGATTCCGTCAATTCCAGAATTTCTGATTTTTATGCTACTGGGATAAAAAGGCTTATGACACGTTGGCAAAGATGTGTAGAATCAGAAGGTTTTTATTTCGGTTTAAATTTACAGTGGTTCAGTGCCATTTATTCCGTTACTACCTAATACAACACTTGGGCCGTTCCGACCTACCGTTGAGATGGCCTCCTGGGGCCGGATTCATCAATGACTAACCCGCGGGTATAGGGGGTAGAGATACCCACGATGATGCCTGCGTCTCTGACTCTTACCTTATCTCTGCCTGACTCTTATCTTATCTCTACCTCTTATACCCCGCATACCCACGGGTTTAATTGTTGATGAATCTGGCCCCTGGTTAGACTCGTTATCGCTAATGATGAAAGAGTCGAACAGATTTTCGCGCCCCAGACATTGGCATTTCAAACGGGCCTAAACCGATTTGATTGGCCTCACAGAGCTGCAAAATTCGTCAAAGGTGGAGAAGGAAAAGTGGGACTTGAAACCTTAGAAACTCATTATTAACCTCCAGAATTATCCATCACGAATTAGTCATCGTTTTTCCTCTCTAACCATAGACGGTTATTGCTAACTCAAATGAAAACAAACTCAAGAGCTGAAACGAACTATTATATAACAGAGGAAATAACTACAATAAGTGTAATAATTTTATAAAATTTTTGATTTGAGAAAAAAAGAAATTGAACTCGTCTTGAGGCACAACAAAGACGCAAGAATGTAGCGCGCTAATCATTGCTCGTTGATCGCGCCACGCACTCAAAACGTTCGCCGCAGCTTTTATTTGATTGATAGTGCAAGTGCCAATTACATGAACCACCGAAGTAAGGACAAGTGTGACCTTTACAGTTGTTTTTGTTATGTCGTTAACAGTTGTCAAACTCCATGCAAACATAATTTCTACTATCAATCTAATAAAAATCACTACATCTTGGAACAAGACATGGCGTAATCCCTTTTTAGCAGTGAAAAATATCCGCCTTTCTGCTCTTTAAAACAAACTCTAAACCTTTATTTTTCCTCAAAAATAAAAATTTTGTAAAGCTTCGAACAATGTGTTCACTTAATGGGTGGATGAATTAAACTCCGAAGAAGGCTTTACTAAAATTTTCCTTTAACAAAAAATTTTTCGTCTCTAGTTTAATGTAGAAGAAGCTCATTTCAATTTGGAAGAGTACGTTTTGATTCCAAAAGTCTTAGGTTAGCTTAGAAGATGTCCAAATTTGATTTGAAAACTATCCAATATGACAACGCAAAAATCGTATGAATAACCGTGACTTGATTTCAGGCAAGCAACTTCGCTTTCTTCCTCTTCGAAGCCATATACTGGTTTGTGCCGAGCATTGGCATCATTTTTGGTCTCATAATCTTCGAGGGACTGCTGGGAGGTGCAGCCTACGTTAACACCTTCAACAAAATTCACAAAATGGTAACAGTCGATTTTATTGAAGAGAACTTCGTAGACTTGCATCGGCAGGATGATAAGCCGTATTCCGTTTCAGGTCTCTCCGGACGTACGAGAATACTCCCTCTCAGTTGCCTCCTTAGGAGACTCCATTGGTGTTAATTTCGCCGGTTTCGTTGCCATTCCACTTCATAATTTTGTCTGCCAAAGGCCAATGCATAGGCACTGAATACCACTTGATCTTTCGAGATCGTCGAAAACATTGTATAAAGTTGGTACAGATTTGCACCGGTTATGTATTTATGCGATGGAGAGGATGTATAGATGTGAAGTGCAGTACGAAATGCTCCCTCAAGGTTAGACCCTAGGCTATTCCTTCGAAGAATGGTTTCGATAACACTTGCAAAATAGTGAACTACTGCTCCCATAGGATGGGATGGTGTAGAAAATGCTTTCTGTTCAAGTGCTTACAATTGTGGCCAATACCTAAAAGAATGAAACTTTTTTAGAACGTACCACCTAGGTGTATTAATTGAAAGATCAAATAACAAAGCGCATCGAGAATCCATTTTTTCAAGAACATTCTAGATGGAGTGGGAAATAGCATCCTTATATCCCCGTAATCGAAATTTTTAATCGCTCAAAATAATCAAACAATAAAAGCGCTAATAACACAAGTGAAACACGGGCCAGTGCACCAAAATGGGTGACAAGGGTGGGTGACAAGAATGTCGTGCTGCTGAACCCAAATTTGTAGCAAACTCACTCTGGACTCAAGATTCATTCAAATTTTGGAAGGTATCTTTGAAATTGATGCCTAGAACTCGATCCATCCCGTTGCTGCTAAATGACTACAGGCTTGTTTACCTCCTCCCGCTGATCTGCCTCTGGCGGTCGGCTCCCGTCTGAGTCTGGCGGTGCCCCAGCCGTTCGGCCCTGGGATCGCCTTAAGCGGTTCTTGCCCCCCCCCCGTTCCCTAATGATCCCTCCGCTGCCCTATTTATGCACCCATGGCGTTGTCGAATAGTTTGTGCTGATAAAATGTGCATTTCAATGTGTTTTGTAATGTTTCCAAAGATCCTAAAATCTACGGAGAGACGGCGTCTCCTTTTGAGTTGGGTAGGAATTAGGAGGTTATAAATGTAGAACTGAAGAACGGTAGAAATAATAAGGATCTTCTTACTTTTTTCGTCCGTTACATGGAGGTCCCGGCAAGGGTTTTAATCTAGAGAAGAAACCCTAATGAACGAACTCGAATTTCTTTATCGTTTTCTATTGAGCCGAAGTTAATGTTCTGTTCTCTAACGCACTGTGATGTGGCACTCTTTCCCCTTGTTATTGAAAATAACCTTTTTTCTCTCTGTCCTTCGCATTACGCGAAGTTGAAGCGCATAAAGTTGCTCCCTCGCATGAGGTTGACCAGAATTCTAGACATCTAACACAAGAATCTGAGCAACAAATGAAGTCTCGGCCGAGCCGCACCACACCTCATGCGATAATTTTATTCTCTTGAATAATTTTGATGGTGTTGCACAGCGCTGTAATGTTTCACTCTTTTTTAGTTCGAAACATGGAAAAACACAGATATTTCCGTAGAAAGTAATGCCACATCATATAGCAACTATAATTCATAAAATAAGGCTCTTTCTTCTCATTCCGCCGACAAAATTCATTCTAAAAAAAGGAAGCTCATCAAGCATCCGCCGCAGTTTACAACGGACTTGTTGACTATTTACCACAACCCACTCACTTCCGTGGAACCCACTACACAGTCCGAACACCGGCTGCTGATCTTTTCTTATCCCACCCGTGCCTCCTGGCCGTTCCTTCCCCATTTATCAATCGCGTCGTTCCTCCAGTCAAACAACTACCACGGCATCCCCCGCCCCAGGAAAATAGCCATGCTTATCACACCCAGACCCATATCCCACCTTTCCCGAGAACCATGTAAACACCCCTCCCCTCCTACCCCCCACCACCACCATCACCCTCCCGCTCACATACTTCTCATAGCCAATTGTACTCCTACTACTCCATCTACTGCCACTTCACCGCTCCACTCCACTCACTCTACCCGCCGGATCATCCAACTGTATTCAGAAGGACAACGACCTCGACAACGTTCGCATCTTCAGGATTGAGTTAATGAGTTACAAGCAGTTGACAATGAGCCGCTTACACTGCTCATTGCATCGCAGCACATCACGTTCACCGATGTCAGTGCACAACATCGAGGGACTGATGAAGACTGCATGTGCATGATGACAATGGAGCAGCACAACCAACACAGCGGACTGGTCATGCTGCACAAGGCCGCTACTACTCCCCATCGCCGTCTGGAAGCTGTTGTAAAC
Organism: Heligmosomoides polygyrus polygyrus; assembly: GCA_947396885.1. Classification (NCBI taxonomy): domain Eukaryota; kingdom Metazoa; phylum Nematoda; class Chromadorea; order Rhabditida; family Heligmosomidae; genus Heligmosomoides; species Heligmosomoides polygyrus. The sequence continues at coordinate 17,048,698 of OX377205.1, forward strand.
TCCCTTCCCCAGACAATCGTGCTTTGTTTAGTACCGGGACAGGGACACTCGAATAGGTTAGGATGTAGAGAAGTCAATAACAAATGGAAGGTCATTTCTCAAGAGAGCCGATACCCTCGTTCTCACACAGACCTGCCGATGCTCCGTAGTCAATAACAGCGACAGCCGTGCTCGGCACTGGTTATGAAAGAAGGATCAAGCTGAATCTAGCGGCTTGTTTACCTTCTCCCGCTGATCTGCCTCTGGCGGTCGGCTTCCGTCTGAGTCTGGCGAGCCGTTCGTCCCTGGATCGCCTTAAGCGGTTCTTGCCCTCCCCCCGTTCCCCAATGACTCCTCCGCTGCCCTATTTATGCACCCATGGCTTGTCGAATAGTTTGTGCTGATAAAATGTGCATTTCAATGTGTTTTGTAATGTTTCCAAAGATTCTAAAATCTACGGAGAGACGGCGTCTCCTTTTGAGTTGGGTAGGAATTCGGAGGTTATAAATGTAGAACTGGAGAACGGTAGAAATAATAAGGATCTTCTTACTTTTTTCGTCCGTTACATGGAGGTCCCGGCAAGGGTTTTAATCTAGAGAAGAAACCCTAATGAACGAACTCGAATTTCTTTATCGTTTTCTATTGAGCCGAAGTTAATGTTCTGTTCTCTAACGCACTGTGATGTGGCACTCTTTCCCCTTGTTATTGAAAATAACCTTTTTTCTCTCTGTCCTTCGCATTACGCGAAGTTGAAGCGCATAAAGTTGCTCCCTCGCATGAGGTTGACCAGAATTCTAGACATCTAACACAAGAATCTGAGCAACAAATGAAGTCTCGGCCGAGCCGCACCACACCTCATGCGATAATTTTATTCTCTTGAATAATTTTGATGGTGTTGCACAGCGCTGTAATGTTTCACTCTTTTTTAGTTCGAAACATGGAAAAACACAGATATTTCCGTAGAAAGTAATGCCACATCATATAGCAACTATAATTCATAAAATAAGGCTCTTTCTTCTCATTCCGCCGACAAAATTCATTCTAAAAAAAGGAAGCTCATCAAGCATCCGCCGCAGTTTACAACGGACTTGTTGACTATTTACCACAACCCACTCACTTCCGTGGAACCCACTACACAGTCCGAACACCGGCTGCTGATCTTTTCTTATCCCACCCGTGCCTCCTGGCCGTTCCTTCCCCATTTATCAATCGCGTCGTTCCTCCAGTCAAACAACTACCACGGCATCCCCCGCCCCAGGAAAATAGCCATGCTTATCACACCCAGACCCATATCCCACCTTTCCCGAGAACCATGTAAACACCCCTCCCCTCCTACCCCCCACCACCACCATCACCCTCCCGCTCACATACTTCTCATAGCCAATTGTACTCCTACTACTCCATCTACTGCCACTTCACCGCTCCACTCCACTCACTCTACCCGCCGGATCATCCAACTGTATTCAGAAGGACAACGACCTCGACAACGTTCGCATCTTCAGGATTGAGTTAATGAGTTACAAGCAGTTGACAATGAGCCGCTTACACTGCTCATTGCATCGCAGCACATCACGTTCACCGATGTCAGTGCACAACATCGAGGGACTGATGAAGACTGCATGTGCATGATGACAATGGAGCAGCACAACCAACACAGCGGACTGGTCATGCTGCACAAGGCCGCTACTACTCCCCATCGCCGTCTGGAAGCTGTTGTAAACTCCCTTCCCCAGACAATCGTGCTTTGTTTAGTACCGGGACAGGGACACTCGAATAGGTTAGGATGTAGAGAAGTCAATAACAAATGGAAGGTCATTTCTCAAGAGAGCCGATACCCTCGTTCTCACACAGACCTGCCGATGCTCCGTAGTCAATAACAGCGACAGCCGTGCTCGGCACTGGTTATGAAAGAAGGATCAAGCTGAATCTAGCGGCTTGTTTACCTTCTCCCGCTGATCTGCCTCTGGCGGTCGGCTTCCGTCTGAGTCTGGCGAGCCGTTCGTCCCTGGATCGCCTTAAGCGGTTCTTGCCCTCCCCCCGTTCCCCAATGACTCCTCCGCTGCCCTATTTATGCACCCATGGCTTGTCGAATAGTTTGTGCTGATAAAATGTGCATTTCAATGTGTTTTGTAATGTTTCCAAAGATTCTAAAATCTACGGAGAGACGGCGTCTCCTTTTGAGTTGGGTAGGAATTCGGAGGTTATAAATGTAGAACTGGAGAACGGTAGAAATAATAAGGATCTTCTTACTTTTTTCGTCCGTTACATGGAGGTCCCGGCAAGGGTTTTAATCTAGAGAAGAAACCCTAATGAACGAACTCGAATTTCTTTATCGTTTTCTATTGAGCCGAAGTTAATGTTCTGTTCTCTAACGCACTGTGATGTGGCACTCTTTCCCCTTGTTATTGAAAATAACCTTTTTTCTCTCTGTCCTTCGCATTACGCGAAGTTGAAGCGCATAAAGTTGCTCCCTCGCATGAGGTTGACCAGAATTCTAGACATCTAACACAAGAATCTGAGCAACAAATGAAGTCTCGGCCGAGCCGCACCACACCTCATGCGATAATTTTATTCTCTTGAATAATTTTGATGGTGTTGCACAGCGCTGTAATGTTTCACTCTTTTTTAGTTCGAAACATGGAAAAACACAGATATTTCCGTAGAAAGTAATGCCACATCATATAGCAACTATAATTCATAAAATAAGGCTCTTTCTTCTCATTCCGCCGACAAAATTCATTCTAAAAAAAGGAAGCTCATCAAGCATCCGCCGCAGTTTACAACGGACTTGTTGACTATTTACCACAACCCACTCACTTCCGTGGAACCCACTACACAGTCCGAACACCGGCTGCTGATCTTTTCTTATCCCACCCGTGCCTCCTGGCCGTTCCTTCCCCATTTATCAATCGCGTCGCTCCTCCAGTCAAACAACTACCACGGCATCCCCCGCCCCAGGAAAATAGCCATGCTTATCACACCCAGACCCATATCCCACCTTTCCCGAGAACCATGTAAACACCCCTCCCCTCCTACCCCCCACCACCACCATCACCCTCCCGCTCACATACTTCTCATAGCCAATTGTACTCCTACTACTCCATCTACTGCCACTTCACCGCTCCACTCCACTCACTCTACCCGCCGGATCATCCAACTGTATTCAGAAGGACAACGACCTCGACAACGTTCGCATCTTCAGGATTGAGTTAATGAGTTACAAGCAGTTGACAATGAGCCGCTTACACTGCTCATTGCATCGCAGCACATCACGTTCACCGATGTCAGTGCACAACATCGAGGGACTGATGAAGACTGCATGTGCATGATGACAATGGAGCAGCACAACCAACACAGCGGACTGGTCATGCTGCACAAGGCCGCTACTACTCCCCATCGCCGTCTGGAAGCTGTTATAAACTCCCTTCCCCAGACAATCGTGCTTTGTTTAGTACCGGGACAGGGACACTCGAATAGGTTAGGATGTAGAGAAGTCAATAACAAATGGAAGGTCATTTCTCAAGAGAGCCGATACCCTCGTTCTCACACAGACCTGCCGATGCTTCGTAGTCAATAACAGCGACAGCCGTGCTCGGCACTGGTTATGAAAGAAGGATCAAGCTGAATCTAGCGGCTTGTTTACCTCCTCCCGCTGATCTGCCTCTGGCGGTCGGCTCCCGTCTGAGTCTGGCGAGCCGTTCGTCCCTGGGATCGCCTTAAGCGGTTCTTGCCCTGCCCCCGTTCCCCAATGATTCCTCCGCTGCCCTATTTATGCACCCATGGCGTTGTCGAATAGTTTGTGCTGATAAAATGTGCATTTCAATGTGTTTTGTAATGTTTCCAAAGATCCTAAAATCTACGGAGAGACGGCGTCTCCTTTTGAGTTGGGTAGGAATTAGGAGGTTATAAATGTAGAACTGAAGAACGGCAGAAATATTAAGGATCTTCTTCCTTTTTTTCGTCCGTTACAATATGAAAGGTGTTGTTTGGCTCCTATTTTCTCGCCTTAGAGTTGGACACGATAGAAACGTGTGCTCGAATAGCCGCTCCCGTTCTCTTACGTTTTTCACGCTCCTTGTTCGTTTGCTTGTCCGTGGTTTTTTCCCACTTATTGTTTTGAATTCCACGTCGCTGAAAGATCGTTATGACACAGTTTTCTCAAAATACCTTGCTTGGAAAAGGCTCCGTGACTGAATTTGATACACCTGTTGCCAGAGAAACACTGACAAATACAGCATTATTCCCCAAGTTCTGTCAGCCGATATCCATTGACAACTGCGGAGACATCCTTTGTGTGATTTGTTGGCGATGATTGGTGATTTGTTGCTTTCTAGCAGTGGTCCCTACTACTGAAACTCACATGGTTACTAGAGGTCGATCATACCATCATCTACACTGAGTGACCTTTGGTGATTAGGGTGTCAAGAAACCGATATACACATTCTCGCTGAATGCAACTGCGTTTTCTAGCGAGAAATAGCCAAAAGCTCATTTGCGTAGCAGTAGAATCCATTGAAAGTAGGAGTAAACAATATAACACGATTTGATATCAGATATAAAGTAAGTTGGATTCATCGGTGTAATTATTACTTTGTATCAATGACTAGCGGTAAGTTGGTGAATATTTGACAGATGGGAGCAAGCTAAACAGAGTCTCAAGGCCTTTTCCTGGTTCAATCCCAATCGGAGCGCCACTCTATAATGACATGTAAATGGCTGTTTATGCAAAAATACATGCAACATAACACATGAACGACCTTCCTGATCCCCATCCGTTGGAAGTCGTCGATCCTCAGCTGAATTATTAAAAAATTTCGCTACATAACCGACGACGAAGAGCGACCGCCGCGGACCACATGCAACAAAATAAATAGACCGTGGGTGATACGTACTGCCCGCAGACGTCCCTTTACCTGTTGCCCCACGTTGAGTGAGTCAACGCGCACATAACGGTAGTGCGAGGATTTGAACGGGTATTACGAGCAGCGCCGCTGCAGTCTCTTCATAGTTTTGTAACAAATTTTTTATATTTCAGGTCTAGATCGACGACTTCCAGGGGAAGGATCAAGGTTGTTCAAGTGTTATGCTGCATGTATTTATGAGTAAACTGGTGGCATTTACATGTCACTATGGAGTGCCCCATCCCGATTGGGATTGCACCCCTTTCTTGTCACCTCGTTTCTCTTTTTCATGAGATTGAACATGTTTCTTTCCATGAGAATTTCTATGAGATTGAGTATGCTAAATGTTGCTGCAGTACTGGTGCTTCTGAAAATGAAATCGAGATGTTACCAATGCCTCGCTCCCAATTCGAGGTGTAAGAAACTATCATTACCACAAAATCATTAAAAACAAATGAAAAATTCAAGAACAAGAAGGGCTAAACAAATGTGCTTATCTATTGCACTTAACATGGCAAGGAAGTGCAATCCCAAAAGAGGTCCAACTTATAACGGGACTTGTGTCCTTCCCCGTCTCTTCTCGACGTATCTATCCCCACTTCAATTCAGAGTCTCGGAAGGCAAAACAATAACAAAACAATAAAACAGAAACAAGGTAATCCCAAAGGGTGAACCTTATAACTGGACGTTGCGTCCTACCGCTCCCTCGGATGCAGGCCCAGTTATAAAGTAGCCCCCAGAGTCCCCTGGGAAGGCCAAACAAATAAAACAGTAACAATAACAACGATAACAATGACAAGCAGAAAGTGCGACCCATGCGTTCCGGGTCGCTTACACGTGTCGCCCCACGGTGAATGAGACAATGCGCAGGCATTCGGATTAGCGCGGGAATTTAAACCGGGATTACGAGAGGAGCCGGTGGATCCCCGTCATGCTTTCATAACTATTTTTTCTCAACATTCCAGCGACAGAACCCGCTATTTTCTGGGGAGATCATCAGGTATGTTTGTCTATATGTTATGTAGCAAGTGTTTATCCTCAAAGAAGAGTGGTTTACAAGCGATTACGGAGTGGCCCACCTGTTGGAATTGCATACAAAACAATAACAAACAAACAAGATGCCGCAGCTGCCTTCGGATAGCCTCTATGTATCGCCTCTATAGTCAAAAATTCGAACCGCACGCATTATGGTAGCCGGGAGATTTAAATGAGAATAGCCGTTGGAGCCTTCTCATTTCATTATAATTGAATTTTATCCATCCTCGACAGGAGGCTCTGTTCTCGTTGGAGGACATCAGGTAAGCATTTTTTTACATTATGTTGCATTGTTTTATTTAATCTATTGTTTACAACCGGATATAAGAGAGACAACCTCCTCCTGGAATTGCACCGGCAAAGAAAACAACAATAGTAAGTGGTCGTGGGAAGCGCATACTATGGTGAAGAACTCCGCTTTATGTCCGTTCAACTTTACTTTGTTTCTCTATTAGGGGGGGGGCAAAAGTAATGAGACAAATTGAAAAAAATCTTTATCTCTCTATAACTCAATTACAACTCAACGATGCTGAGGAGTGTATTTGCATTAAGGGCAAGGACCTTGCTGCCATCGCTCAGCCAACTTCCTGATCCCATCCTTCCAGAACTACTTGAGCTTGGTGTTGATCAACTGCTCGATATGGTTGTCAAGGACTGCTTGGGTTCTTGTGTCCCTCCCAACTAGGAAGTCCTGTAGGCTCAAGTAGTAGCGGTAGTTGCATGGAGAGATGTCCAGCGAATACGGTGGGTGAGGCATGTGAACGTAGCCCAGTTGGCAAAGCTTATCCGTGCATACTTGTTCCCGATGGGGTGCGGCGTTGTCGAAGAGGAGAACCTTCTTGAAGCGCTGCGAATGAATAAGAGCGAGTCGCCGGCCCATCTCCTCTATTTCGTTCACCATGGCTTTGGAGTTCATCATGGTGCTCTTGGGAAACAGCCTCCGGTAAACCGATCCATGGGCGCAGACCCAAAAGCTCCAAAGATGCTTCTCGCCGTGAACATCTCGCCGAACGAAAGTCGGTAACAATTCACCAGGCCTCATCCAGACTCGCTGCTTGGCAGGGTTAAGGTAGAAGACGTACTTCTCATCTTGCGTGAATATTGAGCCCAGGCTGCTCGGGGTTGGGAATTGGGGAAAATTTGAGCGACACAGGTCGACTCGTCAGACTGGGGTTTCGGCATGAGACAGGCTGGGGTTTTTAGCATGCTTCTGGAAAGAGCGGAAGTGGTAACTTTTCAGATGGGCTTCAGTAAGTAGCATACAAACATACAAATACAACAAGCACGAAACCAGACTCCAGCCACGAGATATATGGACACGGCGTGGGGTGTCTCATTACTTTTGGCCCCCCCCCTAATATTCTTTGCCCATTTCAGTGCAGGTAGTGTGCAAAACATGAAGTGGCGGAAAGACGAGCTCGTTAGGGATGAGTGTGCACCTTCCGGGAGACAACTGAACGTATCAGACGTAGCAATATAAAACAAGCAAGCATATAAACGCATACGACACAAACAAAAAGGAATCAATAAACAACAATGGACACCTGAAAACCGAAAACCCAGTAGAATCTCCTAGCGAAGATTTAGCAAAAGTACTCGCGTTGAAGGCAACCTCGAGCCATTGTGAGCGAGACGATCAGTGATAGGCTAGCAATTGCTCCATCGGAAGACCACAGTTTTATTTTTGAACTATTTTGCATTTATTGAGTTATTCCGTGACGTAATCTTAGTCAGGGGACCAACGAAGTTATTGCGTTTCGCTTTGGCTCCATGTCCTACTTTATGTCAGCGAAGAAGTGTACAGACCACACTGACCAATATTTCTCATCAAACGTGCTTGAAGATAAGTATAAACAAGCCTCTACGCAAATTTTTGGTTATGCATATCATTCTAGATCATCGACCTGGAAACTCTTTTTAGCGGGAATGCGCTACTCTTTTGTGAATTTTATTCGAAAAAACGAGGGTCATAGGGTACGGAAAAACGCGTACACAAGTTCCGCAAGAATATTATCCATGACTGCCGATGCTTTCGACTTATCTTGCTTGACTTCCTTCGTTCATTTTAAAAACTTTCTGATCAGCCGTTCCAAAGAAATCACTCGCCGGAATGTGCAGTGCCGTCCAACATAGAAAACAATTTGTTAGGCCTGATTCATTTTATTATATGTTGTGCGCCAGTGTACCGCAGAGAGGGGTCATCACGTCATGCATGGTCTCGTAAGCTCGCCCGGTCACGCGTTTCCCAGCAGCGTCGCTCAATTTCCCAGTCTTACGGAAAAACTGGACTTTTATTGCCGCACATAGTACGGGCGTTTTCTTCTCCTTTCCTAGCGAATGGAGCCAGCGTAATGACCTGCAGCTTCCAGAAACCCTTCCGTACTTATTTTCTACGTAAGCTTAATGTCGTGCACTGCAGAGAACAGAAAGGAACAGCATGACTCGCTTTTTCGTTTGATTTGCACTTGCAGACCTATTAAAAACTATGAGGCAATTACATTCACTTCCTTTCTCTGTCTGTATTTGTCTTCAATTTTTTCCACTTTGTTTTTCTCGCTAACAAGGTTGTTCAGCTTGGTCATCATTTTCCTGAAAGCCACCCACCGATACGTGTTGCTCTTCGAATATTTTGTGTAGTGCTGCTGTAATATTTTACATCAAACTCTCTGTTTATCTATGAGGATAAGCATGCTGCCTCTTTCCTAATACGAGGTCTACACACCTGTCGTTGGTCGGCAAAAACTACCAATGTTGACTAGACGGATCAGACGATTTATACATATTGGTAATTTTCGTAAAAAGTTTTCTTCGGCCAACGACTGATGTATTAATCCTCGCTTAACGGGCATTTCGATTGGTGAATATTGGAGTAACAAGTGCCGCATTTTTTAAAAGTGGCCTTTGATCCTTTCAGAAAAGCTTCGATATGCATTTAGTTTGCTTAACATTTAGTGTGCACATTTGATCTGGATCTGTCACCGCCTCGTAAAGTTTTCGACTTTGTCACCCTACAGCAATTCCTGTCAACTGCGAAAAGCACAGCAGAAAGGCTTCAACAGCGGTTATTAAACGTTACTAATGCGGTCAGTAAGCAAACTTGCTTGTTTTCACTTAATTCGGTAATCCTTTTCTTTCAGCAATTTGAAAACGTAGATGACAATGTGAAAGTGCACATGACTGGACTTTTGCAGAGTCTATTTAAAAGCTTTTTACCAGAAAAGGTTTGCAGTGTTTGAAACAAAAACTTGATAATTAGATACGTTTAAACTAACAAAAGCGTTTATTGTTTTGCTGCAATTAGTGTGGCTGTGCATAAACAAAACTTCCGCCTTCTGTAAAACTGTCGAAAATACAATCTTTTTTCAGAGCGGAGCGCTTTTGCTGCTGGTTATTGGTTTAGCAATCGCAGCCATTTCGTTCATTGTCGGCTTCTTGTGCTTGATTGTACGCTTTGTCTGCAGCACATTGAGGACGTGCAGGAGAGTGAGTACACCTTGCGCAGAAATTATTCATGCACAATCACCAGTTAATAAAGATGGAGACAGAGCGGAGACAGAGACAATGGTGAGAAACAATGGTGAATGCAGGGACAATGGTGTGCTTCGTGTTAAATCAAGCAACAGACCTCTAGGACTATCTAGGCATCATTTTCGCAGTATCCTAGTGAAGAAAACCTCTTCAAGAGAAGGTTAGGAAGAGGGATTTGGTAAATTAATTAAATGTTTCGTTGACTGCTAAATAAAGTACTTCTCGTTGTGACACAGTTGTAGGTGAACCTTAGGGGTATTTTCGGTTCGAGGACTACGACTCTCTTTTTGCACTAAATTGCGCATCATAGTGGAGAAAAATAGGATAAAGCCTCTCAATGGTGGAATATTCTACAAATGTCGTTTGGCTCAGCATAGTTCTAGGTCTAAGACGTCATGTACAATTTCATCCATGCGTGAGGATTAAGGAATGGTGACATTAGGCGACATTACGATTCTTTGCTCACATCTCGTCCGCACCGTCAGTTCATTTTCTAAACAATCCATCCCAATGTCCCATTGTTTGTGTAATTTATTTCGGTTGTATAAAGTTGCCACTGGTGAAAAGACAACATATTAGCGGCCTAGCGGCCGCCAAACGTCTGGTTGTGGGATTCGCCCCCAAACTCCGAGATCAGAACAACCCGAATCTTCCTCTTTTCTTCTTTAGGCCTCCCCACTTTTATTACTGTAAAAATAGGTTTTAGTATATAGGTTAGTGCAGCGGGATATGGTAGGGCAAAATCTTCACTGCTCCTATGAAGCCCACTCACCCTCTGTCGCATGTACGCGATTCATTCTTCGAAGTGCCCGTATTCCACATAAGGAGGAACAGATCACGAGAGTCGCAATCCGAAGTGCTTAATCTGCAGAAGCATAATTAAAAACAATCGGTATTGTTGACAGGTCGACACCGTTTACTGCCCGACGGCAATAATACTCCTCCGACTACCATAGTCACTTTCCCTACCTCTTCCCACCTCCTCGCTAATACTTCGTTACCTATGTGCTGGCGAAGAAACGAGGCGAGAGTCAAGCATGCATGTCGCGTGTCGCGACCTTCCAGCCTCACGATCCTCCGCGGGCGTCCAAGCTCCGGTGAACTCCGATGAGGCGCCCATCGCGCTACCTGCCTGTCCGCGCCTCCCCGGCACCGAATCCGGGGGGAAGCGCGCACTCGAGCGGGCATAACCCTCTCCCCGCGCAGAGTCGGCTTTTCAGTCTACGAATGCACCGACTTCGCCTTTGAGGCGTCACCCGTTCTTCAGCTCTTCTCTACTCAGTTCAGCAGGAGCTATCCTAGCGAGGCCTGGCCACAATCTCATCTCCTCTCCCAGCATCGACTGCCAGCCGGATGGGTGGTGAATCTGCCAAGAAGGGTCGCCGGGCTCTGGACGCCGAGGTAATCAAAACAGTGAAGCGCCCAGCCTGTCTGCGTCTCTCTCCTCATGAGTCATTCCACTCTGTCCGGCTGTACTTCCTATATTGTGTCGTCGGCTCTCCGTATATTCTGCTATATCGGCGTAGTGGTGTGTGATAAATCTGTGCTGATCTTTGGTGTGCGAGTCGAGGGAGTGGGTTGAGTCCGTTTATGTACTACAGTTGTTTGCTATTGTCGGTATTGTTGTGTGTATTTGTGGGTTCATTGCGTATGCTTGTGTAAGCCCCACGCGGGGTCCGCGTTGAGGGGCAGAGCGCTCATGGCAGAAGCCTGCGCGTGGCCCTCCATGTGGACTTCGCGTGGGCAGTGCTGTTCAGTACGAGGCAATCAGTTCAAGCTCGGGTAGTATCTCCCACAGTAACTTGTTGGCTGCAACCCAGGGCTGGAAGAACTCAATAAGTTTGGAGTGAAGAGATGGACCCAGGGAATCCACTTTTCAGTAGTGGCACGTAAGGGCATGGGACCAATACACGTCCCCGGGGTAGTAGGTATTGGCAGCTTCGGGGGCTCCATAGGGCAGGTGAGGCCCCGCGTGTATACGGGCCATCGACTTGTAACAACACACACGTAATACTGTGTCCCGACTCACGTGTCATCACGTTGCCACGACGTGTATGACACTCCTTCTGCACACTGACACACCTGCCACGGCTTCTGTGACTCGTCTTCAGAAATCCGATGTACGTTAGACGATACTGAAGGGAAATACTGGTTCCCTTATTCCCCCTCCTTCTAGTGGTCTCCCTTTGCCTATACTCTCCTCTTTGTTCCCCTCATACTCCTCCCCCCCCCCTTACTCGGAATGCCCCGGAACCTCCTGGCGTCTTCAGCACGTCTTCTGTATCCCCACGCACGCTGGACGACGTCTGCGGTTCCTCCTCCATACCCTGACGCGTTGCCCGCTGCGTATATCGTAAACTTGGGTGATCCATCACCGATATAATTCGCCAGCAATCGCCATGGTTAAGCTCAAACCCGGCTGGCATACGCCGCATTGTCATAGGCATCTCTTGGCCTCAGTCCCCCCTCCCCGTGACTGGCAACGTGACCCGCCGATTAAGCGAATTACATATAGTAAGATGGTGGCTAAAAGGATGACACCTTCCCCATCAATGTGAACCGAGATATGCATCTTGTTCGAGGATTGGATGTGCTTGTTCTGAGCTCTGGTATTTTTTGCGAGCTCATCATCGAAGCTGGTAAAAGACAGATGTGAGATTAATATACATACATAAACAGCGACTCATAGTTTTCCAGTGTTATGCAGTTTTCCACGTGCCCCTTCGTGCGTTGGGTTTTCACGATGTCACAGAAGCGGATGTACCGCGAGCTAGAACATTTGCAACATCAGACGCTTGACATTATGACGAGTTTTTTGAAGAAATCTTTCACATGACGGACAACAAAGATATTTTGTTATGAAGGATGTAACTCTGTCCGTAGATTATTTTGTGAAAATGGGGGAGGGGAGCAAAACTGGTCTCCGCAGTAATGAATATAAGTTGTTTAGCATCAGTTTTATTGCACAATTAAGTATTACATTTTTCAGAAGAGTTCTTCTATTATTTGTGGGCCATGCCTATATTTGTTACTGCTTGTCGGCTCATTCAGCTTCATTCTTACTGGCTTAGTGGTTCATAACCAAACCGCTTTGATGCAATCTTATTCGGTTGATAATGTTCACCTATACAGATCTGATGTAATTCGAAGTTGGTTTAGCATAACCACTACCGTTTGTTATTTTCCATGCACAATCAGAATTGAAAACTCAAAAATAGGGTTTGTTTTAGAGCTACTAGGCGTTTGGAAGAAAGGAGTAGATGCGATTACCTGCGCTGTGGATGGTACCATTGGAAAAATAAGTGAATCACAGGTGAAAAAGATTGAGAATGGGCTCGAACCCTTTGGTTGCTGAAATGTTTTGCGCGTAGTATTTGTGCGCCCAAACGCCCGCAACAATTCTTTCCTTTTCTGTTTTCGCCACAAGAGCCTAATAAGCCCTCACTGCGTTATCCCAAAACGCCCATCATTCTGAGCTTTTACGTAAGAACCCAAGAAAAGTTTAGAAGTGCGTACTTTGTCCTGGAAACTTGGACATGCAAAAGTCGTTATGTTACGTGGCGCTACCTTTTTTCTGTTTTTTCTTCTGACTTCTTTTTGAGGTGGTAGTACGGTGGGTGCTATCAGCTCAAATATAAGCAGAAGGTTGAATAGCCCAAGAGTCTCAAAAACATTGTAGTGTGGACTATCATCCAGCAACAGCGGCAAGAACTGCTCTTCACTCTGTTGAAGATTACCAAGACGTTCCTTTTAGACCAAGGAAAACAAGATTAGAAATATGAGAATGACCAGACGTTTAGCGGGCTACTGGCCGCCAAGCATCTGGTTGGGGGCCTCGCCCCCAAACCCGGAGAATAGAACACCTCGACCGTCTTCTTGTCCTCTTTAGGATTTCTCTCATTCATTAGAGTAAAAAAACTGGTTTTCTATATAGAATAGTATAGCGGGATACGGTAGGACAGAATTATCAAAACTGCTCCTATGGGGCCTACCCACCCGGCTCCAGGACCTAACTCCAACGCGATGTCGCGCGCTAGCAGCGTGCGACGTCGTGGCGCTGAAACGTGGACGTGCGCTCGCTGACGCGTGGTTAGCCGCGGAGCACGAAATGTTCTCATTGTTTAAGCTCCCAGACCACATTTCTAGCAAGGAACATAAGATCCCACAGAATGTGGTAGGCAACAGTCTGCAGTAGGACAATTAGTCCGAGAATGGGTGATAGTGACCTTTTCCGCAGCATAACCACAATCACGGGTAAAAATTGACCGAATAAGTTGCAGATGGCAAATACTGACGCTAGAAGCAATCCACATGGTCATGATTCCTGTATAATCTCTCGATGATCGTCCTATTGAAACCGACAACCACATACCATCTCCAAGAAACGTTGAAATAAGGCAAAGGCATGTCCCTGTAGGAAGTGTTTCTAGCCGTCGGAATCATCGGACCTCGACAACTCGTCCAATTTCGTCGCGCACCGTGCGCGGCGCCAGGGGAGTTCGCGCAGCGTTGAAGTTATGTCTCCCCCCGTACCCACCCTCTGTCGCACGTAAGCGATTCATTCTCTGAAGTACTTGTTCTATACATGGCGAGGTACAGATAGAGAGCCTTAATCCGAAGCGATTCTGCGAAAACATAAATGAAATCAATTGGTGTTGGTAGAACGCTCGATACGATTCACAGTCCGACGGGAATAACATTACTCTGATTCCCTTACTCGTTCTCCCTACCCCCCCCCCCCTCACCCACTCCACCAATACCCCGCTGCCCATGTGCCCGCAGAAAACGGAAGTGAGAATCAAGAACGCGCACACTCGTTGTTGCACGAAGCCTTTAAGAAGTCATCTGAAAATCTCACGGATGTTGTGCAAAGTCTTATTTTCACTTCTTCTGGATCCGGATGCACATTGGATAACATCTGTGACACATTTGCTGAGTCCGGGTGCATATGTCACGACGTCTACGACACGTCTTTTGCACCCCGACAACGACGTCTGTAGCACGCCTTCTGACGCCACGTTGGACGACACTGAGAGAAAATACTGACCCCTTATTGGCCCTTTCACTGATCCAATTCACTAGTCTCCCTTACTCGTCCCCCTTTAATGATTCTATTACTAGCCCTTTACTGAACCCTCCTAAATGGTCTTCCCTTTATTTTCTCCCTTACGGTTCCCTCTTGACTGGTAATTCCCTGGTACCCCAGTTATTGGTCCCCCTTCACCGCTCTCTATTACTGGTTCCACCTTCACTGCTTTCTCCTTTATTGGTTAACCCTTTACAGGTCGCCCTTCACTGGATCCCCCTCCTGTCCCCCTCCTTCACCGGTCCCATCCTCCCTGGTCCCCCATTACTGGTCCCTCTTCACTGGTTCCCCTTTATGGTCAGCCCTTTTCCGGTTCACCTTCACTGGTCCGCCCTCCCCCCTTCGACGGTCCTTACTACTGCTCCCACCTTCACTGGACCTTCCTTTACTGGTCCCCCTATCCTTCACCGATCCCCATTACTGGTCTCACCTTCACTGGTCCCCTTTTATTCATCAACCCTTTTCCGGTCCCAATTCACTGGACCGCTCCCCCTCCCTTAACCGCTCCCTATTACTGGTCCCTTCCTCACCGGTTCCCCCCTCACCTGGTCCCCTCTTCACTGGTCAACCTTCTACCGGTCCCCCCTTCACTGGACCCCCCCCCCCCCTCCCTTCACCGGTCCCCATTACTGGTCCCTTCGTCACCGGTCCTCCCTTCACCTGGTCCCCTCTTCACTGATGTTAACCTTCTACCGGTCCCTTCCTTCATTGGATCCCCGCCCCTTCAAAGGTCCCCATTATTGGATCCTTCCTCACCGCCTCCCCCTTCACCTGGTCCCTTGTTGAACAACGTCAGTGACATGTGTTCTCAAACAGAGCGCGCTTTGCGCGACATCGGTGACACCTCTTCTGAACCTAGGCACCTGATGAACGACGTAGGTGACATGTCTTCTCAAATCGGACGTGCTTTGCGCGGCATCGTTGATGCGTCGTGTGATTCCGGAACCCCTGGCGCGACATCGGTGACACGTCGTCTGAATCCGGACAGCCTTTCGCGACATTGGTGACACCTCCTCTGAACCCAGACACCCAACGAATGACGTCGGTGACACCTCTTCTGAACTCGGACTCTCGCTTTCACGACGTCGATGACACATGTCCGGAACTCGGACGCCCTTTGCGTGACACCGGCAACTCGTCTTCCGACCCCTCTCAACACGACCTAGGTGACACCTCGCTTGAACCCGGATGGCTACTTCTCGGCGTTTACGAAAGGCCAGATGGACAGACGGACGGGCAGACGGAAGGACAGATGGAAGGAGAGACGCAACCGCTTACTCTTTTATATATAGTAGGACAAGTGCTCTGACACGCCTAACAGCGCACTGGCGCGCTTCGCGCTACATTACAGCATCACTAACCTATGGAAAGTAGTTTTTGTGAAGCATAAAATTTGCTAACATCAAGGACTTGATGCGTATTCTATCGCCATCAAGCCGTTCACCAGTTCGGTACCTTCATTAGTGGCATCCTCTCATTGACATTGCCATTAGCGTTGCTGGTTTGTGCTGCGCAATACTTCTGTCCCTCAGATTGCTCCTCCACAACCGTTCTCATCCTTAACAGCTAGCGTTTCCATTATATCGTTGACATTTCATCCGAAGGCAGCTTTTCCCTCACTCGTTTCTTCTTACTGGATCTAGCTCCTGCTCCGCCCTTACTGGTCTTCCCTTTTTAGTCCCCCATCTTCCTGGCCCCAACTCCTGGCCCACTTTCCTCCTTTTCCAATAATGACCCCCTACTGGTCCCTTCCTGCTAGTTTCCCCGTCTTGGCCCCTCCTCCAGGTTGTTCATTTCCTTCCTGGTCGCTCTCCTGGTCCACCCTAGAGGTCCCCTTTACTGCACTTCTTCACCACTCCCTTAGTGGTCCTCCCATGTTCACGGCAGACGTCGGTGACACTATTCGGAATCGGGACGCTTAGTGCGCAATGTCGCCGCCTAGTCGAGCATGAAGAAGCTATGCATATGGCAGATTCCTTGTTTCCCGTATGAATTCCCTTATGGCTCCCTTTTTGTTGTTTCCCTGTCCTAGTCCCTCCTAATCGTCCCATCTTCCATGTAGATCCCTACCGCCCGTCACTCCCCTTCCTCTCGATCCTTCTTACTACTCTACCACAATTAAGTAGCCCTCCTACGCTCACGACACCACGAAGGCGAGCGAATGCCCATTGCGCGACGTCGGTGTCACATCTTCTAAATCCGGTCTCCCTTACTGGTAATGGATACCCTCGCTGGTCCTCTTTACTGCCCCCCCCCCTGATTGGTAACTCTCTACTTGTCCCTTCTTTTGCCTTAATCCTTCTTGGTGCCACCTCCTGGCCTGCTTCATTGTTCCCACTATCGACCCCACCATCCCGGTGCCTCCTCCAGGTCGCTCCCTCCTGATCACTGTCGGTTCTCCACCCTCTCCCCTTCTACTCTTACTCCTTCAGTGGTCTTCTCATGCTAATTGCACGAGGTCGGCTTCTGAATCTGGACGCTCAGAAACGCGCGTAGATGCTGTTGTGTTAAGCAGTAAAGGGCGCGCTTCCCCTGCTGCAGCAACATCCCACGTTCAATAGCAAATTTTGCCCGCGCTGTAGATGATGAGATGTATCTCACTCAGTATAGATCACTCGACCGCCCTCGCTGTGGATGATGCGGCGTATCTCACTTAGGTTCGATCACCCGACCGCTCCCGCTGTGGATGATGCGGCGTGTCTCACTTAGATTAGATCACTCAAACGTCATCGACCGCTAACTCAATTATATAGTGGTAGATAGATAGATAGATAGATAGATAGATAGATGGATAGAGTAGATAGATAGATTGCATAGATAACAAGCGATACATTGGGATAACATATTCACAGTTAACAATACGAGATCTGGCATCACAGCTGCGAGTTTTTCTATTCACCTTATATTCCCTTTTGTCCTCCAATTCTAGGGCTTCTTTTCAATCGCAGCATTTCTTAGGTGCTTCGTGGAACTACAGGCGTAGAAACATCTGGAGAAAACGATACCTTCACCTTCTCGGATGCAATCTACACCGAACTGGTACAGTTTTCAAACGTTTTGAATTTCCAAGAGAATTAGCAAAGCATTTTGACTCAACCTAGAGCACTTCAACTGGCTCAACTGGCTTTAATGGAAATGAAAGAGTATGTGAAAGCACTATACGGATTGTGACCGCAAAAGTGCTGGGTTCTCCAGGGTTCATTCAAACGCGTGGTACAGCAGCTTTACTCACCTTTGCAAAAAGCAAGAGCGCAAAAAACACTATGTTCAGCGTTTGCTTGCATTTGTACTTTCCGACTAGCAACTTATTTGGTTTTCCTTCCATTCAATTCTGTCGCTGCAATGACGGTCCACTTAGTTTTACCAAATTCTTTGTTATCGTTGTTAGACATTTTATCTTTTAAAGGACGCAACGATCAGTATAGTTAACTCTGAAGCAGTTATCTAAAGCAACACACCAAATGATCCCTGAAATTGTAGATAAACGAATAGGATGGATCACTATGGGTGAACCGTTTGGCATGAAGAGGAAGTTGTGGACATCTAAACGGGCAAAAAATATTACATACACATGCCTAATCGGATTTACACTGGACAGAGCCCCAATTGTAACTTGCGTTTGCTGCGAAAATTGCGTTGAAGTGAACTGCCCCATTCACCTAACATCGGGTTTAGTAACATGTTCACTGAAACTGTAACTATTTGAGTTCATTGAAAACCGAATTTAGTAAGCGATTTTCATAATTGTCGTTGATGCACACTGTGCCCATAAAGCAATTGTCAGGCTCTCAATATTGACTTTTCAGTATCACTTTCTTCGGTTAGAAAGTAAAGTCGTGAAATCAAGAAAGCAGTGTGAAATTATATGTCGATATATAGCAATCTTAGAAACGAAAAGTGTTAGTAATACGAAGTGCAAAGTTGTGCTCAACATTACCAGGAACACTGTGACTGTCGTGGAAAAGACCCTTCAAGATATTGAACAGGTAAGAAATTTTAGAGTTGGTGCAATTTGTTTAAGAGAACCTCAATGTGTTTCTGACCATGAACATTTTTTTGACTTCTTCATAAGTACGAAGGAGTTAACAACATGTTAACGGGTTATGTAACGGTATTTCCAGAGAGCACGAATTAAGCCACAGTCAACACGACGGGTGAAGAAGAGATTACGTGCGCCAAGCCAATCAGACGTTAGCTTTTCTCTTCTTCCTTGTGGGATCAGTGCTCAACTGATTCCGTTCTCAACTGCTGTCTTGTACTTGTTGTCATGGGGTACTGCGCCATTACTACATCTTATTTAATATATAATAAGCTTTAAACGGTATTTTACAGAGCTATTTACTTTAAAACTAAATAATATAAAGTAATATACAATACCAGCCGTCAGCGCGACTTCTCAACTGCTTCGCCAGTTGAAAAGGTGGAAACAACTTCTCATCATCAGTTGTAGCTGCGATGACAGCTATGACATGGCTTACTCAGGAAGAACATCTTAACTACTCCGATTGGGGCAAGTTATAAAGAAATAGAAAAAATGAATGACATCTAAAAAAATCGACTATTTGATCAATATCGATTGATGGCGATTGATACTTTGAAAACTTCTTCTTCTTCAGCGTTTGTCCCGGTTCGTGGCGGGGTCTGCTATTCTGGTGTCATGACGCCACCTTTCCCGATCCAGCGCTAGATCAGTGTTGACACCAGCTACTTTCAAGGCCATATGTAACGTATCAGACCTGCGCTGCTTCTGCGCGCTCTAGGCCGCTTTCCTATTACCTCGAAGTTAAGGCCTATCTTGCGGACGCTGTCTTCCTTTCCACGCAAAACGTGGACGTACCATCGCAAGCGAGCTTCGCGTATCTTCTCAGCTATCGGCGCGACATCGAGCTTTTGCCGAATGACATCATTTCGGATGCGGTCCAGGGGTGTGCGCTGACTTGCCGCAGGAAAAGTTTTTACCGTAAATTGTTAACGCGGAAATTCGCCGGTAAATTCCGTTAAATTCGGTAATTTTTTTAAAATTTAATATTCCCTTGAAAACAACTGGTTTTAAGTGGCGGTAAAGTAAAAAAAGCGTAAAGCTTTTCACCGAAACATCACCACGTTCAGAAAAACCATATCATCATCATTTTAACACGCATACGTCATCCTAAGGCAAACAAAGCAAGCGGAAGCCTAACAATGCACAAGTGTAATTATCTATATTGTGAGTGCTTCAAAAAAGATAGAAGCTTAATGAAAACTCTAAAATATTTCTGGAACATCCCACATTCAATCGAATATTGCTATATTTCTTTTAGGATTAACAGTTTAACTGCTTTTTGAAATTATCACAATTATCATCGCTTCATTCGATGGAGGAATGATTTACACCTTACGCTACCACTTTTTGAACTATTATGCTGTGCTCTGGAGCAAAACCAGACAATTCAGAAAAAAGAACGGAATGTGACATGATAGCTAATTTCTTTCCCTTCTTATATGGGAAAACAGCTTAAGGGCGGGGGCATACTTCCGTCGCCGCGATGCCATCGCGGCGCTCAGTTCATCGCCGCACGCGTTTGAATAGCCAAGGAAACTCCGCCTCGGCCGCCGCAACAGTGGAGATCGGCATGCGCGATGGCTTCCCGCGCCCGTCGCGGGCATGGCACACTTTTCGCGCCGCGCTCGGTGTTCAGCGTTGATCCCAGACGGGCCGCCGTCGCACTTCCTTGCAGAGCGATGGGCGATGCGACGAGCGCAGATAGATTCAAATTCTTTCGCGTCGCCTGCAAAACTCGTCGCCGGAATTCCATCGCGGCGATGAGAAGTATGCACAAGGCTTAACAGTCCACCAGATCAGGTAGACTAGCGGAGTACATTCCGATGCCTTACATCTTGGACTAATTACGGGAACAAGACATGAGCAATCACTTCTAAACTGAGATCGGTCGTGTGTTTCCTTCTCCATTCGATAGATAGGAACATGATTTTGTATGAAAAATTTCCGGTAAATTTGGGAATTTACCGGAAATTTTCGTTCAAAGAATTTATCGCGAAAATGCCGGTAAATCAGTTAAAATGGTAAACGCACACCCCTGATGCGGTCCATGCGCGTGACTGCAGCCGTCAGCGCAGCATCCTCGTCTCCATGACGCTGAGGCGCGTTTCAACTTCCTTAGTGGCAGGCTAACACTCAGCGCTGTACGTCGCTACTGGCCGGATGACTGCTCTGTAGATCCTCGACTTAAAGCACTCTGGTATCTTCTTGTCACAGAGCACGCCATTCAACGAGCGCCACTTGGACCAAGCAGCATTCACGCGTGAATTCATTTCGACAAACAGTTAGTTAGTTACGTAGTTATACATTATGCACATAATATGTATAAATTACGTCAATAACAATCAATTAATAAATACATATGTTTACTTATGTATACTAATATTTAGAATATAAACAAACATATATTAATTGTTTAGGATATTTAATCAATAAGTACATATTACGTGCACAGCACACAAGCTTAGTTACCATTTCAGCTAATTAGCAAGAGAATATATAATAGGCATATTAATTTACTTTAATAAATAATCCCTAAATATTATCCTTTATAATACATACATATGTCACGCTTACGCAACAGCTTGTTATGACAAAATTACAAGAACATTTTTTGCAAATATTACCTTAATACCTCTGCTCCATACTCTGAATGCTTCCAGGCAAGCGGAAGTAGCAAAACGAAGGTAAAAGTTCGATTGTTTGATTTCTTGAAGAGTTCCATTAAATATAATTGAGAAAGAGACGTTGTGCACGCAGCGACACAACCTTGTTTAAAAAACACTCACCTTCTCATAGATTACTTTCGTAATGGTTTTTATGCCGCTTTTCAACATCTGCTAAAGGCAAAGAGCAAAAGCACTAGGACAATATAAAAACTTCGTAATTAAAATACAGGCGTGTTTATACAAGTTTACTACTATTTGTTGGAGAAAATAGTATTTCACCCTAAACATCACCTTAAACGGAACATAATCGTGAGACTGACTTAAGTTCTTGTTTTTTCTTCAGATACAATCTGTGCTTTCTACAATCAGTGCTGCCCTACGTCAAGCATGGGCAAATGCTTTGAACAAGATCGCAGGACGAGGATCCAAATTTGAGGCGTTCTCCAAGAAAATTAGTCTAATCGATGCTGCCATTGCGGATGAGATCAAGGCTGTGCGATCGGTAAGTTTGATTCACATATGAGATGAACACCAATTCACCATTTCCTTTCAAAGCTGATGACAAAAGTTGCTGCAAAAGTGACAGCCATCATTCCAAATGCCTCGTTGATGTACAACTATTAGGTTAGTGCACAAGTTCTCGGACATTTGATCCCTCCTGAATTGAAAGCGCATTTTCCCGCCAAATTTCTCACATATATCGAGGCGTAAACGATCGTTCGATAGAGAAAGGAAAGGGCTACAAAACTGTTCCCAACATTTACTTCTGCGTTGTTAACGTCGGCTATTATGGCTAAGCAATTCATCCCAACTGAGACGCATATTCGGCACGTCATGTTATTCCTGCATCAATCTGGCCTCAATGCCAACGAATCGTTCGTCGCCTGAAGGATGTTTACAACGAGAGTGCTCCTGCTCGAAATACTGTGTACCAGTGGTTCTCGAAGTTTGCAGTTGGTGAATTCTCCGTTGAAGATAATGAGCGAGAAGGGCGCCCAATAAACTGAATTTGGATGGCCTCCGAAATAGAGTGGAAACGGACCCATACCAAACCACTCGCGAACTATCAAGCGCTCTTGGTGTTAGTCACTCAGCAGTCGTTCGAGGATTGAAGTCGATTGGCAAGGTGCAAAAATTGGATCGCTGGGTACCTCACGACTTGACACAACATGACATGGATCGCAGATCCAATGTCGCTCTGTCTCTCCTTACCCTCAGACGTACCCACGGATGGCTGGACAACCTTGTCACCGGTGCTGAGAAGTGGATACTCTACTCTAATTATCAACGGCGTGCACAGTGGGTTGGCGCAGCTGGAGAGGCACAGGACGTTCCGAAACCCGACCATCACGTGAAAAAGGTGATGCTGTGCATTTGGTGGAGCGTTCTTGGCGTAGAATCCTGGGAGCTGCTGGACGAAGGAATAACAGTGACGGCAGAGGTTTACGTCAACCAACTAAGGAAGTTGAGGGCCCACCTTCAAACCACACGAGGAGAGCAAGTGAAGGTGTATTTTCAACACGACAACGCTAGACCGCATATTGGTAGAGCGACGGCGGCTGAGTTGGCGGACTCCGGATGGACCGTTCTTCCACATCCACCTTGCTCACCAGATCTCGCTCCTTCTGATTATCATTTGCTTTCAAGCCTTTAACGCTATTTGGACGGCCAGCAACTTAGGAACCGAGAGGATGTCAAGGAGCCACTGCTCACATTTTTCGAATCACAACCGGCCTCGTTTTGGAGAAAAGGCATCCATGACTTACCAGCACGTTGGCGAAAGACAATTGATGTAAAGGGTGGTTACTTCAAATGATTTGATATTGTTGTTCGTATGTTGTGATAATAAATATTTCATGCCCCAAATGTCCGAGAACTTATGCACCAACCTAATGGAATGAACGCTTCACTCAGGCTTCAAACAATGGCCATCTTTCTGAGTGTGTGGGCGTGTCATTATAAACAGAGTTATTTCATTTCCTGTGGCAAAACGGATAAGCCTAAAGGGATTGTCGTTGTTGAAAATCTTAACAATCTTCTTGTGGTCCTCCTCCGATTATTCTGCTCATATGGGATTCGCTTGTGATGCGCACCAACAGTGTCGTAAGGCAGTCATGCTCCCATGTCTACCACGATTCTACTACATCACGTCCATAACAGAATCGATAAGAAAGGACAAGCTGTATAGTCTGTGAAGGAGTGAGCCAAATATGCTAAAAGAGGAGCTTTTTTATCACTCAACAAGTTTTATATAGCTAAATGGTAAGCCAACTTTAAAATAGAATGGATGAACATCTCAGAGCTTTTCATAGCCCTTAAAGACATCCAGACAAAACAAACTCGAAGCACTCCAGGGACTTACAGGGCCCACTTCCGCAGTTAAGAGTGTTAATTCTCTATAAGTACTTACCAGAGGCCGTATTCATGAAGCGGCGGGAACGGGAGATAAGCGATATCATAGTGGTATCAACTCTAGCCTCTCTCTCCTGCCTCGCTCTCTCGCCTCGATCGCTTTCCATAGTAAGCCGGGAAGATCCCGGGAACGTTCATGAATACGGCTACTGTCGCGTCAGCGATCACCGGCCCCGCCCTCGAACGGCACTTGTTGCACTGTAGCCTTTGTGTGCGGTCGCAGACCGCAGTAGAGATAAAGCCTTGTTACCGACGCGAATTGAATCTCCCCTGAGCCACACTCTCAACGTGCCAAACGGCACATTTTGGTGCATCGGAAACACGAATCAGACGTGCTGCCCGCTTTTTGCTCCTAGCTTAAAGCCGGAGCAGAAACCCAGGCCAGTAGCCAGGCAAACGCCCGCTACGCTACACACTCGGAAGGAATCTGAGAGCGCCAAAAACACCAAAAAAGAGTGTAGTCATGTCTCTTTTCTTTCGAAAGTCGAGTCTTGACGGGCGACACTGAACCTAAAGTCGCAGCTTGACACCTTCAGAGGCTTCACAAGCGAACCACAATACCCTCTAAACGCAAACGAAAAAAGCGTTTATTGCTCTAAAACTCTAGCCGCTCTTGAAAGCGCAACCTCGCTCATTCAGACTTCCAAAGATGAGCTCATAGCGATTCTCGACACCATCGAGCAAGATTATATTGAAGTCAAAAAACCAGATAAAAAAGACTTACTGGAAGAGTTTCAGCAACTATCGGTAGAAATCGCGTATGACGCTACACTAACGGAAGCCGATGCCATGCGATGCGCGTTGAAGACTCGTATGGCAGAAGTCAGACATGAAAACACACTTGCAAGAAGCAATGTGATGACAGATGGCACTACGGGTCAAGCCCAGCTGCAAGAGCATTAAAAACTAAGGCACATGATTCCAGAGACAAATAAAAGAAACGCGACTGACCACATAGCCTCACAAGGAGTACAACCACATGACTCAGGACCCACATTATGCGAAACCTCCGACCAGGTAGATCTCTCCAATCACACCTCGCAAATCGTCCACGGCTCAATCAAACCGCCACAAATATCGATGCCGCGCTTCGCGGGAAATGCCGAAGAATTCCACGAATACTGGGCCGTCTTTCAAGCGATGGTTCACGATAATCCAACATCAAACGTTATTGAAAAAATGTTTCTACTCAAGGAAAGTTTAATAGGAAGAGCAGCAGTCACCATCAAAGGAATAAAAATGATACCACAAAATTATAGTTGGATGGTCGAGACAGTAAAAAAGAAATACGATAATGCCATCACCGTTCGCGCGAATATAGTTCAACGACTGTCCAATCTACGCTCTGCATACGAAAACAACAGCGAAATAGTGTTCGATGAACTTCGATCCCTTGTTAACGAAATGGCTTCGTCCGGATATGATGTCATGAACACAACCGACCCCATGTGGATCGAATCCATTCTAAAGAAGCTTCCTAAACAGATAGTGGAAGAGTTTTTGCGAGAAAACAAAGACGGTGAACTGCTCACTGTAGGCGAGACTCTAGATCACCTCGAGACCGTGATTAACAGATATAAATACATTAATCGGCGCCTAGGAAGAAGCAACATGGAATCTGCTAGCGCGATTCCCTCACAACGCGGAGGGAGAAACTTCCGATACAACCTAATTTGCTACTTTTGCGGACGAAACGACCACAAAACGCTCCAGTGTCGCACTGTTCACGAAACCAGCGATCGCCGCAAGGTGGCCATGGAGCATAATTTGTGCTGGAAATGTTTCTGTAAGGACCACGGTAGTAGCGACTGTTCAAGACCAAACTGCAGCGTATGTGGAAAACTGCACGACCAATCCCTTTGCGTTCAGAAAGTGGTGAGTGTTCCAAGCCAACAACCTAATAGCGACAAGCAACACCTCGCGAAAAACGCAATCCGTCAACGGTCAAATATAAATGTCACCACAGTATATCACCATGACGATACTCTTCCGCAGAGCGCGTCTTGCATAGACACACAAGATGGGAATCCTTCGATCACGAACTGCGTCTACAACGTCACACACAACTCTTCCGACAAACTCGATCAAATTGTGTTGATGACTGCTGAAGGGTCCGTATGGAATCACCGCAAGAAGACCTACGAGAGAGCATCGTTTTTCTTCGATACAGGAGCGCAACTAAGTCTAGTACAAGAGCAAGCTGCAGAACACCTAGCACTCCCTGTTTTGTACTCCGATCAATACACCTTATCTGGTGTCAGTAGAATCTCCGAAACCTTTACCTCCCATCACGTACAGCTGACAATCCAGACGGCACACGGCAGAGAGCTAAAATTCAGGATGCAGACAAAACCTACGCTTACAAAAGGGTTTCCTGCAGTGCACCTTATGGATATGGACATACAATTCATGGAAGAAAATTCTATCCATCTGGCTAACACTCGACTGAAAGGAGAGCATCAGGTTCCTCAAATCCTTGTAGGCATTGACCTCTACAGCGCATTTGTTCCTGAAAACACTCCGCCTGTCCAACTCCCAACAGGATTGCGTGCGGCGAGAACGATCTTCGGTTTCGCTGCGTACGGTAGAAGGAACACCGCCGAATATCCGAGCATGATCGAAGACAGCCTTAAGGCATGTAATACAGTAATTTCAGAAAACATGACGGAATCGGATATGATCAAGGCCATGTTCGAACTAGAAGGTTTGGGTATTTCAACGAAGGAGGGCCTGAATGAAGAAGCAACATACTCTTATCTTTCAAAGTATGCGAAATCTATTCGATACGAGAACAACTGCGTTACAGCTCCATTTCCGGTAAAGGAAAACATAATATATCTAACAAGTAACCGTAATATGGCCATGAAAAGGTTAATTGCGCAGATGAAACATCTAAATGCGCATCCAGAACAACGAGAATGGTACGCCAAAATCATGGAACAGTACCTACACGACGATGTCATCGGGGAGGTCAAAGAACCTGTGCCCGAATCTGTGGGAACCTATTAAATGCCCCACTCCGGGGTGTGGAAAGAACACAAGAGCACTCCTTTGAGAGTTGTATTCGACGCATCCTCGAAACAACGGGGTCGACTGTCGTTGAACGATGTACTCTATACAGGAGCCACATTTGTAAACAAAATTCACGATATACTCATAGCGTGTCGAGAGATGCCCATTATTCTGGTTGCAGACGTTCAGGCTGCATTCACACAAATACGAATACAAGAATCCCACCGGGACCTCTGCAGATTCCTTTGGCTCCGAGATCCGAACCGGCCTCCGTTTCATGACAATATCGTTGAATACCGATGGAAGTAGGTTCCTTTTGGCACAACAGCCTCCCCCAGTATACTTAACATGGTGATTTCGGCGTATCTCAACCAGCAAGACACGAAGCTGGCAAATGAGATTCAACGCTATTTGTACGTTGATAACGTGCTGATGACCGCTATTCCCCCGGCAGAGACTATCGAAAAGTACAAAAAATCAAAAGCGCTCTTCGCACAGATTGGGATGAATCTCAGAGCATTCGTGAGTAATTCCGAGGTGGTTAACTTTCACATCAGTGCTATCGACAGAGCACCTTACGAGCCCATGAAGCTACTTGGTGTAAATTATAACCCCGTCACGGACACATTCGCTTTCCAAACGAATTTTCAAGCAACACTAATCACAAAAAGAGATTTCTTAAGTCAACACCACTCTTTTTACGATCCCATGGGCTTCGGAGCTCTTCTACTAATCAAGCAAAAGCATATAATACGGGACCTGCTCGAATCAGCAACAGAGTGGAATTCAAAAGTTGATCCAGAACTGATTGAACAATGGGAGCTCGCTAACCGAGAAATCGACAAAGCCTGCATAAAAATACCACGCTACCTGCTAAAACCACACACGCAACTCAAAGGGAAATCACTCTGGGTATTCGCCGATGCTAGTAACACAGCAATGGCCGTATGTGCCTACATGGCAGACCGTGATTTCCAGGAAGTTTCAGGCCTTCTGAGCGGCAAAACCAAACTCGCTCCTAAGAAACGAAAGCTTTCTACGCCAAAGTTGGAGTTGCTAGCAGTACTACTGGCGTTACGTTTAGCCGAATCCATTTCATCCGCGCTACAAACAGGCGTTTCCCAGATATGCATTGCTAGCGACAGTCTTATAGCGCTGAGTTGGATTCACACCCCACGGAAGCTACCACTATTTGTCACAAACCAGCGTGATCGAATAAGAACAATAATAAACAGGCTTACAGAGCTAGGACACGAAATTCAAATTTATCATGTCCCTGGATCCAAGAATCCTGCAGACACTGGCACTAGAGGAATAACAGGAGAACAGCTTGCTAGCAGCGACTGGATATCAGGCCCACAGTGGCTACTCAATGAGGAACAGCGGAAGGAGCTCACAAATATAGATCTCATCAGCACGCTTCCGTCGGATCTTACAGAAGAGGAAGAAAAAGAGGAACGCTACGAAGTTGCCTTACTAGAGGTTTCTTCCAAAAACAATGTTCCCTACCTAGAGCTGCTACAGTTGACACGCTTCAGTGCTATGTCTAAAGCAGTAAGAGTCATAGCCATTGTCGACAAATTCATCCGTGCTTTAGCCGACCGCGTGCAAAAGAGAAAAGGCATCAAAATTCCTCTGAATACAATTACACAATTTTCTGCAGGGATACAGATCACGACCCAAGACCCATATCATGCAGAAGAAATCTTAATTAGGTATGAACACGACAACGCTAATATCCTTGATCTGCAACGTAGACATCGTGACAAGGAGATCTTCCGCGATGAAAAAGGAATAATCAGGTTACGATCGCGCTTGTAAAACGCAAACCTCCCATATGATACGCGGAATACTATCTATATAGCGCCGCATTCTCAGCTCATGCGCCTTATCCTTTATGATTTGCACAGAGAAAATGGCCACAGTGGGCAAAACCACCTTCTCGCGCTCACTCGACAACGCTTTTGGCTATCACGACCTTCCCAGGTCATCCAGCAGTTGATCAAAAACTGCGCTGTCTGCCAACGCGAGCAAAGCCTCCCTTTCGGTGGCTCAAGCACGCCAATGGCTCAATTACCACCAGACCGCGTACGACGAGCAAAACCTTTTGAAAACACCGGATGTGACCTCATGGGTCCATTTACCCTCAAGGATGACTCTAAGGTCTACGTCTGCTTGTATACATGCCTAACAACTCGAGCAATACACCTAGAGTTGGTTGAAAATTTGTCTGCAGAGGCATTCCTCAGTAGCTTTACACGCTTTATTGCATGAAGAGGTGTGCCAAGTGTTGTTCTCACTGACTGTGGGACAAACTTTAAACTCGCTCAGAAGGTGATTGACGCTCTATTCGCGCACAATCCCACCGCCGAAGAGTCGATAATGAACTACTGTGCAAAACGCAGAATAAGTTGGATTTTTAACCCTCCAGGAGCTCCATGGATGGGAGGTGTTTGGGAGAGACTAATTGCATCCGTAAAACACGCATACCACAAATGCGTGGATCGTAAGAAATTGTCATTTGTAGAAATGGCTACGGTACTTACGCGAATAGAAGCCATCATTAATACACGTCCCCTCACGGCCATTAGCACCACAGATGCCAACACCCTTCCCCTACGCCCGGTAGATTTTTTGCAAGGTAATCTGTGTTACTCGCTACCAAAACTCAGTGGACCACAGGAAGACGAAGATGATCCGTTGTTTGATCCTAACCTCATACAGACGGTTTCTCAGGCCAGGGAAGCTCTAGCATTTGCAGAGCGTACTGCTGACAGGTTCTGGAGGATATGGAACGTAGAATACCTTACTATGCTAAAAGATGTTCACAAAAAACTTTTCAGCCAACAGCAGTACAATACACGGCTAACCCCGGAAGTAGGTGAAATCGTTTTAATAGAGCAGGAGTTAATCCCACGCGAGCACTGGACATTGGGGAAAATCGTGAACATCGTACCTAGCTCTGACGGACTGGTACGCTCAGCTATTGTTCAATTTCCTTACAGAAACACGCTCATTCAGCGTCCTATCTCAAAGCTTTATCCTCTAGAGATCAGATCGATATCGGAAATACCGTATACTAGCGTGTCCGAAGACACAGTCAGCACAGCTAAAAAAAGCGGCGACTCGTCGCTCCTCCGGCCCAGCTGCCAACCGAAGAAAGGCCGTCACGCCTAGCAAAAACAAAGGCGCAAAAGGCTCTCCGCGAACAACTACACAAAGAAAGCGAAGACTCACCAAGCGAAATGGTAGCTCCTCGCTCGAAACAACGTGCACAAAAACCTCACTTTCTCATGCTAGCAAGCGTCGTGATTGCGCTCCTCTTCACGCGAAATTGCACTGCCCACGAAGACAGGGCGCACATCCCATGCTCAGATGGTAGTGTAACGGTAAATCACCAACTATGTTTCGATGAGGTTTGCAAAATTTTTACTTAACACGACTCGCCGCTGCGGTTCACACTGCCTCCCTCACCCACACAGGAATCTGTCATCGTGAAGATCCGATCAAACAGTACATCAGAGATCTCGGCTTGCAGTCCCGCGCCATTTTGTGACCACGTAGCCAACTTCTTATCCAAGGGCTTAATAGCGAATCCACATTGTTGGCCCATAGGAGCGCTAATATCATTTGCAATCGTAGCATACCTAATTACTACTCTTCTAATCCTAATAGTCTGGGCAATTACTCGAAATTCACGAAATCGTCAAACAACAATATCCAGTACAACAAACATAGCTCTCACGCCCATGGAACCTCGCCAAGAAAACGCTCCGTTCACGCTAGCGGCATTTGCACCAGCTATGCTACCACGTACTGAAGCGACAATACTACTGATTTGTATCGCTCTAGTCGCAGGTGTCTTGCCCTGTCAAGACGGGTACATGCGCCACTCAGTAGATCTAACATGCACTGAACATGACGTCTGTATTATGAATTCAGACGCGAAATTATCTTCAACAGCGTCCACCACAAGTTATGCATACTGTTGCACCATGGTAACACCAGTGTAGGCTACATAAAAATCACATGCAAACCCATACGCCTCGAATGCTCAAAAATCTCATTATTCTGGACCAGAGATACAAGATTCGATGTTAGTTACGTAACCAGATGCCGAGGAATGGGTTCATGTACAGGAGACACATGCGAAACGCTGAATCCGCATCAAGTCATACCCGAATTATATGACTCGTTTTCCAATCCAGGTTACACGGCCTGCTCAGTGCAATGCAGTGGTATCAGCTGTCTATGTCTTCTTCCATTCAGGTCGTGTACCTTTTACCGTATCGCGCATATTCCGGTATCACAACAAGAATATGAGGTCTTCAAGTGCGCAACATGGCTCGCTTCAGTCAACCTCGACGTAGCAATAAGCATGTACAATTTCAAAAAGGAAGTTGAGCTATCTCTGCTTTCCTACTACACACAAACATTCTCTAATCTTACCTTCACTGTGATTTCCATACAGAAGCCACATATTGACCTTAGCAAAAGATTCGCGATCAGCTCAGACACAGCTGTTATCTTACCTGATAACTTCCGCTTTCCGATAATGTGTCATTCAAAGGAACAAGCCCAATTCAACTTTTCTTCGTGTGCAAACACACTGTTTTTCGACTGCGACTTAAGTGGGCATATGCCTAGCTGTCACTGCCCACATGGAGAGCTATCAACGCTAATACGCTACCATGATAACCTTTTTGCCGCTGTCATCAGCACGCCTAGCAATATCTCGGGACAGCAATGCACTTATAGCAGAAACTGATGAAAGTGAAATTACCGTTGTAATTTCATCCAGGCAACGCCTTGAAAGCGCTCACCTAAACATCGATATTTTGTGCGAAGTACACACTGGGACGCTGTACGGGTGCTACAGTTGCGAACACGGAAGCCGGACGAACATGCCATGTTACTCGCAAATTCCATCATGGACGATAATAAACTGCGAAAACCACATTTTTTCGATTCAGTGTACACCATACAACACGACATCGACAGTAAAGCTCACATTTGACAAAGCAGTCGTGAAATCAGAATGCTACACCATCTGCGGAAAACGAAACATCTCGGTGAAAATAGACGGGATCTTATACTATCACGCCCCCAATTTAGTGGAAAGCACGTTTCTTTATAATGTCACAAGGGAAATCGCACAAACTGACTGGTTTAGAGACCTACACCTACCGGACCTAGCTCCGCTATGGATAGTCGCTCTTGAAAACTGGAAACTCTCCTTGACCATTATCGGCGTATTTGCAATCACTGTCATACTCACCTACATGTTCGGACCAGTGGTAGTTATAGGTATTCTTAAAACAACGGTTCAAATTGTGTCGCTGCTCATACAACTGACACTCACGGCAATTCAGTGCATTCTCAACCCAGCCGTAAGATATTTACGCCTTCTCCTCACTGGCCTATAGAAGGCCACGAACCGACGAGACAGTAACACGACCCACTAGCCCCACCCTCTTCCAAATTTTAGTCTTCCTCAGCTAATGGCCGACGACATCGACCACGAAATTCAGATGATGCAGCTGGAACACCAAGCAGGCATTGATGCGCTCGTACAGACGGTGAGCATCATGTCAGGTCGTCTCGATTCCATTCTAACTAAGCTCTGTCAGCTGAAAGACGACGTCCAAATACTTCTTGATCGAACTACTCCCAAGTCCAACTGCGTTTTTTGTGCCGTCGGTGAAAACGTGGACGCTCATCACTCCGCCAGATGTCACCGGTATTCTGATCCAGTATCACGTGCAATGAGAGCTTCCGAGCTCCACTTATGCGCGAGATGTCTGCAAGCAGAGCACGGGAAAGACTGCTCAGTGAAATGCAATATTTGCCGTGGTGAACACAATTCAGTCCTCTGCTCTGCCCGCGCAGGACCTTCGCAAAAGAGGCGCAAGACCTAGCCTCACCGCCGACCGCCGAGCTCTACAGTCATATTCGCTCTACTATTATTCGTATCATATTCGTCTTACTACTCGTCGCCTCCCCGTCTTCACAGTATTCCGCTGCCTCGCCTCATCCATCGTCGCTTCCCCTCGCCCCGCACCCCGTCGTCCTCCTCTTCGATACGCCATTTCGTCTCAACGGCCGTCTCCTGTCATCTTATCGCGCCAGTCGTGATTTCGTCGTCACAACGTCATCAACGTCGTCGACTGCGGCTTGTCGCCACTGGGCGCTGCTATCGTTTCGAGCATGGTCGAGCACAACAATATCAACTTGGAGGAAGACGTCGGCAGTAGCGATCTATGTTGTTTTGTTTACCTATGCAAGTATTTTGCCTTAGGGTCGCCGGGAGTGTCGCGTCAGAGATGCACCGGCCCCGCCCTCGAACGGCACTTGTTGCACTGTAGCTTTTGTGTGCGTTCGCAGACCGCAGTAGAGATAAAGCCGTTGTTACCGACGCGAATTGAATCTCCCCTGAACCACACTCTCAACGTGCCAAACGGCACAGCTACAGATGTGGTATAGAAAATATTGAGGAATCGTTGGAAATAAAACACTAGAAACCGTTGATCGACAGCAGAGAAGAAATGGAGATGGCTATGAGCCTTAGAGCCATTTTCATCTCTATGACTCCGTTGTGTTAAAGAGTGACCGCTGAGTATGAATTACTGCCCTCAACAACGCCCCTCCATCTTCGCTTGTTGACGCAGGATACGTGGAGTTTCACCGTTGTGTTATTTAGAAAGGGTAATACGTAGTGCCAGTAGACATAAAGAGTGACATATGGCCCGAAACGTTGTTAGTGGACACTGACATTGAGCTTCCATCGGAAACAGAGAAGTTGAAGCATGGTTTCAGTGGAATGGGTACTCGATGCCGACGAAGCGAGTGGATCCAGCGCTTATAGTTCCTGGAGCGTTTGTGCTTCTATTGGTGTTCCTCATAACAATGATTCTATCGATGCGATTGTTCTACAGACGCGGTGAAATATGTACGTAGTTGAAAGGTCGAGGGCAGTTAAACTGCAAGGGGAAAGTTTTAGCAGCAAGGAGTTCACGCTCCTCCAAGGCGTCATCGCGAAGGCTGTCCGATCGCATCTCTGTCGCTGGTTGCTATGTGATTGTCTTCGTCGCTTTTCTCGTTATTGGAATAAAATGGTAAGCACGATGGAGTTTCTGTGGTTTTTGCAAGGGTATTCAGTTTTCTGTTAACTTTTCTATTTCTAGCTTAGATTACCTGGACATTTGGAGGATATCTACAATATGCCAGCCACTGTTCGAAGACAAAAACTATTCTGTGTACGAGGGTTTGGACAAAATAGTGGATGTACCAGGCGTCGCCAAACTCAACGTTTCATTGAGGTATCGCCTATTTGGCATCGACATTTTGTAGAAAAAAGACTGTCTTTAAGCTGTTCACTTGGACGCAAAATGATGAATTTGATCCGCGTGTTTGTCACCTGGTTTGCTCAGCCATCCGTGCCTCCACCTAATATGTCGGTAGTAAATCTGCGAGTGGAATCGCAAATTGCCAACAATATTCTGAAGGATGCTTGTAGCGAAGGAAACTAGCCCCCGAAGAGCAGAAGCCTCCCTAGCTGTAGGCGTGTTCACAGGTCAACATTAAATAGCCTAGTGTTCAGCATTAGTTGGCATTTTCTATCAGCTACATGCTTTAACAAATTTCAGTTTTTTGAATAAATCCTCATCCATCAACACAGCCTCATGTCAATTAAATGACGGTCCTTTTTTGCAAAATAGAATAAAAAATTAAATTAGAGATCGTGCAAAGTAAACAAACGAGGTTCTTTCAGAGAGGTGCTGATGCGATGTCGTGAACAGCAAACAATATTCAAGGCAGTGGGTGCTGATGCAGCAGTAAATTCTACTACGCTGCTTAAAGAAATTGCATGGCCCATAGTGAAACAGAAAACAGAGGAGCTATTTAATGCAGTTCTTCAGCAAGGTTTCCAGCCTCAAACAATGCAGGTTTGCGTGCAGAATGAGTTTTTAGCTGATGAAGTTTATATTAGTACCTATAAATTATTCTTGGCTTACTCTTATCTAGTTTTTCATAGGCAACATGCATATGAGAAAAAAATAGGGGGTTTGAGTAAAAGCACTGCCGCCGATTCTCGCGTGCACCACGGATGGGTGGTCCTCTGTCTAACATTAATTCAGCGCCCTGGAGGAATGGAGTTGTTGGTCTGGGTCATTACCACACCAACAACTCCATTCCTCCAGGGCGCTGAATTAATGTTAGAAAAGAGTTGTCTCTATTTTTGGCGCTTATCCTACTTGACCAAGGGGTCCAAATTTCTGGTACCATGTCGTCATCTTTTCCGACCCTATGCTAGATCAGGGAAGAAAACAGCTACTTTTATGTCCGTATGTAATGTATTATCAGCCCTGCCTATCTCCGTGTGATATGTATCACCCCAGCGCTGCTTGGTGCTTCCTCCAGCCCCTTTTCTCATACACTTCAAGATTAAAGCCCTCTTTTGGGGACGCTGGATTTTTTGTGGCCATCATCACAGGAAAGCTTAGCTTTGTGTCTTGTTGTGGGACCATTGATGCTATACACGCCGCCCGCCTCCTGGTGGAGAAGCATCGCGAGAGACAGAAGCCGGTGCATATCGTCTTTCTCGACTTGGAGAAGGCCTTCGACCGCGTACCGCGTGAGGTTATATGGTACGCCTTACGACAACACAACGTACCTGAGGAACTCATAGAGTGGGTGCGGATGCCCTATTCTTGCCCAAAGACTAGAGTGCAAGCTGCAGCTGGAACCTCAATGGAGTTTCCCATCTCTGTTGGGGTGCACCAGGGTTCTGCGCTTTCTCCACTCCTCTTTGTTGTCGTCATGGATGCCATTACGAGAGATCTTCAGCAGCCTGTTCCATGGACGCTGCTTTATGCTGATGATGTGATGCTCTCTTGCGAAGACAAAGACGACTTCGAGCGGCAGGTGCAAGCTTGGTGCGATCGTCTGGCGAGGTTCGGACTCAAATTGAACGTCAAGAAGACCGAGTACCTAACGACTGACGTGAACGAGTCCGGCTCCATTAAGATTAACGGTACTGAACTTCCACGCACTTCGGTGTTTAAATACCTGGGATCAGCAATAGCGTCTGAAGGCGGTCTGATGGTTGAAGTGAACTCACGCGTGAGTGCAGCTTGGTGCAAGTGGCGTTCGCCGACTGGCGTGCTCTGCGATAAGAAGATACCAGAGCACCTGAAGTCGAAGATTTAAAGAGCCGTCGTGCGGCCGGTAGCGATGTACGGCGCTGAGTGTTGGCCTGTGACCAAGGAAGTTGAAACACGCCTCAGCGTTATGGAGACGAAGATGCTGCGCTGGACGGCTGGAGTCACGCGCATGGACCGCATTCGAAACGATGCTATTCGGCAGAAGTTCGGTGTCGCGCCGATAGCGGACAAGATGCGCGAAGCTCGCTTGCGATGGTACGGCCACGTTCTGCGTGGGAAAGAAGGCAGCGTCCGCAAGATAGGCCTTGAGTTGGAAGTATCTGGAAAGCGGCCTAGAGGACGCCCGAAGCAGAGTTGGTCCGATACGTTACACGGACATGAAAATAGCGGGTGTCCACCCTGATCAAGCGCAGGATCGGGAAAGGTGGCGTCGTAACATCAGAAGAGCGGACCCCGCGACGAAGCGGGACAAACGCTGAAGAAGAAGAAGAAGATCATCACAGGAAAACTTTGCACAGAATGTTACTTATTCGCGCAACACCGAACTTTTGTAGAATTGCATCATTTCGGATGCGGTCCTGGCGCGTGACTCCTGCCGTCCAACGCAGCATTTTGTCCACATTACGAGGACGTGGCCTTCCGTTTCCTTATCGCTGGCCAGCATTCAGCTCCCTACATTGCTACTGG
Organism: Heligmosomoides polygyrus polygyrus; assembly: GCA_947396885.1. Classification (NCBI taxonomy): domain Eukaryota; kingdom Metazoa; phylum Nematoda; class Chromadorea; order Rhabditida; family Heligmosomidae; genus Heligmosomoides; species Heligmosomoides polygyrus. The sequence continues at coordinate 17,085,210 of OX377205.1, forward strand.
CTAGACAATGGCCCTATAGACCTTTGACATTAAGCGCTCCGACATTTTTCCACAGACCACTCCAATCAAGACCCATCATAGTGCCGTCATACGCTACTGTTGATCCCAGGTACATGAAAACCACTGTGCATAAAAGCAGAAATGATTGCGAGGAATTTGCATATCTCCACTGCGCAGCATTTACAGACCCACAAATCACTAACAAGGAGAGGTTCCCAATTATGGTGAGCTTATGCGATGCTGTGAGTGGAGTCTAGAACCACATTTAGTTTCTGCTGAACGCTTCTTTAAAGACCTGACAAGGAGGGCCGGTGACATTGCCGCCGCATAGGAGCACACCGGAGGCTTTTCAGTTCGAGTCCGAGTGCTGCCTCGGTTTTTGCACGTAATAGTTTGTTGCTCTTACACTTTTTTATGATCACAGGAGTCAGTTTTAGACCACCAATGCATACAACATAAAAACCTCTCTCTTTGCCCCTCCATATGTGCTAGTTTTTCAACTATGCATATCTGTACCCTATCACTTGTCTGTAAATAAAAAGTCTTATATATTATTAAATTGAAAGCCTAAATTCATTATTTCTTTTCCAGTAAACAGGCATGGTATAAACTATAAAACAAGTAAAACACAAGCGCTTGTCACACCAGCAGCATCTTACAAAAGCCAGTGAGGAACAGTCTTCTCCTTGGCAAGGAATTACCACTTTTTCGTTGAACGCGTAGTCTGTGGGTCTAGAAAAGTGTCCTGGATGAGCATCGGTGTAACTTCACTGTTGTCTTACCCCTCACACTCATCATCAGCTGTCCAGTCGACATCCACCTCCTCATCGAAACGCACCTATGAAACCACCTAGATGATACGTGTAGAAATGTGCCGTTTTCATTATACTCCCTCTAACCTGTTCCGCCTCTTCTTCCTGTCAGTCGACATCTCCATAAATGGCGTCCTGGAATAGTCCTTATATGGCGTCCGCAACCGCAATCTCTCTCCTTGTCGGAGAAGTGAAATCCGTTGTGAAGGTGGAAAGTAGTCGGCCGACAACACCTTCAGGTGAGAACGACATTTTTAGTGCACTTATGCACCGATATGGCCCGGTTTCATAATATGCAACCGTAAGATGTGCGTATTTGTGTGGAACTACGGTATCATTGGTGATACGGTATGATATGGTGGTGGTACAGATAAGAATAGTTGAAAAACTAGCGCATGTGAAGGCGCAAATAGAGGGCTTGGTTTGTTCTAAGCAGTGGTGGTCTAAAATTGACTACTGTGATCATAAGAAAGTGTAATAACAACAAATTAATACGTGCAGAAATAGTGGCAACACTCGGGCTCGAGCTGAAAAGCCCGCCGGTGTGCTCTATGAGGTGGCAGTATTACCGGCTGCGTCCCGGCGGCACATCTCGTTGGGTGTCGTAGGAGTTGATAATAGTTGCGCGCACTCTTTCAGGCCTCCTTTTCAGGTCTTTAAAGAAGCGTTCATCAAAAACTAACTGTGGCTCCGGACTCCACTCACAGAGTCCTACATCCTGCCAAAACGGCATCGCAAAAGCTCACCATGAGTTGAGAACCTTTCCTTGTAAGAATTGCTGCTATCTTGCACTATAACATAAGTTTAAGAGTACTTTTGGAGATAAGAAATTATTTTTTTTATGAAATTGCGAGCACTGTATTTTTTGAGAAAGCTGAGCTATAAATTTTGGATTTTTCTAGTTTAGGGTAACGATTCAAGTTCGGCGCTAAAAGCACGCTCCAATGCAATTATGGATCGCACCGGACTTGTGAAGTCCCTTGTGGACGACGACTGCCGCGGTGCATTCCCTTGTCGCGGACATGCCGCGGAAGTGTCCGCAGGAGTATAAGCTCATATTCGTTAGATAACGCGGTTGCAACGGCGACACGATGGCAACGGCAGTTGCAGCATGTGAAAACACGCTGCATTCCTTTTCTAATTATAAACAATATGGTGTTGCTACAAAATATACATTATTCCCTTGCAACCACTGCTAGTGTCAAGGCTCTATTGCTGTCTATCTGTGCTATTGCTTGAAACATTTAGCGCTCTTCACTCTCATACAAGCCCGTTCTCGCTTTATTCGCCACATAGTGACTTATGAAACGCCTTAAAGCATGGGAATGGAGCAAGCCCCATGTTAATAATTGCCTTCACATGACTGAATTATTTTATTCCTTTGCATAGAACGAAGTCGCAAAATGTTAGGTTTGGAAGAAGCCCTCAAGAGTATCAAGCAAAAAAATGTCATATGGTATTTCCCACGAAGCGGTGAAAGTTGTCCACATTTCAACATCATCTTTAGATGGCGCAGTTGGTGAACAGCAGTGAAATAGAAGAAAAACTAAAATCTTGCGAAACCACTGACCCACATAGTGTCCGCAAAATTGCGGAGGAATTCAGTTCACTCAGTCGGTAAGAGCTATAACAGCGTTCTTTTTGTGCTTTGCGTATAGGTAGCCCATGACTTATTAAACAGCCAACCAAAGTTGTTTTCGCTGTTTGTTCTGAACATACCAATGTGTGAAGCTCAATTTTAATAGCACCTTCCAGGTCGCTGGTGAATATTCGAGACGATGTTGAAAAGACAATCAAAAACTCCTCTACGGGTGGCAGCGAAATGAAGCTGCGACTGAAGGCTCTCCAACGTCGTCTCATGAATACAGCAGAGGGTCCTCTGATAAGGACTGTTGACACATTTCTGGTCAGTTTCTTTCAAAACAACTTGCCTGCTTTCAAAACGTCTGCGCATAACATCTTTGTTTTAACGTCGGCTGAAGCAAAATTAAGATGCTAGTTAGCAAGCTTACCAGACACTTTTGCATACGTTGCCTGCTACTCAATTAAGCGAAGGTGTTATGAGTGAGCTGTGTGTAGCAGAGCTGAAAAATCTTAATGGATCAGGAGTTCACGGGCATAGCACAATGGAATTGCATGTTCATGTTAGCCTGACATATTAGGTGAATTCAATATAGGGCGAACTCTCGACGAATGTCTTTTCTTGTTCTGGTCTGCACACTGCTTATGAGAACATCGGAAAGATTCTATGCGAAAATGCATCAAGTCCAACTCAAAACTTGTTGACGTCGGCAGGTAAGCATCGCAATTTTGTAACGCCTTTTCAATTTTACTCTGTCTGACCCGTAAAACCTTTGCTACCATGCAACATTCTACATACAATTCCGCAGATGAGCATGGCTGAGATCGCATTAACAAGTCAAAACAGTTGTCTTCTTCAACTTCACCCAGCCGAAGTTTATGCAGTAGCTGGTTTCGTGAAGCAGAGTTTCATTGCTGCCAAATGTGGATCTACGGCATTTGAACGTATACGTGCTGGCAGTTCGAGTTCGCGTACTCAGATGAATTCCCTGCCTCCGCTCAAATCTACTGCTCTCTGGATGGAATCAAATCTGCAGTTGTCCAGGTCTAACGTCAAATATTATGCTGAAGCACTCACCTGTCACTCTATGCCATAGAGAAACCATGATTATTTGATATTCGCTGGTGAACTAAATAAGGTTACTTGTTACAACGATGTTTGTTACAATCATAACTCTAGAGACAGGCGGGACACCGCGGGAAGTAACTACGTCGTTATACCACCAGTCCCTCCTGGCGCTAGAGTTTTGATGGCAAGAAGCGCTATTACTGCTTACAGCCCGATACCAGACACGTGGGGCTAATCCGTTTATATTGACAATCTGATTATTCATTTGTTCATGAGTGGCATCTCCGTCTATCCAGTTATGCTTTGCGATTTGTAACAATTAATCATAGTTTCTGGATACTACTATTTTCACTAGTATTATCTCTTGCAGGACTAGTTGGAAGTTGGTTTGCTCCAGCATCTGTGGTAGCAGTTCTGTCAGGACTTCACGGCATGTGCTCAGTATCAAATCTTCTCTGCATTTACGTACACTATCGCTTCACTAGAAGACGAAGGAGAAAGAGGCAAAAAACCGACGACGACAGTTCAAGATCGTTGGAAACTATATGAATTGTCCTTATCCAGACATTGAATCTCAGCGAAAAAATTCTTAATTCATGCTCCATATCATCATTATATTAAATAAAGTATTTTGCTTTTTTAGACATCTGTTCCGAACAACTATAGGTGCAGAGAAACAGCTTTCTTATGATTCGGGTTGAGTTTCGCTCGTACAGTTATGCTGATCACCTCTTCAGAACAACAACAAAGTTTAAACCTTGTCTGGAATAACGTATACAACCTTGATTTTTGAGAAACTTTCATCTTCCACAATAATGCGTGGAAGTAGAAAGTAACGCACAACCAAAAGGAGAATGGAGCTAACTGTAGCAAGAAAGAGTCCATCACGTGATAACCGATTTTAAATTATCTGCCAGCCTACTAGCCTGAAAGACTCTTATAAGTAAGTATACCTACTTGCTTCACTTTGATGTCTCATGGTCCATCAGAGGGAGTTGTCTAAGCGGGGACCACAACTCTTCCTCTCCGCCCGATTTCTGGCAACTTGCATGCAGTGATGTAGACCGTATTTGCTAAACGACCTCGAGAATGTGTCTACGAATCCAGTCTTCCCAGCGCCCTTTTCTTGTTCCTTGAAACCATCTAGTAACTCATAGTTCCATTCTTTTCGTCGAAGTAAGTGGTCCTAGTAGTGTTTCGACTTCTTCATGTACTGGCACCACAAAACGCGACTTATTGTTCATACCTGAACTTCGTAACCAAAGCAGCCATTGTTGTCACGGATTCGTCTTTAGAAGACATCTTTCCAATGCGCGATGAGTCTACGGCATTAGAGAAGATGTTGCCTTTTGTGAGCCCAGCCTTGCTGTGCAGCACGCAGTATACCGAGCCGCAGAGGTCAGGCTCTGTTACGCGTCAGTCACTTCTCGAATCGAATTGAAAGATTTAGATTCTATTTTAAATTTAGATCATTCAACATTTGTTAAGTTTGTCATACGTGTATTATATATGTTTTTCTTTATCAGCAGCAATAAACCATTAACGCGATTGTTTCACAAGCGTAAAAATCTAAACTTCTGGAGTCGATAGATCTATCGAGATCGGTTTCATCATAGCCTTAACCGTGCTGTGCGTGGGGTTCCCTCCGGCTGATATAAAATCCAGAAATTTGTCGGAGCACTATTTCTGTACCACTTTAGATTTGTGAGCGGGCGCAGTATCCTGCTGATAAGTGAAGTCGTCATTTTTAAAGTGGAGATATGCACACGAATGAAGTTCGTTTTTTTAGAATGTTCTCTAGATAGTCCTGACTGTTGATTTTGATTCTGCTTTCCACAAAAACAAGCGATGTTTTCCAATTCTATTATTCCTTCAAAAACCATGATGGTCTTCCGACATTCTTTGGTGCTACTCTTCCGTTTCACTTTGCTTCTATGTTTTGCTCATCTGTTGCTTGATGGCTTAAAAAACTGATCAGTAGTGAAGAGGACTCGCCAGTGAACACAGTCCATCGGTAGCGTGCTGCGCCAAAACGTTACAGGAACGTTCTGCATCATTTTAACGTTGCTATCTTCATAAAATCAGTCAAAAGCTGCGTCTTTTGAATATCGTACGCTCACATTCCAAAATGTTTCATAAATCGTCTAAAGGAACGCTTGAAACTTTCGTCTTCACGAGGAAGCTCTCTCACGGACCTCCGTGATCTGCGGTGAGCTCTCTCTCGATTTCTCTTGACGACCTCGGAAGTAGACGCGGTCTTCAGTCTATCTGGTTTCGGCATGCTGTCCGTCGTTCCTGTCTCCTTCTGTCGATTTTGGGTGCTGGAAGCTGTGCATTTCGAAGTGCTCTGCCTAAAACTATGTCCGCTGCAGGTACTTCCTTGACGCGCAGTTTCTCCATAGCTGTGCTTTTTGCAAAAGCCATCTTGAACCAGAGAACATTCAAGAAAACTGGTATAAAAGAAGGTAAGAGAGAAGCAACAGTGTCACATGTTGTGTGAAGTGGATTGTTCTATATAATGAGTCTGAAACAGGAGAGGGAGCAATGCTCAGAAGAGGGGGTGGCCCGTCAGTACTCAAACACTAGTATGAGGTTGCGTGGGATTTTTCATGTGTAAGACGAGTTTCTACCAGTTTAGTTCGCACGAGACGTAGCGTTTGACCTAAGTCCTTCTTGTTGAAACCTGCATTGCACGTACATACGCCTCAGGGTGTGTACAATGTAGGAAATTCCACGTCACCATATCTGACTGCTACGTTTTGCTAGGTGGAAGCCCATGGGCTGCCCTCTCTTCCGCGCATTTCACCAAGAAGACTCCAAGAACTTTTGCCTCACCGACCACTCATGGAGATTCATGATGTTGACCTCTGCGACTGTTTGAGAAACGGGCGATCTATTTTTCAATGCTGTGTTCGATTGACTCCTTACTTATCTCTCCTTGTTTTTACTTGCGCTTCTTGTATGCAGTGCGTTTCAAAAGTATAAGGCCACCCATAATTTTGTAAATTTTGCTTTCTTTACGACATTTGCTTCCACTGAATTTGCCGTGGTCGAAAACTATACCTCTCTTGAATATAAAATTTTTTAAGATGAAAAATCATTGGTTTTCCACTGTTTCGGAAGTATAAGGCCACTAAAGGTGCTGGTTTGTTATACCTACAGCTTTTCGCTCTATTAAATCAAAACTGTTCTACATTGACCTTGCTATTATCCATTATCCTAATACCAGCATAACGCTTGGTACCCGGCCGTCCGTCGACGAACAAGCTCAAGTTCGAGCTCTATATCATGCAGGGTAATCCACTCGTGAAATCGCTGCCCAACTTCGTCGCTCCAGATGCGCTGTATCCAACTATCTGAAAGATCCTATTGGCCATGGAAGGAAACCAGTGCCTTGAAGACCTGATGTGCTTTCTGGACAAGATGTTCGACATATTCAACGACTTTTCTCGAACTCAACGGCTTCGATCGGCCAAGTTAAGGCGGACTTATCGTAGGATGCATCGCGGGCGACCATTTGGAGATCAGCGAGACGGAGCGGCAACTTGTACGTGAGTCAATGAAAAGGGCTCTAAGGCTGACTGATCGCCACACGGCTTTGCGCGTAGAAATATCAAGACTGAACGGAACACGGTACACCATTTTTTCACTATGAAAATAATCCGACTTGAACGAGTCCAGTGCTTCAGATAGTCTTCTCCGACGAAACGAAATTCAGTTTGTACGATTCTGATTGATCTCACTGCTACTGGCGAGATCTGCGGAAGGATACGCTCGTCTTCAACAAACGCAATTTCGGTGGTGGCTCCCTCCCAGATGGTCTGGGGAGCCTTCCGTAGCTCTGATGTTGTTCGGTTTGCATTTACCACAAGTGGAATGAACTCGCAGGACTATCCGAATATTCTTCATGATAAACTACCACCATTTCCTCGCGAACATCATGCACGGGAATTCACTTTCATGCAAGATAATGCCTCGATACATGCCAGTAGATCAACACCAAAAATATCTGCTTGCTAGGCTGGCCAGCTTGTTCAACGGACCTGAACCCGATTGAGAACATCTGGAAAATCATTGTGCAGCAGATATATGCCAACGGAAAGCAATTCTACAACGTCGAGGAACTGCGCAGAGCGATCGAGGCGACGTGGAACCATTTCGACCTTGATATCCTGAACAACTTGGCTTAGGGTATGCCAGACAAAATTTTTGAACTTATTTCCAATCACCGCGGACCTGTCAATTACTAAGTTATATGTGCATTTGCAACTGCTGGTTATTGATTGTAATAAATTTGAAGTGTCTCTGTGGTGGCCTTATACTTTTGAAACAGTGGAAAACCTATGATTTCTTCTTCAAAAGGTTTGTATCCAAGGAAGGTTTCTGATTCATTTTCAGGTGTGGTTTTCGCCCCACGGCGAATTCAGCGGAAAAAGCCGCTTACCGCGAAATGTCGTAAAAGAGCAACATTTACAAAATTAGGAGTGCCCTTATACTTTTGAAACACACTGTAGAATACTTATGTACATACAACACCTGATACATGAATGCAAAACATGCACTGCAACTGTAACTGTTGTTAGAGAAGAGCGGGTTAAACCAGACATCATACATTCTTAGCTTATCACCCGCCAACTCGTTGGCTACACTCTGCAGGGTAGCTATTGTTGTTGCTTACGGGAAGTCGACTTCTCTGTCGCAAACTGAAATGGTGAACCACACATGACATGCTTGGCTGAATCAGGAAATAACTCATTCATTTCGCATTTCTGAGCAACTCGTTGTCGCTGGACTGCCACCAGCATCGCGAATCCGCACATGTCTTCCTATTTAAAAACGCTTCGCAATGCGCGTTAGGGGTAGCATGCGACCTTCTACAATGCAATTGAATGCTTTACGAAATCCCCAGGTGGCATAAAATTGAATACGCTGTGCTAGACGAAACGAAAAAGAAGCATACTTTGCCCCTGTCAGGACATTGTCCGACGATGTCGAGACACTTTTTTGCCGCCTAGGGCTGTATCCGACGATATCATCGGACACCATCATTAAAATTGTTCATGGAAAGTTATCAATCACTTAATAGCGCAATAATAGTAACTGAGTCCACGAATATCTACGGTCAACATGGTCTATGCTAAACTTCATTGATTAATGTTTTATTCATATCTAACGAATACTGCAAGAAACGACGCCATGGGATACCGTTTTAAAAATATTTCGTTGGCAGTTTTTGATTACTTGATGCTATAATATTACAAACACAGTTTACTGGTATCTACACCAAACATTGCCCTCAAGAATCTTCTTTGGTTACTGTTATACTCATATCTATCTCGCGTATCATATTTCGCGTACATGATAGGCCGGAAAATAGAGTGCGCTCCGTGACACATTGTCGTGGGACATTAACGCACGCCGTTAGAGGGTTAAAAAACTTACCTACGAGAAATTTTTATGGGTGGATATCAAAGATGCCGTGAGTTTACGCGGGCTCAACGCTGTCATTGTCATCAGTTCTCTGTGATCTGTGACGACACGTTGCTGCGTATGATACGGTAAAGCTCATGGCCCCGTTCAGAAAATCACCGTAGAGGAGACAGACGCAGCTCTGAAGAAGACGAAGCCTGGCAAGGCAACCGCCCCGATGATTTGGCGATTGGCTTGTGGAAGTCGAAATCTTGAAAACCAGCGAAGTGGCTGACGACGTTTTTCAATCAGGTTATTGCGGACAAGAAAGTGCCCGATATTTGTCAGAGAGGCACGACGAGTCCGATTTGGAAAAAGAAGGGCAGACCGGAAAACTGCACAAAGTACCGCTCAATTCGATTGTTTTCTTACAGTTAGGAGATGTTCGAGCGTATTGTCGACGGCTGCATTCGTGATATTGTCCAGCCTTCTTCCAACCAGTGCGGCTTCTACATGGTTATGGAACAGTTGATGCCATACCCGTTGTTCGTCTTCTGATAGAAAAAACGCCGCGAGAAACAGAAGCTGGTGCATCTTGCCTTCCTCGATTTGCAGAAGGCCTTTGATCGCGCATCGTGTGGAGTGATACGATATGCCTTACGAGAGCACGAGAGCCCTCTAACAGCTTATAGTGTGTGTACGAATACTGCATTTTTGTTCAAAGAGTAGAAGGGACAAGCCGAAGAAGGTATGTCGATGGAATTTCCCATCTTTGTCGGCAGGTACAAGCTTGATGCGATCGCTTAAGGAGATTTGGGCTCAAACTCAATGTCAAAAAGTCCGAGTACCTGACGACTGAGGAAAATGGGTCTCGTTCCACTAAGGTGAACAGTAGTGAGCTACCACGGGCTTTCAAGTACCAGCGATCAGCAATCGCGCCAGATGGTAGTGCTCCCCTTGAAGTGAACTTACGCGCGAATACAGCTTGGTCCACGTCGCGCTCTCTGACAGGAGTGCCCTGTGACAAAAAGATACCAGAGCGCCTAATGTCTAAGATCTGCAGAGCAGTCGTCCGACCTGTAGCTATTTACGGAGCTGAATGCTGGCCCATCACTAAAGAAATTGAAGGGCGCCTCAGCGTAATGGAAACGAAGATGCTGCGGTGGACGGCCGGAGTTGGATCGAGTATGCTACGACTTCATATGGCAGAGGTTCGTGTCACCCCGATATTTGATAAAATGCGTGAAGCACGTCTGCGATGGTACGGCCACGTTCTGCGCGCAAAACGTGACACCATCCGGAAGACTGGTCTTAACCTTGATGTGCCCGGTAGGCGGCCACGAGGTCGACCAAAATAACGGTTGCTTGATACACTGCATCAGGGGCCGGATTCATGAACGATTTACCGGCGGGTAAGTGCAAGATTTACCCCCACCCCCAACTTACGCGCGATTCATGAACGCGCAGCGGGGAAAATCGGGGTAAGTGTCGAGGTAAATGCAAGAGGTAGACATCGGAAGCAAATATGTGTGATGTTCGATTCGAGTTTGCTCACAAATTAATCTGTGGAGAAGAGGAAAAACCTCCACAACCGGCTCACGAGCACGCTAAACACTGCAATTACCGTCATAAGCGACGACGGATTGCCACCTATAGCTATAAATCCGCATAGCTATCCTACTATTTCCCGACCAACGTTTACGATGTTATCCCTTGATCTTTACAATACCGCTAGCGCCGCACGGTCAAAAGTGGGCGAAAAAACGCCAACATAGCGTCGCAAAGCGTCGCATGCTCATAACTCCTTCAGTTTTAGGTTTCTTGAATAAAGGTTGGTACCGTTCGATTCGCCTCTTCGAGATCTACACAAACATTTGTAAAACTTTACCGGAACACCCGTATTTTCGCCGTGGGTGGTCTAAAATTGGCTGGACGGGCGATTAGAGCAGCTTATTTCCCAGGATATGCGTCCTTTCGGAGTATCTCAAAGATGGCGTACGTCGCCAGTGCTCTGCCATGCCGGGAATGCCCCGAGAGTGCGCCGTGCACAATGCACACAGAACCTAACCAATCAATCGAGTGGGCGAGCGCATGTTCCCTGCGCTTCTATCTTCTCTTACTGGGAAATGCGGAATTCTCAATACTATTTCGAACCGTTTTGAGAAGGTTCTCAGAAATTTCTAGTCACCACACTCAGGATTAGCTCCAATCTGTCCCAGCGAAATTTTGGTGTGCGCCGTGTACAATGCGGACGAAGAAGGAAGTTCCAATCGAGGAGCGCAGCTTGTAAACTGAGCGTTTGGAGAGTTTTGTCGGAAATTTGCAGCCGCTCTAGCCAGGAGTTGCTCTAAGGCTCTCCAGCTAGAATTTGGAGTGCACCGTGAACAATGAATAGAGAATCGAACCTTTCAATCGAGGGGGGGAGACAACTTGTAGACTGATCGTTTGGGCAGTTTTATCAGGAATTTCTTGGCGCCCTACTCAGGAATTGCCCCAAGGCTGTCCAGCGAGCCTTTGGAGTGCGCCGTGAACAATGCATACAGATTCGCACCCTTTAATCGAGAGGGGCGACCGCTCGCAAATTGCACGCGCGGGCGTGTTCGAAGCGCAATAGCTCTGTCAGGTTCGAATCGTTTCGGCTGCAACTTGTGGTTCCTGTAGGCAGTCGAGCGGTCTGTTAGTACGCCAAAGTAGAATGGTTTAGCTTAGAAGGGGCAATGTTAGAGCGGTGCGAAAATGCAGGTGAGGCTTGCGTGACGCATTTTTTTCCCGATTTACGTGGACCACTGCGAGAGGACGCGGGGAGCTAACGGCTTCAGAATGCGTATGCGAACAGAGCACTTAAGGTACTTTACGGTTACGTGCTCAGAAGTTCTCACCTGCCTAAACTGCTTTAGCTCCATCTGCCGTTTTAGGGCAGCGGACTTAGCGGTTGAAGTTTCCTCCCCTCTTACTCGCTCATATTTGGGTTTTCGACACTCCCCATAACACCTTTCTGTTCTGCTTGAACATCTCTATCGAATGCTATCAATTTCGACCGTTTTGGCAATATCGATTTTTTGACAATATCCCATCGAGGACGTAAGTGCGCTAGGCCGAGCTGCGCGGATGATGACGTCACCGAAACCGATATTTTCGAAATTATCCAAATTTCCTCGTGCAAACTGCGTCTAAAATCGTCTAGGGGTTATTTGGGGCGCTGATTACGAATCCGACGTCCGTTTTTGAGAATTCCGTCGACTTCGGTAGGTTTTTGATTTTCTTCTGGATAATTGAGGGTAGACGGGTCAGGATCATCGATTTTGCTCAAAATTCGTATAGGGCCGAGGACTTATTCGGGGTGCCGAACACGATGCCGAAGAACATTTGGACGAATCGGCAGGTCATACCGATAATTGAGAGTGATAGGTGATCCTCACCCGACCACCCTAAAACGGGAAGTAACCTGCTGAAGTCGGCGGAGTTTTCAAAAACGAACGTTAGATCCGTAATCAGCGCCCCAATTAACCCCTAGATGATTTTCGACGAAGTTTGCACGAGGAAATTTGGCCACTTTCGAAAATACCGGTTTTCGATGACGTCATCGTCCGCGTAGCTCGGCCTAGAGCGCCCACGTCCTCGATATTGTCAAAAATCGATTTTTTTTGGAATTTGGTCGAGAGTGACACCATTCGAAAGAGCTTTTCGTTATGAAGAAAACGGTGTTACTGGGGAGTGTCGAAAACCCAAATGTGGGCGAGTAAGAGTGCAGGAAACTTCAACTGCTAAGTCCGCCGCCCTAAAACGGCAGATGGGGCTGAGGCAATTTAGGGAGCTGACAAGTTCTGAGTCCGTCATCGCAAAGTACCTTAAGTGTTCTGTTCGCATACGCATTTTGAGACCGTTAGCTTGTCGCGTCTTCTCGCAGTGGTTCACCAAAATCAAAAAAAAAACCCTAAAAGCCTCACCTGCATATTCGCTCCGCTGTAACATTGCTCCCTCCTAAGGTAAGCCATTCTACTTTAGCATACTAATATACCGTTCTACTGCCTACAATACCCAGAAGTTGCAGCCGAAACGATTCGAACTCGACAAAGTTATTGTGTTTCGAACACGCCCGCGCGTGCAATTTAGCGCAACAACGGTAAATGTTCTCCGCGCTGTGGCTCGCCCAGATTACAGTTTTCCCAGTCTAAATGACATCATTCAATTCAGCATGAAAAGCTCTATCGAACGGTATCAAGCATGGCCCAACTCGAAGACATCGTTTTTTCGATGACGTCATCGTCCACCTGCTGCGGCCTCGAGCGGCCTCGTCCTCATGCGAATCTGCCAAAAAATCGATGTTTCCAAAATCGGTCGAAATTGATACCATTCGATAGTGCTTTTCAAGCGGAACAGAACGGTGCCATTGCGAGTATCGAAGACTAAAATCTGGGCGAGTAAGAGCGCAAGAAGTTCTAATCGCTAGCTTTCGCCGCTCTAAAACGGCAGCTGATGCTAAGGCAGCTTAGGAAGCTGAGAAGCTATGAGCACGTCTTCGTAAAGTACTTTAATCGCTCTGTTCGCGTACGCATTTTAAGGCCGTTAGCTTGCCGCGTCTTCTCACAGATGTCGACTGAAATCCGAAAAAATCGTGTTACACAATGCTAACCTGCATATTTGCGCCCCTGTAACTTTACCTAATCATAAGGTACACCGTTCCACTTTAGCGTACTACTACAACGTTTAACTGCCTACAAGAACCATGAGTTGCAGCCGAAACGATTCGGACATGACAGAGTTATTGCGCTTCGAACACGGCCGCACGTGCAATTTGCAAGCGGTCCCAATCCCATATGCATTGTGCACGGCGCACTCCAAAAGCTCGCTGGACAGTCTTGGAGCAATTTCTGAGTAGTTCGGCCGCTAGTTTATGATAAAACTTCTCAGACGCTCACTCTTCAAGCTGTCCCCCCCCCCCCGCCCTCGATTGATAGGTTCGATTCTGTATGCATTGTTCATGGCGCACTCCAAAGGCTCGCTGGACAGCCTTGGAGCAATTCCTGAGTAGGGCGCCAAGAAATTTCTGATAAAACTGCCCAAACGATCAGTCTACAAGCTGTCCCCCCCAATTGAAAGGTTCGATTCTCTATTCATTGTTCACGGCGCACTCCAAATTCTAGCTGGACAGCCTTAGAGCAACTCCTGACTAGGGCGGCTGCAAATTTCTGATAAAACTCCCCAAACGCTCAGTCTACAAGCTGTCCCCCCCCCCTCGATTGAAAGGTTCGATTCTCTGTGCATGTTCACGGCGCACACCAAAGTTTCGCTGGAACAGATTGGAGCTAATCCAGAGTGGGGTGGCGGTGAATTTCTGATAGCATTCTGCAAACGGCTCGAAATAGTCTTGAAAACGTCGCGGTTCCCAGTGAGAGAAGATAGAAGCGCAGGGGACATGCGCTCGCCCACTCGATTGATTGGTTAGGTTCTGTGTGCATTGTGCACGGCGCACTCTCGGGGCATGGCAGAGCACTGGCGACGTACGCCATCTTTGAGATACTCCGAAAGCACACATATCCTGGGAAACAAGCTGCTCTAATCGCCCGTCCAGCCAATTTTAGACCACCCACGGCGAAAATACGGGCGTACCGGTAAAGTTTTACACATGTTTGTATAGATCTCGAAGAGGCGAATCGAATGGTACCAACCTCTATTCAAGAAACCTAAAACTGAAGGAGTTATGAGCGTGCGACGCTTTGCGACGCTTTGTTGGCGTTTTTTCGCCCACTTTTGACCGTGCGGCGCGAGCGGTATTGTATTTTTGTATGGCAAATATGAAGCTATGGCCTTGAGGTCAACCAGCGCAGAAAGCAGGAGGTTCGGGTTCAAGTCCCGCCGAGCGCAAGAATTTCGTCCTCAAACCAGCGTTTCAGTATTGCCTTATGACGTTGGTAAAAGGCACTGTGGCTTGAACAGGAGCGAAGATCATCACCTACTGTGCTTTTCCAGACGCCTAATTGCTTTCCACGCCGACAACAACTCATCCAGAATATTGATATCGTCTACGCATAATGACGAGGTAATCTTGGTCGCATCCCACTTCATTATTCATTTGTTTATCGTCGCCTACACATCCCTCCGCGGTTCAGAGACTTAGAACCTCATTCGAATCCATCGCGAACCCCCCTTTTTAGCCTTGCACGCTGTGTTTCTCCTGCATCTGTTAAGTCTCTAATTCCACTAGAAGCTCTCCAATGACACTAACGGAAAGCCGAGGAGAGTTGATGAAGGGTACATACATCAACCAGTTACCGCTAGTTATCCAAGAGGTGTGGGGTCTGGCGTTATCATGATGGAACATCACGACTTGTGATAGGCCAGCTCAGGGCATTTCTTTCTTGATCTCTTCGTTCAATCTCGATGATTCACGACAAAAGACATACAAGTCGACAGTTTGTTTTCTTTTAACCAGCTCGAAGTAGACTACACCCTCGCATCTGTTTATACGTTTGATGAGGCGGATTTTTTCACTTCGCGGGGAACCCAAACATCCTGTTTGTTCACGTAGCTAAGCCGTTGAGGGTGCAAGTAAACGGCTGAATTCGATAGGTCGAACTTCCCTGCCATCTCTCGGCTTGCTCGCCGGTTAGCTTCGATCAACTCCTTTACTTTGTCGTCATCAGTAGTGATTTTGCGACCAGAATGTGGTGCGTCTTCCACACTAAATTTCCTAAGCGAAAGCGAGCAAATCAACGCTGGCACCGTCGTTCAGTAATTCACCCTCGCCATAAACTTCACTCAATTTCTTCAAAGACTGCACCATTTTATTGTCTTTTCGGAAGTAAAACAATAACAAAAAATATGTCGATAATGCGTCTCTGTCTCTTTGATTGTCCACTTTTATCTTAATTTTTTACCAACCTGTTTTCGCTAATGATGATCAGTTGTTGAGGGAAGCTAGTCTAAAGTCTAACCTTTAAAATATTATATTGGGTTGATCGAAAAGACTTGCAACACTTTACGCTACTGCCTTTTAAATATGTTAAAGTTCTTACAGTACTGATCTTGTGTGGTGACGTCACAGTACATTTTTGAAGCTTCCCCAAGCATACTACATAAGGCCGCTTCGAGTAGGAATACAGCAGCAATGTCAACGATAAGCAGCAGCATCCTATGACCTATGGTCTACCACGAATTTCTGCAAGGCCATTCCGCAAGGGCTTCAGCCTCCAACATCTGCGCTGCATTCAAGGAGGAAGTAATTCACTATTCCACAGTGGCCCGTCGCTATCAGCGCTTCAAGGCTGGAGCTATCTCTCTCGAAGGTCGACCTCGTTCCGGACGCCCCTCTGTTGGACTCAGAAGGCATGCTTCACTGGGAGTTGCTGGAGAGTGAGACCACAGTCACAGCATCTGTCTACGCTACCCAGCTCCAGAGCTTGGCCGACGCCATGCGCCAAAAACGTCCAGAACGGGAAAATGTCCACCCCTGCACGACAACGCGCGTCTTCATGTTGCAAAAGTGTGTCACGAGAAAATCCAAGTGTTAGGCTGTGAAGTTCTGCCCCATCCGTCGTACTCTCCAGACCTCGCCATTTCTGACTGCCACCTGTTCAGAGCTCTGAAGCAGCATCTTCGAGGTAGAGAGTTTGATGATCGACGTCAACTGGAAATGCAGGTTTCCGAAATTCTTCTCGTCACAGCCCTAGAAATCCTGGTGGAAAGGAATTGAAAGGCTGCCTGAAAGATGGGGCGGAATCTTAGAGTTGAATGGGGAATACATCGTGAACTGATTTTTTGCTTTAGCAAATAGGTACAAATTTGAATATTGTTGCGCTAGCGCTGCAAGACTTTTCGATCAACCCATTACAACAATGAAAGCCACGAAATCACTACTACATAAAAATAAGCAGGTCGAGTCATCTATTATAAAAAATTACATTAATTATCGAAGAAAACAGTATTAAGGTTTAAGGTGTAGTGCGCGGCGCATCCTAAAGAAGTTGCTTAAGGCCTCAATGTCAAGGAAAGAGAGCCTAACTGCTTCACGCGTATGCCTGCGCCTGGAATCCAGTATCATAACCAACTCTGGTTGTTTAGAAGAAGAACGCCGATGGCCGTCTTGCCGGCCGACAATTTAGAGCCGCCTTGTTTATTGCTGGGGTTTATTTGGTTTCCTTGGAGTGAGTGGAGCGAGTCGGATGCTGAACTCGTCGCCAACACGTGCGGTGGAAACCAAGTCGCGACAGCAATAACAAAGGAACGGCGACACACGCGGGACAAAGTTAGCGCCGACGTGGGCGCGGCTGGTTGTCGGTTCCCATGCCTGAGGCCAAACGAGTCCTCGTCGTCGAAAGCTCTCGAATTCCGACTTCTGATGACTGGAGTCTGCACCGCAGTTCCGCGCTTCACTTCGCTTCAGTGACTTCGGAGGTTAATGATGTAATGGGGTTCCCCTGCCTAGCCAACGCAGAAGTCAACGGTTGGACTTGATTCAGCTCACTTCGGCTGCGACTCCTTCCTGTTGTTTTCCATTTTTCCTTCAAATGGACTTTGTCGCTTGTTTATTGCAGTGAGAAACTTCTTTTCCGTAAAGGAACGTTTCCATTTCTTGAAGATTCTTGAAAATCTCGCGATTACAACTTCTTCATCGGAAAGAATAATTACGCTTCACAGCATTTACTTCTTTTGCGTTGCCGGATAACTTTTCAAAAACATAAAAGAATAGCATCGGATTTTTGTCGAATCCTTAAGGGAAACTCAAACTCAAATGTCGCATGTTCATAGTGAGGGTCGAGCTCAGCAAACAGTCGAAGCAGACTCAGGTCCATCTGACATAGATGGCCCAGTGGTAGAGGTTCGGATTCATAAGCTTCATGTCGGATTAGGATTTCAACGCGCTTTCACTGTTCCGCTTTTTTACGCTTCCATAGAGTTTTCAAAAAATGGTATGAAATCTACACGTCTTCAAGACCAGAGTGCGTCGGTCCGATTAGAGCAATTCCTAAGTAGGACGGCTGGGAATTTGATATAAAATTATTCAAATACTTCGAAACAGTTCTGAAAGCTTAACATTTTCCGGTAAGGGAAGTTACAAGCGCAGTGAACATGCCATCGCCCACTCGACTGATAGGCACGACCCTATGTGCATGTTCATGGCTCACTCCAAAAGCTCGTCGGACAGATTGGACCAAACTCTAGATAGGACGGCTGGAATTTTTTTATAAAATACTTCAAACACTTCGAAATAGTATTGAATGCTTTACATTTTCCAGCAGGGGAATATAGAAGTGCAGTGGACATGTTTTTGCTCGCCCGATTGATATGTTCGATTCCGTATGCATTGTTCACGGCGCACTCTAGGAGCATTCCTGGCATGTCAGAGCACTGGGAACCCATCACCATGCTTGAGAAACTCCGATAGCCTGCATATCCAAGAAAATAAGGTGCTCCAATCGCAAAAGGCCCTCTCTGCTACCTCTTATAATCTACCAACCTTCTGCATCACCTGTCGTCCCGTTGATCATCGACTTGCTCGAGAGTCTCCATTCGTCCCTGTCGCGTGTCAGAGTGCTCCAATGGATCCTCCTCATTCCACGGACCCGAAGAGCGTCATATCGGTCGTTCTGGGCCTTCATGAAGAAGTCCGACCAACGCAATGCTGGACGTCCTGGTGTTCTCGAGACATCCCGAATGCGGTCGGTGGCAGGCTGTTATGCGCTAGAAAACTTAGAGCTGTTGCATTTCCTCCACTCCGTAGGGCGAAAAACTTCGAATCTAGCCTAGGGGGTTATTTCGGTTACATAGATCAAAAATCTGACATCCATTTTTACGATTTCGATGGCTTACGGTAGAATACGGCAGGCCTGAGTGAGGAATGGTGTTGGAATCAGGATCACCGATTTCGGACTGATGAGTACAACACCCCTCCTGCCTTTTGGTTTTTGGGCGGAACAAACGCAAAAAAACGCAATTTTCCCGTCATAATTCCCTTCAAAGTGGCCTATTCAAAAATAGGTGTTATTATGGGAATCTGATGTGAGTGATCCAACCATCGATGCAGGTATTAGCTAGTCGTTTTAGAACGATATAGTATGGCCGGGCGCGTGTAGCGCAGTCGGAGGAGGCGCGACTGCCGCGTGCACTTGATACCAGGTTCCTGGTTCGGATTTCCCGCCCAGGCGAACCAAGCCTTCCATCCCTCAGGGGTCGGTGAATTGGTACCAGACGCATTCATGTCGCCTCCACGACATCTCGTAGAAGTTGAATGCGCTGGCGCATCCCAGAAGAGATTGAGTAACGCCGTCCTTAATCCTTATCCTTATCCTTATAATTTGACGACCTATAAACCCTGATGGTGGCGGTCCTCCTATCGCTCGAGATAATTGCACCGACAGGGTTCAGGTTTCATAGATTCCAAATCTATTTTTTTAATCACAGTATGGTATGTACCTACATCATTGGATGGATCGCCCATATTGGATTTTAATGGTAACGTTTGTTTTTGGAAAAGCCCCATTCGAAGAGAGTGATGGTGCGAGCGAAACCTCCCGTTTTTTGCGTTTGTTCCGCCCAAAAACCAGAAGACAGGAGCGATGTTGAATTGAAAGTGCTGACAACGAATGTGTGTCGCTCTCAAAATTATGGTAGGTAACGGTACCTATAGCGGTAGCGACACCCGCTGCTCTTTCTGAACCACATTAGGGCCACGGTTTGCCACAAAACAGTGAATTCCCAGAAGTACAAAGTGGAGCTGAATTAAGAACAATGACAAAACAATCGAAATCGAGCTGAAAACTTCCACATTGACGGATTTCATTTACCCTTCGGGATCTTCCACGATTGCTATGGAAAGAAGTTTCGCAGTGCTTCACACGGCGCCACGGTTCAGATCTCTCTCATCTCTCCTTTTGCCCACCTATTCCTGAACAACGGCACAAATCTTTATTTTTAACGGTCTTTTCGCAAATTTCCATGGGCGCGTGTAGCGTAGTCGGAGGAGGCGCGACTGTCGCGTGCACCCGATACCAGGTTCCTGGTTCGGATTACCCGCCCAGGCCAACCAAGCCTTCCATCCCTCCGGGGTCGGTGAATTGGTACCAGACTTGTCTGGGAAGGATAAAGCGCTGACTTGTTCATCGGCTGGCCACCGCAAGTCATTGCATGGTCAAATACGCACTCAAATCGTCTCAACGACATCCCGTAGAAGTTGAATGCGCTGGCGCATCCCCGAAGGGATTGAGTAACGCCGTCCTTTATCCTTTTATCCTTTATCCTTTTCGCAAATTTCCATACATCAGTCACAGGGCGCACGAAAAAACAGTCTAACGAGCCTGAAGATCATTAGGTGAACAGCTTTTCGTTCGCCTGTCCTTCCTCAGCCTCTCCTAGGAGCGCTCGACTTTTCTTCTTGGGCGGGGGAAATTGCCTAAAGGCGCTCACCGCGGGAGGTTGTCCCAGTGACATCATGGGCCACCCGCTCTAAGCGGACGTCATGCATGGTTGCTTTTTGGGGAATTCGGCGGCCGCCACGTCGTGCAACGTCAACGCGACATATTATGAGGAATTGCCTCGTTCCGCCTTTCCTTAGATCGCGGTTGCCGATATGGAGACCGTTTTTCGGCTGGACCCTTTTCTTTGTTGCACCAACATTGGCGGTAAACTGCTCAAGCTCATCTTGGCTTCTTAGGGAAGCGTCATCTCGTCTGACAGCAGATAGCTCAGCTTCCTAGAGGTACTCCGCTATGGCCCATTAATGCTTCTACTTTATATTGGCGGGCGCGTGTAGCGCAGTCCGAGAAGGTGCAGGCTGTCGCGTACACCCGATGCCAAGCTCCTGGTTCGAATTTCCCGCCCAGGCCAAACCAGCCTTCCGTCCCTCAGGGGTCGGTGAATTGGTGCCAGACTTGTCTGTGAAAGATACAGCGCTGTTCATCAGCTGGCCACCGCAAGTCATTTTGATGCCACATCGGTCCTGTGACATCCCCTAGAAGAAGAATGCGTGGTGCATTTGAAATAGGGTTGATTTACTCTGTCCATCCCTTATCCTTTACTTTACATTGATGAGACAGTTTACTTGACGGAGCTCGTTGTACTGTTTCAGAAGATTTTGTAAATTACATATAAGGGTCAATGGACCGCGTCACCCAACTTCTTTGGAATGCCCCGCATTCTACTTCTACGAGATGTCGTGGAGGCGATTTGAATGCGTATTTGGCAATACAATGACTTGCGGTGGTCAACCTATGAACAAATCAGCGCTTGATGCTTTCCAGACAAGTCTGGTACTAATTCACCGACGTCAGAGAAATGGAAGGCTTAGTTGGCCTGGACGGGAAATCCGAATCAGAAACCTGCTATCGGGTGCGCACGACAGCCAGCATCTTCCTGACTGCGCTACACGCGCCCATCCTAAAGTCCATTATAAATTATATTCTATAAATAACTATAAGATTCTCCAACCAGCGTTAGATTTTTCAATGGCATGGTCCACATAATGAGTACTAGACATCTCTTCTGCAAGGTGTATAAAAAGTATTGACGCACTAAACGTAATCGTTAGAAATAACAGCACATCATAAAATTTAATAAGTTCACATTCGATTCAAAATGTCAACAATGATCAGAAAAACACAATAGCATCACTCGTATTCTATACGGGCTACTTTGCTGCGAATGCAGGAACGAAGACGACGAGGAAAGGCATCGACGGTACGCCGGAAGTAGTCCACGTCGATTTCGTTCTATGATTTTACCTTCAGTGACCTGATATTTTTGTGCATTCAAAATGTAAAAGTGTTACATTCTCCTCAAGGACCTCCAAAGTGGCAATTCTGGCGGAAGGTTCGCTGCAAGGGAGGCGCATCCGGGCAGAGTCATTGTTTGTGCATTCATCACAAGCGTCTCTCGTTTTCGTGGATACAGGAGTGAAGACAAATAAGAAGAACTATATGTATCGATTCCTCAAGAAGCAGCTGATTCCTTGTCTCGAATCCCACCTTGAGAGCGAGCCGTATGTCTTCCAGCAAGATTAGACTCCTGCGCAGAGCCGAGGATTGTTCAGAACTGTTGCGGCGCCAACTTGAAAGACTTCATTTCGGCAGAGGAATGACCTCTGTATAGAATCCGCTGAATTACTCTATAGGGGAAGTTTTGGAGAACAAGGCATGCGCTACTTCCCACAAAAGCACGAAGTCAGTGAAGGATGATCTGGTCAAAGCATGGAACGAACGATCGACGTGGACTACTTGCGGCGCACCGTTGATGCCTTTCCTCGGCGTCTTTGCCCCAGCATTCGTAGCAAAGAAGCCCATATGAAATAAAAGTGATGCTATTCTGTTTCTAGTTCATTATTGACATTTTGTATATAAACTTGTTAAATTCTACAATGTTTTGTTATTTCTAACGTTTACGTTTAGTGTGTCAATACTTTTTACGCACCCTGTAAAATTTACTTCCACCTAGGTAACTTAAACAATAAATTCCATACGCGACCTATCTGTGGTGCACTCTAACAAACTAACGTTTGGTGAATATATTGAAAACATAGTTGCTCATGCTAAATCGAACTGCATTCTACAATACCGCTCCTATCTTTTGGTTTTTAGGAGCGCAAAAACTATTGTTTTCACCGTTTTTTCGTAACTATCTTCAAAAAGGGCTATTCAAGAAATAAAAATTACTACAAATTTTATTTTGTTACTATTGAAGTTTTTTAAAATTTTTCCACACTGTGGAAAATTTTGATTTTGAAGGCCACCATTCTCAGGAGTGTGATATGCTCCTCTGCTCTAGGGGATTAGCTGGTAAAGGGAAGGCAATGCTCCGTTGGACAGACTCCATGATTGATATTGATATTTAGGACCTGTTTTGTCTTTAAGAGATAAAATACTCCTCCTGTCTTTTGGTTTTGGGTGGATTAAATACAAAAAACTGACGTTTCGCCGTTTTCATAAGTTTCTTTGATGTGGGCTATTCCAATAACAAAGGCTACCAATTGAATCCAATGTGGGCGATCTAACCTATAATGCAGATGTAACACAGTGATTAAAAAATAGAGTTGAGACCTATAAGCCTAGACTCTGTCGGTGCAGTTATCCTGAGCGACAGGAGGAGGGCTGCCGTCGTCAAGTTTTATATGTCACCAAAACTGAACATTTCTAAGACTACTGGATGATACCTTCATCATTGGATAGATGACCCACATTGGATTCGGATGGTAATATTTATTTTAGGAAGGGCCACTTTGAACGGAGTTTTCGAAAAACGGGGAAACCGCAGTTTTTTGCTTTTATTCCGCCAAAAATTGCAAGCTGCAAGCTGTGTGCGTTATTAAGGTCTTTTTCTATCTATGTAAGACTATTAGTAGAGCGTTGATTGTACATTAATATGTTCACCAATAAAACAAACCAGAATTATTTAAATAGAAGGCATTCAAAAAAATTTACAAAATAAGTGTTCATCAGGAATATTCGATGATTTGTACAATGAGTGGTCGACTCGACTTGGTACCACTTAATACATCATTATCACTAGGATGAACAAATTATGATTAGAGCCCTCTTCATAGAATTGTCAATGTGCACACTGACATTAGTAGGAACATTTTTTACTTCTTTGTCATTAAATGCTATTAATTAGTTGAGAATCTAACCTCCGTATTCAATATCAAAAGCACGTTCCAGAGTCTTTCAAAATTCTTTATGATTCGAGTTGTTAAAATTTGGAATGGCAGTAATGTACTCTCCTCCGAAAACATTCAACTTCAGCTTCGAAACTTTGCTAAAGCAAGAGGTCTTCACAGATATTGACTGCAGATTTTTTAAAATAAATAACGAGTCAGCAAGGAGGAATTTTTTATTTTAAGCGATTCATTTGGGAACGAGCACTAAGGACTTCAAAAAGTAAATCAGTAACGTGAAGAATTTCTCATGGAGCAATTTCCTTTTGAATAGCCAACTTATGCTATAGAATTTTGCTCAAATTTTTTAAATTATCCAATTGCAATGAAAGAAGAAGATGCCCCAATCAGCCAATAATTATTCTTCTTCCACAAGTTCACTACATTCTGAAGCCGGACTTGGAAGGAACAGCTGGGAGGTTACCACTCCCATCATCTGTTCCGAGTAAGCTGCTTATGCCAGGAGCCATATCACTCCACTACCCAGGAAGTCCATGCCGGCACCCTGCCACCCACCACGATCCAATCCTTGTGGGTGATTGCAGCAGGGCAGTGGTAAACAGGAAACTGCGGGCTGTTCCTCGAAAGAACAGCAAGCGGCGGCTCAAAGAGACACGACAATGGCGGCGGTGTGCCACTGAATTCCGTGACTTCTTGCCCTATGCGTTCATTCCGCTTGAGGTGCTTAAGGCGACGAAGACAACGAGGTCGCCTAGAAGCTCTAGAAGTCTATCTAAGTGGCTCAATAAAGTTTTCGGTTCTATTTTGCTCTTGATCTTGCTGCGTGACGTCAGATGACCGTCAAAACTTCGATGGTGCTTTCTGATGAGCTGCTGCGTCTTTTCTGCGGATAATCGTGAAGCTGTATCCGTCGTGGGTCGCTTCGTGTCGGAGGTTTATCTTTTTCAAACTCGTAAAGGAGCATGCGCCGAATACGGGTAGTCAGCTCGGCTACTGTGCAGTGAAATAAGCAAGTAAGACCGGGCCGGACACATTTTTCGCATACAAGCGGGTAGTGGACGTTCCATTGCATCTATGTGGAAACTTCCCGAACTCTCCAGAATTTTCAGATTTTTGTATCTCGGTCTTTCCAACTGTTGCCTCGACAACGTGGAGATCCGTGCTCAGCTTCGTTTGCTGAAGCATTTATGAATATGGAGTCCATTTTTTACATTTCGAGTGCTGATAGTTATTCAGCTCAAAAACTGAACTTCGAATCATTTAAGACACCTTCGTTTTTTAGGATTTTTGCAGAAAGTTAGTATAAGTGTCCGGAAAGTTTTCAGACTAATCTCGGAGAACATTGTATAGTTGATAACTTTATTACCAACCACTATCATTCAACAAAATATTCACCATTATGATCTATCACATATTGTCATCTTTCCGGTAGAGAGCGAATACCTCGAGCGAAGAATTCCGGAGACTTGGACAGCAAGAAGTTGTTCACTTTTGACTTCCTCCCGATTTGCGATTTTTTTCCACTTAAGAAAGACTGCAGCGACCGGAAAAGTGGAAGTCCCTGGGTGCAAGACCGGTGAGCGCGACGGTTGGGGTACCAGTTCAATCCCGAGTTCCTCCAATTACTTCTGCGTATTCTTTGCTGTGTGAGGTCTGGCGTTATCGGGAGGGGGACGTTCTGCCTGAAAGCGGCGAGGGCAAAGACACGGGACAGTGCCTGCGGAGCCAACTAGCGTCGACTCGCGCAGCGACACCCGCCGCTTCGCGCTCAGCCACACAGCCCTCGCCGCAGAGGCGATGCTGACCCAGCCAACCACGGGAGCCTGCAGGTCGACCAGATTTGGTGTGATTACAATCGATAAAGGGATAGGAGGCTTAGACGGCTTGCATTGGCAGTCCAGAAATTGGGATTGGTCTGAACCCTACCATCTTCATTATTAAAATTTCGAGCTCTATCGAATGAGCCACGAAAGAATCTTGCCTCAATAACTCTTACAACAACTTTTTTTCAGGCGCTGTCAAACTTTCGTTAAATATCAGTTTTTATTTATATCAGAATTAACTACGAGGCATGCTTCCAGGCTACTGATGTGAACTTTACCATCTCCTTTATTAGAACTTCGATCTCTATCGAATGAACTAGAAATTATCCTAAGTAACCCTTAAGGCGGCTTTTAGGCGTTGTTACTTTCTTTAAATATCAGTTTTTATTTATATCAGAATTAACTTTGAGGCATGCTTCCAGGCTGAAATTGCGCGAGGAATATAACTGGATGGACGAGAGACCTTCTAAGAGCACCCAAGTGCTCAACATTTTTGAAAACGACATTATGATCTTTCAGTGCGTAGATCATGTTCCGGTTTTAAATTGCAAGATGAGTTCGATTTGACAGTCGGTAGACCTCCTAAGAACACTAAAGTACTCTAATTTTCTCATGAAATTTCATGAGCGTTTCCTAACTCGTTAAACGGTGGAGGAGACATTGGCTGTGCAGGTACATTGCCTGCTGGACGCGAGGTCAAAACATCTCTAGAAGCCACAGACGACTGGACGAGCAATTCGAAGTTTTCTGTGATGAAATTTATTCTCCTTGAACATTAGATTTCATGAACCACCTATCCAGTCTTAGTCTCGAAATATGTGATGTGTGCATTATAAGGTTCCATAAAAAAAGAAAAAAGTTACAAAATGCTAAAGAAGTGTCATGCTGAAACTAACGTTTTAAACTTCTGTTAAAAGATCTCTAGTCTATCTAATTTGAATCCTCGTGCAATTTTATTAGCCTGGGAGCACGTCTCGAATTTAATCCTGTTATATGTTAATGGAAATTAGCGAAAGTAATCAGCGCATTAAAAAATCGCTTTAAGGGTCATTGAGGCAGGGTTCTTTTCTGATCATTCGATAGAGCTCGAAATTCTAATATAGAAGATGGTCGGATTCAGACCAATCCCAATTTCTGGACTGCCACTGTAAGCTGTCTGAGCCTCCTATCTCTCTATCGATTGTAATCACACCAAATCTGGTCGACCTACAGGCTCCCCTGGTTGGCTGGGTCAGCATCGCCCCTGCGGCGGCGGCTGTCTGGCCGAGCGCGAAGCGGCGGGTGTCGCTGCGCGAGTCGACGCTAATTGGCTCCACAGGCACTGTCCCGCGTCTTTGCCCGCGCCGCTTTCAGGCAGAACGTCCCTCACCCGGCGTTATCCATGAGAAGAAGAATTTTTCCTCTTCTGGAATTGCGATTACGTCGGATTTTGCTCATTTTTTCCAGCTGGGTGCAGAACACGTTCTAATCTACTATGGAACCGGTAGAAAGGAATTACCAGAATACAGGCCATTGATGTACCACCAAAAGGAGAGCAACTCCTTTTTGTCGTGATCAAGACGTTTCGGCTATGGGTGGGGCAACTCGTCGAAGGTACACCCAGTGCCTACGACGCACCAAATTGTCGTAGACGCGATACTTTTCATCCAACGTGACGATCGAATCGATCCAAGCAAGTGTGGGGCGATGGCTGAGGAGAGGAGTGCAGATATCAACACACTTCCGTTTGCCCTGAGACGCCAAAGCATGTGGTACGGCTCAAAGCAACTTCGCGACTTTGCCAGAAGACGGAAGGGCACTGTGTACTGTGAAATTAGGTGTATTTGGAAGGTATGAAAGTTCGCGTACAGAAAGATCAGGTCGAGCACCGTTGTCGAACTTGCGGCACCAATTAAAGCAAGTCGCCCAACAGGGGGCTTACTTCTTCATCATCTCCTGTAGAAAGCGATGAGCCTCGTTCGCGGATCGGCCGAAGCGGTACTGTAGAAGGAGAGCTGGTCGGCATCTTCTTGTCGTCCATTGCGAAGG
This sequence comes from Heligmosomoides polygyrus polygyrus, assembly GCA_947396885.1. NCBI lineage: Eukaryota > Metazoa > Nematoda > Chromadorea > Rhabditida > Heligmosomidae > Heligmosomoides > Heligmosomoides polygyrus. Next base: position 17,112,534 of record OX377205.1, read on the forward strand.
CACCACCGAGAAGAGGAGACGATATGTATGTCGTACATACTGCTGACAGTTACACATACAGGACATGGAACACAAACCTCCTAAGGCGCGCTCACAACTTCAGCTGGCAAAGATACGTTGTTCTGAATCTTACCATGCAATTGGTCTAAAAACTTTTCGGGCAACCTAGTCAGTTAGTTGTTAGTACAGAAAATTACAACGTATTTTGTTACCTGAAGGTGCAAAAATTAAATATGAAATGAAACTCTACAAAATTTAAATTCTTTTTCTTTGTCTTCTTCTTATTCCTTTTTTCCTTTGCTTTTCTTCATAGAATTTCTTTTGTAAACAAAGCTCAAAATTTTATAGACGTGTTATAATAAAAACGGTTCTGAAGGGAGGTGGCGAAACAAACCATTGAGGTTTGGTATTATTTCTCCATAAATCTCAAGTGTATTTATAGAGTGCAAGCTTATTTTAATGCTTCCTCCAAGTAGAACAAATTTTAATTCCGTGCACAACTCAGACTTCAACAACCCAAATAAAACAACTCAGCTGGTTGCACTTAAACGGTGATAGCTGGAAGATTTTTTTTGAGATCTTAAAAATTTATAGGCATAAAAATTGAGATCTGTACCAGATTTTGGTTTTAGTTTTGATTCTGACTTTTATTTATTATTTATCTTGGACTATGTAGTAACCAAACATCTAAATTTTATGGAGCACAAATTCAACCTCCTAACGTTGTTTATTGAGGTGAAATTTTCAGTTCCATGAGGGGTGAAGCCTTCATGTAGGACTTCTAATCATGGACCTCTAATCGATTTGTAAATTTTTAGCCCAGCATTTGAACTACCATCGGCAATTCACAGTTAAAAATTTAAAGATTATAGGTTCGCATCAATATGTCCCTTGTTCCGGTAGAAAAATGGGTCATACGACGAAATTCCGCTGAAATGGGGAAATGGACAAAAATTGCTCCCATTCTGATTTACAACAAAGCTGCTCCTAGAAAATCTTCATTTTCGAACTGCTTTTAGGGTCCAATTCCGTATTCATAACATCTCTCCTTGAGTAAACAAAACTGCGCGTGAGCTCAACATTGTACAAGCCGTACCTGGAAAGAACAACTCATTAAAATGTACGAAAATCACTTAAATATCACAAAAACGGGACAGAAACAAGGGTCGTAAATTTTTTGTAAAAATCGAATTTCACGTTTTCCTTGCTTGCTTCGGATGGCTTTCGTCTAGTACGAAATCTGGCGTAAAATACTATTGGGTTGGCAACTAAATTCTTGGACTCTAAAGCAGCATCAACAAGTGCTTATTAACAAATTACAAATAATAATCTTCAGTCGGATTAAGATCCATTGGAACGCAGAACTGTGTCGCAGGAAAAATTCGTTCGCGAGTGTTGAATCTGCGTCCTCCAGGCTGAAAAAAATCCCACTAAGTCATATTTTCAGGAGAACAAACGCAGTTTCGAACAGTGAAAAGAGCGAGAAAATTGATGATCAAGTAACCTGTTAATCTTAGCGAGAAGAAGTGACTACGAAAGAGTCCACGAATTTTGTTGCCAACCTAACATTAAATCAAATTCAGATAACATCGACCGTGAAGAGTGAGTGTAAAATATTCGATTGAGGGAATAAAATAGAACGAGGAATTGGTTGGATTCAATGTCCAGAAAAAAAATCTGGAAGTCATCGGATGAATGGCGAATGGCGAAATGACAAAAAAACGAATGGTGCCATATATAGGTGTTACGTCAGCTAATAATCTCTCTTCAAACATTATTGCCAAGCGATGAGGTATCTGAAGGCTTGTGGGTGCTCCTGCGTGTTCAATCCCTTTAATTAAAGGATACCATACTATGGAGACGATGGAATGCCATTATCTGCGTCCTTTTCTTTGACGTCGTCCATGCCTGAAGCCGTTTTAGTGCTTTAATTATGCATTTTTTCACTTTAATAAATGAGCGTTGTCTGAGGCTATCGTTGATGAGCGAAGGAAAACGAGGACGAAGGACATTCCGAAGAGATTTTTGTTCACTTCATGTTTTTCTTGTTTTGGTTTCATGTTTCCTCCTGTATCACTCACAGATAATGGATAAAGATCGGCGTTAATCAGCCCCAGCTCGGAGTACGCCACGCACTCTACTTTTGCGGAATATCGTCCTTTTGCGGAATATTAATTTGAACGCCTAGAGATGACCTGCAGTGGCCACATGATGAAAAAATTATGTTTAAAATCCAATTCGCCGACTCATGGCTGATAGAAGGCTTCGTTGCCCTAAACGGGTCTCGAACCAAGAATCTCAACTCGGGGTGCACACAACAGTTGGTGACTCCTCCTTCCGTGCTATCAAAAACTGCTATCTAGAGACATGCCTATCTATTCGGCATTATTAATATTGCCAATCAGTACGCGCTTTATGTTATAATTGTGCTCTCGAAATTTTTTTCGAATATTCGAATGGTTTCGAGTGCCTAAAAATTTCGAAAATTCGAATTCGAATACGTTCGAAAATTTTTTTGAATTGGATTGAAAACTATTCGAATACCTATTCGAATAGGCCATTCGAGTACAAATATACTCCATATGCAACGGCACAAATTGCCCGTTATCCTATGTCATTAGGGCGCGAAATAGCGCAGTCGGACGACGCGCCAGCTGTCAATAGCAATCGCATGGAGGTTTTTGGTTCGAATTTGACGTGTAGGCCATCAATCAAGATTTCTGCATCTCCGAGGTCGGTGGATTGGTATCAGAGTTTCCCTTGGAACGATAAAACACTTGCTTGTTTCTGTTAGTATACTTGTGCCACACGAGGTTCTTAGGTGGACAAATTTATTCAGCAGGGCCTGACGTTTCGACGTTCCGTCGTATTCAGAGGCCTAAACATGGTGTGAAGGTTAGATTTGCGCTCTACCCCACCAAGCGCCTCAACCACTCTAGCATTTTCGACCCACTCACTTGGTGAGTTCGTCCTCTCATTTGGTCTCTTCGGGTGTTTGTAGAAGTAGGTCGAAAATGCTAGAGTGGTTGAGGCGCTTGGTGGGGTAGAGCGCAAATCTAACCTTCACACCATGTTTAGACCTCTGAAGACGACAGAACGTCGAAACGTCAGGCCCTGCTGAATAAATTTGTCCACCTAAAAACCTCGTGTGGCTCAAATATACTAACAGAAATAAGTAACAAAAACAATGCCGAGGTTTCAAGAAGAGAGAAGTTGGGAGCTACTTGCTTGTTTATTTGAAGTCATTCTAATGTTTAAATAAGCATTCAAATTACCTCTATGACACCCCGTAGAAGTATGTAGAATGCGTGGCGCACCCAAACGGGTGTTGATTACACTGTCCTTTATTCTTTTTATTACAGTCATCACGCTAGGGCATTGTCATCTGGACCACTTGCACTCTCTATCGTACCACAGTTTCGAGAGCACACAACTGACGTTGTCTAACGTTAGAGAACATGTAGTTGTTCTTGAGCTGCAGCTGTGGATTCATGTCATCAAACTTGTTTTCGAACTCAAATCCTACTCTGTGATGTCGAGTCTCTCGGGACTCCTTGACTAGGTTCCCCGTCAGCTGAAGGGCACTTATGGGAGCAGTGACTTATCTTCTGCCTAGAAAAACATGTACTGTCGCTTACTCTTGAACAAACAGAACCCCACCACCATCCCGGTGGCTTTATCGTACTCCTAGTGCCTTTGAGACAGTAACTCGGTAAACGGCTGCCAGAAGTACAACGGGACAGACCTGCTAGCAGCAACTCGCGAACATTTAATTGCCTGTGATGTCGCCAATTTAGCCGCCGCTACTTCTTGTTGACTCCCTCCCTCGTCGCCGCTCTTGCTCGTCACTGCGTTCATATGCGCCGCTCCCAGAATCGCCACTCTGAAAGAAGTCTCTCGACGTCAATTCGTACTCTGCTTGAACCACCTTATCATGTGATTCTTTTCGTAAATTAAATTTGAATGCAATATTTGTTGCAATTTGGGAAATTGTCTTCGAAATGTAACAATATCGCTAGGCTGTATCGACAGCGTTATACGCAGCTGCTCCTGATCATTTATTTTCAACCTCATAATTGAATATTGACTAACGCCGTCCTTTATCCTTTATCCTAATTGAATATTATACACAAAACATAAGAAAATTTAAAATTCGAAAAAGTGAAGAAAGGTGTAAAATAATAGAATTTTTTAAATTAATTAAAAAAATGGTATGTCACAGAATATAAAACATATAAAAAGGTTCGTTTCGCCACTGCCTTCAGACGAACCTTTGTGTTATACTCCTCCCGCGGCTCTTCAGTGAACAAGAGGAATATATTTTAAGATTTCTTTAAAATTTGTCTATAAAAGAAAAGAGATAGGAAAACGAAAATGGAAGGGAGAACAGATAAAGAAGATGAGAAGGAGTGAAGAAGGAAAGACAAGGAACTAGAGGTTAGAGAAATGGAATTAGAAAGCGAAATAAATAAGGAGTAAAAACGTAAGCTAAATAAACCAATGAGGTACAATTCAAAGAGGTAATAAAATATGATTTTATAAGTTCAACGAGACTACTTAAAATGTATTACTATAGTATTTATTGTAATCAGCATTATAAAGATTTATCATTATTAAGGTAGTTTATTTATTTATTACTTATTATTTTATCCCATTTTATTTATTTTCTTTTATTATTTATTATTTATTACTTTTATCAAATATTTTTATTTATAACAAGAACAGCGTTTAAAAAAACCGAAATACTTACCATACTTAATCACTGTAGCTGTGAATAAGGAAGTGTATATCATTCGACTGTTGTATATATTGATATAGTGATATCTACATTAGTTCTCATCTATTAGGTTGTAACGAATTAAATGGCACTGGCTCGCGCCATTTTTTGGCGCGTCTTTACGCGTTTGATCAAGAACAAACCGTAACATGTGGCATATCATTTAGAAGCGCAAATTTTGCTCTACCGGTGAGTACCAAATTTTCTATGTAAAAGTGGGAAAACTTTAGAGTTTTATTGACTTTTTTGCAGATGGACAAAAGGGTAATCCGAGACATTTACTTGTATGAATTCAAGCTGGGCACTACAGCTAAGGAGGCGAACGAGAAGATCAACGCCGCATTCGGTCAAGGATGTTCCACGATTCGGACGGCGTATCGTTGGTATCAGAAGTTCCGGAATGGAGATGAGAGCTTGGAAGAACATGAAGGTCGTGGGAAGCATAGTGATGTTGATGAGGACAAGCTGAGAGATATGGTAGAGGAGGATCCACACAAAGGTACCAGGGAGATAGCAAAGGTTCTTGGCGTCAGTCACAACACAGCTGCCCGCATCTGAAGGAAATTGGAAAGACCAAAAAGCTGGAAAGATGGTGCCTCCCGAGCTGTCTGAGGAGCAAAGAAACCGACGATATGAGATCTCGTCCGCACTGCTTCTACGGAACGAAACGGAGCCATTCCTTGATCGCATCGTAACCTGTGACGAGAAATGGATAATGTCCGACAACAGGCGACGATCGGCACAGTGGGTGGACAGCGATGAGAGCCCCAAGGTTTTTGCGAAGCCGGAATTGCACCAAAAGAAAGTAATGGTGACAGTATGGTGGTGTTCGCTGGGAATTATTCACCACAGCTTCCTCCCTCCCGGTGGATCCATCATGGCAGAGAAGTACTGCATTGAAATTGAAGAAATGATGAAAAAGTTGAAGGATATCCGGCCGGCCTTGGTGAACCGAAGGCGAGTTCTCCTTCTGCACGACAATGATCCCCCCATGTAGCACGAATGACGTTGCAGAAATTGAGTGAGCTGAGCATTGAAACTCTACCACATCCTCCGTTTTCTCCCGACCTCTCCCCAACAGACTACCATTTCTTCAAGCATCTTGGCGACTTCTTGGTAGGGAAAATATTCAAATACCAGCAGGATGCGGAAGTGCCTTCGAAGATTTCGTCAATTCCAGAACTTCTGATTTTTAGGCTACTGGGATAAAAAAGCGTGTGTCACGTTGGCAAGGATGTGTAGAATCAGAAGGTTTTTATTTCGATTAATAAACCTGCCTGCAAGCCGAGATATTGACTGTTTAAATTTACAGTGGTTCAGTGCCATTTATTTCGTTACAACCTAATATAATTCAAATATGGCAAAACTGGTTGTATCATTGAGGAGAGTTATCCGACATACACCAACTTCAAATGCAGAGTTCAATACAACTAACAACAACACAAGACGGTATCGCCTCTAGTGCTAAGAATTTTTCATTTTCATTTTTCATTTTGTGGTAAGATTAGTTTTGTCATAAAGCAGTCTTTGCATATGAAATTTGGAAGTTATGCTTGAAATAATGAACTCTTTTGTGCATTCGTTATGCGTTAAAATATTTTCAATTAAATAGTTTTTTTCTAGAAAATACTCCAGGGCAGAACAAGTGTTTGCTATTCCTAACGTTTCGGATAGAATTATAGCCTTTTTGATATTTATAGAGATCGCTGACGCTGAAGTTCAGTGCCGTGGCTGTGATACTGGACGCACATGAATGTCGAGAATAGAGCTTCCACCCTGGTGCTCAGAGTGCTCATATGAGTGCTTCGGTTACTTTTCCATTCGGGAAATGCTCACCTGAATTACCTTCCGAGATAAATACGCTGGGTTGTGTGTGGTCTTCTCCAATCCAGCTTCTTCAATTTTTTCCGTGTTCAAAACACTTCGTATAACCAAATTCCTGAAACTTTTCCTGAAGATTTCTAAGGAAATTAGGTTTCTAAATTCTGTGGGGCAATGCAAAATTCTCACCGACAGGTATCTGATAGAAGTTCCTTAGCAGTTTGGTCTGATCGATTGTGTGCCAATTGTATACTCATATTCTCCGCTTGTATTCCATATGTTGGGAGTGTGTTGCGCAGTCGAATGAAGTACCGGCTGTCGCGTGCACCCGATGCCAAGTTCTTGGTTCGAATTTCCCGCCCAGGCCAAACAAGCCTTCCATACCTCCGGGGTCGGTGAAATAGTCCCAGACTTTTATGGGAAGGATAAAACGCTGACTTATTCATTGGCTGACCACTGCAAGCCACTGTATGGCCAAATACCCATTCGAATCTTTTCCACGACGTACCTCAGAGGAAGAACGTGTGGCACATCCTAATGGAATTGAATAACGCCATCCTTTGTCTTTATCTTTAACATAATTCTGCAAAACAAATAATCCTTGAAAAGGTCAGACAAAGGGTATCTAGTCCGACGTGGTGCCACCTGTCGTTCCGTTGATCATCGACTTGTTCAGTGGGCGCCAGCAGCGTCTCCATTCGTCCCTGTCGCGTGTCAGAGTGCTTCAATGGATCCTCCTTGCTCGAGGGACACGAAGAGCGTCATATCGGTCGTTCAGAGCTCTCACGAAGAAGTCCGACCAACGCGTTGGTGAGCGTCCTGGGGATCTGTTTACATTCCGCGGAATCCAGCCGGTAACGGCTGTTGTCCAGCAGGTGTCTGCAACGAGCATTATGTTGCCGGCCCACCTAATTTTCGACGAGTTGGCCTAGAGACAGCGTCTCTTATCTCGATCGTCGACGAGTCTCGGAACTCCGGAGGCCTTCTCTCACTTGCGTCAGTCATGTCACTCCGAGCATCGTCCTCTCGATTCCACGCTGCGCGACGCTGATCGCGTGTTCATCCTGCTTTCGTGTGGCCCAGGTCTCTGAGGCATATGTTAGGGCAGGAAGAACAGTGGAATCGAATAGGTGGGCAGGGACTCGGACGTTCTTCGTCTTCTTCGCGACTTCTTCGACGCTCTTACAAGCTCTGAAAAACCTCATTTTCTCCTGCTCAGCTCTGTCCCTGGGTCGTTGACCATGTTGATTTCGCGACCCAGATACCCGTACCGCTGGAGCATTCAAAGATGTTCGTTCCCTGGATCGAGAGTGGGGCATCAGAAACTTGTCCGTCTTTCATTAACACTGGAAGCGCGGTATATTGTGGTATTTCATAAGCTTCAACAAGAGTCCAGGAGGTTATAAATGGACATGATGCGTTCTATATGAAAAACACTGCTGAACGATGCTCTCTTAGGGAAACGTTCTATTTGAAGGTTCAGAAGCCCCAAGCACTGAATAAGCCCGAATTTGGCTACGAGATTTCGCGCACTAAGTGATCATCAGCTGTCCTAAATCTCATCGCCCACCCTCGGCTGTTGCCAAATTCGTTCGCGAGTCCATAGGAAATTCAATCCTCCGGGCGTGAGACGACGTGTATTGAAATCCTTGTCAAGCATGCGCTTTCTGTGAAAACGGTTTCTACATGCTATTAATTTTCTTGAGATTCTAGGAGAGAAAGATCACAGCCTCATGTTGGAAGTACGATCAAAATTCTGTCTCCGGCCATAGGTCTCGATTTACAATCAAGCGCAGACAAAAGCGAGAGTGATTTGGTGGGAGAGAGACGTTTCGAATAAACTTTGGAAAATCCTAGTGTTCATGCGTTCCAGAACTTCCGACCTTTGATTGATATTCATGGCCTACCATGTGGTGGTCGTAGAACATTCTCGAAGCTTCTCTTCGAAAGGTGCATAGGCGCTCGTGCTCTCATTTGTGCATTATTGCATTTCAAATCAGTTTCTTGAAGCCTCAAGTGGCTGGTATCCAGGTTGTAAGCTGTCACGATGTTTTGTTGCGATCAAAACTTCTGGCGCCGGGCGGGACTCGAACCAGCACCTCTCTCTGACCGGGCGGGAATGCTCTACGCCATTACACCACCGGCGTCGTTTGATCGAACGCAACATCCACACCTCGTGGAACCGATCAGCATTCACCCGTATCCGGGATGAGTCGACCTGTGATATCAGCATCGAACCAGTTAAGCTGATGGCCTTGATAGAAACAATTCAAATCAGTTTCTTTAAGCCTCAAGTGGCTGGTATCGAGGTTGTAAGCTGTCACAACGATGTTTTGTTGCGATCAAAACTTCTAGCGCCAGGCGGAACTCGAACCCGCATCTCCCTCTAGCCGGGCGGGAATGCTCTACGCCATTACACCACCGGCGCCATTTGATCGAACACACACAAGAGCATCTTTGAGCAGTCATTTTTTACCAGTGACGCCGCTGCACTGGAGCGAATGCAACAGTTGGGAAGGTCACCCCTACCATCGACACCGTCCACCGATGGTTCACTCGGAGACAAGGAATTGAAAAACAAACCTCGGTTGGATGCTCCCCAAACCCTGGGCGACTCCGCCGCTGCCAAGGAGGATCTAGAGGCTACCACAGTTGTCGGACAGACAGAATGCATTGCCCTCCTTCCCATTTTGCGATGTTAGAAGAACTGTATATGCTTAGACATGGCTGAAAATCACTTCGTAAAGAGCAGTTCAGCAACTCACTTCTTTCTAGCTGTATACTGGACGGATAATGCACTCGTAATGCGAATCGCATTTTTAGAATGTCAGCGGCATCGTAATATGCCATATTTCTCCTCAATGGGATTCGTGATTCACCGTCTCTTCACCGATTGACGTTGGAGAGTGATTTACGGCTACAAGTCGAGAGGTTCTTGCCTTTCCAAATGTCGAAAACGCCCCATATATCTCTGTCGCACGTCATTTTATGGCCTGCTACGATTACTCTACAGTTGGAAACATTCTAGCAATGTTGGCTTTCATTGCTCTTCAACCCTCCAAACAATCTATTTGGAGACCGCGGTTGCTACAGAAGTCAGATCACGATAAGAAGTTCGATGATGTCGCAGCAATTTCTTGCTTTGCATTATTGAATCATCTTGTGTGAACACTTTCAATGCAAGCATGCAAACCGGATTGTTGGCGAGATCATCTATCCACTAATTGAACACACTATCTGAAATTTTATAAAAGTTTGATTTTGGAGGAAAAGTAATGGTTTCAAGCTTGTTATGAAGAGCAGGAACCCGACCATTATTAGTTCCCAGAGAAGAGATTGCGCCATGCCTCCCAAAATGTCTCGATTTCGATTGATAACAAAGTTCTTCTTCGCATAGAGTTTCACACTTTTCAGCGATTCAACAAGAAAAATCGTAAAAAAAAACGCTCACTCCTTACTTTGATCCTTTGTGTAAGCAGTTTTTGCGCTACAAATTAAATAAAAATCGTGATGAGTTTTTCGATGAGCTTTTTTTATCTTGCGTGATGTCATGTTTTAATGTACTAAATGATTACTGCATTTTTGCGCTTAAAGAAAAATTTAATTTTTCATTTTTTCTCAAAAAATAAAAAATTTACAAAATTATACACCAACTCAGGCAGCTGAAGTGCAAAATTTCAAAGAAGGTTAAAGCAAATTTTCCTCGAACAAAAAATTATTCTAACCATCCTGGAGAGCCTGATGTTTAACCTTTACTAACCTCGTTTTAATTTGAAAGACGTTCGCTTTAGCGTCACAGGGGTCAAGTTTCTTTAGAAGGGTGTCCAATTTGAGGGGAAAATGGTATATGTACATATATGCTGAACACCACATCGTGGATACGCTTCTTTCTTCTGCCCGCACCCCCATTGATATAAGCGTTGAGGAATTCTGTCCTTCGAGTCGGTGAATTCATGGAAATCGTTTTCATCATTAGCTAAGTACTTAATCACTTTTTCTTTCGCAATTTAGGAAACAATTGAAGATATGGTTTTAGAACTTATAAAAGCCGCCGACTAAGATATGTGTTCAAGGTCTTTTTCTACACAGTAATCCATCTAATGTTCCTCTGCTGGTCCTCCAAGACACTCGTTCAAGTGCTGAGCTTTCTTCTTTTTTCCGTTTATAAGTGCTCGTATGAAGTGCATCTGAGAGTGCATTACTTGCTTTATTTTAGCAGTTGCAACCGTTGACCATAGTATTGCAACTTTCGCAATATGGAATTTGTCAAGATCTGCCACCATCTGACGCCGGAGCTGGGCAGGAGGAAGCGAGTGGGTTCGACAGTCTTCAAGGGCGTCGAAGAGGACGTGAAGACGACGAAAAACGTCCGACTCCGAACTCACCTATTCGACTCCACTGTTCTTCCTTCCCTTACATACGTCTCAGAGACCTGAGCCAGCGTGGAATCGAGAGGACGATGCTCGGTGTGACACGACTCACGCAAGTGAGGGAAGGCTTCTGGAGTTCCGAGCTTCGTCGACGTTCGAAGATCAGAGACGCTGTCGCATGGGCCACGTCGTCGAAAATTAGGTGGGCCATCCACGCAATGCGCTTCGCAGACACCGCCTGGGCGAGAGCTGTTACCGACTGGGTTCCGCGGGATGTCAAGAGAACACCAGGACCCCAACCCACGCGATGGTCAAACTTCTTCGTCAAGCCCTCAACGACTGATAAGACGCTCATCGTGTCCTTCGAGTGAGGAGGATCCATTGGAGCACTCTAGCACGCGACAGAGACGAATGGAGACGTTGCTGGCGCCCGCCTGAGTATTCGATGATTAACGGGGCAGCGGGTAATACATGCGGATTGCAATGATCTGTGATAGTCATACCCTCTATATCCAAAAAATATGGCGCATGTCTCTAGAGAGTTTCAAATTTTCATGCTGTGGGCAGTCGAGAAACAGGACAAAGGAGAGCGTTCGTCAATCCCTTTTTGGAATGCGCCACGCATTCCACTTCTACGAGCTATCGCGGAGGCGATCTGAAAGCGTATTTGGCCTACACGACGACTTGCGCTGGCCACCCGGTAGGCAAAACAGTGTTTCATCCCTCCAGACGAGTCTGGTACCAATTCGTCGACCCCGAAGAGATGAAAGCTTTATTTGGCCCGAACCAGGAACCTCTTATCGCGTGCATGTGACAGCCGGCATCTCACCCGACTGCGTTTCACGCACCCGGCCTTTGAATATGTAGAAAAGAAATCGGTCATTATTTTTGGGTCATCTTTATGGATTACCTGAGCCAATGTTTATTTATTTATTTATCTATTGAAGCTTAGCAAAACTATTAGCGAATCTTCAGCTGCTTTTGTGATTGATTATGTGATTGTGATTATTTTGTGATTGACGGGTTATGAATTAAATTTTTCTGAACGTCTTAAGGAAGCGAAGACTAATGACCCTGTATGCCACTTATTAATCCTAGAGGATTAATAAGCAATGGTCGACTTAATTGGGTGCAACGGCACAACAGGCTAATCGATGACGTGTGTTTTTTCTCGAAAATTTCCGAAATTCTAATTAATTCCCGTCTCGTCGCATTAAACCAACTATTGACTTTGCGTCAGATATAGAGTGCATCCATTCGTCTGCGTAGCCACGTCGGACACCAGACACTTCGTTCCAGACATCTGATCTCGGCATGCGATCCGAGTGTCTGGGATTTCTCGTGGCGACTCGTCGACGTGATACCCACAACGCGACGGCGACAAATTGAATTTCAGCCGGCGGAAGGCGCGTCGTCAGCGGCTCCGGACATCCTCGTTTCTCACTTTGTTTTCACGAGTAACGAATGCGTTGAATGTCGTCGGCTTTTTGTTGGCGGAGTCGTACCCCGCCGTACTGAGTGACCTTTGGCCGTTGCCTCTCGTTGAGAAGGCTCTGAGCCTGAATCGGCCGCTCTTACATAGTTCAGTAGGGTACCCCTTCCTGAGAGCCGCCTTACTTAGTTACCTACCCCAAGGGAAGGTACCTCTACCCGTGGAGCAGGAGCGTTGTGTACGAATTGACGTATCATCTGTCTGCACGTTTTTGAAGGATTACGGGGATCAGCCATATCGACTCTCAATGAACCTTGGCATTGTGAATTGCTGTTGTGCGTTTTGAGTTCTACACGAGGTTGGTAGACGGATTTATTTACTCGCCAACGTTTCGGCGAGATCGCCTTCTTCAGAGCCTGAAAGGGACCAAATCAATAAGAAGTTATCCCACCAAATGTCTCCTCAACTCTACTAAGTTCAGTGCGAAATTTAGTAGATGGGACCAACAGAGAGTCCTGTCCTGCGCTGCTTCCATTGGTCCCTCGGTGGAGTACGGTCAGGTACGGCACTCGAACTCTCTCTCTATTGGTCCCATCTACTAAATTTGGCACTGAACTTAGTGGGGTTGAGGAGACATTTGGTGGGATAGCTTCTTATTGATTTGATCCCTTTCAGGCTCTAAAGAAGGCGATCTCGCCGAAACGTTGGCCAGTAAATAAATCCGTCTACCAACCTCGTGTAGAGCTCAAAACGCACAACAGCTACGGGGATCTATCCTAGTAGAAGGGGGGGGGGTGGGCAGTCTACTCTGACATTTGGACAACGGCGAAAAAACTGCAAGCAGGCTAGTTTACGAAGGCTATACCGTAAAGTGACCTGAGAGAAAACCTTTTTTCAAGTTTTCTAGCGGGAAGATCCCGCATTTTTAAAATTTGTTTCGGTTTTCCAGCGATGCTTCCCCCCCCCCGACTAGGATAGATCCTGCCACAGATATCTACATACTTTAAGTGCTATATTCTAGGGACATACAGCCCCGACTTCCCGCCATTTAAGCTTCATCCTTTGTACTCTGAATAAAGAGCTGGTCAAGTTCATGACTCGATTAACGTCATCGTTTCCAGCTTCTGCTACCTCAGTCTCTCCATCTGCTTCTCACGATCAATTCACTTTCCTTTTTGTTATTCTCGTGCGCATTTCCAGCTCCTTGCTCACTTGTTCATCAGCAGCTAGCCCCGTTCGCCTACAAATTAAATAACAAGGTTTCCAATCGCTTCGCTGCCCTTCTGATACGTAGCGATTTGTGGCGCTCCTAGACAGGCGCCTCTTATCCGGCTGCAGGCCAGTTATTTTCTCATCGGGAACGAAATTCTGCCTGGAAAACTCTACTTAACTTAAGTTGTTTGATTGCTCTCCACCTATTCTGAGAGTGCGCCGTGCCTTTGCAAGATCTCGATATATCATTGACAAGCTCCATGGTCAGGAGTTAGGCTTGTCCAGGAGGCCTAAGAAATACCGCGCTCGTCTTTGGGTTGCTGTCCATTTTTCGTCGACTTCCGGAAAAAAATCAACGAATTATTGAATCTCCTCGTTAACATAGAAGGTTTTTTAGGCCTTTTGCTTTTCTTTTTTCTAAGCATCCTATTGTTTTTCAAAAACTCAAAAACCCCAAGTTATAGCCGCTTAAGTGCCGGCAACTGCGTTCTCATCCTTCGTCGATCGCATGCGAAGACTGTGCTATCAGAGAAATAAATTCTTCCCCTACCTGAAAGAGAGAACTATGGAGATGAAATTTTACGGAGTATAATGATAATTATGTGAGAAGATGAAATTATGCAGTAAAATTCAAATTTTATTAAGTCAAATTTTAAGCGCTGTTCTTTAAACAATAAAAAGTCAAGCTTTTCTACATGGACCTTCGACTTCATTAGGAAGGTTCGATTTTCGCGTCGATTTTTTTTTCGAAAAAAAATATGCAAAATGGACCCCATCACGTTGAAAATTTTAACAGAACAACTTGATTTTTCTGCTGCGTAATAAGCTAAATATTAATTTGTTCTCTGTCGTGCTCATGCGATAAAACTCATGCGATAAAATTTGACCGATATAGGTTTTTTACTTCAGATGATCATCATTTTCATTAGCATTTGTCCCGCTTGGTGGCAGGGTCCGCTATTCTAGGCCCGGATTCATCAACGCGCAATACCCACGAGTATGCAGGGTATAGGGGGTGGAGATACCCACAATGCGGGCATATCCACGATTCATGATAAACCTTACTCGCCAAATCGTGGGTATATCAGAGGGTAGAGAAAACCCTCCGATCGTAGTGGGTACATCCATATACCCGCGACTCGCTCGCGCCCCATTCACAAAATGGCGCTCCAGTGAGATCAGCTGTTCCTCGCGAGAGACCTAGTTGTACCTTACCCTTGATTCCTTTCATGAATACGAATCGTACCCACAACCCACTGCTGGTAGTGGGTACGATTCCCTTGCGGTATTTCTACCTATACTCATTGCTTGATGAATCCGGGCTCTGGTGTGGTAACGTTGTTTATTTCAGATAAAGAATGAAAATGTTTCTAACGAAAAACGACGTTTTTGAATACGGCCTCCTTATCGGTCAAAGCTCTAGCGCCAGGCGGGCCTCAAGCCCTCACCTCCGGCTGAACGGGCGGGAATGCTCTACGCCATTACACCACCGGCGCTATTTAATCGGACGCAACATTTTCATCTCGAGAGACTCATCAACTCTTACCCGTATATCGGCGTGGTATAGCGGCATAGAGCATTCCTGCCCTCGTCAACAGGAGGTGCAGGTTCGAGTCCCACCTGGCGCTAATGTTTTGATCGCAACAAAACATCTTTGGAATAGGTCACAACCTCGACACCACACACTTGAGGTTTAATAAAACTGTCCCTAATCATAATCAAATCTGTTGTAGAATGGGGATCGTAATTTCTTGGTAAAAATCGAACCCTCTCTTGACTCTGCGTGGTATTTTATATGCATCCCGATGGAGGAAGCATAATGCTAATCCCGAGATGCTACATTTCGTACACTGTGAACATCTTCACGAAGCTGGACTTTGAAAAAGTGGAACAATATTCTCCAAAGAGACCCTACCTTTATGCAGCTTGGCTACTGGAGCGTAGGCTTTGTTGGTCGAAGTTTTGTTGGTAGATTCGAATTATTTATTCGAAAAAGAGTCGATTTCAATTTTTTACCAGGTCCGCTATAAGGGACTGTAAAAATGGATATGTTCCGCGCAAGATCCTTATTTCTTCGCTTCTCGATCAGGTTGCTCTTGTCGTTCACCATCTTGGAACTGCTCCTTACCATGCGTTTCTATGAAATCAAAATCTTGAAGGATAAATAAAAGATAAAGGACGACGTTACTCAAACTCTTTTGGGATGCGCCAGCGCATTCTACTTCTACGGGATGTCGTGGAGGCGACATTAATGCGTATTTGGCCACACAATGACTTAAGTGGCCAGCCGATGAACAAGTTTGTGCTTTATCCTTTCCAGACAAGTCTAGTACCAATTCACCGACCCCGGAGGGATGGAAGGCTTGCTTGGGCTGGGCGGGGAATCCGTACCAGGAACCTGATATCTGGTGCACGTCACAGTAGGCGCCTCCTCCGACTGCGCTACACGCGCCCAAAAAAATCAAAATCTTACTCTTTCTTCAAATCTTTGGTGCCCTCACGAGCCCTACTTCCCTGATCGCCTATTGAAATTTGGTTAAGTAAGGCTGATTGCTGTCTCCTTCTCATCGTGTTTACGTCTACTTGATCTCAAAATCCAGTAGGGTCGAGGAGATCTCTAGCCGAGTGGTCAAACTTAGGTTTATTTCCTTTAAGGGTCTGAATAAGGCGATCCTGGAGTCTATCTAGATGACTACAACACTCACCTCGACGCTATTCAAATCCACCTTCTACTTCAGCGTCCCATCAAGCTTATGAGTCGGAAAACTCATGACGGAATCTGATCCTCGATCACAGACACCTGTTCCACGCAGCTGTATTGACCCAATTATCTTTTTTCGGGGTCTACTGTCGAGGACCGTTAGAGGAAAGCTTATGCTTCGAGTCCCGACTGCTAAAACACGAAAAAGGTCTGACTTTTTGACCAACAGGATTCTTGAGGAAGTCAGTTTGTTGCTTGGAAAGTACGATGAGCTTGAGAAACTGTCTGTTCAAGCTTGTAAACGTCCTATTGCTTGTTGAACCCATGGAATATGATATAGCGATTTCTCCGTTGACGGTTGCGTAATTGTCGTTACTATTACTAATTAGGAATTGATAACTGTAGACAGAAATTTGCTTGTTTGTTCTCTTTGTATTGTTTTGCTCACTTGCGCTAAACTATGATCTATGCCTTGAAATAAATAAATAAGTAAATAAATAAAATTTATCCGCAGATATCAATTCCTGCACTCTTTGTGATCAAAGTGACGATGCGCACTTAAAGCTTTGTTTCCTCTGTTTCCAGCTGCTCCTTGAACGTGACCCGTCGTTAAATCCGCAGCGCTTCTGAGGTTGCTTCGGCATAAACCGCCAGGAAGGACTAACACATCACAACGACGCGGCGCAGGGCCTCTATATGTTTCTGCAATGAAACGGGGATTTTTCATTCTTAATGTTCATTTGGGCGCGTGGAGCGCAGTCGAAGGAGACGCCGGCTGTCGCCTGCACCCGATACCAGGTTCCTGGTTCGGACTTCCCGCCCAGGCCAACCAAGCCTTCCATCTCTCCGGGTTCGGTGAATTAGTACCAGACGTGTCTGGAAAAGATGAAGCGCTGACTTGTTCATCGGCTGGCCACCGCAAGTCATTGTATGGCCAAATACGCATTCAACTCGCCTCCACGACATCCCGTAGAAGTAGAATGCGTGGCGCATCCCAAAGGGGATTGAATAACGCCGTCCTTTATCCTTTTTAATGTTTATTTATCTAAAAATGTGCCAGAATAATTAAATTTAGATTGATTTTCTATCAGTCTGATAGAAGATTAGTGTATCGCTGCGTGGGAAGTTGTCTGGATTTTATTTGCAACAAGGCGTAGCAAAACTGACCCTGTATTAGGTTGGGAAACGCCGATTTTAAACATTTTTCTGAATTCTGAATTTCGCTGAAAGTTTTTTGAATAATGTTATATACCCTTAGGAAGAGACTGTCTTGCTCTATCAAACCTTGTGTTGCGCTTATTTATTTATTCATTTATTGCACCCAAGGGTGTACATAACATTGTGTTCATCATAATGTAAAACCAAGAAGCAGATCCAGTTCTGAAGCAAAAAGAAACGGAAAATATCAAAGAGTTAGCAGCTTCAAAATACCAAAGGAAGGACCAACAAGAGAACTCACAAGCAGGTAGCAGGTACTAAGATGTACTTTGAATACCTACGCTATAAAGCAGTAGAAATCGTGATGTCGTTTTCCTTCGCAGTGCCTTCATTTAAAACTTGACATCCGTGAAATCTACAGCACAATAAGAAGGTGTGGTTATATAGAACCGCTGAACCCTTTGGAACTGATATCCTGTTGTGTTGTGTCTATTCACCTAAAGGACTAGTGGGTGAGACAAGATACATAGTGTTACTGATGTTCAACTGGAAACCAGCATCAGTCTGCTACTATAATGCTGTCTATGACTAAGTGTTTCTGTTGATTTTTCCCAATTTTTATTCAGATGTTGAAAAAGAGCAAAATGGTTTTTACCAAGTGTCCTTTACGTGAAATGATTTGGTTTAACAAAGAATATGCTTTGCTTTTTTCGATTTTTGACAATTTTCAGGTCACTAAATTGAAAAGAGAAACGCCGTTAGCTCCTTCTTCCTGCCTACGAGTTATTTTCTGCACAACATTTGTAAGAGAATGTTTTGCCCTATCGGAACTGTGTTGCGCTTTTTTCTGTGTTGATTTTTGCCAAATTTTAGCCGATGTTAAAAAACAGCTTCAGTGGTTTTGAATACTTCCATTCTGTCAAATCTGCTTGGCGGAAAAGGTTATTAATTAATGGGGCTGCTGCCAGAGGAGTAGAAAAATTCTGGACCTTCGATGTATTTGAGCTTACCAGGTTAAACAACGAGTCATGGAAGTAGAATTCACAGAGCTGTTTCTGGTGTTTTCACTGCAGCCCTTGTGGCTCGTTCAGCACTGCTCCGCTCCTCCAACTCCTCCAAAAAAGCTCTAATTCGAGGGCACGAAAATTGGATAATTCCAATTCGCTGTGGCACAAACTTCGGCACTTGTCACGTAATGCGAGAAACCCCCGAGCGATAGTTATGTCGTTAGGAGAAAGGACTCTGAGGAAATTCACATTACGAATAATCTCCAGGTGCGCTTTTCTAGAAACACAGTTCGGTTGCAGATTCTTCTGGCTTGAAACAGAGCAGCCTGGTACAGCCCTTCCCCCTGGTACTTGTTGGCTGTGTGAAAGTCATGGCTCAAATGTCTAGATTGCCACATACATCTATAGGCATCTAATAAGGCATCTGAGCGGACGGACATACGTAGTTGTATTAGGTCGTTACCTAAGTTCTGTCGTTTTTGACCTCCAACTTCAGATGCAAGTATCCCGGCTGAAACATAATTTTATTCGGCAAAATAAAAAATTTATTCCAGTAGCATAGAACTCCGGAGACCTAGAAGCCATGAATTCTTCGAGAGCAGATTCGCCCTTCGAGCTCACCGTTTGCAAGTATCGTCAGCGCTCCTTCTACGCAACAAAAACGACCCGTTTTTGGAGCGAATTGTGACTTGTGATAAAAAAATGAATTGTCTACGACAATCGTCGATGAAGTGCTCAATGGTTGGATATTGACGAAGCACCTAAGCACTGTCCAAAGCAGAGTATGCACCAGGAGAAGGTCATGGTGACGGTTTGGTGGTGTGCCGGCGGTTTAATCCACTATAGCGTTCTCAAACCTGGTGCATCAATCACGGCGGAAAAGTACTGTCTCAGTAGCTAGACGAGGTGCACAATAAGCTCCAGCAAATCTACAAAGCGCTGATCTACAGAAGAGGACCGATACTTTTGCGTGACAACGCCAGGCTGCATGTATTGATGATCACCAGGCAGAAGCTCCATTCTTTGGGATCCACCGTTTTCGCTCGACCTATCGTCTACAGGCTACCATTTTTTCAAACATCTCGACGGCTTCCTTCGGGGAGAATACTTCAGGAACCGACATGATACAGAATATGCTCTCGAAGAATTCATCGCTTCTAGATCTCCGGAGTTCTAGGCTACGAAAACAAATAAGCTAGAATCTCGTTGGCAAAGGTGTGTAGATTGTAAAGGTCATTATTTCGACTAATAAAGTTATGTTTGCGCCAAGATATTTACATTTGAAGTTAGAGGTAAAAAACGACAGAACTTAGGTAACGACCTAACATTACCCTTGCCCTTTCGGAAGCAAAACAATACAACATCCCGATAATGCTCTCTTCGTTGTCCATTTTCAACTTAATTTTTTACAAGCCTGATTCTGCTAATGATGCTCAGTTTTTGAAAGAAGACAGTCTATAGTGTAACCTCTAAAATAGCGTATAATAATGACAGTCATTCGTCACTACTACATAAAAATATACAGTTCACGCATTCTATAAGAACTAAGAAGAAGATCTATGAAAAACTTCTATAAGACATTAAATGGCTGACTGGAAAGTTCTCAGCGTTTTGAGTGCTTCACTTTGAACTGCCATAACTTTCTGAAATCTTACCGGATTTAGTCGATATAAGCAGCGTTTGAATCAGAACACTTCTGCCAACGGGACACCTGTCAACTTATTCTATCAGCGAAAAAATTAGGTGGTCGAGATTCGACAAAATCCACGAAAGCTGTTTTGACTTGGTCCTGATTGGTGAAGGTTCTACCAGCGAGAAAGTTCTGAAAATGTTTGAAAAGGCGGTAGTCGGTTGGCGAGAGGTCTGGAGAATACGGCGGGTGAGGCAGAACTTCAACCCTCAATCAGTTCAATTTTCGAATAGTGATTTGTGAATCGTGTGGGCCGGCGTTATCGTGCAGAAGAATCGGGCCTCTTCTGTTGACCGATGCTAGCTGAAGTTGACGCAATTTTCGGCGCATTTCGTCGATTGCCTTACAGTAGGACTCTGCTGTGATCGTTTGGCCTGGTGCCAAAAAGTTGTAATGGAACCAGCCGCCGACCACCCCTCAGTGACCATTACCTTTTTTGGTGGAGGTTCGCCATTGCGAAATGCCTAACGGGTTCGTCGGCGTCCAATCACTGTCCCGACTGAACCTACTTTTCATCAGAGGTGATGATTTGATCCAAAAACCGGTCAGTTTTGTTGCGTAAAAGTAGAGAAGAACAAATCTCGAAACGCAACAAATTTTGCCGCCCACTCAACTCGCAGGGCACCCACTTTTCGAGCTTTTCCACCTTCCCAAGGCGTTTCAAAGCATCCACAACTGCAGTTTCAGTGACGTCCAGCTCTTCCGTGACCCCAAGAGCTGTTTGAGATGGTTCGGCTTCCACCAATTCCTTCAGCTCGTCGTCCAGGGCTGCTCTGGGTCGACCGCTACAGGGCTCATCTTGGAGGCTGAAATCTCCAGTCCGAAATTAGCTGAACCACTGGCGCACAATGCCTTCTCCAGCACTATCAGGCCCCAACACTTTGTTGACTTGTCGAGCTCTCTCGGCTGCCGATTCTCCCAATTTGAAGTTGAAATAAAAGATCGTTTAGAATTACTCCTTCGGCATACTTCAACAAGCCCTCCAAGAACAGAAATATAAAATGCCATTAAAATATAAACTATTTATTCAGATAGAGCGAAAAATTCTGCACAGAAAGTTGCTTTAATGCGCAATACAAGTTGAAATTTAACTTAATAGTAGATGAATAAAAAATGGTAACACAACTCTGAGAATTTTCCGGACAGCCTAATAACTATGAAACCCAATATGGTAGACATTATTAACCTATTCTTCCCTGAAAGTAGAGAATGTGCCAAAGCTCGCCATTGCTTCCTTTTTGGAGGCGGTACATTCTTCAAATCCCAACTAAGCGAAATTTGCTATAGTTCGCTGATCGTGGTTTGCAGTTCTTCTTCGGTCTTTTGTTCTTAGAATCACCTCGTCGGCAAAGCAAAAGTTGATGATTCACAATTAGATCCACTAATTATATAGTATTTGCCTTCAATTCTTCGTCCCTACAGGTTTCCTTCGCTTTTTAAGCTCATTCCCTCGCTACCAGGACAACTCAGCTTCTGATATGTGTCAACTTCGATTTAGAACAGTTAGCGACAATAGGCTACAGAAAGCTATTGATATAATAAATGACTGGTCCAAAGCTTGGGACTTGCCTCTTTCTATTCAGAAAACTAAGATTAAGTTTTTCCACTTAGGCAAGGATAATGCTAGTTGTCACTATTCTATTGCCGGGGCTAGAATTCAAACAGTAAATAAAATTAAAAACCTAGGTTTTCTTTTTGAACAATTCTCTTAGTTTCGATGAGCACTGCAAAAGTATTGTTGCCCAAGTCGACCAAAGGCTATTTTTTCTCCTTAAAACTCGCTTGTCTAAGGATCCTAAGCTTCTATCGAGGACCTACAAGGTCTTTATTAGGTCCTTGCTAGAGTATGATCACCTGTCACCTGTCGTGCCGTTGATCATCGACTTGCTCGAGCAGCAGCGTCTCCATTCGTCCCTCTCGCGTGCCAGAGTGCTCCAATGAATCCTCCTCGCTCGAGAGACACGAAGAGCGTCATATCGGTGGCTCAGGGTCGAAGAAGTCCGACCAACGCGTTTGTGGGCGTCCTGATTTAGAGTATGGTACTTGTATTTATTGTCTCTATAAAAGGGAGATCATATCAAGGTTAGGGCGTGTTCAGAATAACTTCACTAGAAAGGTTTTCCATGGATCCTTCGGTTTTACTTATGGTACTGTTCCTAATAGCGTTGTACGTAATAAGATTTTGGGATTGCAGTCGTTGGCCACTAGGAGGAAAAGTCATGACCTATTCTCGTCTGTAAAATCTTATGTGGCAGGCTTCAATAAGATATAACAACTTGTTCAAGCTGATGCCTTCGAAAACCAGAGATAACAGGTTCAGGCTAAGTTTCGTTAGACCCAGAACCACATTGAGGAGACAATTATTTTCCCGTCGTGGTGCATTGGAGTTCGCTAAGATTATTAAGAAGAACCAGCTTCCTAACAATTTTAGCAAGTTCAGAACAATTGTCCATCGGTACCTGCAGGCGGAACTATGAAGCTCTTTGGCTTTTCTTTCTTTCTTGATTTGTTGCCCAATATTTTTTCTCTCTTCGTTATATGCGTTTCTAATTTTTTAATGACCTGTTTCCTCTTTACTATACTGCTGCGAGAGTGGACGCGTGTAGCGCAGTCGGAGGAGGCGCGACTGTCGCGTGCACCCGATACCAGGTTCCTGGTTCGGATTTCCCGCCCAGGCCAACCAAGCCTTCCATCCCTCCGGGGTCGTTGAATTGGTACCAGACTTGTCTGGGAAGGATAGAGCGCTGACTTATTCATCGGCTGGCCACCGCAAGTCATTGTATGGCCAAATACGCATTCATGTCGTCTCCACGACATCTCTTAGAAGTAGAATGCGCTGGCGCATCCCAGAAGGGATTGAGTAACGCCGTCCTTTATCCTTTATTATACTGTTGCGAGCAGTTGTACTGGACATGCGTATGCATGTATTGGTTGCCCGGAAAGTTTTTAGACTAATTGCATGGTAAGTTTCAAAACAACATACCTTTGCCGGCTAAAGTTTTAGAGAGCCGGACTTAGGAAGTTTGTGTATTACGTCCTGTATAACAGCAGCATGTGCGACATATCGTCTCCTGTTCCTAGTGGCGCCTTCGCAATGGACGACAAGAAGATGCTCTACCGACCTGCTCTCCTTCTACAGTACCGCTCCGCGAACGAGGCCCATCGCCTCCTACATGAGGACAATGAGGGAGCAAGCCCCTCTCGGGCGACGTGCTTCAATTGGTCCCGCAAGTTCGACAACGGTGACAAATCGCACGAGGATTCCCGACGCACAGGTCGACCACATACGCAGAACAGACAGCTCGTACTCGCCACCTGCGGTGCTCGACCTGGTCTTTCTGTACGCGCACTTTCAGACCTTACAAATACTACTCCTAGGTCCTCAGTACACATGCCTCGGTCTTCAGGCAAAGTCGCGAAGTGGCCTCGAGTCGTACCACATGCTTTGACGTCTCAGGGCAAACAGAGGCGTGTTGATATCTGCACTTCCCTCCTCAACCGTGCCGCAGATTTGCTTGGAGCGACTCGATCCTCAATATGGATGAAAAGTGTTGTGTCTACGACAATTTGGTGCGTCGCAAGCACTGGGTGGACTTCGGTGAGTTGCCTTAACCACAGCTGAAACGTCTTGATCACGACAAAAAGGAGTTGCTTTCCTTCTGGTGGGACATCAATGGCCGAATATTCTGGGAATTGGTTCCTACCGGTTCCATGGTAGACTCAAACGTGTTCTGCGCTCAACTGGAAAAAATAAGCGTAATCCTAAATAACCGCAATCCCAGAATAGGGAAAATTCTTCTCCTCATGGATAACGTCAGACCACACACAGCAAAGAATACGTAGGAGAAATTGGAGGAACTCGGGATTGAACTGGTACCCCATCCACCGTACTCATCTGATCTTGCATCCAGTGAGTACCACGTTTTCCGGTCGCTGCAGTCTTTCTTAGCTGGAAAAATTCGAAAATCGGGAGGAAGTCAAAAGTGGTGTCTTCAACTTCTTGCTGTCCAAGTCTCCGGAGTTGTTCGCTCGTGGTATTCCCTCTCTACCGGAAAGATGGCAATATGTGATAGATCATAATGGTGAATATTTTGTTGGATGATAGTGGTTGTTAATAAAGTTATTAACTACACGTTGTTCCCTGACATTAGTCTAGAAGCTTTCCGGACAACCTAATAATAAATTTAGAAATCTAAATGTAACTTCCTCCCGCTTCTGACCTCAGAGCACGCCCCCTGCCTCGCGCTGTTCCGATGTTTCACTGCAAGCATTTGTCACGTCGCTCTTCGCGACGGCTGTCCTTTTGATGAATTGTCGGGTGTCCAAGTTTGCATTGTGACTACGATGTCTCTCGCACATCGCTCATGGACGACATTTTATCGTCTCACGCAGAGCCGTTTACTGCCAGTATGGAAATCGTCAACCATCCAGCTTTCTGCTACGCTTTGATAGGATAAACAAGTCATAAGAAGACAACAGTGGAATGTGATTGAAGAAGAAGGTTTTCATACTTAAGCCCGTGGAAAGCGGAACGGATCCGTAGCAAATAGAGATTTACTGCCAGTCTCACAAAAATCAACCACAACCAGAGAAGGACCACCTGCACTGTTACGAGGTAACGAGATATGTCAGTAGTCACAATAATCACAGGCTGAAACGCTCACAGAAACTCAATTCGACAGAAAAATTACGCATAGAGGCAAAAATATATCCCAAGGCGCTCCCTAGCCGTCCTAGCACCCCACAATCGTGATCCCTGAAGAGAGAAGGGAGGGATAAAGGAGAAAGGAGAAAGGACGGCGTTATTTAATCTCTTTTGTGATGCGCCACGCATTTTACTTTTACGGGATGTCGTGGAGGCGATTTGAATGTGTATTTGGCCATACAATGACTTGCGGTGGCCAGGCGATGAACAAGTCAGCGCGCTATCCTTCCCAGAGAAGTCTGGCACAAATTTACCGATCCCGGAGGGATGAAAGGCTTGGTTAGCCTTGGCGGGAAATCCAAACCAGGAACCAAGTATCGGGTGCAGGCGACTGCGCTACACGCGCCTAGAAGGGAGGGAGTTGCTCGTAAACTTGCAAGAAAATTCTTTTAAGCAGAAAACATTAAATAAGCAGAAAAACCACAGGACATTTCTCGACAGCTCAAGGATTTAGATCACATGTTAATGTGCGAGAAACAACGACGTGGACCGGCACCTATTACAGAGTATGTTCAATAAAAAGGGACATTGATTACCATCTCCGCTTTCTTTCTTCTGTGGAGGATTGTTCGCCAACCACTTCATGGCCTCATCCAGTCCTTCTCCCTTTCAGGCAGAGGTCTTACACAACTGGAACGCCCTCTTTCCCAGCGTCTCCAGTCCCAGCGCCTTGTGAACTTCGACAGGTGTCAAGTAATTGGTGATGCCCTGCTTATTGGCAAGAACAGCTGAAACGGCGTTCCGTGGAGTTCATCTTCTTGCAGCATGGCCACCAATCCTGACGCGATATGCATACTTTGCATATCTGCGGAATCAACGACGTAGATGATTGCATCGGTATTTGCATAGTAACACTTCCCGTATGAACAGAATGATGTCTGCTGACCGAGATCGCATACCTGGAATTTGAGATTCTTGTGCTCTGCTTGAACAACGTTGAACCTTATCGTCGGGATAGTGGTCACGACTTCTTCAACCTGCAATCTATAAAGAATAGTGGCCTTCCCTGCGCCGTCCAAACCAATGATTAAGATTAGCATTTCTCTCTGCCCAAAGAGTCCACGAAATTAGCCGAGGATCACGCCCATGGTTCTGAGCTGACTTGCCTTCCTAACTTGGTCCCGATTGATTGTGTAAGCTCCTTCGAGAAAATCGTAAGATATCGAGTTGAACCTATATAGAGATTTACGGGCGCAAATCGGCTCGGAGGGGGTCATCTTGCATTCAGTGGTTATCCACGTTCGTAAGGAAGCACATGAATGCGTTACATTAGGAGTAGCCTAGCTCGATTCACCGCAGGGATAGGCCACACCAATGCTGTGTAAATTTTTAGTTTAGTGCAACACAAAATGTTTCGTAGGGCTGTGTCACATGGTGACCCCCTCCGAGCCGTTTTGCTCCGATTTACGTCCTCATTCCCTCCCTTGAGTTTCTACGGAAAGATTCAGCTACTGTCCCAAGATGCGAAGATTTTATTTCTTATTATATATTTCCATCTTTGTTTTTTTTTTTTGAGTTGGCACATACCACACAGTCGGAGGATGTGTCGTCTGTCGTGTTCATCGGATACCAGGTTCTTGGTTCGGATTTTACTCTCAGGCCAACACAGCCTTTCATTCCTCCAGGATCAGTGAATTGGTATCGGACTTGTTTGGGAAGAATGGAGCGCTGATTTGTTCATTGTCTGGCCACTACAAGTCATTCTAAAGGTCAAACATAATACATATTCATATTGCCTCCACAATATCCTGTAAGAGTGGAATGCGTGGCGCATCCCGAAAAGGAATTAGCTGACGTCGTCCCGTACCCCTCGTTCATGTTTTTTCTAGTTGCCATAGAGTCACCGAGCATATGTAGATCCTATGCGACCAGGCGACTCTTTCTAACGACTGCTCCAGTCGTTAGAAGGAGTCGCTTTTTGTATACTCTCTAATCACATCGTACACCAGTTGTTGCCCAGATCGAACAAAACGTTCTCTGTTGCTCCGGAGAGGGAAAATAGCTGCTAGACGTATTTGGGGAGAGCGGTAGTAAGTTCGTCAAGCTGTGGAACCAGTGCTGTTGAATAAGCTTCTCTAGGCTACCGAAAGCGTCTTTTTGGGAGCTTGAGTAAGACCAGAAAAGCCAGAAAAATCGATAGTCCAATGAAGAGCTCAATCCCTTTTGGGATGCGCCACGCATTCTACTTCTACGGGATGTCGTGGAGACCATTTGAATGCGTACCACACAATGACTTGCGGTGGCCAGCCGATGAACAAGTCAGCGCTCTATCCTTCCCAGACACGTCTGGTACCAATTCACCGACCCCGTAGAGATGGAAGGTTTGGTGGACCTGAGCGGGAAACCAAAACCAGGAAGCTGGAGTGGGGTGCACGCGACAGCAGGAGCCTTCTCCGTCTGCGCTGCACTCACCCAATGTGAGAGCAGTATGTGCAGAATAAATGAAGAAACCCGAAAGAATCACTACCCAATCGCTTTACATTGCGATATGCATTCTACTCTCCCATGCGCTGTTCTGAAGGCAATTTATAGACACGTATTTCGCTCCTTCAGAACTGCGAAAAGTTGCTGTGGCGAATGAATTCCTCTCACCTGCCTATGGATTCACCCACTTACCTTCATAGATATCTAGATGGTCCGTCTTTACCCACTGTGTGGGCCACAGCTTTAGCCAGTTTCAGGTATCTCTCATTCTCATCCAGCCTGCCACTACGTTGTCACCTTCATGACAAAGAAAATGTTTTTCCCTTCTGAAGCGCCAGCGGACTCCTCCGTTTGCCGAACACGTGGGTAATCTTATTCGAGGTCGCCCTGAAGGTCGCTTGAAGTCCTTACGGAGTCTTTCGCTTCACTTCCCTCCCAGTATTCGCAGGCGTTTCTATGAACTTCGTCTTTTTTGATTTTTGCATCCATACAAAGCGTTGAGCACCCAAGTTCGCATTCAGTGTGCCTTCTCACAAACAGGTGGAAGTGTAGTGTACGGCGCATTCCCATAAAACAGATCAAAGCCTACATTTTTATCTGAGTCATAAAATTCAAGTATATTCTTCGAACTGTTGAGAGCTGCATCATTAAGCGCCATCTGTGCGTTCCATCCAGCAATTCATCACATTCTCTGAGACAGGCATCGGCCTCTTGCAAGGGGCTGCATCCTCTGTGAAGAAGCGGACAACTTCAAGTCCCTAAAACCATGTCTTTCACAGCATTCAGATAAGAATACTGACGACTGCCGCTTTTCCTCGGTGACTAACAAGCCGACTTGTCACATTCCTTAAGTGCATTCCCTTCAACGTGCAGAATACCCGGCTGCAAACAGGAGGAGCTCCTTCAGTATTCGACCACTGACCATCAAATTCCTTTCTTTTTTTTCCAAAACACACAGCTGGTTCCTTCAGAAGCATTTACCAGTCCCGTTCAGCCCTGTCGTTGTTACTTTTCGACTAAACATCGATGTTCAGCTGACGAGCAGTAAGTTTTCTCCTCTTGTTACGTCCAACTGAGCCCGCGGCTTGGAGGCAGCTCCAGCCTTTGGCCTCGGGTGTAACGTCATTGGACATTGGAATCTCGACGACGACGGCAATTTGAGTACTCGCGGCGAGTGTGAAATTCCCTGAGGACGTCCACACTCACTGCAGTGTTTACGCGTTTCTGGCATCGTCTTTGGCAAATTCTTGTGTGATTCAGTCGTATCGTCTACGTGTCTTTATTCTCTTGTTTACTGGCAGTTACTATGAGTGAATTGCGAGCATGTCCGCTAGGGAATTCCGAGGAACAAGGCAGGTTCTGGAGCGCCGAGCACTCATGGATGATACTGGTTCTCATGAAGAATCTCCTTAAGACTGAAAAAAGCCTAGATAATCCACTCAAGTGCATAGAGGCAGATAGACGCGGCTGTCAAAGAGATCGGAGTAGAAGTCGTAGGTGACCTTCTCCATTGCTCTTCTGGAAGAGTTGACGACTCCATCAGGGCGTCGGAGAGCCGTCCCTACATAGCTCATGAAGCTGGCGAAGTTCCGGCGGGCTTTGCGGATTCTCAACCCTCCTCACTCTGCAGTTTCAGCGAACGCTTGCGCCCCTCTCTCCTTAAGATCTTCGTTTATCGCCGCTCTGCACAGCTTCGCAAGCTCGGGCGTCAGATGGTAGTTGCTTGACGCTCCTGCTGCTCCGCGCTGAGTTTTCTGGGCCAGATTCATCAACATCTTACAGCAATCTAACGGTGAAAATTCTGCCGAAATCCCTGATAGCATGGCTTATCAATAAGAGATATGCTGGAATGTTTCAGTGTTTCTTGATGATAAGCCGCAGTATCAGGGACTTCGGCAGTATTTTCGTCATTAGATTGCTGCAAGTCGTTGATGAATCTGGCCCCTGGTGGTCTTCAAGCTCTCGGCCACCTTAGCACTATTGCGGAGATGGTGCATGAGGCGGTGGTTTTCCTCGTCGATGTTGTCCGTGAATTTATCTTCCCAAAGGCCGGCAAGAGAGGTGTAACGGTCTCAGTTGGTAGTCATCTGGGACTCCTCTTCTTGAACTTCGCCGTCTTCTCTCCTTGACACGAAAAGCGGAGCTTCGCGCCAAGGAGGCCGTGGTCCGATCCCGTATAGAACTTGGGGACAACGGAGACGTCGGTCAGGCAATATTGGGTCGTCCCATAAGTCCCCGCCATTTTCTTCAACGATTCATTGCGGATTACGCCGGCGGTCTCTTGCATAGCGCTGCATAGCTTTCGAAAGAGAATGATTTGCTCTATCAGAACGCGTATTGCATTTCTCTCTTCATCATGAATTTTGTCAATTTTTAGGTCGTTGAAGTGAAGAGTGAAAAAGTGAAAAAGTAGCCATTTGCGCACTTGTTCTCTCCGCTTAGGTTTGGAACTTTTTAGTCTAGTTTTTTACAGCATTCGGAAGACAATGTTCATTTGGAAGACTACAAAAATACATGCTTTTCCCATTTGTTCATTTGTCCTTTATTGATTTTTAGGTTATCAAATTGGGATGTCCGAATTTTCCGTCCGAATCCAAACTTTACCGAAACTCCTGTTTTGTGGTACGACTTTTTTGCTCAGTGTTGTATGTTATTCGAAAGAGAATGTCTTGCTCTATAAGAATTTGTGACGCGTTTATTGGCTCGTGTTGACTTCTGTCGAATATCAATAATATTCCAAAAAGAGAAAAATCGTCTTCACCAACAAGTCTTTCTCCTTGTTCAGTCTGTCTTGCTTACCCTTATATGACGAGTTATACGACACTCGAAAGTGCATGTTTTGTTCTGCCAGAATATATGATTTGATCTTCGGCCATTCAAATTTTTGCGAATTTTCAGGTTATCAAAATGGAGCAGTGTCAGGTCGACAAGGATGAGCACTTTTCGCACCTTCTCTTCGCTTTCAACCAGGGTTCTAGTGCGGCTAAGGCACTAGAACCCTGGTTGACTGTACAAACACTATTGTTCATCGCCAGTTACAACTCTGTGCAAAAATCGTTGAATATGTCCGTGTGATGAATGAACATCAGGAACCAGACGATTGCTGCCGGCCTGCTTTTCCGTCATCATTCATCAAACGGACATATTCAACGATTTTTGCACAGAACGATTGTAACTGGCGATGAACAATAGTGTTTGCACGGCCAACCAGGGTTCTAGTGCTTTAGCCGCACTAGAACCCTGGTTGAAAGCGAAGAGAAGGTGCGAAAAGTGCTCATCCTTGTCGACCTGACACTGCTCCATTTTGATAACCTGAAAATTAGCAAAAATTTAAATGGCCGAAGATCAAATCATATATTCTAGCAGAACAAGACATGCACTTTCGAGTGTCATATCACTCGTCATATAAGGCTAAGCAAGACAGACTGAACAAGGAGAAGGACTTGTTGGTGAAGACGAGCAAAACATACTCTTTCGAATGACATACATCACTGTGCAAAAAAGTCCTACCACAGAGCAGGAATTTCGGTAAAAGTTCGGACGGAAAAGTCGGACGTCCCAATTTGGTGACCTAAAAATCAATAAAATCAAAAAATTCCAATTAACGACCTAAAAATTGGCAAAATTCAGGATGAAGAAAGAAAAGCAATACATGTTTTGATAGAGCAAATCATTCTCTTTCGAAAGCTGTATGGCGCTGTTTCGGAGATCGCCGGCGTAATTCGCAATGAATCGTTGGAAAAAACGGCGGGGACTTATGGGACAACCTAATGCGTGCGGTTGAAGATGATGTGGTCGATCTCGTTGTGGAACTCGCCACCGGGGGATTCCACGATCCACCGTAAGGCGGGAAACTTCTGAAACTGTGAGTTTTCTGGATGGTCTTGGGCGACATGATGAACTCAGATAGCTTTTCACTTTGCTCATTCAACTGTGGGTTCCGATGTGAAGTTCTTCCTATGACCTTCGTGACCTGATGATGGCGTTGAAGTTGCCGACGATTACCTTCTAGGAAGTGTATCTTCCTTATTAGAAATTCTTCTGCTTCACGTAGAAAACTTTAACCTCCTTGCCGTCGTAGTCGGATGCTGGAGCGTACGTGAAGGATACGGCCAAAGCTGGTCACGGAGCAATAGCAGCTTCGGTTGCAGACGTTGTCAGAGACCGAAATTCTAGGGCAGAATCACATCACCGGATCCTCTGCCATCAAGCGATCTGATGAACTGAAGCCGGATTCACCAACGACTTAAAGCAACTTAAAAGAGAAAATACAGCCGAAATCCCTGATAGCGCGACTTATCGTTCACCATATCGCTTGATAAGCCGCGCTTTCAGAGATTTCGGCTGTAATTTTCTCTGTTAAATTGCTGTAAGTCGTTGATGAATCCGGCCCATGTTTTTGTCCAAAGTGATAGGCGGCGTATTACGGCTGGTGCATTCTCGTCTCGGCCCGCTTAATTACATGCTTCTTTATCTTCTTCGTTTGTATGGTCAGGCACATAAAGGGAATTTCCGATGCATCTATGCGGTAGGCAAAGGAATTCATTCGCAGAAAAGGTGCCTGCTGGGCTAGGGTTCGCTCGTTGTTTCATCAGAGATTAAACTGCCGAAATGTTCTTCCGAATCCTCTAAGTGCGCAGTTGTTAAGGGATTGTCGTCGACGTCTTCGTCGCCGCCGCCGAAATCAGAATGCAAGTAGAACGCGTGACTAACTCAAAGACGCTGTACGACAGTGACGGAGGCAGACGGGTGTTCTTCGACGTCGACTTCTTGTCGAGCTCCTTCTTTCCACATAACGTGTTTTTCGGATGGTTTTCAGTCCAGTAGCTCTTCCACCAGACACGGATTAAGGCGCTGCGCTTGACGGCGACGTTCTCTGTTCTTCTAATAGGCCCTCACCGGCCGTTCATCAGCGCGGCTGCCCAGCGGCTAACTTCGACGGCTTGCGCGACGTCATCGCTTCCCATCTACATAATGCCGTCGCGAGTGCGCGTAGAATGCAAATCGTTGTTGTCACCTCCCGACATCTTTCCAGCTTTGCGCTTCTCCTCTACGTGCTTCTCATTTCAATATTTTGAATTTTTGGGAATTGCTTTTACTTATTATTCATTTATTGAGTGCGCGTAGCGCAGTCGGTGGAGGTGCCGGCTGTCTTGGGCACCTGATGGCAGGTTCCTGGTTCGAATTTTCCGCCCAAGCCAATCAAGCCTCTCATGTTTCCAGAGTTAGTGAACTGGTGGCAGTTCTGTCTGGGAGGGATAAAGCACAGACTTATTGATCGGCTGGCTCCTCAAGTCATTGCATGGGCCAGATACGCATTTCAAATCGCCTCCACGACATGCCTTAGAAACAGAACGCTTGGCGCATCCAAAGAGGGATTGAATAACGCCGTCCATTATTCTTTATCCTTTTATTTATTTATTATCTGTGTTTATTTTTCTATTTATTTATTATCTATTCAAATATTGGCTTCTTCCTTACTGTTGGAAAAGGCTTCACGTTACCTACACAGTGCTTCGCGTTAGTGCAGTCGGAGGAGGTGTCGGTCACTACGCGCACCCGATGCCAGGTTCTTGGTTCGGATTTCCCGTCCAGGCCAACCAAACCTTCCATCCCTCTGAGGTTGGTAAATTCTCTGGGAAGGAGAGGACTCTGGCTTGTCGGTCTAAGTCGTGAAAGTACAGAGTAAAGAGCATGCTAACGGAAAAGGATTTGTCTTGGTCTGGATTAAAACGTATTGCTCGGCTGGGGGGATTTTCATACCTGAATCTGGTCACTACTGCTTTTCTCATTTTCTAATTGTTTCCATTTTTACTTATGTTAGTATCTGACATCTTTATACATCAATATGAATGCGTATGTGGCTATACAATGACTTGCGGGGGCCAGGAGATGAACAATTCGGTGCTCTATCCTTCAAAGACACGTCTGGTACCAATTCAGCGACCCCGGAGGGATGGAAGGATTGGTTGGCCTGGGCGGAGAATCCGAACCAGGAACCTGGTATCGGGTGCACGCGACCGTCAGCGCCTCCTTCGACTGCGCTACACGCGCCTAAATAAATAAATAAATAAAACAATGTTCATCGTGTCAACTTATGTCGCAATCATTTCATTTCTGTCACATTTCTACTAAAATTCTGGGAATATTTTACCCCCGCTGGAGTGTTCTTGACTTCTTCTTGCTTTATGAAGTATTACATGGTTGCTGAACTAGCAGCAGATGTACTTAGAACTTACTGCATAACTAAATTTCTTCGAAGAGTTGCAAGTTGCGACGTCAATCAACACTCGTGCTCCAGACGAAGCTAATAGCGTCTAGGGTTCCGTTTTTTGAGATCTAGTTGATGTTTTTGCTTTTCCGTCTAGTCCTTATCGTCTACTCACCACATATGCATATGTGTCGTCGCTTTGGAAAACGTCGAATATTTGAATGCCTTATGTTCTACTTCTCTTTATTCCAGGATGGTCATCCGGGAAGGATTCAACGATCAATTCTTCAATTCCTCAGCTCTTCATGTCATACAACTTTCTATCCGTCCACGACGTCGACTTACTAACTGCGTTAAAGTCAACTGACTCACTTTATTTATGTATTGTACGTAGATATCCACACAGTCGGAACTAATTACAATCAGCTATCCAAAAGGCGATGCGAGATATGCACAACGTGAAGAACAAAACATCTTGACAGAAGATTACAAACAATATAACCGTTATGAGCCACCTTTTAAAGTACCTTCCAATGAGCTTTTCCAGTTGTAAAATGGAATTTGGTAGAACATAGTTTTTAGAAAATTTTAGAAAGTCCAAACCAGCTCCTTCGGTGAAATGGAAGGTCGTAGTCAAGACCTTTCCCTCGGAAAACCCAATTTTGTCCTGCGGCCACATGTATCCTCTTCCTGCGAAGTAGCGAACTAGAAAGATTAAAAAATTTCCAAACATTTATAGGATGTAAAGTAAAGTAACATTGAAAAGTAATCATAGTCGTAAAGTAGATTTTTATTTATTTCATATGTAAATGGAAATCCATGCAATAATACAAACAGCTAGGAAAAGAACCTGGCGAAAGCAGGATGACGTATGAAAAACAATACTCTTGAAGAATAAGAAAAATGATAGAAGAAAGCGTTACTCCATCCTTTTTAGGATGCGCCACGCATTCTGCTTCCACGGGATGTCGTGGAGGCGATTTGAGTGCGTATTTGACCATACAACGACTTGCTCTGGCCAGCCGATAAACATATCAGCGCTTTATCTTTTCCTGAGAACCAACCTCAGAGGGTTGAAAGGTTTGGTTGGCCTGGGCGGGAAATCCAAGCCAGAAACCTGGCATCAGCCTCACGCGACAGCCGTCACTTCCTCTGACTGCGGCACACGTGCCGCGTGAAGAATAGAAAACGATAAACTTCTAAGACACGTCCTGAAATCACCAGTCGACAAGTCTTTTGTAGTCCAACGGCGAATATAGTATTGTGTGGTTTTTTGACAACTTCAAAAATTTAAAAGAAATCCATAGGTAACCAAATTATCTGCGATTGTAGATCTCTTCTTTAGTATAACTAAAAGATTGCTTCAAGAATCATACCTATGAAAGAAGTTCCTTGACAAAAAAAAAACAGTACCTTAGAAAGAACTTTATTGATTGGGCATAAAATAGTGTTATTTAATAATCGTTTTGTCCTCCACAATTCAAGGCTACATCAGCAACTCATGGTGGCATGGATACGACATGGTTTTGAAGTCTTGTGAAGATAAGAAGTAGAGGTAATAAGAATGCACTAGTGAAGCGCCATGCCTAGGCAAGAACTTCAGCAAACCAGTCAGTTATTTTCACCAATCGAAAAAGTTTTCGACGTAACGATACGCATTTATGTGATCAAAAGGGCACTCTGGATGAGGGTGTCCTCCAAATAATTCGCATTCCACTACGAAATTTGAAAAACTGCTGTTTCCGTGAAGCTTTGCTTTCTCCGACTTTATTTCTCGACTCCCTCAAAATGCGAAAGCAAGTGAAGGTAAAATTTAAATGATGAACATTCGCTATTGTCTGGTTTTGTGGCTTACATTTCAATTCTAGGCTCAAACTCCTCCAGTAGAAGCCAAATGTTATTGTAGGTGCTTTATTTGAATTCTGAGCCGGATTGATTGGGAGCATGATATTCGGCAGAGGTGCACGACAAAGGATAATGGACAAGGTTAGAAGAGGGGGAGGGGGGGGGGGGGGGAGCAGTTGGGTTGTAAGACATGTGAAAGATTCGATGCTCACCATGACAGCATTACCGTCTCCGAAGAGCCTCATCAGTTGGTAACATCGAGCGAACACAATAGGTTGACGGACAAAGCGGTGTAGAATTGACGAGTTTATTCAAAATACGTTGATATATCGCTATTGGTAGTGGTCCCCGGAGATTCTGGACTCTCGAAAAAATTGGTCGATGAACTCGTTCCGAAGAGCTGCACAACACTTTTAATCTGTTCAGTATTCAAGCAGTTTGAAGTGTTAAAATTTGGTAGAATTAGTCTTCAGCGTACTTTCTTTTTTATTTATACTTTTCACGTCAAACTGGGCAGTCTTCTAAGCTAGCCTAAGACTTCGTCAAATCACCTCCCGAATCGAAACGAGCTTCTTATACATTAAACTAGAGACTCTTCATGACGGTTAGATAATTTTTTTTTGCTCAAGAAAAATTTTATTATAACTTTCTTTGAAGTTTTAATCCATCTACCCAATAGGTGAACATACTGTTTAAAATTTTATTTAAAAACTTTTTTAGGAGATATAATAGCTTGAAGCTTATTTTAAAGAGTACGAAGGCGGCTATTTTAGTGGTAGAAATATTGCGTCATGCGTTTTTCAAAAACGTCGCTACCTTTATTTTATTGATAGCTGGATTTTTGTTTGCAACAAGTTGGAAACCTGTTCACGATGCAACAAAAACAACTGCAAAGAACATACATATCATCATTTCGATGATGCATGTAAGTGACGTCTACACTATCAATCAAATAAAAGTTGCGGTGAACATTTTGAGACCATGGTGCAATCTGATTTTTTAATGCGCTCACTCCTTTGTTGTGCTTTAAAACAATTTTAAGTTATTATTTTTCTTTAAACAATTTAGAAATTTTATAAAATTGTTACACCTATTGAGATAGATGAACTAAAAAAGAATTCAATAAATGTTATACCAAATGTTTCCTCACCAAAAATTATTCTAACTTATTGAGTCTGTAGCTTCCACTGCCTGAAGGTAATTTCGATTTGGAAGAGTTCGCTTTGATCTGAGAAGTCTTAAAGGTAGCTAAGAAGATTCTCCAATTTTGTTTAAAAATCGACCAATTTGATCTCTAAAGTCTTTAATTTGATTTGAAGAGTGCCCAATTTGACTTGAAAAGTGTCCAATTCGACGTGAAAATGATGTAATTCTAACTGAGTTCTCTGCAGCACTATGGTTGGTAATCAATTAATAATGCCCACCTCCGCAGACGGCTGCAGCACTACGTGCTCGCCTTAATATTCACAGACATTTCCGCAAGTGCAAGTTTCGGTTTGCGTTCTGGCTCTAGCTCATTAAAGTATGCTCCTACTTCTTGATGCTGTTCTTGTGCTAATTGCCGACCGCCTTCGCACCCTTTAAACACGCATTCGTTTTATCGTACAGATTCAAGTTTGTCAACTTTTTCAATCCGTTAATATATTCCATTCGTTCGATCAAACGGCGCCGGTGGTGTAATGGCGTAGAGCATTCCTGCCCGGTTAGAGGGAGATGCGGGTTCGAGTCCCGCCTGGCGCTAAAAGTTTTGATCGCAACAAAACATCGTCGTAACAGCTTACATCCTTGATATCAGCCACTTACTTGAGGCTTAAAGAAACTGATTTGAATCGTTTATATTCCATTCATTACAGTTTGGTAGCATAGAATGCAAGATTGTTGGTGCATGGAAGACGTGAAAAATGGCAGCACTTCATTAGCCGCTTGTGGTTTACGCCATTCTTTTGAATGACAGCGCAAAAACTTAAGAAGCCTACACAGCTTATTGTTCTTCCCTTGCTGCTCGTTCTTATTCACTAAATTTTCATAATTCTCGCGCTTCAAGGAACGCTCGTTGTCCACAGATGGAATAGAAGCTTGTTGGTGAGCATATTGGTGAACCTATCGGA
Organism: Heligmosomoides polygyrus polygyrus; assembly: GCA_947396885.1. NCBI lineage: Eukaryota > Metazoa > Nematoda > Chromadorea > Rhabditida > Heligmosomidae > Heligmosomoides > Heligmosomoides polygyrus. Next base: position 17,149,995 of record OX377205.1, read on the forward strand.
CGAAAATGGGTGCTATGCATGGCTTTATTGAAGAAACTAGTAAACTTTAATGAAGTGCTTAAACCAAGCTTTTTAGGACTCGTTTTTTATTCAGTTTTTAGGCCCAAATGTTGAAAACGGCTGGAAAATGAAGACTTTTTCTCTAGGGTTTTTCATCTCACCGAAAATCAGTTATGATGACTGTTCTTGTTCCTATTTATAGAATTTCTTTTGACGTGTTAGTTGTCTAATTTTCTGTGTTCGTATTAGAAGGGCAATTTCATGCGCACTATTTTGTGTAGATAAATAATTGAATAAATAAATAGAAGGAAAGTATGACTTTCTCAGGGATTTCTTTAATTCAGCTGGCTCAATATACGAAGACACTATTTGAAATCATATACAAATTTTTCAAACGAGAAGAATCAAATGGTGTTTCAACGCGCAGGAAGGCTGTAATTTTTCTTGAATTAAAAGAAGAGGTCGAGCCGTTCACTTGACCAGATTGTGGCGGTTTTCACTTGATTGGTAGTGTAAACGTTGCTGAGTAGAAACAGCGATGTGATGGTATTCGTGAACATTATAACTGTTTTTGATGTTTTCTTTTACAGTTTTGTTATACTAGGCGAAGAAAATTTTTGCGATCAATCAAAGGAAAATCGCGACGATCTAGTCGAGTGTATAGCGCGATCTCCTCTTTTAACACAACAAATAATTGCTGCATTCCTGCACTTCAGTAAAAAAGTTTATTCATTATTTTTCTTTAACAATTAAATTTTTAAAAGATTTTGAACACTTACTGTGCAGGTTCATTTAAGAAATTCAAATAAGGTCGTACTAAATTTCACCCAAACAAAAAATTGTGCTAGCCGTCTCGGAGGATCTCTAATTTATTTTGGAAAACGCTAACTTGATTTCGAAGACGTTAAATTTGAAAAATGTGACACTTGTGTCGAGGACAACCTCAAACTTGGGCACTTAAACCGTAATAAATCTTTATGGAGTAAAATAGCGGCAATCGTTTTTTCAGAATGTCCAGTTTGACGTGAAGTGTGTCCAATTTGATTTGAAAATGGGACAAATATAAAATATATAGGATCTGCTCTGATCTTTAAAAAAGTGTGACGACATTTGACCACATGATTCATCCCGCAGAAAAGCTGAGTATTGAAGTAGTGCATCAGGAGGAAGAACCACGTGCTTGGCATTGCCGTCACTAATTAGCTTCTTGTTTTCGCGCGAAGCTCTTTGGACTTCTGAAGCGGTACTAATCACTCGAGTGATATCGCCCTCTCTGCAGGGCGGCCTAAATGTTTTATGTTATGTTTTTGTTGCAAGTGTTGATGTAAGTATTAATGTGTTAATGTTTTTTTTTGTTTTAATTCGAGCACGTCGTACTTCCATTGCCACGCGGTAGATCACGTAGTTTATTCCAGAACAACCTCAAACGTGGGTAATTAAACCGTAATAAATCTTTATGGAGTAGAATAGCGGTAACCGACTACAGAAGAGTTACTATGAGCTAGATAGGAATGAATCTGACAACATAATGAGGCTAGCAATCTAAAAAAGCCTTATGGGTCAGAAACCACTAAGATGTGAGGGCAGGAAGAACATGGAAGACAAACTATACAACATCCTTCCCGTCATTGCTGCACCAATGTCGATTGTCGAGCCTTAGCCATCGACGAGTTTATACATCAGAACGCCGCACTGTCGTGTGCATCTCTTGACTGAAGCCAAGAGATGCACCCGACAGTGCGGCGCATGCTAGCCAGGTTTTCTTTCGGCTTAACCATGGCAGGTTGCTGGCGAACTATTTCCTTGGCGGCGGATCGTCAAAGTTTATGATTTGAGCGGGCAACGCATCACGGTATGGATGGGGATCAAGTGCCCAGCGCAGGGAATCAGAACGCGTGCTGTAGACGTCGTCCAGAGTGCGTAATGATTCCGAAGACGTGCTGAAGAGGTCGTCCAACATGCATAGCGATTCAGAAGACGTGCTGAAGACGTCGCTCAACGTGCATTAGGATTCAGAATACGTGTCGCAGACGTCGTCAACGTGCGTTGGGATTCAGAAAACATGTCTCAGATGTCGTCCAACGTGCGTTGGGATTCAGAATACGTGTCGCAGACGTCGTCCAGAGTGCGCAGGGATTCAGAAGGCGTGCCGCAGACGTCGTCCAGAGTGCGTAGGGATGCAGAAGACGTGCTGAAGATGTCGTCCAATATGCGTAGCGATTCAGGGGGAGGGAGAATAGGGGGGGGCTAGTTTTTTTCCTCAATATCGTCCAATGTGTGCCGGGTTTCAGATGACGGTTCACAGAAGTCGTGGCACATGTGTCGGGTGCCGAAGGAGGGACGTCACATCGTGGCAACGTCGTGATACGTGAGTCGGGACTCAGTGTCACATGTGAGTGCCTGACTAACTATCACTCTCGTCAACACATAGGTAAGGAAGTATTAGCGAGGGGGGGGGGGGGGGGAGGGGAAGAAGTAGGGAGGGTGACTATGGATTCGGAGGAGTATTATTGCTCTCCCGCAGACATCGTTCAACGTGCGTAGGGATTCAGAAGACGAGCCGGAGAGCTTTTCTCTAGCTTGCATTGGGATTGAAAAGAGTAAAAGAAAAGTAAGAGTCACAGAAGTCGCGCCACTTATATCGGACTGCCGAATACCTGCCACAGACGTGGCGGCAATGTCATCATGACACATGTGTTGGAACTTGGACATTCTATCACAGGCGTTTTGCAAGACGAATTCAGAAGACATGACACAGAAACCGTCCGACGTGCGTCCGGATCTAGAACACGTGCCACAGATCAAACACTCCGTTTCTGCGCCAGCGTATGTGTAAGGGGGCGGGGGAGGAGAAGGACTACAGGATCCAGAGGAGTATTACTGCCGTCACGTCGGACAGTTAACGATATCGACCGGTCGACCAGAACCGACTTAATTCATTTATGTTTCTGCAGATTAAGCACTTCGGATTGGGATTCTTACAATCCGTTTCTCGCTACGTAAAGGACGGATACATCGGAGAAGAAATGGCGTACATGTGATGGAGGATGGGCAGGCTTCGAAGAAACAGCTTTGAAGTTTTCATGCCCGATTATATGGTGCCATGCTATTCTATATAGTAGAACCAGCTCGTTACTACAATGAAAGTAAGAAGGCCTAGAGAAGAAAAGAATATATTAGAGGTGTTCTGTTTATTCTCAGGGCTTGAGGGCGAAGCCTCCAACCAGGCTTCTGGCGGCCCACAGACCGCTGAACCCCTGGTAGGAATTGAATGCGCTCTTCCGTAAAACTATCGCCAATCTTTTTCTGGTCCTTGATGGAGGGCTCCCATTTCGAGGTGGCTACTTTGGTGAAGATTGATGGTCGTACATTCGGCACGAATGGAGCGTGTAGGGTGATCTTCTCCATGGTGACGTCAGACGAATGCACCTGAGTTACAATTGAAGAACGCTAATGCTTTGCTGAACACACACAATGCAGCAACGAGCTGGAACAAATGCAATATTCAGCCGCGCGAATGTTGTTATGCAGGAACTATTATATAATGGTTTTTTTTTTGCCCTGAAGGACAAGTCTCGACGACGCAGCTCTGAGGGGAAGAGAGAAGAAAGGAAAATGTAATAGCGTTGCTAGAGCGCGCCGCTCAAGCTGGCTACTCGGCCATCTCTTGATTTGATGAAAAATTTCTTACTAGGGAATGGTTTCGATCTCCAATGGAATTTCATTTTGGGACCAGGATCGTTAGAAAGAGCTCGGAATGCTGATTACGAATATGGGTGTCAAAATTGCAAAATGAAATTCCTGAACGAGTTATGGCCTGCCGAAATCGGGTGACATTACCTCAGGCTGTCCGTGCAACACACATGGCGCGAGAGTCATCGGGACTCCCTATTTAAGAAGGACACACTAGCTGCGGCGGAGATGCAGGGGTAGTGCTCCCGCTCATCAGGTGCGACGGCGCTGGTTCGGCTCCCGTTGCTGCTAAATTTTTTCGCAAATCATAATTTAACTTCGGAATGACTTTTTGTTCTGAATTATGACACGTGTTTGATTAAATAGCCGGGAAAACTACCATACATGTGTGTAAAAATGCTTGAAGGCAAAAACCTGCTATGGTGGCGTTTTTATTTACTATTTTACATAAATAGAGTCCAAATCATATATTGAACAACTAGAGGTGTTTCTAGCAATCTTGGCATTCACGGAACAAGTCGCGTAAAGCAAAAAGGTAAGTAGAATGTATGATTAGGAAGCCCAAAATGTCGTTGATCTACTATTAGGTTGTCCCATAAGTCCCCGCCGTTTTTTTCAACGATTCACTGCAGATTTCGCCGTTGGTCTCTTGCACAGCGTTATACAACATTCGAAAGAGAATGATTTGCACTATCAGAGCATGTATCGCATTTCTTTCTTCATCATGAATTTTGTCAATTTTTAGGTCGTTGAAGTGAAAAGTGAAAAAGTGAAAAAGTAACCATTTGCGCACTTGTTCTCTCCGCTTAGGTTTGTAATTTTTTGCATAGTTTTTTTATAGCGCTTGGAAGACAATGTTCTGTACTACAAGAATATGTGTTGGTCCTATTTTTTCACTTGCTATTTATTGATTTTTAGTCCATCAAATTGGGAATTCCGACTTTTCCGTCCGAATTTTTACCAAAACTCCGGTTCTGTGGTTGGACTTTTTTGCTTGGTGTTATATGTCGTTTGGAAGAGGATGTCTTGCTAAGTAAGAATTTGTGTCGCGTTTATTGGCTCACGCTGATTTCTGTCGAATATCAACAACTGAAAAGGAGAAGGAGTTGTTGGTGAAGACGATTTTTCTTTTTTTGGCATTTTGTTGACATTCAAAAGAAATCAATAAACGCAACAAATATTCTTATAGAGCAAGTCATTCTCTTTCGAATGACTTATAACACCAACCCAAAAAGTCCAACCACAGAGCAGGAGCTGTCGGCAAAAATAACCATCCTCCTTCGGACGTCCCAATTTGATGGCCTAAAAATCAATAAAGGACAAATGAGCAAATAGCACTAACACATATTCTTGTAGTACAGAACATTTTCTTCCAAATGCTATAAAAAACTGCGCAAAAAATTACAAACCTAAGCGGAGAGAACAAGTGCGCAAATGGCTACTTTTTCACTTTTTCACTTTTCACTTCAACGACCTAAAAATTGACAAAATTCATGATGAAGAAAGAAATGCAATACATGCTCTGATAGAGCAAATCACTCTCTTTCGAACGCTATGCAGCGCTATGCAGGAGACCGCCGGCGAAATCTGCAGTGAATCGTTGAAAAAAAACGGCGAAGACTTATGGTACAACCTAATAGTTAGAGCTGAGATATAACTGGTTTTGTTCAGAAATCTGTCCCATTCGAGTCGGATATCCTATGTGAGATGCAGAGATAAATCAGTTATATGAATTATAAGAAATCTCTTCTTGTTAAAGCTATTCTTACCCGAATTATTCCAAGATCCGGGACTTTTCAGAGATGCCCTTATTTAGACAAATCTTTCAATCGCGTTTGAGAAATCGCATTAACCGAATGCGATTGCGACCATCGGATCTCTACTACCCACTGGGTCTGAAGGCTCTTATCACGCTAGGAGTTCCCGTAAAAGCCTATTGCACTATGCAAATGGTGTTTAAATTGTGTCAAATTCGGTCTATTCTTCTCGTTTTTATGCAGCCGTCACTACAAGTTCTTGTTGGATTACCTATGTACAACCCTGTGGAGTGACTCTGGATTTCGTCCCGTTTCGTTCACCTTGAGGTGCTTGCCTTGTTTTCGAAAGAGATCTATGCATCTACAAGTTTGCACTTTCAATCAGACGTTATGCTCAACAGGATAAACCTGTTACAATATCCACTCGCACGAACTCATGTGGATAGATGAGAATCTAATGAGCCACTGACGCAGTCTCGTTGTACAGCAAGGATGTTTTTCGTTAGAGTTTGCATAGGGTCGTATTTCCCGGCTTAACGAAGCGTTCTATTTTTATTTCTGTCTCCGTTTGTCGTTTCGCTGCTGATCGAAGCCATGACGTCGATCCATAGAAGAACTTGTAGAGGACAGCAGTGACGTCTGAACTCCTTTGGGATTTTCATTACTAGCCGGGCTGATGTTGAGGTATCGAAGGCGGCAGTCGAAGACGTCGCTGTTCTCATTCTCGAAGCCTTGTTGTTTCCACTTCCAGGAATGAGGCAAGTTTAGTCCGTTGTAATTCAGTCATGGGCGCGTGTAGCGCAGTCGGAGGAGGCGCCAACGGTCGCGTGCACCCGATACCAGGTTGCTGGTTCGGATTTTCCGCCTAGGCCAACCATCCTTCCATTTCTCGGGTTCGGTGAATTGGTGTCAGACGTGTCCGGGAAGGACAAAGCGCTGACTTGTTCATCGGCTGGGCTCCGCAAGTCATTGTATGGCCAAATACAATTTAATTTTCCGTCATTTAATTGCTCTCTAGGGTGCGCCATGCATTATCATTTTCCTGCAAAAGTAAGAAGTAAGTAAGACTAGCATTCTAAAATTGCCGATCCGATTAAAAGCGATCTTAATATCTCTGTATTTTAGGCATACATATTTCAGTCAATGTATTCTCGTCTTCATAAATGCCAAAGAAGGTGTAATAGCTACGCTCATTTGAATAGCGTTTTCTGTTATTGCTCATTGGAGCGGTGAAATGTTATTCAAGGCTCCACTTTCTTTGCTGCTATTCATCGCTATTCCCTATTCTGTTTGACAGCAATGATAGGATTTTTGAACTGGAGCCAGTCTAAAATCTCCACTCCCTTGCACTCCTGAAGCCCAATGCTGACATTTTAAGACCTGATTTTTTGCACTTTAGCGTAATTATGGCGTGGTTGGTTGGAGAAGAAAAAGTAAATTCAAAAATGTTCACTTGAAGCTGTGCAAGTTATATGTGCACGCTCATGACAAAATTTTTAGAAACAAATTATTGGAATTGAAAACACTGACGTTACTAAAATTAAGCCATACAGAAAATAACGAGAATTTTCTCATATGTACGATGCATATATTTTTTGAAGCAGCTAAGAGGATACCTTTACTTGTTTGCACAATTTCGTATTAACTACTTGCTCTAAATTAAAAAAGGCTGTTAATAGATTTTTTTGCGGCTACTAACTTAACGAGCTTTAACTTGACATAATCTTTTCGATTGGATGTGAAAGAGATTTTAGAGAAATCGGATACGTTTAAATCGAGAATACCTCCAATAATTTCTCAAGGTGTCAGAAGATCATTCCGCCTCGGAGGAGACGCCAGATGTCGCCTACGTACTTAATCTCAGGGTTCCTATTTTGAATCCAGCCTATGGTAACAGAGACTACTATCAGTCCGGTTTTTTTTTCTTGAGAACAGGCATGACAATGGCCTGTTCCTGTGAGGAGTCTGGTACTATTAGGTTGTAACGAAATAAATGGCACTGAACCACTGTAAATTTAAACAGTTAATATTTCGGCTTGTAGGCAAGTTTATTAATCGAAATAAAAACCTTCTGATTCTACACATCTTTGCCAACGTGACACAAGCCTTTTTATCCCAGTAGCATAAAAATCAGAAGTTCTGGAATTGACGAAATCTTCGAAGGCACTATCGGCATCCTGTTGGTATTTGAATATTTTCCCTACCAAGAAGTCGCCGAGATGCTTGAAGAAATGGTAGTCTGTCGGGGAGAGGTCGGGAGAAAACGGAGGATGTGGTAGAGTTCCAGTGCTACATGGGGGCGAGCATTGTCGTGCAGAAGGAGAACTCGCCTTCGGTTTACCAAGGCCGGCCGGATATCCTTCAACTCTTTCATCATTTCTTCAATTTCAATGCAGTACTTCTCTGCCGTGATGGATTCACCGGGAGGGAGGAAGCTATGGTGAATAATTCCCAGCGAACACCACCATACTGTCACCATTACTTTCTTTTGGTGCAATTCCGGCTTCGCCAAAACCTTGGGGCTCTCATCGCTGTCCACCCACAGTGCCGATCGTCGCCTGTTGTCGTACATTATCCATTTCTTGTCACAGGTCACGATGCGATCAAGGAATGGGTCCATTTCGTTCCGTAGAAGCAGTGCGGACGAGGTCTCATATCGTCGGTTTCTTTGCTCCTCAGACAGCTCGTGAGGCACCCATCTTTCCAGCTTTTTGGTCTTTCCAATTTCCTTCAGATGCCGGGCAGCTGTGTTGTGACTGACGCCAAGAACCTTCGCTATCTCCCTGGTACCTTTGTGTGGATCCTCCTCTACCACATCTCTCAGCTTGTCCTCATCAACATCACTATGCCTCCCACGACCTTCATGTTCTTCCAAGCTCTCATCTCCATTCCGGAACTTCTGATACCAACGATACGCCGTCCGAATTGTGGAACATCCTTGACTGAATGCGGCGTTGATCTTCTCGTCCGCCTCCTTAGCTGTAGTGCCCAACTTGAATTCATACAAGTAAATGCCTCGGATTACCCTTTTGTCCATCTGCAAAAAAGTCAATAAAACTCTAAAGTTTTCCCACTTTACATAGAAAATTTGGTACTCTCCGGTAGAGCAGAGTTTGCGCTTCTAAATGATATGCCACATGTTACGGTTTGTTCTTGATCAAACGCGCAAAGAGAAAAAATGGCGCGAGCCAGTGCCATTTAATTCGTTACAACCTAATAATCCACCGATCCCGGAAGGAAGGTTGGCCTGGGCGAGAAATCCAAACCAAGAACCTGGTATCGGGTGCACGCGACAGCCGGCACCTCTTCCGACTACGTCACTCACACCCAACATAATGTTGTGTTACAAAAATAATTTATGTCATCTCGACACTTGTTTTAATACTCTGAAAATTAATGAAAGTTAAAATGAACCAAAAAACCCAGCATGAACATGAACATGAACATTTATTGAGCCCAAAGAGGTACAAAACAAGTTAAACACAAAAATCACTGCAAAAGTTGGCTCATCAAAGACCAGCAAAAGTGAAGAGCAATTATTGTACCAGAAGAGATAAAAAATTTACTGATCACAAGATGTTACAGAAGAAGCGCTCTTTTTGAAGATTTGCAAGAAAAGACTTCTTTAATGAGTGACGCGAAAAGTGTTTTTTTTTTTCAAAAGGACTAGCGACTCACTGAAAAAGGTACTTTATCAATAGCTGATATAGCTGATTTGTTTTTAAACTAACTTGTAGTTATTTTCTCAAATCAGCAGACTTCATCACAAGCTCTAAAAACAAGAGTCGAAAATTATTCGTGAAACTTTTTGAGTTCCGTATTGCTTTAACAGAGGCCACGATTTTTTTTAAAATATAAATTTTTATTCAGCCGAAGCGAACACACTATTAATTTAATTAGAAAGTCAAGCACAGCCTCGTATAAATAAATGTTATTTGTAAGAGAATTGTAAGAGAATTGCTTCATTTTACTACAGGGGTAGCTCTACATAGCTTCCAAGATATTGAGAGTGCTTCGCTAGCATTGAATAGCTATCAGGGATCGAGAGAAAAGAAACGTCGGAAAAACCGTTTTGTTTGAGATGCGCTTCAAGTTTATGATTAAAATTAGCTGGGGATGACGAAGAAACTATTGCGCTAGGCAAGCTATTCCAAGTTTTTGTAGCTCTTACTAGAAAAGAGCCAAGGAACTGTTGGGAGCGAACTCTTTCTATGAATATGAACACACATTTTGTAGAGCGGATCATCCTTTTTCGAACGTACGACGTGTTGCAGATAACGTTTAAGGAAGTTCAGAATGACACGTTTAAAAACGGTGGAGATTTGGTTTTCGATCAAGTACACGAATCGGATAGGAATGCGTGGTAGCAACATCGAAAACTCGTCTGTTCTTCTTGCGTCCATTTAATGAGGAACACACAAGGCGTCTAGTGTTGTCGCCTCTACTCTCAACACAGCTGTTCTCTCCAAACGTGCATCGAGTGCTGAAGTCCTCGAATATACTGAGAGAACGGCGCGCTCTTCAATCGTCTCGCCAACGTGCGAAATATTCCTCCGGGCGGGGAGCTGCGCGATTTTTCGCAGCATTTACCCCTCGCTCCATTCACACGGTGCTGCCGATTGAATAGTGCTCGGATATGCGTCTTCCTCGGCTCATTTAGAGCCATCCTCCTGCATTTTGTAGCGTGAAGTGCACGTCATCGCCGCCGCTGCTTGCACTGCTGCGCAAGCAGAGGCTGGGCAACCGTCAGAAGGGCGTCTCACTTTGATATTCTGGGCTTTAAGGAGCCCTCGGCGCAGTTATAGATGACGTGGAGAGTGTTGGCTGTCGCGTGCACCTGATATCAGGTTCTTCGTTCGGATTCTCAGCCCAGGCCAAGCAAGCCTCCCATCTCCGCGTTCTGTGAATTGGTACCAGACTTGTTTAGGAAGGACGAAGCACCGACGTGAATCCGACTCGCCACCGCTAACCACTGTACAGGCAAAATGCGCATTCAAATCGCCTCTACCACATCTCCTAGAAGTAGAATGCGTGGCGCAACTCAAAAGGAATAAAGTAAAGCCGTTCGTTGTCCTTTGTCCACTTGCTAATGTCTGAAATGCCTTGCATCAGCAGACTCCAGAGCCCTGCTTCTTTCGTAGGCCTCTCTAGGCCACATGTGCATTAGGCGACCTAGACAATGGCAAAAATATACTTCATATTCAAAATAATCGAAGACGGTTTATTTTAGCTTTTGACACCAGTTTCAAGTTATTCACTTTTTAGTTTAATTTTTTGAAAGAATTCGTATTCAGCAACGCTTTTCCTTACGAAGCCTATTCATGATACGAGGTAGCGCACATGAAGAAAGCTCCTGTTGACCGTGTATACTAAATCGAGGTTTCTGGTCTCGCCCAGGTTAACCAACCCTTCGGAGTCGAGGTTCGCTTGAAGATGAGTGTCCTTCGGACTACTGGATTGAACCATCACAGAGCAACCGCTCTCCGAGGCTGTGATGGAACCGTCTCCTCATCCAGAAGGACCATAGAGAAGTCCATCCACGACTTCTACTCCGATTTCTTCAATAGTGACGTCCACCTGCTCTCATGCCATCTCATATAGGACGTCCCCTCCGTTCTCCCTCCCGAGATCCGACACGCCATCTTGTCGTTGGAAACTCTTTGGTTCGTCAAGTAATGACAGTTTACTGGGCTACTTCGGCACATGGAAGAAGGAAGTGGAGACGATGCTGGTGTCTCTTCATCGAATCGGACGAGTTTATTCGATATCTCCACTCATCTTGCTCAACTATGATCTAGTGGCTACTGATTGCTTCAAAATCTTCCATGTCTGCAACATATTTACGCCTTGCAGGGGTGTTGGTGATCATAGAGGTTTTGAATGCGAAGTTGTGTCTAAGCCACTGCTTTGCATTAAAAACCTCTATGATCACCAACACCCCTGCTTTTTAGCAAAACCTTCTTCTATATTTCTCTGCCTGAATTTTCCGTTTCCCGTTCTTCAGACGCGCCATTTCATCAAAGGCACCATCTATCAATGCCTTTGCGGCAAAACAGTGTCAAGCTCGAAACATTTTTCTTCGGTCAACAGCAGTCGCCCTATTCCTCGGGGATCCCCTGGGTTCACCACAGATCATCCTAATACTCCGGAGCGCCTACATCCTAACTTCCGCTCCACATCCAGATGTTGGGTAGGTTGTTGCTACACATTGCTTTGCTCTCCTACACCTCGGTCTCACTGAGTGCTTGCTGTAGAGGTGCTCGTTCTCTGCTCACCGTCGCTGCGTCGAAGAGCAGGTTTGGAAGAATTATTGCTGATGCTTGAGGGAAATGCGAAATGTTTTGATGGTAGCAAACCCTTCCATTCATTGTCAGCTTGACATAGAATGTAGCCCTCCTTTCGCAGCACTACGAATTCAATAATCGGAAGATTAAGCGTTTCTCGCAAAGCAACCTCGATTTCCAGTCCCGATTGATGATTGAATTTCTTGTTAGTGCATACCTCGAGGCGCGAAATAGGGGTAGTCGTGAGGAGCCAAATAGGGAGAATAAGCACTAGGACTTCCCATCCCATCGTCTTTTCGAGCTTCGTCCTTCGACAGACTTTGACGCCCTTCCTACGTTTTAGACGAACAACGTTCAATTTTTTTGTTCAATTTTTGAAGCTGAGAAGTGTATACTTGGGTCGTAAGGTGCGTGTAGCGCAGTCGGAAGAGGTGCCGACTGTCGCGTGTACACGACACCAGTCCTGGTTCGGACTCCCAGCCCAGGCACACCAAGCCTTAAACCCCTTCGGGTTAGGTTAATTCGTACCAGACTTGTCTGGAAGGAATAAAGCGCTGACTTGTCCATCGACTGGCCACCGCAACTATGATCAAATACGCCTTCAAATCACCTTCATGACATACCATAGAAGTAGAATTCGTAGCGCATCCCAAAAGGGATTGAGTAACGCCTTCCTTTATCATTTTGACCTTAAAACTTGAGTCGTCCCTAGGTCCCAGTGAGAACGAACTTAAAGTAGAACATTTCCTTGTATCCCCATCAACATCAGAGTAGGATCTTCCCCTCGCGTTGGTCACCATCAGGATTTCTTGAAGGTTATTCGTACCGTGCAGCCTCTGATGTGCCGCGTCTGGTTGACGCGAGTCATCAATCTGTCGTTCCAGTGACACTATCTTTGAAAAATCGCTAGATGTCGCGACGACACCCTGCGGGATACGGGAACATATGGCGTGGGGTGCGGGAAATCGCCGTTGATCCCACCGTAATCGCGGCGGCCAATCATGTGCACTACTGTGCAGCTGAGCCGACGCCTGATTGCCACGGTTACGGTAGAAGCAACGACAGCACGTGCTCGCATCCTCGCTGCACGTTCCCGCACTGCCGTGGTCGTCTTCGCGACATTCATCAATCAATAAACATATAATCGGTTAATGTCACGAGTCCGTCACGGGAGGGGGGACTGAAGCCAAAAGACGCCTACTTCAGTGCGGCGTATGCCAGCCGGGCTTTCTTTGATCGTAACTATGGGCGATTGCTAGCGAACTATTTCCTTGGCGTCGTCCAACTTTACGAGATATTCAAGGGGCAACGCGTCAGGGTATGAATGGGGATCGGGTGCAGAGCGTAGGGATTCAGGAGGCGTGCTGAAGACGTCGTCCAACTTGCGTAGGGATTCAGAAGACGTGCTGAAGAAGTCGTCCAACTTGCGTAGGGATTCAACGTGCTGATGATGTCGTCTAACGTGTGTAGAGATTCAGAAGACGTGCTGAAGACGTCGCTGTACGTACGTAGGGATTCAGAAGACGCGCTGAAGACGTCATCCAACTTGCGTAGGGATTCCGAGTAAGGGCGACCAATAGGAGAGAACCAACAAAGGGGGACCATTAGAGGGGGTAGCGTGAACTAGGGGAGGACCAGCATTTTCGCTCAACATCGTTCAATGTGTGTCGGATTTCTGAAGACGCTTACAGAAGTCGTGGCTCGTGTATCAGAGTGCAGAAAAAGTGTCATAGACGTCGTGGCAACGTAGTGACACGTGAATCGGTACTCAGTTCACATATGCGTGTGTGACTCTCACTCCGTTTCTTTGCCAGCACATAGGAAAGGAAGTATTTCGGAAGGGGGGAGGGTAGAGAGAGTGACCACAGGATTCGGAGGAGTATTACTGCCGTCGGACAGTAAGCGGTGTCGACCAATAGCGATTAATTTTTTATGATTTTGCTGATTAAGCACCGGATTGGGACTCCCATTACCTGTTTCTCGACACGAGCGCTTCGGAGAATAAATCGCGTGCATGTGATAGAGGGTGGATGGGCTTCATATGCGCAGTGAAAATTCTGCCCTACCATATCCCACTGCACTAATCTGTATAGTAAAATCAGTTTTTTTTCTTACTGTAAGAAGGCCTAAAGGAGAAAGATTGGGGTTGTTCTATTCTCGGGGTTTGGCGGCCGCTAGGCCGCTGAACGTCTGGTGTACTTAGAATGAGATAGTTCTACTGGCGAAAGAAGAGAGCCTGAGATTTGACCTAGATTTTTGAAAGATTATTCTACGATCGTTATTTTCTGTGCTACATATATCTCCTGACCGGACCAGATACGCATTCAAACTGCCACATAACGTAGAACTAGAATCCACGGCTCATCCTAAGCGGGGATTCGTTAACGTCATTTTTGTCCTTCATCTTCTTATTCTTTAACACTATTTACATGAGGCTACAGATCAAAAATCTAAGACACTGTCCTCCATAAAGCAGTTTACATTTCACATTTTCAAGTTTTATTTTTAAGTCTTAAAAAGCGGAATTTTGAATGATTCTAATGCGCTAATGTTTAAAAAAATTATGCTTTAGTTTATTTCAAATTTTATTTTAACTTTGATTTCAGAAGTGATAAAATGATATTGATAACAATGACTAGTCTATCGGCCAGCCAACGCAATCATTGTGCAGAACATATACGCATTCAAATGAATCTATGATACCCCGTAGAGGCAGAAGGCGTGGCGTGCACCACAGGAAGATTGACGAACACCAACCCTCACCCTTTAGGCACCTGTTATACTCCGGCGGGAGCATCCGCGGAACGTCCGTGGACGAAGGGTGCACCGAGGACGGCGGGCTTGGCGGGGCGCGGCGATTGGCCAGGTGAGGGATCTCGGCGCGATTCCCGCTTGCCCGCGGACGCTCCCGCGGGAGTATAACATAAGCCTTAGTTGTTTTCTCTAGACCGGAAGCTTGGTTACAAATGACGAGCCGTTAATTCGGCGAAGACGTCTCCCATGTTCACAAGTTGGCGAGTGCAGGTCGCGATCCGCAGCCTTGTAATCGCCTTTATCAGGCTATGAATTTGGTAACATACGTCATGATTGCCTTATAGTGATAGGCCGGCTCTGACTTCGGTCCCAGAATAGTCTGAAAGGGATGAGACTCTGACCTGCAAAAAGTTACACTGTGGAAGTATGCATTCTGAACGCCTTCACCATATCGTGAAGAAGGTAGAGGCGACAGTACGTAAATGCCATTCTAGAAGTCGTGAATAGGAAATGAAGTAATGATCCTTATTCATTTATCCATATCTTAAAGCAGCTCTAAATGTGCATTTACTCTGTCTTTGAAACTTCAGAATAACTAGATCAGAAGAACTCCTTTCCGATACCTTGAAAGAGAAACAGATCCATTCCCCGACCACAGGAATGAAACTGATGTGTAGACTGTTTGGTTTTTGGTCGAAACTCATCCTTAATTCGGAATGGAAAGAAAGCAGTCACATTTAAAGCACCCCGCGCAACAAACCGATGGTGAGAAGAGAACGCGTGGAGACATCCCTCAGGGACTTTCCATATCCCGCGCTTCCCGATTGTTTTGATCATCGATAACTTCCAGCAATTTTGTGAAACCATTTCATCTTCCATCACCAGGCTATTCTGGATGCTCTTTGAAGTTGCATTAGCATTCCATTATGAGACCGAAGAAGACTGGGGAAATGCACAGCACTTCTGAAAATTTGCAGTATCTCGTGCACTGATGAGGACGGCTTATCTTCACCGCTGGGTAATCCTGACTCCTTGTTGGCTTATAGTATGCTTATATAGTTCATAGACGAGCTTATGCCTAGTTGGAACAAGCGACTGCTGAGCGTTGTAGAAAAGCTGGGAATATTCCAGCGGTGTGTCTGGTTAGAGTCGACAAACGCTCTCCGGCTAGCTGAATCTCTCTCTCTCATTCAATTTAAGGCCGTATACTTTTCGTCGTTTTTTGAGGTTCCGTCATCTATTTTCTCTAACAAAGAAAAAACTTAAAAAATTCAAATTTTAAGGGTGCCAGAATGCGGCTTGCTGTGGAGCTCACTTCGGTCACGTGGAAGCATTGTCTTGAAAGATTACTTGTCCTTTTAGCAGTTAGCATTATTTTGTCCTTTCCTGAGCCTCTGCTCGAACTTATTCACCTTCTTCACAATCGCCTTGTTTAAACCGCCTAAAGATGCCGCACCTTGGCGATGCACGGTGGTACGTATTTCAATATGCATTCACTGGTCTATGCATGGGATTTTTTCCTCACGTTGAACTACCGAACTTGGCTCACGAATAAACGAAATCAATGCTATGCAGTGTTGGGGCAACTTCTCTTCCATTACTCGCAGATTTTCAAGTTCTGATGCTGAATTGTCGCTCCGGATACCTCCTTCCATTTGAAGAAGCGAAACCAATCCAACTCCAAATCCACTAACCAATCCTTGTGGGATGCACCGCACATTCTACTTCTACGGGATGTCGCAGACGCAGCTTGGATGAGAATTTGGATTATACAGTGACCTACAGTGGCTTAGGAACAAACAAACCAGTGCTCGACCCACTCCAAATACAGTACCGGACATGCCGCTGCGTCCAACAAGCACAAGCGGCGCAAAAGATGAGAAGCGGCGCAAAAGGGCGCCGGAGAGCGCCGTTTTCCGCTCGCCACGCGCCGCGACTGAGGCAAGTCGCGTTAGTGCGCGGCGTCCTCGACTTCTGGACGTTAGACTGAATGAAGGAGCTTATCCATGCGTTCGGACGAGCATGGCCTACTGTTTGGAACTAACTTCCTAACTTCCGGCATAGCGCGCGCTCTGAACAATGCATGTAGGCCGGCAGAATCAATCGAGTGGGAGCGACAACCTGTAGAGCGAGCGACATCTTGAACAGTGAGCGCATGGGAAGTTTTAACGAAAATGCCTAGCCTTCCTACTCAGGCATTGCTCTAGGACTGTCCAGCTTGCATCTAGAGTGCTCCGTGAACAATGCATATAGAATTGAACCTATCAATCGAGTGGGCGCGGAAGCTTGTAGAGTGCGCGTTTAGGGAGTTTTATTAGAAATCCTTAGCCGCCCTACTTAGGAGCTGCTCTAGTACTGTCCAGCTTGCATCTGGAGTGCGCCGTGAACAATGCATATAGAATCGAACCTATCAATCGAGTGGGCGCGGAAGCTTGTAGAGTGAGAGTTTGAGGGGTTTTATCAGAAATCCCTAGCCGCCCTACTCAGGAGCTGCTCTAGGACTGTCCAGCTTGCATCTGGAGTGCGCCGTGAACAATGCATATAGAATCAAACCTATCAATCGAGTGGGCCGACCGCTCGCAAATTGCACGCGCGGGCGTGTTTGGAGCGCGATAACTCTGTCAAGTGTGAACCCTTCCGGCTACAGCTTGTGGATTTTGTAGCCAGTAAAAAGCTCTAGCAGCTCGCCAAAGCACAGCGAAGTAGTCTAAGAACTGGCAAAGTTATAGTGGTCCAAAAATGCAGGTCAGGCTTGTGTGACACGATTTTTTCCAAATTCAGTCGACCCCTGCGGAAAGACGCGGAGAGCTAGCATCTTACAAATATGCAGGCGAGCAGAACGCTTAAGGTTCTTTACGAAAACGTGCTTACAACTCCCTAGCTTATTAAATTGTCTTAGTACCAGCTGTCCCTTTAGAGCGGCGGACGGCAACAGCAAAGATTCTTCCACCCTTATTCCTTCCATTTTTGAGTTTTCGGCACTTGCAATGACACTGTTCTCTTCAGCTCGATGAGCCCTATAGAACGGTGTCAATCTCGACCAATTTTGGAGATATCGACTTTTTGACAATTTTGCATCGGGGGTGAGGCCGCAGCGGAGGGCCGATGACGTCACCGAAAACCAATATTTTGGAATCTGGCCAAGTTGGACACCATTCGATAGCGCTTTTGATGATGAATGGAACGATTTTACGTAGAGTGGCGAGAACTGTGATGTGAGCGAGTAAGAGCGAGGAGAGCATAATCATTGTTGTGACAAATTGTGCGCGCGGCGTCTTCTGAGCGCGATAGCTCTGTAAACTGTGAACCCTTCCGGTTGCAGCTTGTGGGTTTGGTAGGAAGGAAAATGTTCTAGTAGTGTGCCAAAATACGGTAATGTAGGTTATGATTGGACAAAGTTACGGTGGTGCAAAAATGCAGGTCAGGCTCGTGTGACACGATTTTTTCCAAATTCAGTCGACCCCTGCGGAAAGACGCGGAGAGCTGGCATCTTACAAATATGCAGGCGAGCAGAACGCTTAAAGTTCTTTACGAAAACGTGCTCACAACTCCCTAGCTTATTAAATTGCCTTAGTACCAGCTGCCGTTTTAGAGCGGCGAAGGCAACAGTGAAGCTTCTTCCCCCCTTAATCCTTCCGGTTTTGAGTTTTCGACACTCGCGAGCACTCAACACTCGCAATGGTACTTTTCTGTTCAGCATGAAAAGCACTATCGAATGGTACTAATTACGACCGATTTTGGAAAAATCGATTTTTTGGCGGTTTCGCACCGAGGACAAGGCCGCGGCAGAGAGACGATGACGTCATCGAAAATTGATTTTTCCCAATATGACCAAGTTGGTTAACATTCGATAGAGCTTTTCGCGGTGAAGCAAATGGTGTTATTGGTGGTATCGAAAACCCAAATATGGGTGAGTAAGAGGGCAGGAAACTTCAACCGCTAAGTCCGCCGCTCTAAAACGGCAGCTGGTACCAAGGCAATTTAATAAGCTAGGGAGCTGTGAGCACGTTTTCGTAAAGAACCTTAAGCGTTCTGCTCGCCTGCGTATTTGTAAGATGCTAGCTCTCCGCGTCTTTCCGCAGGGGTCGACTGAATTTGGAAAAAATCGTGTCACACAAGGCTAACCTGCATTTACGCAGCGCTGTAATTTTGTCCTATCGTAAGCTACATTACTGTCTTTTGACAAATCTACTAGAACATTTTACTGCCTATAAGACCCACGAGTTGCAGCCGAAACGACTCGAACCTGACGGAGCTACTGCGCTATGAACACGCCCGCATGTGCAATTTAGCACAATAACGGTCGATGTTCTCCCTGCTTTTATTCGCCCAGATTACGGTATTCGCTACTCGTAGCAGCACTGTTCAATTCAGCACGAAAAGCTATATCGAATCTTAACCAACTTGGCCCGGTTCGGAAATATCGGTTTTCGATGACATCATCACCCTCTGCCGCGGGTTGCGGGGCTACTCGCCCCCGCGACCGCGGTTGCGAGCGCGGCAGGGGAGATCCCAGACGGTTAGCGTGCACGCGGGCGCGAATGGTCTCCAGACTTGGTCCACGTGTCAATCACGTGCTCGCGGCCGCGAGGAGGGAGTCTCCGAGCGCGATGACGGCTTGCGAAATCTACAGTGGCTGAGGCCGGCCAGTGCACTAGGGCTGGTGGCATGCAAAAGTTTAGGAGGCTACATTGAAGCCTTCAGGATGCACTTTAGGAAGGGAAGGGGATTTTCTGGTAGTGAGAGAGGTAATCTTGAGTCACATGCTTCAAGCAGACAACGCATCGCTTCTCAAACGACACTCCAAGCTGCCTAAGGATGAACGGAAGCTGTCTCTCTGTCCACCTGCGGACCTTCGAGGCCTGACTTGTCCATATTAGAGGTCTTCCAACACTCCTGAGATCTTCCCGACCGAGTTACGACAGTTGAGTATGCAGTACACAATATTTGAAGACGAAATCGCATCCTTTTTGAACTAGAATGCCGAGCACGTCCTAACATTATGGCTGCAAACGATTGAATAGTACAATGAAACCACATTTCTAATTGTGTTGTGTTTTTTTATCCGAAAGCATCCAAAGGGTTCTGGATACAAAATGGGTAGTATAGCACTCGGCAGTTTCAGAGGACCTTGATTTCACCATGTGTGAGCGATTTGGTTCACTGGTGTGCGCCTCATGAAGACACAGGGTAGGAGGCGAAGCGGCTCAGTGAGGCTAACTTGTATTCAGTTATTAGTCACATTTGACATAAAGCAAATGAATACTCACCTATATCAGAATTATTTAAAATCACCGATAAAATGTTTGCGGTCCAGGAGATCTCTAATTCTAAAAGATTACTAGTTATCACCCATTTATTATAGGTCGACAGAATATAGTTCAATAAATTATCAGGAACATCTGCAATACCATAGGCCATAAACATCCCTCGAATCCTAAGCCGTTAACCTCAAGCGAAAAGCACAAGGATTATAATCATTATCGATGATTGATCGATATTGAACGCATTTTCGATTTTAACGATAGTAGGCAAATTTGGCATTTTCTCAGACTTACCGACACACTTCTGTGCGTCAGCCCAGAATTGGATACCACTGCGAGGTCATCAAAATATAAATAGAATCAAGCAACTGATCGATATTCTAGGCTTTTGGGCTGTGATGTGCTTTTACGTTGTATGTGTGTACAATGTAAATGTATGTCTCCATTTTTGCCCAGGACTGTTCGATATTTGTTGATCCTTGTTGTTTGATATTTGTTGATTTTGATATTGATCCCTTTGTTGTTAATTTGCTATCGATAAAAATTCTTTTATCCCATCCTACCATTCCCTTAACTTACACTTTATCTCCAACCCCACTTCAACTTCAACTAGATGGTTTACTACCACTGAGTGAAACGAATTCCAATGGAGACACGAGCACCACACTCCGTGCTGTAAAAGCGCGCTCCGTTGAAGAGCGGTGAGTGCCCATCACGTGCAGAGGAGCATGGCGGAACGGACGCTGCGGCTGCGAGTGACAAATCCGGTTAGCAGTGAGAGACGCCAGACGTCGTGCGAAACTCCGTTCGCGCGCCCAGGCTGACGTCACGGGGGCGAGTATTCCGGAGACCTCTGCCGCGACCTAGAGCGGCGCCCTCTTCTTCGCCGCGAATGTCAAAAAATCGATTTTTCCAAAACTGGCCGAGATTGACACCGTTCGATAGAGCTCATCGAGTTGAAGATAACGGTGTCATTGCGTGTGTCGAAAACTCAAAACCGGAAGGATTAAGGGGGGAAGAAGCTTCACTGTTGCCTTCGCCGCTCTAAAACGGCAGCTGGTACTAAGGCAATTTAATAAGCTAGGGAGTTGTAAGCACGTTTTCGTAAAGAACCTTAAGCGTTCTGCTCGCCTGCATATTTGTAAGATGCTAGCTCTCCGCGTCTTTCCGCAGGGGTCGACTGAATTTGGAAAAAATCGTGTCACACAAGCCTGACCTGCATTTTTGGACCACTATAACTTTGCCAGTTCTTAGACTACTTCGCTGTGCTTTGGCAAGCTGCTAGAGCTTTTTACTGGCTACAAAATCCACAAGCTGTAGCCGGAAGGGTTCACACTTGACAGAGTTATCGCGCTCCAAACACGCCCACGCGTGCAATTTGCGAGCGGTCGGCCCACTCGATTGATAGGTTTGATTCTATATGCATTGTTCACGGCGCACTCCAGATGCAAGCTGGACAGTCCTAGAGCAGCTCCTGAGTAGCTCGGCTAGGGATTTCTGATAGAACTCCTCAAACTCTCACTCTACAAGCTTCCGCGCCCACTCGATTGATAGGTTCGATTCTATATGCATTGTTCACGGCGCACTCCAGATGTAAGCTGGACAGTACTAGAGCAGCTTCTAAGTAGGGCGGCTAAGGATTTCTGATAAAACTCCCTAAACGCGCACTCTACAAGCTTCCGCGCCCACTCGATTGATAGGTTCGATTCTATATGCATTGTTCACGGAGCACTCTAGATGCAAGCTGGACAGTCCTAGAGCAATGCCTAAGTAGGAAGGCTAGGCATTTTCGTTAAAACTTCCCATGCGCTCACTGTTCAAGATGTCGCTCGCTCTACAGGTTGTCGCTCCCACTCGATTGATTCTGCCGGCCTACATGCATTGTTCAGAGCGCGCGCTATGCCGGAAGTTAGGAAGTTAGTTCCAAACAGTAGGCCATGCTCGTCCGAACGCATGGATAAGCTCCTTCATTCAGTCTAACGTCCAGAAGTTGAGGACGCCGTGCACTAACGCGACTTGCCTCAGACGCGGCGCGTGGCGAGCGGAAAACGGCGCTCTCCGGCGCCCTTTTGCGCCGTTTCTCATCTTTTGCGCCGCTTGTGCTTGTTGGACGCAGCGGCATGTCCGGTACTGTAAGTCTGGTACAGATCCGCCATCCCCCGAGAGATGGGAGGTTGATTGGCGTGTTCGGGAAATCCCGAATACCTGGCAATCGGCATCTCTTCGACTGCCCATCCTCGCTTCCAGCACTACATAATAGCACTTTGAATCGAGGTTTCTAGTTCGTTTACCGCCTTTCCTTTGTTCACTTCTGAACATATACTAAAGAGCGCGTGGAGCGTAGTCGGAGGAGGCACCGGCTGTCGCCTGCATCTGATACCAGGTTTCTGGTTCGGATTTCCCGCCCAGGCCAACCAAGCCTTACATCCCTCCGGGCTCGCTGAACTGGTATCAAAACTTGTCTGAGAGGGATAAAACGCTGGCTTGTTCATCGGCTGGCCACCGCAAATCATTGTACGCCATCAACTCTCCTCCACGATACCCCGTAGAAGTAGAATGCGTGGCGCATCCCTAAGGAGATTAAATAACACCGTCCTTTATCCTTTACCCTTTTCATACCGTCTTTGTCGGCTTATATTGTATCAGACTTGTCTGAGAGGGTTAACACACTGAATACAAATCGGCCGAGAACACAGGCAAGGTGCAGGCCAAATGCGTAGCCAAATTAGCCCTACGACAAACGTATGTAGAAGTAGAATGCATGGCGAACCCCAAATAGGGGCGTAGAATTGGTGCGTGAGTGATATGTCAGGAAACTCAAGATAGGCTTCATTGACTGATTCGTTATAACTTTACACTGTCGACCACGCGATATACTCTTTGGCACTGCTGCACAAAAACACCAACTATTCTTCTTCGTCACCGATTCTCAAAGCGGTCAGAGAATGTTTCAAGGAGCTTTATTGCATGGAACCAAAGTCGAGTGGTGCGACTATATTCGTCATGGGTTTATATGCAGACGAATGGTACAAAAAATGTAAAGAATTTTTTAAAAATGGCAGGAAAACAAAACACTAAGACGATGGACGAGACAATTTACTAGAAGAAGTTGAACTATGATGACTAATTCTTCACAATTCTGCAAGAAACGTCGACACAACTTTCACATCGATTGGTGACTACAGCTCTCTATTACAATGGAGTTGTTGAATCTGTGAGTTTTATGGCGAACAGTAGAGCAATAAAGTGGCTGTCCTAACCTTCCTTGGTTATTTTCTCCCTTTGCAGGCCAGGTTCATAGTTGGTGGGCTTTTCCTCAATGCTCTCGACAGAATTCCTTTTAGCGCTTCGCTATCTGTTAGTTGAGTTCTGAGATTTTTCATATTCTTGTTTTTTTTCTGGGCTATGTTTTCATGGTTTTATTACGATCATTATTGGCGTATCCTTATGGATGTATTATTTATTTATTTATTTATTTATTTCGTGGCGTGAATCACATCGGAAATGCACGCATAAAATAAGGTATAAACAAACGAAACGGAACAAATAAACCCAACTGCAAGGAATCAAAAACATGCAAGTGAGAACGGAAAAACCTAAGAAAGTTTACTTCGAATGAGCAAATGCTTAAAATGAGAGACAGACATAGCAAGAAAATCTTCATTATCACCGATGAGAAGGTTTAGCTCCCTAAGGTATCTGTAAGTGAGGAAGTTAGACCTAACCTTCGACCTTGCAACCGCTGTATACAATCTGAATCTACCTGCTCTGTTAATCGTAAGTGGTACTCCAAAAAACTCCACAGAATCTACAGACAGTTTCCTGGTGAGGATTTTGAACAACATAATTAGGTCTGCTCTTTTTCTTCTTCTGCTCAAACTGGGTATGCCAAGCAGCTGAGCCCGCGTGGAACCGTTAGGGATGTCTTCGTAACCCATTTTGTAGCACCTCATGAACAACTTACGTGTGAAGTTATTCTGAACACTTTCGAGAAAGTCGGTGTCCTTTTTTTGACAAGGGTTAAAAATAGAGCTACCAAACTCCATAATTGGTCTTACGTAGCACTTATAGGCACGCAGGAGAGCACCCGGATCATCTGTTTTCAGTACCTTGAATAAATTGTAAGTCCGGAAGCTGGCCTTTTTTACAAGTAATTCGTAATGTAGGTCGAATCTGAGCTCGCTCGTTATAAGGAAGCCTAAGTCTCTAACATCAGAAACTTGCTTCAAGTTCACGCCATTGAGTCTGTAGAGTGAAGAGTAGGTTTGGTGCCTTGATTGTATTACAAGGCATTGCGTCTTTTCAGCAGCAAGTGGAAGATCCCAGTCTTCTGCCCACTCGCCAACGAAATCAATAGCAGCTTGAACCTCACGAGAGCTGTCGGCTTTGTCCACTTTTTTGTAGATTTTCACGTCGTCAGCGTACATTTTGCACGTCACACCGAACCTAGAGACAGAATCAGGCAGCTCATAGGTATATAGGAGGAAAAGCAGCGGCGACAATACTCCTCCTTGAGGAACTCCACTAGTCGCCGAAAAAACCGAAGAGTAGCTACCCTCCACTCTAACCTGGTATGTTCTACCTAAAAGGAAACTCCTTACCCACGCTACAATCATCGGATGTATACCAACTGTTTTCATTTTGAATACTAATTTTTCTACAGGAACCTTATCGAAGGCCTTGGAAAAATCAAAGTAGACGACGTCCACTCGGTTTTTGCTTTCCAGAGCTTTGGTCCAGTCATTTAAGGAAGTAAGAACTGCAGTCTCAACCGAACGCTGCTTCAGGAATCCGAACTGTTCCTTAGAGATGATACTATGTTCTAACATGTGCTCCAAAATATGCTTTTTCAGGATTTTTTCAAATGTTCTTGCAAAAATTGATGTTATACTTACGGGACGATAATTTCCTGGGTCACTGAATGGAGGTTTTTTGGGAATAGGGGTAATAAACGCATGTCTCCATCTACGAGGAACATCGGCTGTCATATAGCTCATGTTGTAAATTTGTTCCAGAGCGTAAGCTATACAACCGACGACATTTTTAACAAAAAATAGAGGAAGGAAGTCGGGTGAAATTGAAGAAGACTTAGGCCACTTGGATAAGACCTCAACAATTTCACCTTTATCAAACCATAGCGAAGGCCTCATCTGAGGAAAACTGGGTAGATTACCATTTTTAGTAGAGGTAGAGAAAGAACTAGTTCCTGAAGACTTTCTGAAAACTTTTTGAAATTCATTTGCTAGCAGATTTGCTTTCTCGGGAGCCGACGATACTAAAGTACCATCCCCATCTACTAGGTTTGGGATAGCTCTGTTTTCTCCAGAACGAGACTTGATATATCTATAGAAGGCCGATTTGTCTTTCGAATAGATATTTTTTCTTTCTACATAAAGATTGTATCGAGAAAACGCTTTATCCACCTTTTTACTGAAGCATTCATAGTATGCCCAATCTCCTTCACTGCCTGAGGTAGTGGCTGCGTTCCACAGAGAGTTCTGGCGGTTTATCATTCTTCTAAGATACTCTGGAAGACGCATTTTTTGTGGGTCGAGTTTCCTCTTAGGTACATATAGTTCAATGACGTGATGAAGGACATGCAGCAATAATTCATACATTTGATCGGCCGTGCTCACATTTCTAAAGCTACCTATCCAGTCAACATCGGCAAGATGTTCTCGTATTTTGTCATAGTCTGCTGCCTTGAAGTCTCTAATCCACCGGACATTTCCTGCACTGTGGCCCATTTTGTCCACGATTTTAAAAGATATTGTGGCATGATCACTGTTGCCTAACGGTGGGCCGACGTTTAAGTCGTGGACCAGATTAGTGGAGTTACATAGCACAAGATCTAATAAGGAGTTACATCTAGTGGGCTTGTTCACCAGCTGTTGGAAATTGTGGGCATCAAACATATCCTGAAAAGATTTCAAAATATTGTCGATAAAGTCGGTTCCTATATTTGGCAAGTTGAAGTCCCCTAAAAGTACGCATGAAGCTCTACACACGCAGTAGTCGCTGATTGCTTTAATTAGGTTTACAGATTGCCTTACACTACAAGAAGGAGCTCTATACACAGCAATGAAGCGGAGAACATTTGCACCTTCACCAATGTCACATATCAAGATTTCATAAGAATCCTTGACAGATTCATGAAAAATCATGTTATATGAGATGTGGCTCTTCAAAATCAAAGCAACGCCTCCGCCTTTTTTGTCCTTTCGATCACACCTAACGCCCACGTATTGACTGCTGGCAATACCTAGAAGAGGACTTAGTTCGTTTATCGGGGAAAGCCAGGTCTCCGTTAAGACAATGACGTCATGATTATTGCGACAGAGTTCAAGAACTAATGAATTACTGTTTTTGACTAAAGATCTGATATTAGTCAGAAGACATAAAATTGACGGTCCAATCTTCCTGGGAGAGCTCAACAGTTTCCCGAGAAACTGTTTGGCTCAGATGAGAGGGTTGCGTTGGTAAGGTCTAGGCAAGGAGGTTGAGACTGTGATTCCGCCCGCACCGATAAAGCGCCAGCTGAACCACCGCTCTTCCTCATATTTGTTAGGCGCTCTTCTTCTTCTTCTTCAGCGTCTGTCCCGCTTCGTAGCGGGGTCCGCTATTCTGGTGTCATGACGCCACCTTTCCCGATCCAGCGCTAGATCAGGGTGGACGCCAGCCGCTTTCAAGTCCGTATGTAACGTATCAGCCCAGCGCTGCTTCGGGCGCCCTCTAGGCCGCTTTCCTACCACCTCGAACTTAAGGCCTATCTTGCGGACGCTATCTTCCTTTCCACGCAGAACGTGGCCGTACCATCGTAAGCGAGCTTCGCGCATCTTGTCAGTTATCGGCGCGACACCGAACTTCTGCCGAATAGCATCGTTTCGGATGCGGTCCATGCGCGTGACTCCTGCCGTCCAGCGCAGCATCTTCGTCTCCATGACGCTGAGGCGCGCTTCAACTTCCTTGGTCGCAGGCCAACACTCAGCGCCGTACATCGCTACTGGCCGGATGACCGCCCTGTAGATCTTTGACTTAAAGCGCTCCGGTATCTTCCTATCGCAGAGCACCCCAGTCAACGAGCGCCACTTGGACCAAGCTGCACTCACGCGTGAATTCACTTCGACCATCAGTTTGCCGTCAGACGCGACTGCTGATCCCAGGTACTTAAAGACCGCAGTGCGTGGAAGCTCGATGCCGTTAACCTTGATGGAGCTGGACTCGGTAACGTCCGTCGTTAAATACTCGGTCTTCTTCACGTTCAATCTGAGTCCAAACCGCTCCAAGCGATCACACCAAGCTTGCACCTCTCGCTCGAGTTCACCTTTATCTTCGCTAGCGAGCATCACGTCATCGGCATAAAGCAACGTCCAAGGGACGGGCTTCTGAAGATCTCGTGTGATGGCATCCATGACGACAACAAAGAGGAGTGGGGAAAGCGCAGAACCCTGGTGTACCCCGACAGAGATGGGGAACTCCATCGAGGTTCCAGCTGCAGCTTGCACTCGACTCTTTGGACAAGAGTAGAGAATTCGCACCCACTCTATGAGCTCTTCGGGAACTCCATGATGTCGCAAGGCGTACCATATCACTTCACGCGGTACGCGGTCAAAGGCCTTCTCTAAGTCGAGGAAGGCGATATGCACTGCCTTCTGTTTCTCGCGATGCTTCTCTATCAGGAGGCGGGCGGCGTGTATGGCATCAATGGTGCCACAGCCAGCCACGAAGCCGCACTGATTGCTGGACAGCTGAACGATGTCCCGAATTCGTCCATCGACAATTCGCTCAAAGATCTTCATGCTGTGCGAAAGCAAGCGAATCGGACGGTAATTGCAGCAGTCTGCAGGACTGCCCTTCTTCTTCCAAATCGGGATCGTCGTACTTTGGCGCCAACACTCAGGCACTTTTTTCTCCGCCACAACCTGATTAAAGAACTTCGCCAACCACTCAGCAGGGTACCAAAACTTCGACTTCCACAGTTCTGCTGCCACGTCGTCGGGCCCAGTCGCTTTGCCTGGCCTCATCTTCTTCAAAGCCGCTTCAATCTCCTCCACGGTGATCTTCTGAACGGGGCCGTGGGTTGGAGCCATTGAGGGGATGGCTGGATGAGGAAATTCTACTGTAGAGATTTCCTCAAAGTAATCGCGCCATCGCTTCAATGCCTTCTTGCGGTCCATAAGAAGACGGCCGTTTTCATCATTGATGCCGAAGAACTTCTCGATGTCCTCGGTCTGGCGATGGCGATTCTTTGCGAGTCGGTACAGATACCGCTCACCATCGCGCGACTCGAGCTTCTCGTTGACATCTCCATAATGAGTGGCTTTTGCAACAGCCACGGCCTTCTTTGCAGCTTTCTTCGCTTCTTGGTACTTCCGCCAGTTATCGGCTGTCTTTTCGCCGAGAAACACGTGATATAGCGTCTTCTTCTCTCGAACTTTGGCTTTCACGTCATCTGTCCACAGCCAGGCCTGCTTGACGACCTTCCGTCGTCCAGGCATCGTGATGCCGAGCTCCGACCGTGCAGCGTGACGAATCGCGTCGGTGGCCTTCTCCCAAGTTTCGTCGACAGTTGTCACTGTCGGTAACCGCACGCGAGAAATCACAGCTGCTTCCTTCTCTTTCATTCGCCACCACTTGATTCTTGCAGCACCGCATCGCTCGACCTGCTTCAGCCTCGGAGGGGCGATCTTTAAAGTACAGATCAGCGGTCGATGCTGTGGGGCAACCGTCTCATACGGCACGACCTTCGCGTCTGTGACAAGACTTCGGTCTCGATCCTTCACAAGGACAAAGTCTATCTGAGTCCTGGTGTTCCCGCTATAGAACGAGATGAGGTGGGAATCGCGTTTGCGAAATACGGTGTTCACTATGGTGAGGTTGTGCGATTCCGCATATTCAAGGATACGCTCACCATCTGCGTTACGCGATCCGTAACCGAACCCACCATGACAGCCGTACCCGTCTTTCGTCGCGCCGACGTGCCCGTTGAGGTCACCAGCGACTATGATGACATCTTTCGACGGTACCTCTGCTGTCTTCTCATCAAGCAGGCTCCAAAACTCTTCCTTGGCTAGATCCGAGCAGCCAGTCTGCGGAGCATACGCAGAGAAGAAGTGATAGAGTCGCTCCTTCGCGGCGACAACGATCTTCATCAATCGATCGTCAAAGCGCTCGACGCTTACAATCGAGTCACGAAATCGTTCGGAGACGATTATTCCGACACCACTGGTGGTCCTGGGACTTCCACATAGAACGGCCTTGAAGCCACGTCCTATGTCCCTTGACTTGCGGCAGGACCACCTCGTCTCCTGCACCGCACAGAAATCAACTCTTCTACGCTCCAGTGCTTCAACCAACTCGCACGAGCGGCCCGTCAACGTACCCACATTCAGCGTTGCCACGCGGGTCCTGCTTACGTTACGGGACTTTCGGACTAGCTCAGTTGCCCCCCGATGCCGTCCTCGCATCAGGGACCCTCGCATACTTCTCACACTCGCCGGGCTCTGCGAGTGCGCGTCGGCTCCCGCGGACGCCGTAGCACTATCTCGAAACACTTGAGCTGTCATACACCATGTGATGTGACATGGGTCTTCGTAGGCCGGCCTGTCACAAGGGCCTGTCGCCTGCAATCGAGTGTCCGTGTTCGGCTTAACTCGCAGAGCGAGTAGTTTCCAGTGGCACCACGTGGAGGAACGGACATCGCCACCATTTGTTAGGCGCTCTTCTCGCCTACGAACTCGCTCCTCCCTTGTTAGTGATGGGCGCAGGAATACGCCCTTTTGGGGAGGAAAGAACCGTAGTCGAGGAGCTCTCCTAACCGCCTCACTCTGAAGCCTGCTAGAAGGGAGCACAACCTTAATTAGCCTCGGCCTGCCCTGTGCTGGCCTACCCATGCGGTACACTGCTGTCGGTATGCACTCGACGTCCAGAAAATCGAGAATTTGCCTGACACAGGCCGTGTCATGGACAGTCTTTGCGGAAGCAGTGCTAGAAGAAGATTCTGGAACATTCGAGAGAACAATTGAGCGCTTAAGCTCTGTATCCATTTCCTGTGATAGAGAGTTACTAATGTTAGTTGAAGTCAGCCTAGTGCTTTGGCTACTCTCAAGTGGTACCGTAGAATCATGAATTTTTTGTCGAAGAGATAAATTCTCCTCCCTCAATTTCTGGATTTCCGTCAGCAGGTCCATATTCCGTTGGCTCATTTCCTTGATCTCCGCTCTGGTCTCCATTAGCAGCTCGAACAGAAGCCGGATATAATTTGGAACCTTTTCTTTCTCTATGGCGTCCTGTAGACGATCAACTGCTGGCTTCTCGTCACTCGGGTTGAATCTGCTGGAGGACCTAGTGGCCCTCCTCTCTGCAATGTTCGAAGCACAAGCAGACGGCATCGTATTGATCAGCACAGGACGAGATCGATCCGAGAATGCAAACACCGACTTCGACTTATTACCTGTTATGGTGGCGTTTCACAGAAATCTCAGAACCCGCCACAAGGTAGTTCACAGGTAGGGCTGCTTGTCACGGTAGAAGCAGGAAGCTTGTAGCCGAATGTGGAGGAATTGGTATTATAATAATAATAAATAATAAATAAACAAGGAACAAAGGGATAGGGGATGGGATTGGGATACTCCACATATTCTACTTCTATGCGTTCTCGTAGATACAATTTGAATGGGTATTTGGCCCTTACAATGAGTTGAGGTGGCCAGCCGATAAGCAAGTCAGCGCTTTATCCTTCCCACCCAATTTTGTAATCAATTTACGGACTTCGAAGGGAGGAAGGCTTGCCTGGCCTGGGCAGGAAATGTGAACCCAGAACCCGGTACCGGGTGCGCGCGACAGCCGGCATCTCCTCCGATTCCACTACACGCGTCCATTAATGATTGGTACGAATTTTTTCCGGTCAGAAGTTGTCGTCAATCGTCGGATGCTTAGAAACGGAAGAAAAGCTGCAGTTTTTGTTGTTGGCACCCTATGAACAAGTGAACGCTTTATCCTTCCCGACAAGTCTGGAACCAGTTCACCGACCCCAGAAGGAGGACCGAGTGCAATAGACCACCAAAAACTAAGCGTTTCAACTTCAAAGGGTATGCTGCTCGAGGGAGCTAGTTCTTCTCTAAGTTTCCTCTAAATGGCTTATGCTCTCGTGGTGGTTCCGCGTTTTATAGTTAAAATGGGACAATACATAGCACCTATCCTAGTCGGGAAAGGCGTCGTCATATAAAACGTACTTGATTATACGAGCGGGCTATTGTTAACCATGTCACCACTGAATTTTGTGACGCTTGCTTCTGTACGTTCCCTTTTTATGTATTTGTCACCTTAAAATTGGCTGTAGGAGTTGGTGCATTTAAATATTGCGCTAACCTGTGCCCACGGTATCCTTTAGGAGTAGTATACACGGTGCACCCCAAACAAGTGTTGATTACTTCTTCTTTTGATCTTCAACTTGTTGTAACTTTTATTTATTCGGTTGTTCAATCTGAATAGAATGGGTCGATGACACTATTCGTTGAAAAAAGACCGAATCTTTCGAAAAAAAGATAGAAAGATGTGCTTTCACTTGCGTCGCCTCCAGACAGACAAGCCGTCAGCTCACGGAGAACCGATTACGTGGCCTTCTTCCCATCCATTCATTTTTAGTTACTCATATTCGTGTGTATTTTGAAACAACGCCCAAAACAGTTTAAGTTAAAATAAAGTGAATTTAAACTTCTTCTCGTTTCAAGGAACTTTCAAGCTGGGAACAATTTCGCTGGCATCTGTACGTGTTCCTATTTATGCATGTAAATTACGGCGGTGGTCTCCCTTATCCCTTAAAAACCATCAATTACAGGGTTTTCCTCGGAAACACTGTGAAATGTCACTGCTGTACTTGCTGTTCCAATGGTATTCGACCAAAGTGTCACTGGTTTCCCTGAGACAGATGAGAAATGAATTCTGCAAAAGTTTCCGCCTGTTTCGTGACTCCAATAAATATCGACGAGCCATGAATTACAACAAAAAAGCTGAGCACCATCCATCTTTCTAGGATTCCGTTGTATTTGCAAGCATTCTATCTATTTCCGCGTTTTCTGAAGCTGCAAATGTGAGGAACATTTGTCCGGTGCAGAGTTAGACGCTCCGCTTAGATGATCCATTAATGGATCGGGGTTATAGGAAGTTCTAGTCAGAGGAGGCTCAGACACAGCTCGGTATGTTTTTTTTCCTGCGGGCAGATTCACTTTTAGTAAGGTAGTTTGATAATGGTAATGGGTGAGTTTACCAATAGAGGATAGTGAGCAGAGTACATGTTTCATATTCATGACATTGTAATTCGAAATTTGTAAATATGTAGTTCGGTGAATGACATAACTCTGCCTTACTATTCACCCACTTCCATGCTCTTGTGAATTCTAGGTAATGCTTCTATCCCGTACCCTCTACCCACACAACCCCGGGTAAAACCATTCATGAGGCCGGCCTCTGATCGAAACGAACGGTGGCGAAGACGTTTTTGAGATTTCAGATCTATAAAACACTGCTACCGGTACAATATAAAGCATAAAAAAGGCAGAACTTTAAAAATGCAAAAATGTGTTGAATCGTTAAATTTTATTTTTATTTTTAAACAAATAAACATATTTACATAGTAAAGATATACATTAGAAGGTTCGTTTCGCCAATCACTTCAGTAGAGCGCCATTGTACGTCATGCTGCTCTCCTAGCTGTTCAGTGAAGAAGAGGAGCGTAACGGATAAAATGTGAAGGGCGGTGTTACTCAATCGCCTTTGGGATGCGCCACGCTTTCTACTATTACGGGATGTCGTGGAGACGATTTGAATGCGTATTTGGCCATGCAATGACTTGCGGTGGCCAGCCGATGAACAAGTCAGCGCTTTGTCATTCCCAGACAAGTCTGGTTCCTGTTCACCGACCCCGGAGGGATGGAAGGCTTGGTTGGCCTGGGCGGGAAATCCAAACCAGTAACCTTCTATCGAGGGCACGCGACAGCCAACACTTCCTTCCACTGTGCTACACGCGCCCGAAGAGGAGCATATTTTAAGATATCCTTCTCCACGACGTGAGAATGAGCCAGTCTCTCAGAAAACGATGTGGCGCAGGTGGTCCACAAACCGGAGTTGCTTTTCTTGTTCTGTTCCGCGCCCTTCAATACCCAAGCACAAAAGCCGATAAGCAGTAATGAATAGTGGGAATAATGTTGACCTGCGTCTTATTCTCTGTCGATTAGAAGTTCTTCAGGTGTCTACGGTTTTAGTCACACAGCGATTTTTTAGGACGCCCACAGCGTTCCATAGATCATAAAGAAGTCCCCGAGTATTCACGATCATTAGGATCGAGGATTTTCCAGCCCCTCGCTGAACAAGTCCACTTGCTTTCGAAACTGACACCGTGATCTTTCACCACAAACTTCTGACTCCGACGTCTTGTGCAGGCATCAACAGCCAACTTTTTTGAGGCAAGGTGGGGTAGTCTCCTAGACTTGTGTCGGTTATCGCCAGCACGCGCTTTCCAACTTTACTACACCACGAGGTACGTCCTTGACGTGGGCGTTCTAGTGTTCAATTTTTCAATTTATTACATGTGGAAACACATGTGGGATTAAAAGGACTACGATAAAGCCAAAGAAAACATAGAACGCAGAGTACTACCTACAATAGATCAACTGCATTGTACGATCCACAAACTTTCCTTTTGGTGTTCCTCAGGGGAGAATATGTGCATCACAAATGCATATAATATACACCATTTTGCGGTCAAATTGACACTGTTCAGGTTAAATTCGACACTCTTCTAAACAAGCCTAGCGTATTTGAAAACAAACTGAACATCTTTCAAACCAAAACGACCTCTTTCCACATTAATTAGGCGCTCACAAACTATTAGAAGATTTTTTTTGTTCAAGAAACATTTTAAAAACTATGACTTTCTCTGAATTTTTAATTCACCTACCCAAGTTGTCAACATATTGTTTGAAATTTTATAAATGTCTCATTTTGTGATAAAAATAATGTTCTAAAGCTTGCTTTAAAGAGCAGGAAGGCTGCCATTGTTCGTGCCAAAAAAGAAATTGCGCCCTCGTTCGTGATCTCCTGATTTTTAATCGATTGTTAATAGAATTCTATTTGCATGAAGTTTCACAACTGTGAACGACAGAACAAAATTAACTGTATAGTACCCCACTTTGATGCTTCATATATGTATGCAGCATTTACATTATCGGTGGAATAAAAATCGCAACGAGCTAATCGAGTGCATGGCGCGATTTTTAAATGCATTAAATGATTGCTGCTTTGTTGTGTTTTAAAGTAAATTTTCATCAAAAAATAAATTTTTATAAAATTAGTACTCATTCGGCAGCTGAATTAAAAAATTTCAAAGAAATTTATACTAAATTTTCCCTTAAAAAATATATTTTAACCATTTTAGAAAGTCGATAGTTTAACTGTAAAAAGCTGGTTTTGATTTAGAAGACGTTCACATTGATTTCCGAGACATCAAGTTTGTTTGGAACATTGTCCAATTCAACGTGAAAATTTTGAAATTTTACCTAAAAAGTGTCCAGTTTGACGTGGAAATTGTATATCTACAGTCTAAGGAAACTTTAATGAACGCTCAGGCCCATGAGCAACTCTTGCTAATTTCGTTGACGTAATCAAATTTCCCCAACTTAAGAAAGCTAAGGCTCAGTGAGACAACAGGAGGACCGCACTTTAGTTATGTTCTCCAAGATTTTTTTCTCGAATATTCGAATGGTTCCGAATGCGCACAAATTTTGAGTATTCGAATATGAATACATTCAAACATAAGATTTCTTAAAAGTTTGAACTCAAATTCATTCGAAAAGGCAGACTGGACAACATTCGAAATTTTTGAATATTCGATTTCGAATGAAAATCATTCAAATGCCTACCTATTCGAACAAATCATTTTAGCACAGCTATGAACCGAACGTTGTTAGGACTTGAGCAATAGAGTTCTAGCCAAGCTTTGAACGGAAAGAAATGCTGGTGAAACCATGGCTTCACTTCGTTGTCTAGTGGGAAGGCAAGTCGCCCTAGACAGTCGCTTTATCACCGTCTACGGTGATCCTCAGATCCGTCGGGAGGTCGAGTAGGCGGGGCAACTGGCACCGTACCCGCTTGTATACGAGAGTCGGGAGTGTTGCCTGTGTGCTGATACCACTCGCTTTGGACCTACGTGTCCTACTTTATGAGACGTTCACCTGTACGCTTAGAGGAGCGACGTTCCTCAAATAAAGCCTATTCATCCACTCTTCTGTTATCCTTGTATATTTCCGCAACCCACTGAACCACCCATAACGGTGAAAGAGGAAGAAGCAATCCTCACGTCTCAAGCGCCCATAACACGCTTGACTGCCATAGTCTGAGTCTGAGCCTGCTCGTGATATTTATTTACGCATGGTGTCGAATGTTGTCTAGTCTTCTTTATGACTAAAAGGAAGACCCACGTTTCATTTGCCATATCTTGGCTTCGGAGACCGCCCACATTTGTTTACCGAATGATAAGAATTGACCAGCATTCGCTGCCACCGTAACCCAATATCGATTACGGCGCGAATGTAATGGTTCTGCGGCACAATGTACGAAGTGGATTATCACCAGAATCTTAATTTTCCCTCGAACATTTGCTAGATTCTATTTTACTCCTGCTTGGGCGCATTTCCTACACCGATATGGGTCTGTGGGATCTGAAGTACTTATTAGGTTGTCTCATAAGTCCCCGCCGTTTTTTTCAACGATTCATTCGCCGGTGGTCTATCTGATTTGCTCGATCTGTGCATGCATTGCATTTCTTTCTTCATTCTGAATTTCGTCAATTTTTAAGTAGTTAAAGTGAAAAGTGAAAAAGGGTAAAGTGGCCATCTGCGCAGACGCTTCTCTCGCTTAGGTTTGGAATATTGAGCAGCTTTTCATAGCGTTTGGAAGACAATGTTGTGTACTACAAGAATACCTGTTGAACCTATTTGCTCATTTGTCCCTTACTGATTTTTGGGTCATCAATTTGCCGAAAGTACTCATCCTTGTCGACCTGGCACTCCATTTTAATGATCTGGAAAATAGCAAAAAATTAAGTGGCCAAAAAACAAATAATATATTCTGGTAGAACAAGACATCCAAGTTCGAGTGTCATATAAATAAAACTGAGCAAGACAGACTGAGATAGACGAAGGAGTTGTTGGTGAAGATGGTTTTTCTCTTTTTGGAATTTTGTTGATATTCGACAGAAATCAACATGAGCCAATAAACGCGACACAAATTCTTATTGAGTAGGACATATCCTCTTCCGAACGACATATAACACCAAGCAAAAGGTCCACCCCAGAGCAGGAGCTGTCGGTAAATTTCGGACGGAAAGATCGGACGTCCCAATTTGACGACACAAAAATCAATAAAGGGCATATGAGCAAATGACGCCAACACGTATTTTTGTAGTACAGAACACTGTCTTTCAAGTGCTATAAAAAACTGCGCAAAAAATTACAAACCTAAGCGGAGAGAACAAGTGCGAAAATGGCTACTTTTTCACTTTTTCACTTTCCAATTCAACGACCTAAAAATTGACAAAATTCATGGTGAAAAAAGAAATGCAATACATGCTGTGCTAGAGCATTTCATTCTTTTTGAAAATTTTATAGCGCTATGCAAGAAATCGCCGGCGAATGAATCGTTGACAAAAAATGGCGGGGACTTAGGAGACAACCTAACATTTTGGAACGGATAGCGTTGTATATCAGCTCTTTAGCACTGGATGAGGTTATCGTCATGTCCTGTCAAATTTAGTGATGGTAAATCTTAAAAAGTAAGCTTTGCAATAAATTTGGAAAACGCAGACTTACAGAATCTTCTAGATTTCTCCAGTCACAGCAGTCTTACCACCAACTCTGCATCCAGCTTTGTTTTTTCCTTATTTTCCTTCAGAAAAAAACAATAAGATAGGTTTTCTGGCTTAATCTTTCTGCGAGAGATAGAGAAACAGCTAAAAGAAAAAGATAGTTGAGCAGTTGGTCACCCACTTAGATGACCTGAACTACTAACCATAAATGTACTCCATCAGGAAGGATTAGAAGTTGAACAAAACATCGAGAGAGGCGAAGTCAAATGAACAAGTACTGGAAAATGTGAGACGTGAGTCATAGTGTTCTAAGAACAACTTGGAACTTTTAGGTCGAATGTCATATCATGAAAACAAGTAAGAGAAAGTGAAGTTTCGTTTCGGTTTTGCGATGACCGCTGGCTAAGTGACGTGCAGGTCGACCGTATCTGAATAAGCATCAGTAAATCCACGCCTTGTTCTGATGGATCTTAGCATCATTCATGCCATTGTGTTCGACTGCAGTGCTCATTACAGCTTGACATGCCTGCCTATAGTATATGCATAAATAATACAATTCATTTTCTTTAATCCTCGCGTGGCTAGTACCGAGGATGTAAGCTGTTATAACGATGTCTTTTTGCTAACGAGCTCTAGCGTCAGGCGGGACTCAAACCCGAACCTCCTGCTCACCGAGCGGGACTGTTCCACGCCATTACACCACAGGCGTTGTTTAATCGAATTCAATATGGGTCCTACGAGGTATACATAAATACTTCCTGACATTTCGGTATGTCGCCTTGTTTGACAACCTGGAAAGTCGAAAGCGTTCTTTAGCCAATCGATCAGTATTACGATCGATTATTACCTAACATCCTTGTGAGTTTTTCTCAGGAATCCCGACCTGACACCTAATTTTCCGAAGAAACGTGAAGATGTCAGCCAATCACCACTAAAAGGAGAATAAATCGGCATACAGCTGAGTTTCCAACGATGGTCGACACGATGAAGACCTTCGGCAGGCGTGACCGTCGTTGATTCTTGCCCTTGTGAGAAAAACATCAGAGGCCGTATACATGAAGCGGCGGGAGAGGGAGATAAGCGATATCATAGCGATATCATGTCTCGCCTCTCTCTCCTGCCTCGCTATCTAGCCTCGGTCGCTTCCCGTGGGAAGCCGGGAAGATCCCGGAAACGTTCATGAATACGGCTACTGAAATCGTGAAAGAGTGGACGTGTGTTGTGATGCAACTGGCCAGCAGATGCGTGCAGAAAGTGCGCTACGCGAGGAAGCCCACTGTGCGGTCCTGTGGTGTAGTGGTTATCACGTCTGCTTCACACGCAGAAGGTCGCCGGTTCGATCCCGGCCAGGACCTCCGTTTTGCTGAACACTCTCTAATGTGCTTGGATGAGAAGGCGATAGTTAATTATACCGCAATTTTAGTGGAAATCAAACTCTGTTATATACGCTCTCACTATGTCTCTCTGAAGTATTTGCATTATACCAGTCTCGAATGCAATTTTAGGCCGATATTTCTATCTGATTTTTTTGCAGGTAAGTAATGCATAGGGAGAAGGCGTCACTCTCATACAGACGATTCGACCATGAATCGATCCGATAGCTTGTTGGAGTCGTTTAGACACCTACTCGGTCTACACTTCTCCTCTACTCTACAACCTATTCAAATGTGCCGTCTCCTCTTACCTTTATCATTTTTTGTTAAGCCTTGCTGTGCAGGAAGGTACGCATCAAAGTGCCTCTCCGGTGAAATTTCATAGATGTAGAGTACGTGGCGCATCCTACCAAGAAAGAATGCTCTTCCACCGGCATTCAAACAAGAGTCGAAAGAATTAATCTGCGAAGCCTTATAAGGTCTCATACTGTTGAATGTTGCTTACATTTCGTATAGCACAAAGGAACCAGTCGCTGCATGGTGACTGAGGAGTTTGCCGTTTCGGTCTTCTTTCCTTCTATGGCTAGAAACATGATTCTTCCACTTTTAGTTGCTCATGCTGCTGCCGTGAAGGAAAAGCGAAACCCGCCGTTAAAGCCATTCCCACTAAAAGTAGAGCTCCGCCCAAGGTGTCATAACTATGTTAGGTGCTAAGCCGTTTGTAGAAGCAATTCCACACCAGAGAATGTTCATTATTTCTCTTTTAGCACACAAATAAATAACAACTATCTGCCTACCCTATCAGTATATTGAACAAACAAATAAACAATTGAAAGAAAAATGGCCTCCTTTTCTAATTTCATTCGAATTTTTCATAGAGAAGTATACGTGGCGTATAGTCATATGAAACTATGGTGCTAACATTTATCTTTTTATTACGCCTTTAGGGTATCACCTTTGGCTTTTTGGAGAACTCTCATAACGATGTTTTGTTGCGACCAATCTCTAGCACCAGGTGAGACTCGAACCCAAACTTCCTGTTGACCGGACGGGAATGCTCTACTCCATCACGCCACCATTCTGTTGATCATTAAACATCGTTATGAGGACTTACAACCATGATACCAGCCACTTGTGGTTCAAAGAAATTGACTTGAAACATTTCTATCAAGACTTTGAAGAACACTTTGAGGGTTTCATGACGCGGGTTTTGAGAAACTAAATTTTAAAAAATTTTAAAAAAATTACCAAATCGTAATTCCGCGTGTTTCATTCATTGAGGTTGTCTTCTTGCTTGTCCATTTCCTTGTTGCACATAGGCAGTGCTAAAGGATCCGATAGCCCAGCACATCGTATGTAGGTATTCACCTTTGCGTTCTCGGAAATCTCATCTCATTTCCCCATGCGTACAATGTCGTATTCGCAATCGTTATGTTATACGGCTTTATGTGAAAATAGGATACGCTTATGTCCATTTTTTGCAGATGCGGATGATTTTCTTCGCCGCTACATACATACATACTCCTCGACAAACTGTTCTATCGTGAGAATTGCCGCTACTGAAGTCTTGCATGTTCTTCTTACAATTACTATTCCTCTTTATAAACATAAAAGCCTCCTTATTCTAGTCTATTACCGTGTGGCTTTTACTATAACTAGAACACTTATTCTTCGAATAGAATTGTGTCGTGTTTGCATAGTGCAAGACTGCGTGATTTGCCCATATGGGGGGACAGGAGATTGCGCCCAAAAAGGTGTCATCTACCAGCTGGAGTATTTGACATGAGGCGATCTATACAATGGGAAAACTAGGAGGGTGCTAGGCACTCGCGTTCAAGAAAAACTTGCTGGTAAGAGAAGGCAAGCTTACTAACGCACTTGGTAGGCATCGAAGAGAAGCACACTCCGGGACGACTTCAATGTAAAATGCACGGTGTTGTATCATGAAAACGAAATAGGAACCAGAAAGACTCTCGAGGCGTTCTGGATCCACAAACGAAATCCAGCCATGAGCAACAGAAACGAATAGATCTCCATTACCAGTGACTTCTTGCCTTTGATCCATTTATGCGAACTGTGAGATCGCGTATACTGCTTTGTGCGCATTTTCGCCTCTCCGGCACTAAAAAGGAAAGGTTTCCAACTCAAGGTGAGCTTTTGCGATGCTATTTTGACAGGATGTATGACCCTGTGAGCGGAGTCCAGAACTTAGTTTTTACTCAACGCCTATTTAAAGACCTAAAAGGAGGTCTGAAAGTGTGCTCGCGACTATCATCAACGCCTTCGACACCTCGCGAGGTGTGCTTTGGTGGCGCAGTTGGTAGAAGGGACGCCTCATAGGAGAACACCGGAGGGGCTTTAAGTTCGAGTGTAGAGAAAGGTCCTGGATGAACATCGACGTAAACAGCTTCCAGCCACGAGTACGAACGACATAGAAAGATCCCATTTTCATCATACTCCCTCTTACTTGAACCGCCTCCACGGATCTCCCTCGATAGAGAGCCTTCGGGCTCTCTTGTTAAGAGGGATCTCGGGCCGCTTGTCGCAGGGCCACGTGGCGCGTCCCCGGGTGGTGGATAGGGGAATTAAACGCGAACCAAATGCGACCGTGTACTGCCCAGAGACGCAGGTGGGATGCAGGGGATGGACTCCTTGCTCCTGCTGTGTCGGGTCGATGCGTTCCTTGTGCGTGGGAGCGGCATGTTCGTGCACAGTGTGCGTGGATGTGTCCGTGACTGTGCGGATTGTAACTGTGTCGGCTCGGCCAAAAGCTTGCACTCGGTAGACTGGGAGTACATGTAAGGCGATTCGAGGCCGCCTTAAGTCTCGCCCCGTCCCTTCGGGCAGTCTGGCTGGCTGCCCGGAGTACCCCGCCCGCACGACAGAGCCTGACTAGCTACCCGTGTTGTATTCCAGTCAAACACAGCAGCACTAAAGGGCCTCATTCCCCTGACCCCGAAAGAGCCCCCATTTCTGCAGCGATGGGAAGGACGAGTACGGAGAGGCTGCTAAAATCTCAGGGCCTAACCAGGCTGCGCAAACTGAGAAGGACTAGGATGACGATCTGTACTTACAACGCCCGCACGCTTGCGTCGGAAGCATCCGTCGAGGACCTGATGATGCAAGCCAGGAAGATCAAGTACGACGTCATCGGACTGACCGAGACGAGAAGACACCACCCCCTACACGCCGCCTACGACTCCGGAGAAGAACTGTTCCTCGGAACATGCGACAGCAGGGGAGTAGGCGGCGTTGGTGTCCTCGTCAACACGCACTTGGCCATGAACATCGATTCGTACGA
The DNA here is from genome assembly GCA_947396885.1 of Heligmosomoides polygyrus polygyrus. Classification (NCBI taxonomy): domain Eukaryota; kingdom Metazoa; phylum Nematoda; class Chromadorea; order Rhabditida; family Heligmosomidae; genus Heligmosomoides; species Heligmosomoides polygyrus. The sequence continues at coordinate 17,191,282 of OX377205.1, forward strand.
GTCTCTGACTAGCCGAATCGGACGTCTGCGACTGAAGCGATGTGGCTCCGTGCCAGCCTTGACTGTGTTCGTCGCGTATGCCCCAACATCCGACTACGACGACGAAGACGTCGAGGCCTTCTACGTGGAGCTGGAGAAGTTCTATAAGGAAGATCACACCTTCTACAAGGTGATCGTTGGCGACTTCAACGCCAAGATCGGGCCACGAAGGTCGCCGGAAGAACTTCACATCGGAACCCACGGTTTGGAGTGGAACGAGCAAGGTGAAAGGCTGTCTGAGTTTATCATGTCGACCAAGACCATCCATGGAAACTCGCAGTTCCAGAAGCCTCCCTCCCTACGATGGACCTGGGAATCCCCCGGTGGCCAGTTCCACAACGAGATCGACCACATCATCTTCAATAGCAAGTATTGCCTGACCGATGTCTCCGTTGTCCCCAAGTTCTACACGGGATCGGACCACCGCCTCCTTCGCGCGAGGTTCCGCTTTTCGCGTCAAGGAGAGAAGGCCGCGAAGTTCAAGAAGAGGAATCCCAGAACGACCATCAACTGGGATCTCTACACCTCTCTTGTCGGCCTTTGGAAAGATGCCGTCATGGACAACGTCGACGAGGAATACAATCGCTTCGTGCACCATCTCCACGATAGTGCTAAGGGAGCCGAGAGCTTGAAGACCACCAAGAGACGCCTGTCTCCGGAAACTCTCGAGCTGATACGCCAGCGTGGAGCAGCACGAGCGTCAGGCAACTACCAACTGACGTCCGAGCTTGCAAAGCTATGCAGAGCGGCGATAAAGGAAGATCTCAAGGAGAGAAGGGCGGAAGTGTTGGCTGAAGCAGCAGAGGCAGGGCTGAGCATTCGCAATGCCCGCCGGAACTTCGCCAACTTCAAGACCAAGATGACCGCTCTCCGACGTCCTGACGGAACCATCACCTCTTCCAGGACCATGGAGAAAGTCATCCACGACTTCTACTCCGATCTCTTCGATAGCCACGTCCACCTGCCCCCATGCCATCTTCCGCAGGATGGATACGTCGTTCCCTCTGTTCTCCCTTCCGAGATCCGACACGCCATCTCGTCGGTGAAGAAACGTACAGCACCCGGTTCTGACAGGATCAGAGCTGAACACCTGAAGAACCTCCCGCCAGCGCTCATCAACACCCTGGCGCGGCTCTTCACACGCTATCTGTCCGAATGCAAGGTTCCATCTCAGTGGAAGACCAGCAAGACCGTTTTGCTGTACAAGAAGGGAGACGTGCACGACATTGGCAACTATCGCCCGATCTGCCTGTTGTCCGTAGTCTACAAGCTGTTCACTCGAGTCATCCTGAATAGGATTAGTAGAACGCTGGACGAAGGACAGCCATGCGAACAAGCAGGATTTCGGAGAGGATTCAGCACGATCGACCACATACACACCATTACGAAGCTCATCGAAGTGTCGCGAGAGTACAAGCTGCCGCTGTGCCTTACGTTCATTGACCTGAAGAAGGCATTCGACTCCGTCGAGACTGAAGCGGTCATGGAAGCCCTGCTCACCCAGGGCGTTCCTACTCAGTACAACAGAGTTCTTCGAGAGTTGTACAGTGGATTCACGACCAAGATCTCACCATTCTACAACGACGTCGTCATTGACGTGAAGAGAGGGGTTCGACAAGGGGATACCATATCCCCGAAGCTCTTCAGCGCCACCCTCGAAAACGTCATGCGCGAACTAGAATGGGAAGACATGGGAGTGAAGGTCGACGGCCGGCAACTGCACCATCTTCGCTTCGCTGACGACATCGTGCTCATAACCCCGAGCATCAGTCAGGCGGAACGAATGCTGGCCGACTTCTATCGTGTATGTGGAAGCGTTGGACTGCAGCTGAATCTTACGAAGACGATGTTCATGAGGAACGGATGGGTTTCTGATGCCCCATTCTCGCTCAACGGAACGAACATCTCCGAATGCTCCAGCTATGTGTATCTGGGTCGCGAAGTCAACATGACCAACGACCTAGCACCAGAGCTGAGCAGAAGGAAACGAGCGGCTTGGGGAGCTTTCAAGAGCGTCGAAGAAGTCGTGAAGAAAACGAAGAACGTCCGACTCCGTGCCCACCTATTCGACTCCACTGTTCTTCCTGCCCTAACATACGCCTCAGAGACCTGGGCTATACGAAAGCAGGATGAACACGCGATCAGCGTCGCGCAGCGTGGAATCGAGAGGACGATGCTCGGAGTGACACGACTCACGCAAGTGAGAGAAGGCCTCCGGAGTTCCGAGCTTCGCCGACGTTCGAAGATCAGAGACGCTGTCGCATGGGCCAAGTCGTCGAAAATTAGGTGGGCCGGCCACGTAATGCGATTCGCAGACACCCGCTGGACGAGAGTCGTCACAGATTGGATTCCGCGGGATGTCAAAAGAACACCAGGACGCCCACCAACGCGTTGGTCGGACTTCTTCGTGAAAGCCCTGAACGACCGATATGACGCTCTTCGTGTCCCTCGAGCGAGGAGGATCCATTGGACCACTCTGGCACGCGACAGGGACGAATGGAGACGCTGCTGGCGCCCGCTCGAGCAAGTCGATGATCAACGGGACGACAGGTGATACAGGTGATACTTGAACCGCCTCTTCTTCCTCACAGTCGATATCTCAATATATGGAGTCCAGAAGAAGTCCTTTTATGGCATCCGCAACCGCAATTTCCCTCCTTGTCGGAGATGTGAAATCCAGTGTGAAGGTGGAAAGTAGTCGTCCGGCAACACGTTCAGGTGAGAACGATATTTTTAGCGCACTTACGTACGGTTACGGCCGGGTCCATAATATTCAACCATAAGGTACGCGTGTTTGTGTGCAGTTACGGTATTATTGGTGATATGGTATGACATGGTGGTGGTGCAGATAGGCATTCTTAAAAAAAAACTAGTACTTATGAAGGCACAAATAGACAGCCTTGGTTTGTTGTAAGCATTGATGATCTAAAATGGAGGCCTGTGAGCATGAGAAAGCATATCAACAACAAATTAAGCTGTGCAAAAATCTCGGCAGTACACGGTCTCGAACTTAAGACCCTTCTGGTGGGCTCCTATGAGGCGTCCCTCCCAGCAACTGCGCCGCTGTGGCACACCTTGTGGAGTGTCGTAGGGGTTGATGATGGCTGCGCGCACGCTTTCAGACCTCCTTTTCAGGTCTTCAAAAAAAAGCTTCAGCAAACACCAACTGTGGTTCTTGACTCCGCTCACAGGGCCCTACATCCTGCCAAAATAGCATCGCAAAAGCTCACCTTGAGTTGGGAACCTTTCTTTGTAAGAGCAGTATATTTGACCACACCAGTAGGTCTCACTTGCTCCATGGTGGTCAGCTGATCCGGTTTCTTCGCACTGGAGGGATCAGTGAGTTAGAACGCGCAGATGTGGTAACGTTTTCTAGCACTCCTGAGAGCACGTTGTTCCTGGTAAAGAGGTGGACGCGATGTTTTTGATCCAGTGAATTTCACAGCGTCAAAAACATTCCGAGCTTCTTTCAGTCCTTGAAAAAGACGAATTTGTAGAAACGTCGACCGAAATAGAGGTTTTATACCAAACCTGGAAGGCAAAAAAGGATTTCTTTAAATCTCCGAATAGACACTAAAACTAAAGCGACTAACTAAGTATGAATGATTGTGAGAAGGATAACCTACATTTTGCGCCATAGACAAAGGAGCACTTCAATTTCGGCCTTTTTGTCGCCGGGACCTCTGTTTTGATACACGTACTAAGAATAGGAGCCTCGTTCACGGCTCGTTTCCGCTAGACAGGCGTCTTTTTACAGGATTAATGGTCGTAATGCAGCGAAGAACACATGTTCTGAAACTCACAAGGGAAGCGTATGAATCATGTGGGAGGACTCTACACCCTTCAATTAATATGTTATCCTTGCAACAGCTTCTAGCATCTGCGGCAGTCATTTGACTCCTAAATGAAATGCTGAGTGGCTCATCATTCTTCGCTTTGATTCCTGAAACCCTAGCTTTTTCTCGATACCTTTGAAACTTTAGGAAATGAATGCATACTGAGTCTTCATGAGTGCATGTTTATTTGAACTGAACCGAAATTTGCATTGCGCCTGCCCTGCAATATTTCGTAGAAGTAGAATGCGTGGCTCATCCCAAAGTTAAGCTGCAAAAAGCCGCCTTTTATACCTTCATCCTTAAGTCTGATTTGAATGCCTTCGACGGGAGGACTGACAAGACCGCGGTAAGTGTACACTATTCCCTACGTGTTAGGATAAAGGAGGAAGGACGGTGTTACCCAATCCCTTTTGGGATGCGCCACGCATTCTTCTTCACGGGATGTCATGGAGGCGATTTGAATGCGTATTTGTCCATACAATGAATCGCGGTGGCCAGCCGAGGAACAAGTCAGCGCTTTATCCTTCTCAGACAAGTCTGGTACCAATTCACCAACCCCGGAGGGATGGAAGGCTTGGTTGGCTTGGGCGGGAAATCCGTACCAGGAACATGGTATCGGCTGCAGGCGACAGTCGGCGCCTCCTCCGACTGCGCTACACGGGCATCTGAATTAGCCCCAAGGGATAAGGGACGCGGTCTCGAGCTCTGTATGTATGTTATGAAAATTTAAAAAAGGCAAAGAATTAGTCCATAATCTAATTCCTTCCTTCTTTCTTTGTACCTTCTTTGAACTGTGTTGCGAAGAACTCACAACTTTGTAGGATTCAACTCGTATAAGAAATATTTGCTTTTAGTTATTTTTAGAATTAGCTTCTGCAAGATCTCGACATTCAAAATTATCGCCTTCAGCTCGACGCTATTTTTCCTTCCCTAATTCCTAAAGGCCGCAAAGCACATAGAAACTGTAAGGCTTATTGAACGCGTGAATGTTTCGCTATTTCGTAGAAGGAGCATGACGAGAAGAGCTCGATTCCACCTACGACCGTCCCAGTCTTCCTGTTGAAATTTTCGTGGTCAAAACCGCAATGAACAGTGTTTCTGGTCGCTTCCGGGAACACTGACAAGTTCGAGAATATTAACAGCAGCCAGTTGATGTGAACGCTCCGTCGAGCTTGACCATTTCCGCCTCAACGCAGTATGTGTCTCGAGTTGTGGCAATGACTAACATGCCTCCTTGACTTGCCTTATTCTGACGTCTACAGCTCGGAGTTGTCATTCTGAAATAGATGTAGGTGGTCAAAACACTCAGAAGCCACCGCTGCCCGTACGCGTGCAACCGACTGGAGCTGTCAAGAGCAATCTCGCTTCCAGCCAACAAGGAAGCTGAAGCGTAATCCACTCCGATGTGTACGTCACAATAAGATGCGCTCTTCGTACCGAGTCATCAACCGTCCTTGTTTTCCACTCCAAGAACTCCAGTTCTCTAATACTGTCATCTTCATTCTGGAACGTAGGGATCTAGACTTATAGGAAGCGGCCCTTTGCTCAATCTGTTCAATTATGCATGTCGGCAGAATTGAAGGAAAGTCGTTAGAAAACATGCTGAACTATGTACGTACCTCTTGGGAAACAACATTCACACTATCAATCAAATAAATATTACAACGTCCTGGGGTGTGCACGGCAGAGTCTCTCTGTGGGAAGAATTCTTTGCATCAGAACACTTCAACAATTGGCTGAAACACAGTCTTCCGACAACTGGCATGAAAAGGTTGTGCTCACACTAAAGTTGTGCAGTTTTTTCATTGTGCATCAGCTTTTTAATACAACATTTTGATTCTCTCCTAGTCGGAAGGGGCACAGGTATAAACACAAACAATGTGGCATCGTCCTGCTTGAAAATTGCAATGGAATTTCAGTAAACACCAATTTCCCTCTCATCTTGGAAGCTCGGCATTGGTGTTCGCAATGTTTATAATACATGTACATGGTGCGTCAAAAGTTCTTGGACACATGTAATTGACCGCCCAAACGGCTGTTTCAACGCAAACCAGATGATATTCATTAAATTTATTACTATTGACCAGACACATATGTATAAAGAAATTTCGAAATGGCTTTCCTTAGCACGAACACACGCCTTCAGTCACGCGGGGGTCGTGGTCAATCTCTCCTCAGACCTTCTTCAGGGCTATTTGAAGTGAAGCAGTGTTTGTGTGGGATGTTGCATAGGCCTTACTCTTCAATATGGATCAGATTGTGTAGTCCATCGGATTGAGGTCCGGACTGAGCGGGGGCCACTCTTCGTCTGAGATGAAATCCGGAAAGTTGTTAAGCGCAAAACTTCTGTACCATTTTAACCTTATGAGCGGACGCAGAATCTTGATGATAAGTCCAGTTGCTTTTTTTTAAGGCACAGATTCGCAAAGAAGAATGTCTTTCTTCAGGATGCCTTCTAGGTTCTTCTATAGTTAGTTTTTTGCTTCGACATGCAGCTTCTCCATTACAGTGCGCAAACCATTTGCATCAGCTATCTTGAACAATAGAACTTTCAGGCACGAAAAATTGGTATATGAGAACGTAAGAGTAGGGCAAGAATACCACATAAAAGTTTGGTTGAGAGAAACGCTTATCCCATATAATAAGCCTGAAACAAAAGAGTCCAAGAACTTTTGACGCACCCTGTACTGCCTACAGGCCAATAAAGTTCCACCTAACCATCCTCGTTGCATAGCAGTGTTATAAGCAAAGGAGGTTTTTTCATACATGATATTATGCAAGCCCAATCTGTCATCTTTGTAAAAACGTACTTTAGTTTTTTAGTATTTGTTAAGCAGGTAGAATGAAGTGCCCCCTAATTGGGACAGATGTAAAATTTTCTTTGAACAAAAGATTATGTTGCCTTTACAAATACCTATCTTGTCTTGGGATACCATTGCCTTGTTTAAAATGTGCTTGTTTTAAATGAAGTTTTTTTTATTTTGAAGTGAAAATAGCGTGTGTGTATTTCATCACCCTCCAAATGCAGTCTGTGAGAAGAAGCTAGTGTGAAGTTCGTGTGAAATGTACATAGAATCCGATCGAAAATTTTCGGTTAAGCGGATGATTTGGATGACACTGACTACGCAAACCACGGATTTGTGGATTATTCGGATCGGGTGCATACGATCGGATATCCGAAAATGATTTATTCGAGTCCAACGCATAGTGAGAAGTACACAACGGACGTAGGGAAGCTTTCTCGATCTAGTCCTTTCTTGTCTCTCCAGCTATGTTTACCTAGGTCAAGTTCTATACATAGACAAGAACATTCATTACTGCCGTAGTGCCGTAGCATTCTCAACTAGCTCTTCGATACTTCTTCGCTTCTATGAGGCCTAATTACGGCTGTGAGAGCCGCTTCGAACCCACCCCACATGAGGGCAAAAAGCCGTCGGCGTTGCTTCTCCAGCGCCCCCGTGTCTGCGTGTGTGTGCGACGCGTCAGGTGTTCTCGGCAGTCGGACTAGCGCATAAATCTCGGGTGGCCTTCGCCAACAACTGTCGCGCGACGCTTCTTTTCCTCTCAAAGTTCATGATAACGAACAGCACTCAATGGTTGGCCGGCACCTGCTGCGGCGCTTCCACTTCCTGTGCTTATTGTGTCTCGCCCTCGAAGAGTTCCCCCTTCGAAGTTCCGCATTCTTTTCTTCTTTCGTGTTTTTCTTCGCTTTTCAGAACGGATTTTGCAGTCGCCTTTCTTAGGCAGACTTGTCTGGAAAAGATAAAGCGCCGATTTGTTCATTGGCCGGCCTGAGCAAGTTGTATGGCCAAATACGCATTCACAATGCCTCCACGATATCCCGTAGAAGTGAAATGCGTGGCGCATTCCAAAAAGGATTGAGTAACGCCGTCCTTTATCCTTTATCCTTTTATCCTTTCTTAGAGCTTGACGTATTCAAAGCTTTCTTCGTGAGATCCAAAGAGGAAAATTTTCTGGTGCTAGACGTTAGTGTGACCTACACATGGAGGTGTCGGGAACGCGTCAGCCAACCACAGCCAGCCAACACGAACTGTAAACCACCTCTATGTGGCACGACTGTTCAGTGCGAGTCGACTAGTTCGTTGCTTCTTCCCTCTCCATATAGGATATATTAACGACCAGTAAAAAGGATAAAGGATAAAGGAGCGCGTTACTCAATCGCTTTTAGGGTGCGCCACGCATTCTACTTCTACGGTATGTGGTGGAGGTGATTGAATGCGTGTTTGGCCATACAATAACTTGCGGTGGCCAGGCGATGAACAAGTGAGCGCTCTCTCCTTCCCAGACAAGTCCGGCACCAAATCCACCGACCATGGAGGCACATCCGGTGCTCGCGACAGCCAACACCTCCTCCGACCGCGCTAAACTCGCCCACTACTAGTACGAAATTTTTATTCTGGTGCAGAAAATATCTCAATCGTCGGATGCTTAGGAACGGTGGCAGGGTGTAGTTGAATGGAGCAAACCTAGACAGTGTTTTCGTAAAATCATAAAGTAGAATGGGGAGCAAATTATGCAGCTCTGAGGCCTCCTGATGACGATGTCTAGCTTTCGTTCCAAGTGGTAGAGGGGTGTATTCTCAAATCCGTCCAGCGGAATTAATAGCTGATATTGTGATGATTCTTGTACCAACGATGTAATCATGCTACTTTAGGTGCTCTTAGAGAAAATAAAGCGATTAAGGTGAGCGTTAAGCATGCAATTCGCTTGGAATACACTGCGCATTCAACTGTTTCGGAGAATCATGATGTTTAACGAGATTCTTCCAGTTTTCTTTGCGGGACATTCATCTCGCTACATCCCTTAATCGTCGCGTGCATCCCAGGATAAAATTTATAATTCAGTACTGGTCGATGGTGTGAACAGCATCGACCAAACACGCGACACAGCCGTTCGATGTTGCTTTTTTAGTGGATCATTGCCACTCTATGTAAGCCACATTAACGACCCGTACTGTTTATACATTGCCTCGTCGCTTTGGGTTAGACTTATACCAATTCTCGGTATATGTTTCAAACACGCGCAACAGGGGTGCGGAAATGTGGCGCATTCCGCTCTTTGCTACTACCGTAATCGCGGGCGGCAGCCAATCACGACACCTAGCGAATATGTCTACTGTGTGACTGTACGACTGAGCCCTAGTCGCGCCACCGTCCGCGATTGCCGTCAGTGCTCTGGACGTTCCCGCACCCTACGCTGTGCGTCTCGGCAACATGTAACGTAGTCTCTGCTGACTAAATCGTTGACATTTTCCTTGTCCAATACGCTTGGAGAAGGAAAGAAATTCATTGGTTTCTGACAGAATCATGACCTGATTCACTCGAGAGGTTGGCGAAAGTCAGCAGATGTAATCTCCAGCGTCTGTGCCATAGTGACTCATTGACCGCAGTGATCTAGTGGCAGGACACCACTAGGCGAAAATTCTGTCACATATCGGTGAATTCAATTCGAGGAGTAGTTGCTCGCCCACTTCACGGAAGATCAAGGTAATTGCCCTCTGGGGTTTCCAGAATTTTCTCGCCCTAGCTGTACTTCATCTTTCTTCATAAGGAAGCCAGGAAGCGAGTCGAACTCACTGGTGGCTGCCGTCAATGTGAAAGACGAACTTTCTTGCTAGAGGGAGCTTTGTTAACAATGCACGTTTTTGTGCTCCTTAGATGAAGGGAAGATTTACTATCCCAGTCGGTCTATATTGCTCTTGACGGTGTAATAGTTTTTCGCTTACCATTTCTTCTTTCGAAAGTGATCTCTTCCGAGCCATTCCTCTTCGTCAATGTACAACATCATTCACTTCCTTCTCTCCAGATATTCTGAAGCCTCTTCTGAAAGGTCATCTCTTATATCTGTTTGCTGTGGCTTTCGGATTAAATTCGCGTAGATGTACTTGACACCACGCTACCCACTCGACCAGCTGCTACCGATTGATGTGCTCCAGTAAAGCTCCGATATCCCATTGATTCATCTCAATGACACCTTCCCCAAGTCACGGTGCTAGCCTTTATTTATAGCCTTTTGGCGAAAGTTTCCAGAGCGATGCAGGCGGCTATAAATCCATTGGAAGTGAAGCAGCAGCAGCTTAGCTGTTAACAAGTGCTTCGCCGAGAGCTTTGGCTTCCCATCGCTTTCTAATAAACCTATGAGTAGTCGTAGATCTAGAATGGTGTTGCATGATTCTACTCGAAGCAACGGTTCGCCTTTTGTGCTGAAGATAGCAGTGGTGACAGCACCGGCGCTCCATTCTCGCCATGGCTTTCTAGCGGTAGTAGCTCTTTATGAGGCTGTCATCATGCACTATCTTTGATCTTAGAATAGGTATTCTACAGCCGCTATAGCCTTCCATGCTTCACCACTTGAAGCAAGTGGTGAAGCATGGAAGGCTTGCAGCCTTCAGAGTTCCTAAGCAACGCCACCACATATTCAACCTCTTCAAAATAGAGCGACCTAGGTTAGATCATGTTCATACCTCGCGGTGGAAGCCACGGGGCGACTGGGTCGCTAGTGTAATGCATACGGATCGATTGATGGCGAGTGCTCGCAAAACAATAATCGATAAGTATGATTTCCCTGGACGACCTTCGCTCCCATCGCGAAGTATGAACAGGCCCTTATTCTTAACATAAGTATAGCGCGTCTAGTGGGCGCGTGTAGCGCAGTCGGTGGAGGTGTCGGCTGTCGTGTGCACCCGACACCAGGTAGTTTGTTCGGATTTCCCGCCCAGGCCAACAAGCCTTCCATACCTCCGGGGTCGATGATGGTACCAGTCTTCTCTGAGAAGGATAAAGCGCTGACCTGTTCATCGCTTGTGTCACGCCGAACGTAACTTCAAAATTGGCGCCGTCTACCATCTCATGCAATCTACCGCACCTCGTCAACGATCCGTGCACTTTTGGGCCAGGAGTGGTCCGAATACGCTGTGCTGCTGCCTGTCGACAGGATGCCAAATCCTCCCGCTCCTCCTCTCCGAGAGTCCCCTCGTCGAGACGACACGGATCCCGCTCCTCAATTCGAGAATCCCCCTCAACAGGACTCCTGGATCCCGCTTTTCCTCTCAAAGAGCCCCGTCGACAGGACGCCAGAATTCGCTCCTTTCTGAAAGCTTCCTCGTTGAGACACCACGAATGCCGCTCCTGCTTCCTCCTCCTAACCTTTCCTGAGTCGTGTCGACTCGACCTTGATGGGGCACTTGTTGTTGGTTTAGGTAACTAAACAGGAGTCGTTCCTTGTTGTATTATTGACAGATAAAATTAACAACCGCCAAGTCACTGTAAGGCCGAATTCGCATGCGAATCGTGTCCACGACACACCGTAGAGGTAGAATGCGTGATGCACCCTAAAAGGGATTGAGTAACGCCGTCGTTTATCCTTTCTCGTTATATTTGATGTGATATCCTTGCCTTGGATATCAACCGGAGAGTCGACCAACTCAATCGTTTCATCAATTTTTATCTGCATAGTATATCACATATTACAACAAAATTCATACATAGTATTTTATCATATTTAAGCCTAGCGGACCGCCTAGATGCTCAGGACCCCATAAAGACTACCTAGCTAGTTGCTACCTAACCCATTATGCTACCGCTACGACTACTGCTACCCCCTTAGCTCACACCTAGCCCTTTTACACTGAACCTCAAGGTCGCGATCCCACTTATTTTGGCTCGGCACGGAACCGCGTACTGGGCATTAGCAAGCTTTTACTATGACTAATGTATCCCCACATTGATATTCAATTTTTTATTTATTTGCTTATTTATTTATTTAGATGCACTGTGTCGCACCGCCTCTTTCCCAACCGCGTCTTCTGCCCTCCCTGTTTTCGTCGCTCAGCTTCATTCAGTGCTATCTTTTTTAATCGATGCATTTAGCAAGCCGTTGAGCGTCCTCGAGTCTTTTGCTGCTGCATATCCTACACTCGATTCGGCGTCGAGTGTGCATAATTGCGTAATTAGCAGCAGACATTCCCTATTCCGCCTTTCCAGGCCGTCATGCAACGTTTCACGGGAGATTCTGGTGAAGAATTTTTGACGCTTAGAATTTCTGCAATCTCCCTGGACTAGAATGCCCTTTGTGTCAAAGTCGCCTAGCCCGTCAACTTTAATGGCGCGTACCGGTCCGGTCCGACCAAGAATTTATTTATTTATTTATTTATTTATACATGTATGACCCACGGATCTCCCTCGATAGAGAGCCTTCGGGCTCTCTTGTTAAGAGGGATCTCGGGCCGCTTGTCGCAGGGCCACGTGGCGCGTCCCCGGGTGGTGGATAGGGGAATTAAACGCGAACCAAATGCGACCGTGTACTGCCCAGAGACGCAGGTGGGATGCAGGGGATGGACTCCTTGCTCCTGCTGTGTCGGGTCGACGCGTTCCTTGTGCGTGGGAGCGGCATGTTCGTGCACAGTGTGCGTGGATGTGTCCGTGACTGTGCGGATTGTAACTGTGTCGGCTCGGCCAAAAGCTTGCACTCGGTAGACTGGGAGTACATGTAAGGCGATTCGAGGCCGCCTTAAGTCTCGCCCCGTCCCTTCGGGCAGTCTGGCTGGCTGCCCGGAGTACCCCGCCCGCACGACAGAGCCTGACTAGCTACCCGTGTTGTATTCCAGTCAAACACAGCAGCACTAAAGGGCCTCATTCCCCTGACCCCGAAAGAGCCCCCATTTCTGCAGCGATGGGAAGGACGAGTACGGAGAGGCTGCTAAAATCTCAGGGCCTAACCAGGCTGCGCAAACTGAGAAGGACTAGGATGACGATCTGTACTTACAACGCCCGCACGCTTGCGTCGGAAGCATCCGTCGAGGACCTGATGATGCAAGCCAGGAAGATCAAGTACGACGTCATCGGACTGACCGAGACGAGAAGACACCACCCTCTACACGCCGCCTACGACTCCGGAGAAGAACTGTTCCTCGGAACATGCGATAGCAGGGGAGTAGGCGGCGTTGGTGTCCTCGTCAACACGCACTTGGCCATGAACATCGATTCGTACGAGTCTCTGACAAGCCGAATCGGACGTCTGCGACTGAAGCGATGTGGTTCCGTGCCAGCTTTGACTGTGTTCGTCGCGTATGCCCCAACATCCGACTACGACGACGAAGACGTCGAGGCCTTCTACGTGGAGCTGGAGAAGTTCTATAAGGAAGATCACACCTTCTACAAGGTGATCGTCGGCGACTTCAACGCCAAGATCGGGCCACGAAGGTCGCCGGAAGAACTTCACATCGGAACCCACGGTTTGGAGTGGAACGAGCAAGGTGAAAGGCTGTCTGAGTTTATCATGTCGACCAAGACCATCCATGGAAACTCGCAGTTCCAGAAGCCTCCCTCCCTACGATGGACCTGGGAATCCCCCGGTGGCCAGTTCCACAACGAGATCGACCACATCATCTTCAATCGCAAGTATTGCCTGACCGATGTCTCCGTTGTCCCCAAGTTCTACACGGGATCGGACCACCGCCTCCTTCGCGCGAGGTTCCGCTTTTCGCGTCAAGGAGAGAAGGCCGCGAAGTTCAAGAAGAGGAATCCCAGAACGACCATCAACTGGGATCTCTACACCTCTCTTGTCGGCCTTTGGGAAGATGCCGTCGTGGACAACGTCGACGAGGAGTACGATCGCTTCGTGCACCATCTCCACGATAGTGCTAAGGGAGCCGAGAGCTTGAAGACCACCAAGAGACGCCTGTCTCCGGAAACTCTCGAGCTGATACGCCAGCGTGGAGCAGCACGAGCGTCAGGCAACTACCAACTGACGTCCGAGCTTGCAAAGCTATGCAGAGCGGCGATAAAGGAAGATCTCAAGGAGAGAAGGGCGGAAGTGTTGGCTGAAGCAGCAGAGGCAGGGCTGAGCATCCGCAATGCCCGCCGGAACTTCGCCAACTTCAAGACCAAGATGACCGCTCTCCGACGTCCTGACGGAACCATCACCTCTTCCAGAAGGACCATGGAGAAAGTCATCCACGACTTCTACTCCGATCTCTTCAATAGCCACGTCCAACTGCCCCCACGCCATCTTCCGCAGGATGGATACGTCGTCCCCTCTGTTCTCCCTTCCGAGATCCGACACGCCATCTCGTCGGTGAAGAAACGTACAGCACCCGGTCCCGACAGGATCAGACCCGAACACCTGAAGAACCTCCCGCCAGCGCTCATCAACACCTTGGCACGGCTCTTCACACGCTACCTGTCCGAATGCAAGGTTCCATCTCAGTGGAAGACCAGCAAGACCGTTTTGCTGTACAAGAAGGGAGACGTGCACGACATTGGCAACTATCGCCCGATCTGCCTGTTGTCCGTAGTCTACAAGCTGTTCACTCGAGTCATCCTGAATAGGATAAGTAGAACGCTGGACGAAGGACAGCCATGCGAACAAGCAGGATTTCGGAGAGGATTCAGCACGATCGACCACATACACACCATTACGAAGCTCATCGAAGTGTCGCGAGAGTACAAGCTGCCGCTGTGCCTTACGTTCATTGACCTGAAGAAGGAATTCGACTCCGTCGAGACTGAAGCGGTCATGGAAGCCCTGCTCACCCAGGGCGTTCCTACTCAGTACATCAGAGTCCTTCGAGAGCTGTACAGTGGATTCACGACCAAGATCTCACCATTCTACAACGACGTCGTCATTGACGTGAAGAGAGGGGTTCGACAAGGGGATACCATATCCCCGAAGCTCTTCAGCGCCACCCTCGAAAACGTCATGCGCGAACTAGAATGGGAAGACATGGGAGTGAAGGTCGACGGCCGGCAATTGCACCATCTTCGCTTCGCTGACGACATCGTGCTCATAACACCGAGCATCAGTCAGGCGGAACGAATGCTGGCCGACTTTGATCGTGTATGTGGAAGCGTTGGACTGCAGCTGAATCTTACGAAGACGATGTTCATGAAGAACGGATGGGTTTCTGATGCCCCATTCTCGCTCAACGGAACGAACATCTCCGAATGCTCCAGCTATGTGTATCTGGGTCGCGAAGTCAACATGGCCAACGACCTAGCACCAGAGCTGAGCAGGAGGAAACGAGCGGCTTGGGGAGCTTTCAAGAGCGTCGAAGAAGTCGCGAAGAAGACGAAGAACGTCCGACTCCGTGCCCACCTATTCGACTCCACTGTTCTTCCTGCCCTAACATACGCCTCAGAGACCTGGGTTATACGTAAGCAGGATGAACACGCGATCAGCGTCGCGCAGCGTGGAATCGAGAGGACGATGCTCGGAGTGACACGACTCACGCAAGTGAGAGAAGGCCTCCGGAGTTCCGAGCTTCGCCGACGTTCGAAGATCAGAGACGCTGTCGCATGGGCCAAGTCGTCGAAAATTAGGTGGGCCGGCCACGTAATGCGATTCGCAGACACCCGCTGGACGAGAGTCGTCACAGATTGGATTCCGCGGGATGTCAAAAGAACACCAGGACGCCCACCAACGCGTTGGTCGGACTTCTTCGTGAAAGCCCTGAACGACCGATATGACGCTCTTCGTGTCCCTCGAGCGAGGAGGATCCATTGGACCACTCTGGCACGCGACAGGGACGAATGGAGACGCTGCTGGCGCCCGCTCGAGCAAGTCGATGATCAACGGGACGACAGGTGACAGGTGATACAGGTCAAAAGAACACCAGGACGCCCACCAACGCGTTGGTCGGACTTCTTCGTGAAAGCCCTGAACGACCGATATGACGCTCTTCGTGTCCCTCGAGCGAGGAGGAACCATTGGACCACTCTGGCACGCGACAGGGACGAATGGAGACGCTGCTGGCGCCCGCTCGAGCAAGTCGATGATCAACGGGACGACAGGTGATACAGGTGATACATGTATGACAATACTCGACAAAAAACACCATTACGACAACACATTGGTGGTAAACGGAGAGGATTGCAAAGCATGTTTTTTTGGAAGACATCAAGAATTCAGAGCTGGCCCTTTCTGTAAAAAAACGAGACACGAACACAACTTTTTACTGTAGCATAATGAATTTTAGCTTTAAAACCGCTTGTGGTGGAATGGTGGACAGTGTAAAGCTCAGTAAGTGGAAGTGCAGCTATTCCAATCACCATCTTGAAAATCGTAATTAGGTCGTTCCGCTTCCTACGAATAGCAAGAGATTCCAGCTTGAATATTTTATTTCGACCAGGCGCTGATGGAACGGAGGTCTAGTCAAGCGTAACTGCAACTTTCTCGGGTAGTTATTCTGAGCGAATTCAAGCTTCTTGAAGTGAGGACTGTCGTCAATTGGAAGTTAAAAAGTAAACCGACTCATGATCTACATTTTTCGCACAGAATTATTGTATGGCTTTTTGTAATCTTTTAAGCTGTAATTTGTAATCGATGACATTTGTTTCACATATTTCTAGCACGAATTTTTGAGAACAACGCCGCTCGGCGGCTTTATCTTCCCCATCTTACAGTACGAACCGTACTTAAATGTCGTGAAGAGGAGGAGCGGGGCTCTCTCGCAGTTCTTTTGCACTGTTGCCATCTGAAGCCACAAATTCCGCTCCACTTCCCCCAAGTTTCGACATTAGGAAAAGGCTGGTCGATTTTGATGGCTCTAACTTAATTGGTTGACCATTTCTTCTTGTTAATAAATTCGAATATTCAAACTGAGTCTTAATCCCAAACTTAGGAACAGACCGCGTGGCAGACGTTAACAAGTGGGGAACAGTATCAACAAGTTCGCTTAAGATCACCCCAACGTTGAATTCACTACACGGCCGGAAAACACATTGGTGCCATACTCCAATATTGGGTAAACATATGATTTGTATGCAAAGCTTAAGCTGCTGAATTCGTAGATCAAGCTCTGAGAATGTTGAAAGTAACACTTTTAGCTTGCTTTGAAATCATCTTGCCCTGAAAAATTAAGTTTTTTCCAAAATGAAGCCCTGATCACGCAGACTATTTTTACTGTGTAGGTTGGTACTTTTGGGCGCGTGTAGCGCAGTCGGAGGAGGCGCGACTGTCGCGTGCACCCGATACAAGGTTCCTGCTTCAGATTTCCCGCCCAGGCCAACCAAGCCTTCCATCCCTCCGGGGTCGGTGAATTGGTACCAAACTTGTCTGGGAAGGATAGAGCGCTGACTTGTTCATCGGCTGGCCACCGCAAGTCATTGTATGGCCAAATGCGCATTCATGTCGCCTCCACAACATCCCGTAGAAGTAGAATGCGTTGGCGCATCCCAGAAGGGATTGAGTAACGCCGTCCTTTATCCTTTATCCTTTAGGTTGGTACTTTTAAGGCTGTAGATACGTTTGAACGAATTTGAATCGCCGAGGTGAAAAACCCTAGTTTTTGGAGCTGGGATAGGTAATTTTCACCTGTCCTTTTCATCTTCCAGGTTTGGTATAAATCTTTATTACGGCCGACGTTTCGACGAACTCGTCTTTCTCAAGGCCTGAAAGAAGCTCGAAATGCTTTTGATTCTGTGAAGTTCATTGGATCAAAAACATCGCGTCCATCTCTTTACCAGAAACAATATGCTCCCAGGAGTACTAGGAGACCCCACCACATCTTGCATCTTTTTAAAAACTTACGCCCAAGATGCCCAGGTTTCAAGAGCGTCGAACTTGGAGGTTATTTCACCTGTCCGACCAATCGGCAACATCCGAAACTGCACATTAGAGGGCAAAATGATTCTCGGATCTATCCTAGTCCGGGGGCCACATAACTAAAAAGTAGGTAACAAAAGGAATTGAGACTTACCGAGCGCCTCCTAGAGAACGAGCTGGACCTAAAAGAAACCAAAAACGACTGAACAAGTAAAAAAATCGCCGCGGATCACAACCGTCTCGGCGGGCAAAGAGCGACGCAATGGAGGCATGCCGCGTGCTTACCGCCGGCTGACATGTTATAACCAGGATCCAACATTGTGTGTGTGTGTGTGTGGGGGGGGGGGGGCACACAACTTTACCTGCTTATAACCGCAACGAATATAATTTTTCGTTTTTTCTTTGTGACTTTTTCTTGTTTAGGGTCGTATGTTGTTCTGTAAGAGCCGCTCGATAAGTCTCAAGTGGATTTGTATAATACTTTCTAGTTATGTGGCCCCCCGGACTAGCATAGATCCTGATAACAATACACCTCTCTGGGGAACACTCGCTTTTGAGTATCACCTGTATCACCTGTCGTCCCGTTGATCATCGAATTGCTCGAGCGGGTGCCAGCAGCGTCTCCATTCGTCCCTGTCGCGTGCTAGAGTGGTCCAATGGATCCTCCTCGCTCGAGGGACACGAAGAGCGTCATATCGGTCGTTCAGGGCTTTAACGAACAAGTCCGACCAACGCGTTGGTGGGCGTCCTGGTGTTCTTTTGACATCCCGCGGAATCCAGTCAGTGATGGCTCTCGTCCAGCGGGTGTCTGCGAAGCGCATTACGTGGCTGGCCCACCTAATTTTCGACAACTTGGCCCACGCGACAGCGTCTCTGATCTTCGAGCGTCGAAGAAGCTCGGAACTCCGGAGGCCTTCTCTCAATTGCGTGAGTCGCGTCACTCCGAGCATCGTCCTCTCGATTCCAAGCTGCGCGACGCTGATCGCGTGTTCATCCTGCTTTCGTATAGCCCAGGTCTCTGAGGCGCATGTTAGGGCAGGAAGAACAGTGGAGTCGAATAGGTGGGCACGGAGTCGGACGTTCTTCGTCTTCTTCGCGACTTCTTCGACGCTCTTGAAAGCTCCCCAAGCCGCTCTTTTCCTCCTACTCGGCTCTGGTGCTAGGTCGTTGCGTTTTTGAGTACGTCCGAAAAATTTTGTCATTGATCCTCACTTGAAACGATCAATTTGTGAATTGTTTATCAATATCCGGCGCTAAAAACTGTAGTCAGCTCGATGACAAAGCCTTATGCTATGTCGTTGAGTTTGTTAAAGGTTAGCAATCAACGCTACATATATTGTGATGATGTAGGACGCTATGTTAACGTGAAATTAGCGAGAGGCTTTTCGCTTTTTGCACTTCAAAACAAGGTACGGAGCTTCGCTGTGGCTAAGAAAATGAGAATTTATTCGTCAATCAAACAGCGTACACATTTTTCGGCCAGCATATCCCATGTGCCATGTGAGCAAGCCTACTTAATTACTTGCTTACTCCCCATTAGCGCGCATTAGGTTTGAGAGCGGCCTCGAAGCCAATTCGTCGCTGTTGGTGCTATGGAGTGGCGAGAGCCATGGACAATCATCTGCCGCGCCAAACGATCCAGAGCCATTTCTTTCGCCCGCTCTAAACAAATGCATCGTTTAGTCAAGTCGTCTTGTATTTGCTTTATCCACGTCTTCTTCGGAGCAACTCGCTGGACTTTCCATCTACTCGGTCTGGTCCTCCGCAACAATTTGTTGGGTATACGCGCAGCTGCCATCCAGCTTACCCAAGCCACCTGAGCCTGCGTTTTCGGATTTAACAGTGAGCTGGCTGCAGCTGGGCTTGCAGATATCTTCGTTTGTAATCCGATCACGAAGTGAGACGTTTAGTATTTGTCAAAGGCGTCTCATTTGGAAGACCTCCAGCTTCTGCAAATCAGCTTTCACAAGTACCCATGTTTTCGATCTGTGAGGAAAATCCGAATGAAGAATTTAAATCGGTATTCACGCTACAGCCGACATCTCCTCCGGTTAGACTATATGCATTTCAAATAAATGTGGGAAGGACGGCTTCTAAAGCGAGAAGAACGATCTCCTTGTAGGCAGAATCTTTAAGGACTTTCGAAAAGGCTTACGGTTTAGTAGGAAAGGCAGTAAGCGTGTGTTCTCCTCCAGATAAGGCTGATGGAGATCATGAGCAGCAGGTCTAGTCCAGCCAGAGTGTGAAAGGGCTTCCTTGGGTATCTGTATGTCCTTTTCTTCCTAGCTACAACCTTCTCTGAGCACAACTTCACAATGATTCTGCTCAGCAGTTTCACCGTTTCCTCCAGAGGCGGGACCGCTAAGCTTGCTCCAAAGATAACTGAAGGGGCGGGCTGACCTTGCCACACTGCTTCAAAGCAGTCACCAATCTAGAACATCCTGTTTCTTAGGTCAATGGTAAACTGTGTGCCGAGCTCTCTGCCGCTTTCTGCAGCTCTGTATTCGCTATGATGATGTTCTTCGCTCATTAAAGCCTCCCCTGGCATGGTTACCTCCAAACTTTCACGACATCACCTCTCGTTCTTTCTTTCCCCCGGGCATGTCAGTTTCCAAGTATATTCAATTTATCAATTAGGGTGCTGCTCTCAGTTTTCGGATTTCTACACTTTTGACCAGAAAAACTCTAACTTAATGGACCTTTCATCAGAGCGAAGGAGAGAACAGCGGTACATGAACGTCCTCTGAACTCCAAATTGCATCGATTCGCCGGACCTCTTCGCTCTTGAGCACAGAAAAGCGCCCTCTTCCATAGTTTCAACGTGCTGTGTCCAGACGTTCTCTAGTTTAGCTGCTAGCAGTCTTGAGGTACCAGACAGCAGTAGGCTTCTCTGTTTACCTACCGCGCCCAGAGATCTTCCATCTAGCAAATCAGACCGGATCCTAGTCGTAAGTATGTCATCCGATGACGATGAATTGGATGCTGAATCTATGCTCCAGCGAATCGCTTCTTGACTGGCTCAGGAGCAGCGACGACCGAATGGCAATAGGCCTTCGAAGTCACCTTCTGTCAACCTGTTGTAGCGTCATGCGCCCAAAGTTTTGTGCTTTCATAGAACTAAGCTAATTACGTACCTGCGCAATGGTCTCGAGGAAAAGGGCGATATTTCCTAAACAGGAAGGACGACCTTAGAGTGACAACGATGAGCTTTCATACAAATTCAGGGTAGGGAATGGGGAAAATAACCATTCTCTCCTTACGAAAGGGATAAATCCGAAGAGCGCATTGGATAGCACTCAGGTTGCTGTTCCAGACGTCCTGGATCAGTCTGGAGTTTTTGATCAGTCCTTGCGGAATTGCAGACTGGCTGACGTGGGCGCGGGGTCGAACCAGGTGTTTCTGCTTTTTCCAGTCGTTCACGGCACCTATTGTATCTCCTGCACTATCTACGTCTATTTGTTCCGGTTGTGCCAGTATCTTCCCTAGTAGTCCTATATTTTGTCAAAGTAGCTCAGTGAGTACTCCTCCTCCCTCGGCGGACACCGCGAAAGAAATTTGCTGCTCCCGGGTGTGACCTGTTGTTTACCATACGGTCCATTCGGTTACAGCTCTTAGCTCAACGGGTGTCAGCAAACTCTCCGCGTAGCTGGCCCACCTAATTTTCGATGCTGTTAAATACTCTGCAACTCGAATTCAATTTGACATTGCGATATAGAAGCTATGTAAATAGCTATAACACTTGGAGATGTTCGTTATTTCTTGCTCGGTTAAGGCGTGTCCTTACCCTTAGTACAACTTGCTCCAGTATAAATGAAATAGAACAGCCAATTTGTCCAACTGTCCTTGCGTGCTTCCGTCCGTCCTACCGAGCGGATCCGTCGCTCCTAAGCCACCCTATGCATATTGGTCGGCATTATCGACTTCAGCTATAATGCTTTGAGTTATGTGATGTACAGACTTAGAAGTAGTCAGTCTTGTCAAGTTTGGTCGATTTATCGATTTTTTGGCTAGAATTGATTGTTTATGGGTAGAAACACTCAAAGATTTTGGACGGCTTGAAAACACTACAACAAAATTTCACAGAGGAGCCGCAATGCAGCTGCTGTTCCAGCATTCCGTAGGCGTTTTCTCTATGTTTGTTTCCTTTTTAATATGTAAAAAAACTTTAGATTGTCATGTGTTTGTAATTATGCATCTTTATCCAAGGGCGCGTGTAGCGCAGTCGGAGGAGGCGCCGGCTGTCGCGTGCACCCGATACCAGGTTCCTGGTTCGGATTTCCCGCCCAGGCCAACCAAGCCCTCCATCCCTTCGGGGTCGGAAAATTGGTACCAGACTTTTCTGGGAAGGATCGAGTGCTGACCTGTTCATCGGCTAGCCACCACAAGTCATTGTATGGCCAATCGCATTCAAATCGCCTCCACGACATCCCGTAGAAGTAGAATGCGTGGCGCATCCTACAAGGGGTTAAATAACGCCGTCTTTTATCCTTTACCTTTACCCAATACTTTACCCTGTGGAGCATCCATGTAAAACTAAACGTCTAGGCCGAACAAGATCGAGGAATACAACAAAAAGCCCTTTTTTTGTTGAAAAAAGTCGTATGAGTAATTGCCTCTCTGTTCAACTGTAGTTGACCCTAGGGGCATCAGATTTACCCTGTCATAATTGTACTCTATGGAGTCGTCCTACACAAGGCTTGTGGTATACTCTTGACATTTGTTCCGGCGCCGATTCGGATAATTCGGATCCTTCAATTTTTTGGTAGCCTACATAATTGGATTATGCGGTTAATGACATTTTTGAAAAATCAAAATCTTAAGATGATTCAGCTAAGTGTGATTTTTACCAGACTCCATTTTCGGATAATTCAGATAACTGGTTTTGATCAGAAATCTGGTATCGTATCCTAATCGAATATCCGATATCAAAACCTAGGATAAGAGAAGGCCGTGATCTGATCCATCTGAAAATCCGTTTCAGTGAAAATCGTCCTTATATGAATCATCCCATGATTGTTAAAGATGAAGGATAAAGTGCGGCGTTACTCAATTCCCTTTGGGATGCGCCACGCATTCTACTTCTACGGGATGTCGTGGGGGCGATTTGAAAGCGTATTTGGCCATGCAATGACTTGCAGTGGTCAGCCGATGAACAAGTCAGCGCTCTATCCTTCGCAGACAAGTCTGGTACTAATTCACCGACCCCGGAGGGATGGAAGGCTTGGTTGGCCTGGGCGGGAAATCCGAAGCAGGAACCTGGTATCGGGTGCAGGCGACAGCCGGCGCCTCCTCCGACTGCGTTACACGCGCCCCCATGATTGGTGCTTTTCAAAATCGCGTAATTCATCTATTCGGGGTAGTCTATCCAGAAGTGATGAGTCAGTGGCACTGGGGGTACGGATCGTTTTCATTGAACGGAACTGATGAGGATAGCTTCAGTGACTTACTCTGCTCTCTCTTCTCCAGATTGCTCCCGGCTTTGCCCTCACCATCAGATTATCTCATAAGGTGTTGTCGTGGTGGTGGTTCGAGTTTCTCACCTAGACCAATCAAGTACTCCATCCCGTCTGAGTGAGTAAATATGTATTACGCCTGTCTGGGAAGCAAAGAACACTGGCTTGTTTATCGGCTGGTCAATGGAAGTCATATTAGGTTGTCCGGAAAGTTCTCAGCGTTTTGGGTTAATATTTTCATTCGTCTATTATTAAGTAAAAATTTATCTTGCAATGCGCATTAATGCTACTTTTTGTACAGAATTTTTCGCTCTATCTGACATTGTTTTATACAGTACCGCCCATATCCTTTGGTAAATTCCCGAAAAGAACGCTTTGGAGCGTTCCAAAGCGGCTTTTTTAAATAACTTTCTTTACCATCCAGATCTTGTAAAATGAAGCCTATATTTGAGCTCAACAGCTTAAGCTCTATCTTTTGACATATAAATCAATATAGTCGAACAACGCATATAGGCCGGACATAATCAATCGAGTGGGCGCGAGCGCTTGTAGAGTGAGCGACAGCTTGCGGAGTGAGCGTTTAGGGAAGTTTTATCGGAAATTCCCGGCCGCCCTACTCAGGAATTGTTCTAAGACTGTCTAGCTTGCTTTTGGAGTACGCCGTGAACAATGCATCTAGAATCGAACCTATCAATTGAGTGGGCGCGAGCGCTTGTAGAGTGAGCGACAGCTTGCAGAGTGAGTGTTTGAGGAGTTTTATCTGAAATTTCCGGCCGTCTTACTCAGGAATTGTTCTAAGATTGTCCAGCTTGCCTTTGGAGTGCGCCGTGAACAATGCATACAGAATCGAACCTATCAATCGAGTGGGCACGACAGTTTGTAGGGTGAGCTTATTAGCTTGAAGAAAACAGCCTATCTAGATGTGCGAAGAATACAGCAAACCAATTAGCCTGTCTATCTCTGTCTGTCTAGTCTACATTGAGTTTTGCAATTCCATCGACTATGGCGCGGGTTGAAGGGGTGATGCTAAATTGGACTCGAGGGCGTGTTCGGAGCGCGATAACTCGGTCCCGTGCGAATCTTTCCGGCTGGGACTTGTGGGTTTCGTAGCCAGTAGAACGTTCACCAAGATCGCAAACAAAAGAGCGCGGCCGAGCCGATAGGAGGATGACGACATTCTTCGAGAACACCGATTTCTGTTCAACTCAAAGGAACACATGGATATTTGGAAGGAGTGCGGCTGGACGGTGAGGTGGCCTCGTTGTCCAGTTGCTGGCGCACTTCAAAGACAAGCTGGATAGTCTTAAGGCAATTCCTGAGTATAGCGGCTGGAAATTTCCGATAAAACTTCCCTAAACGCTCACTCCGCAAGCTGTCGCTCACCCTAGAAACTGTCGCACCCGCTCGATTGATAGGTTCGATTCTATATGCATTGTTCACGGCGTACTCCAAAATAAAGATGGACAATCTTAGAACAATTCCTGAGTAGGACGGCCGGAAATTTCTGATAAAACTCCTCAAACGCTCACTCTGCAAGCTGTCGCTCACTCGATTGATTATGTCCGGCCTATATGCATCGCTCGTCTATATTGATTTATATGTCAAAAGATAGAGCTCGAGCTGCTGAGCTCAAATGTATCTTTCATTTTACAAGAGCTGGACTTTAAAGAAAGTTATTTTAAAAGGCCGCTTTGGAACCCTCCAAAGCGTTCTTTTCGGGAATTGAGCAAAAGATATGCGCGGTACTGTATCTCTGTTCTTGAAGGGCTTTATGAAACACGTCGAAGGAACAGTTCCGAACGATATTTCATTTTAACTTCGAATTGGGCCGATCCGCAGCCGAGACAGCTCGACAAATCAATCAAGTGTGGCGCCAAGTAGCGTTGGAGAAAGCACTGTGCGCAAGTGGTTTAGTAAATTTCGCCGGAGATTTCAGCCTCGAAGGTGACCCCCGTAGTGGTCGACCTTGAGAGTAATCCTGGACGACGAGTTGAGGGAATTGGTGGAAGCTGATCCATCCCAAACAGTTCGCGGGATCGCAGAAGAGCTAGACGTCAGTGAAACTGCTGTAGCGGATGCTTTGAAACGCCTCGGGAAGGAAAAAAACTTGAAAAGTGGGTGCCCCACGAGATGAGTGAGCAGCAAAAATTGCAACGTTTCGAGATTTCCTCTCCTCTACTTTTACGAAACAAAACAGAAGCGTTTTTGGATCGAATCATCACTTATGATGAAAAGTGGATTCTGTATGGCAACAGGAAACGTTCCGGACAGTGATTGAACGCCGACGAACCCCCTAGGCATTTTCGCCTTTTGGCACGAATCCAAACGATCACAGCAGAGTCCTACTGTAAGGAAGTCGACGAAATGCACAGAAAATTGCGGCAACTTCAGTCAGCATCGGTCAGCAGAAGAGACCCGATTCTTTTGCACGATAACGCCCGCCCACACGTTCCACAAATCTTGAATTCGAAAATTGAACGAATTGAGGGTTGGAGTTCTGCCTCACCCGCCATATTCTCCAGACCTCTCATCAACCGACTACTACTTTTTCAAACTTCAACTTTCAGAACTTTCTTGCTGGCAAAACCTTTACCTATCAGGACCAAGCCAAAACAGCTTTCGTGGATTTTGTCGAATCTCGAATTTTTTCGCTGATGGAATATGTAGGTCGACTGGTGCCCCGTTGACGAAAGTGTGCCGATTCAAACGGTGCTTATTTTAACTAAATCCGATAGGATTTTAGTAAGTTATGGTAGTTCAAAATGAAGCGCTAAAAAGTCTGAGAACTTTCCGGACAACTTAATGGTTAATGCTTCCGCGACATCCCATAGAAGTCGAGTGCTTGGCGAGTTCTACGAAGGAATTGACTGGCGCCACAATTCGTCTCTTACACTCTCATGTTGCCCTTCTAGTGCTTAAGACCGTCGCCGTTTAGACCTCCCATTTTTCATGAGAGCTTTGCATCACCATTACCTCGTAAATGACGTCAATGTGTTTCGCGTTAATCCAACCGGCGACGAACTCGGCCTTCGAAGAAGTTTCCGGAAATCCGATTAGAAGAAGCCGTACATTCTCTGCGCTGCAGATGAAGTTTACATTGCACGCTCTTCAATTCCAGGCTCCGGCCTCCCATGGTGCCCTATTGCTCCTCACGGCACGGCTTCCGTCTCGGTTTTTTGTGTCAATTAGAGTTGGAGCGCTCCTTTGCACACGAACGATGACATATGAGCGCCAAGAAGGCCTTCTCCTGATCCCATTGAACCCACGCCTCCTAGCGGAATGGAATTCGTCGTCTCCTGATTCCGGAATTCGAGTGGTGAGTGACTCGCCACGCTTCATTCGCCCCACAACGTCGGCCGACTTCCTTGTGCGTTTCTGGTGGTGTGGAGCCGTGGGCGTCGACACGACGAGGAGCCCTTGCGAGGACCCTTCGGCGACGCTGAACAGAAGATGTGGAGTGCCTCCTCAATTATTCCCGGACACGTCGTTCGTTGTTTTCCTCGACTCGCTCGCGGCGTTTCTTCCACTAATCATCGGAGCTGATTGCTCACCACCACGTCCACCTTCTTACCGTAGAGTGTCGTGGAGTGGGAGTGAGCTGTGTCACACAAAGAACTAGTTCTATTCTTAGCCTTTCTTCTTCCGTAGAGAAGAGTTTTCTCTTTGTAAAGTTTTCCATCAATTTTTTGTAACACTTGTCGGTTTTTTTTTCGTGGCTTGGGTGACATCGCTCTAGGAGAGAACCAAAGCGGATATGGATGCCAATTCCCAACGTGCTAACACGTGAAATGAAATGAGTGGCCGGCTCAATGTTTCGATTAGCTTGCTCCTCCCTTGCCACACCCTTGTATAAGGTGGGCAGAATTTTGATAAGTACCCGGCTGGAGTCCAGAGTTCGTCAAAAGAACACCAGCGAACCTCCAAACACCTTCTTCGGACATTTAGACATTTAGGACCTTAGACGAACGATATGGCGCTCTTTGGCTCCCTCGAGCGGGAACGACCCACTGGGCTACTTTGGCACGCGACAGGATCAAGCGGTGACAACGTAGAAATCCAAATATTTGTTTTCTTATTTATTCGTTATGTAGCTAAGTGGCACCTCTTCTATCTCTTAGTCTCCTTCGGTTAAAACTCACCGCCGATGGCACGAGGTCGTCGAGCATTAGGTGGGCCAGTCACTTTATGTGTTTCACTGACACCCAGCTTGTCATAGTACTCTCCATGTCTCAATAACATAAGAAGAGAGGCGAGAGAGTGAGAACCTAGCCCAATGAGCTACTCTATAGCGAGACAGTGATGCATGGAGTTTACTTGCACCTGCCCGAGCAATTTGTCAATGAAAGGAACGAACTGCAACTGAAAGAGACCGCTCTGTGGGAGCTACTGTCAGCTTCGCTTGCCGAAGTAGAACTGGAGTGAATTGCACGAACTCACAAGGAACTCCTTGTCATAACGCTCTTCGTGTCTCACTAGGCTGAGAAGAGAGACGAGGGAATGAGTACCTAGCCCACTGAGCCATTCTGGCACCCACTGAGCCATTCTGGCACGAGGCAGGGATGAATGGAGACTTTTTTAGCGCCTGCTCGCTCAATGTGACAATCGAAGAAGAACAAACGTAGATGCAGAAGCACTGTTGTGCTAGAATCTTTAGCTGCTTTGCTCACTGAAGTAAAACTGGAGTCGACCACACATGCCCTGAGGGAGCCCTGGCTCCACATCATCTACGCATTCCTCTCCATACGTTTTCAGTTTTGTGTCTTCCTGAGCTGCCGTTATCTTTTGTTCTGTTCAATTTTGAATTCTAAATTTTGAATTTTTTTTTGAAAATTTGAATGATTTTTCTCTGGTGTCTTAAGCGCATTTACACCTTTGCCCAGATAATGTATAAATAGCAGTGACTTCTCTCTTTTCGTGATTTTTTATTGTACAGATTGAGCACTGTAATTGTAGTCGTGTAAATAAATAAATAAACTCTCACTCTACGCGACTATCAGGTGCTTGTCGCAAAACCTGAGCAGACTCTCCATCTTCTTCGCAACTTCTTTCACACTCTCCAATTTTTCCCAAGCTGTTCATTTTCTCGTTTGCTAAGCGGCTAGTTAGGCTGTTTTTCACGATTCGAATGCATGAGATAGGTCAGCTGTTCCTCGCACAGTGTGTGCAGCTCCATCAGAGACTATTCTATTTTTAAACGCCGTCGCACGACCTTTTACACGCACAGTCGTAGTCGTCTAGCTTTCGCTTCTTGTTATGAGCTCAACGTCATCTCAAGCTTCCAAGTTAGTTCCTCATATTCTGGCTAGAGCCTAGAAAGTACAGCTTAAGAATACGGGAAGTGCAAAGCCCTCTTGCCTAATCGCTCTCTTCACGTTAACTTGAGTCGTGGAGCCGTCGTTGTGAATCCGCGTTAAAGCCCTCAGAGCATTCTAACGTAGTTAAACGGGGCACACCTTCCCCAAGGGCTTGCATGGCCACTTTAGTCAGTGAAGAATTCAGTTTCCGATGTCGCGGTTCTTCTCTCTTAAAATTAGAAGCTTTGCGGATGGATAGACGCGTGGTAGCGTAATCGGAGCTGGTACCGCCTGTCGTGTGCACCCGATACCAGGTTCCTGGTTCGGATTGCCCGCCCAGACCAACAAGGCCTTCTACCCCTCCGAGGTCGGCGAGTTCGTACCAGACTTGTCTGGGAAGGCAGGTCACCGCTATTCCGTACGAAATGATAGCCTACCGAACTATTGATGAAAACCTTGCCTAGCCATTCTTGAGCTCTACACGCAATGCTAAAACCTTAGAAAGCGTTTCTGATAGTGAACTGTTAAAAACGTCAAAAAGAACTGCAGACTCGTTTCTGCAAGACGGCAACTTTTTTGCCATTCATTCTCTTTGCATTACTTGCTCGCGTTGCAGTGTGCAACTTGATCTAATTAAGCGCGTGCGGCTGACGGATTTGCACTGAAAGCTATTCGAATAACAAAGCAACGGGGAAACCTAATTAGACAAACCATGCGAGTACGCCAGCAATGTAATAGTATTTTAATAAGGACAACGGCCAGTTCATTTTCCTGCAATTTTCTCACGACTTCAGACCCTCCTCTGTGCACCACTAGGCTATTCTCACGCGTTTCCTTAACACCTTGACGACGATGTCGCTCAATTGTGCGCGAAGGTGGATTATTTTGACAAGAATGATATCCGGTCCATCTAAACATCGGGAAACATCGGCCAGAGAGGTTATTCAGGATGCTTAGAGCGATGCCGATATCCTTTTGGACGATTACGGCCGGTTTCCTTCTTAATCGATGGTCATGTCAGGACCACTGACTCTTTAATTCCCAGGTGGACCCATTGTTAGAAATTTTATAAAAATTTTGGATTTAAACTTGTGTCAAAGAGCAGAAAGGCGGCCATTTTTAGTGTCAAAGAACGAGATTGCGCCATGCACTTTTCCGAGAGCTCGCGATTTCGATTCAATTGATAGCAGAATTTCGGTTCGCATGGAGGATACAGCAAGAAACGCTGCGAAGAACACAATATCCTTACTTTGACGGCTAATGTAAGTGGCATCAACACTATCAATCGAATAAAAGTTGCGGCGAAATTTTTGAGTGCATGGCGCGACCTGATCTTCTAATGCGCTATATGCTTGCCTGTTTGTTGTGCTTTAAGGTAAATGTTTATTTAATATTTTTCTTTCAAAAAATGTAATTCTAATAAATATAGAAATAATAATTAGGGCGCGTGTAGCGCAGTCGGAGGAGGCGCCGACTGTCGGCTGCATCCGATACCAGGTTCCTGGTTCGAATTTCCCGCCCAAGCCAACCTAGCCTTCCATCCCTCCGGGGTCGGTGAATTGGTTGCAGACTTGTCTGGGAAGGATAAAGCGTGTTCATGGCTGGCCACCGAAAGTCATTGTATGGCCAAATACGCATTCAAATCGCTTCCACGACATCCCGTGGAAGTGGAATGCGTAGCGCATCCCAAAAGGGATTGGGTAACACCGTCCTTTATCCTTATTCTTTATAAAAATAATAATAAATAATAAATAAAACTACAGAATGATGGGAGCAGGGTAGCCGACCGTAATTGTTGAGACGGACATTGGCGTCATGTTTGCCATCCCAAATTTATCCTTAGACGAAATTTCGGTCACGGTATGTCGTGTCACATTTGTGCGGCTGATTTAAATAGCCTCATTTACACTTACACAGAAAAGCTTTACGATGTAAGAAAGACGTGCCCTAAGATTAAGGCCGACCTTCGTTTTTTTTCACGTACGACTGAACTCCTAATCCGGTCCCTCAGTCCTAATTGCTTTGAAAATGCCGCATGCTCTAAGTTAACATCGAGTGGCATTATAACGCTTTGGCAGCAAATGACATTGCTCTGAATTTTTACATAACGGCGACGTCAGCTTGTAATACTGTAGCTAGGAATCCAAGGCTGACTCATTTCTAGCATCGTCTGCATTCCTACTGTCGTTCCGCCTCGACGACTCAACGACATGTACCGACGGACGCAGACCTAACTTCATTCTTTTTCTGTACCTTTTCTGTACAGTTCGTTGTTGTCAGAGGCTCGCCACCTCGCGTCTTTCCCAGGTCTCCAATCATTG
The DNA here is from genome assembly GCA_947396885.1 of Heligmosomoides polygyrus polygyrus. NCBI lineage: Eukaryota > Metazoa > Nematoda > Chromadorea > Rhabditida > Heligmosomidae > Heligmosomoides > Heligmosomoides polygyrus. The sequence continues at coordinate 17,221,788 of OX377205.1, forward strand.
CATTTATACTTCGTCGCGGAATTTCACCACATTTTACGAACTTTGGGATACTGTATTCTGCGAATCCCGCCGTAGAGAGAATGGGTGCAGCGTGATGCCGTGTGGTTGGCTCAGTTTGGACAGTTCCGGCTGTATGCCCCGTTTAGGCCTATGTCATACCACCGCTCGCCCCGAGCGAAGCCTAATGATAGGCTCCCATATCGATCGCGAGAAGCGATGAGTCAATACTTCCTTATACTTCCATCGCCGCGCGATGCCATGCCATGTATAGAGGCCAAATTGATTGATCGCGTCGCTCAGCGTCGACGCTACCCGGTCGGAGTGAATCGCGTGAACTCGTAACCAGTCGCGCCGCTCAGCTCGGATCTCGAAATCGGCGCGGTGGATTGGGGACGGCAATGTTACTCCAGCTGTCGTTTGAAGTGTACAACTACAAGTAAGCAAGTACGCAATTGTGCGTAATCGCATGACCGCGTCGCCGGCTGTTCGGATTCGTGGCATAGCGTCTCGCGCCGATAGAAGTATAAACGGTGCTTTAGGCCCTATTTATGCTTCTTCGTCGCGTAACGCTATGCCATGTATAGAGGCCAAATTGATGATCACGTCGCCCAGCGTGGAAGCCACCCGGTCGGAGTGAATCGCGTGGACTCACGACCAGCCGCGCCGCTCCGCGTCGAATTTCGAAATTGGCGCGGTGGATTGGGGCACGGTAGTGCTGCTCTAGCTGTCGTTTGAAGTGTATAATTAAACCTGTGCAAGTAGTAATCAGGGTACATCGCATCAATTTCGGAGCGTGACTCTGCCCCATAAAGGGAGTATAAAACTCCCTAAGTGTCGCTCAATCACAATTTCCCAACGGAACAATACGACGCAAACATGATGCAACATTGCGGTAGGTGTTGGTTCCCGGAGTTTCTTTCGCTGTCTTCGCTCTGCGCCACCCGCGATTCCCCCATCGTTAAAACAAAACCTAGAACCTCCGGAAACTCGTACGTACTTTTTATGTAGATTTAGCAGTGAATCCATCTTATACTGCGATGATCACTGGATTTGGGAGCATGGCAGATGTACAGAATATACAAGAATGTTGCTATTATGGTGCCCAGGAAGTATCTGCAGAAATGTCTGCGATAATTTTTTCAAAATAACACAATTTTTTATCAACATTTTATTAATCAAACAAATAATTTCCATCAACATCGACTATTCTCCGCCAACGTTCCAGAAGACTTCGAACTCCTCTGGCCTAGAAATCCGGCGACTTGGAGGCGAAAAAAGCTCGGAAGTCATTTTCGAGGTGGCCACGATCTTCACAACGCTTCCGTTCCAGATGATACTGAAGTGATCGAAAAAGGTGCTACTCACTTGGGGCTAGATCTGGGCTGTACGGCGCGTGCGACAGAACTTCCCATCCGAGTTCCAGAATTTTCTGAGAAGTCGTCTTCGCGATGTGTGAGCGCGCGTTGTCGTGCAGCAAGCGAACTTTGCCGAGCCTGGGCTGTTCCTTGCGCATCCCATCCTTGTCGGCTAGTCTCTGCAGTTGGGTAGCGTACAGCTCGGCAGTGACAGTCGTGCTGTCAGGCAGCAGCTCGAAATGGTAGATCCCATAAACTCCCCACCAGACACTCAGCATGACTTTCCTCGCATGAATTTCACGTTTTACGAAAGATCTCGGCACTTCATCGCGTTGGCACCACGCACGTTTACGAGCATGGTTGACGTAGAGGACCCATTTTTCCTCTCCTGTGACGATGGTGTCCAGCCAGTTGAAGATGCGACTTCGGGAGAGCAGCTGAGTGCATATGTCCAGACGTCTTCGCCGGTTGTCCTCGGTCAGTTCGTGTGGGAGCCACTGACCGAGCTTTTTAACCACTCCAAGAGATCGCAGTCCATTGTCCACGGTGGATAGTGGACAGCCAAGAGCAGCAGCAAAGTAACGCACACCTTAATAAGGATGCTGCTCCGCCAGTTTCCTCAGTTCATCCAAGGAAATCCTGTCGGTCGACCAGAGTGAGGCTCATCTTCGAGACTACTGTTCCCGCTTCTGAGGCGTTGGAACCAGCTATACACAGACCGCACAGAAGTAGCTTCAGAGCCGAATACACGACACAAGTTTCGATAGGCTTCTGCAGCAGAGTGCCCAGATTCAAACTCGTGGAGGAGTACGTGTCTAATGTGGGTAGATAGTTCGCCCATCGTACAGTGAAATAGCGTAAAGCGGATCTAAGGTACAGTTGCGCCCCTAACTTCGCCGATGCTGATGAGATAAAGCCCGGATGTGGTCCAGACATGGCGCTCAAGCAGACATGGCAACGTCATCAGAGTGTCACGCGGCTTTCCCACGGCTGCTTAATATTCTATCCGATTGGGCGTTCCCACTCCCTGACATTCTCAAGAACTTGCCCGGCGAACTCTGGTGACACTGCTGTCATCGGCGGGTTAAACAAGCGGAAATCCGCCGCGCTCCGGACGTCTGTTGCTGTTGGAGGCTGTTTTCGCAGCCGCTTAATCACCCCGGCTTATCGCCTCAACGAAGCACTGAGCTCTTTCCAGAGAACATCTCCAAGCCGTCTATTCCGATAGAATTCTGGGAATGTCCCTTGTTCTCAGGAGATTGGCGAATGCTTTAATGTGATTACTGCTGCTCACGTCCTTCCTAGAGTATCTCCAATGCGACGCCGTTTTCTTCACCGATTCCCGCCTAATCTATTCTTCGTTTTCTTAGGCGATACGACTCCTTCTCCTGAATCTGAGCCACCTTAACTGTTGTCTGTTTCCAAGGGAGACATCTGTAGTGTCTTTCTTGAGTAATTGATTCTAATTTCTGGACTGGCACAGGTAAAGGGAGGTAAAGGGCACTATTTTTCATTAATGACTTCATAGATCAAAAAGAGCTTGGAGAAAATAGTCTAGACATCGCACAAGGGAAGTTGTTTGGTGTGTTGATCACGAATATGGTATCCCTTTTGAAATTTCGGCCAAACGCGGTAGGTTACTGTAAGTGTCGGTGAGTAAGGCTGTCGGAGCATTACCACAGATTTTGCCTAACTTTTGCTCGAGGGTTATTTGATATGCAGATCACGAATATGAAATCGCTTTTCGAAATCTCGGTTGACTATAGTAGATTACGGTAGGTATGGGTGAGTAAGGCTATCAGGGTTATCATCACCGATTTCGTCCAATCTTCGCTTATGGTGCTGATTACGGATCACGAATGTTATTTGTTTTTAGTGTTCACGCTAAGTAGGGTAGGTTATGGTGGGTGATTAAATCTGTATACGTCATTAGGTTCGTTTTCTCCACCCATGAGGTCGGATTTTTCAATCTTCTACTTTGAGATGGAAAGTAGTGCATGAGAATTGATATTTTAGAAAAGGTCATCAGCATAAATAATTCCCATAGGCGAAGTATGTGCCAAATCATTGACTATGACCCCATCACCGTTACTCACCTATGTCCACCGTACATAGCATAGCTCACTGCACTGTAATTCTGAAAATGTACTTGCTATTATCATCCCAAGTAAACTTCACCTGTATCACCTGTCGTCCGGTTGATCATCGATTTGCTCGAGCGGGCGCCAGCAGCGTTTCCATTCGTCCCTGTCGCGTGCCAGAGTGATCCAATGGATCCTCCTCGCTCGAGGGACACGAGGAGCGTCATATCGGTCATTCAGGGCTTTCACGAAGAACGCGTTGGTAGGCGTCCTGGTGTTCTTTTGATATCCCGCGGAATCCAGTCGGTGATGGCTCTCGTCCAGCGGGTGTCTGCGAATCGCATTACGTGGCGGGACCACCTAATTTTCGATGACTTGGCCCATGCGACAGCGTCTCTGATCTTCGAACGGCGAAGCTCGGAACCCAAGTAAACTTACAGAACAAAATTTAGGGAAAATCTGTGATAACATATGTACCGACGGCCTTAGTCACCCATATCTACCGTAATCTACCATAATCGCTGAAATTTTGTAACTGGATATCTATGATTTTATTTATTTTTTAATCAGTTCTGGGTTACAAAATTATCACAAGCGAACAAACAAAAATAGAGAAACAAAGGGCAAACAAAAATCCCGCAAGAAAATTGCCGTGAAATTCAACAGCATGCAATCTACAAATAGCTTTTGCGAGTAAGGAGGCATATGAAATGGATCATAGACATGTTAATCACATTTTCAGTACGTAGGTTAAGCTCCCTTAGATTTCAATGCGTGACATTGTTTGACCTAGCTTAAGACCTAGCTACTCTGGGATACAACCTAAGAAATATTCGTGATCAGTAAATCGAAAAAGTTCCTGGGCGATGTTTGGGAGAAAAAAATCGACATCTTCTCCACGAGTCGTGATGCTACAAGAGTGTAAGGTAATGTTGGCCTCTGCTACAACATTAAACTTGCGTGAAACCTAGAGGCATTAGGTGGCTGCTAAAAATTTTAACGGTTTTGAGTGTTTCAATGTTTCTCACTGTAATAGAAAAAGCTCTAAATCGCCTAGTCTATAAATTCACCCTCTGGGATTGTCTGCTTCAGGCAGAAAAAAATTATTTCCGTGAAAAGTCAGGTTTTGTTACGACAACATGATCGAGTCGGAAATTTCTTCTAAAAATCTTTGTACAACGAGCATTTAGCTTCGACATTTCATAGAGTACAATTTCAGATCGAGATGTAGCTCAATCATTGTACAAAATGTGGAGAAATGTGTCGAGTGTGGCATTCTGCTAAAATTAGCGAAAAATTGAAACCGTCCTGATTGATTCAAAACCTACCGTAGGACAACTTCCTCTTGAGTCTTTGGAACAATCAGCATTCAAAACTTTATAGTATTCTACTTTAAGTTTACAAACTGTCTTTTTTACTGAGCAAATCTCCACAATGTCGAAGTCACACCTGGAAAGGCAACTTTCAAGAGATCCACCTAAAAGTCTTAAAAAACGGATGCCAGACAAGAAGAATTAAAGCTGTGTTCTACAGACAAAAAAACTTTAAAAAACTAAAAGAATGTATAAAATCTACTTCGAAAGGAGACCGTAAATTTTGGGCCGGCATAAATAGAACCCCACACTCGACTTTGGTGCGGGCACAAGTCCACTAGGATGCGATAATTTTATCGCAGCCAAAAATCCCTGTAACACCATAGTGCTACATAATGCTCAGAATGTGTGTGTTTTGAAACAAAACTCTCCTTCTTTGAAAAGTAACGCCGACTTTTTTCGAACACCGTATATGTCGCCCATTTTCACAGCGCTAAACCTCTAGAGGAAGTCAACCGCTACGCACTGGAATACAGGGTGCGTAAAAAGTATTGACGCACCTACTTTTTGATTCAGCTCCAGCTTCTCTTTCTACCCCTCTAGGTTTTTGTGCGTTATTTTTGTTGTCTGTATTGTGCTCAAAAAACACTCAGAAAAAACTGAAGAAACATGATCGTCATCGTTACGGTGGCCCTTTTTTGTCTGTTTCCCAAAGAGCTTAGTAGTTCCTTAACAAGAGAATTAGGCGCTGTTCGAAACGGTTGGTGAGGGAAGAGGTCAGCAACCCAAACGTCAGCCACGGCTCTGTCATAACAGATGATGATTACAAGAGGTTCACGCACGTTAACGTTCAAATCCGAAATTATCAACCTCTGTCCGATAACGGCAAACAGGTAACGCGCGCAGGTGTGGACAGCTTCTCAGACGAGCACAGCTTAAACGTGAATCCGCTGGATTACTCTTTCTAGGCGATTTTGAAGAATGAGGTCTGTGCTACTTTCAACAGAAGTGACCAGTCGCAGAAGGCTACCCTGTTCGAAGCACGGAACAAAATCCAAGCGAGTACTTGCGGTGCGTGCTCATGAATTTTTCCGTCGTTTTCGTTCCTGTATTCACAGTAAAGGAGCCGATGTCAATTACGAGTTACTCTATCGTGTTCTCAAGATCAGGATTCATATTTCTCAAGTGAATATTTGAAAGCTTACTGCGCAATACTATTTCCACAACCGCCATTTACTGCGTCAATACTTTTTACGCACCCTGTAGACCTTCTCGAAGCACCACTTCTTTTTAAATCCTGCATCTCTGGAGTTCTTCTATGATTTCTTGTCTCAATCGTTCGCAATGTATTCCGATCCAATGTCGTCTCGGCCTTCAGTTTTCATGCGTTCGATTGCAGATGTTGAACTCCACGATGGAGATCGACGTGGAGGATGGGAACTCGTTCTACGCCATATTTCAACTGATCGAGCAGTCGTCACTGATCATCTGGCTGCGACAGAACTTCCCCTACGTGCTTCCTCCGTTGTGTATCGTCGGAATCGTCGGCAACTCGATGGCACTGCTTCTGATAAGGTCGGTATCGTCTGCTTTTTCTCAGTGAAACGGTGAGGTGTATCCTTGTCGGTGGAAGAGGATCCTAAAAAGGGTGAGTGATCTGGGAAAGGTTCAACAGATCGCCCAACCACTATACTATTGTACTATTGTCGACGGGCGCGTGGAGCGTAGTCGGAGGAGGCGCCGGCTGTCGCCTGCACCCGATACCAGGTTCCTGGTTAGGATTTCCCGCCAGGGCCAGCCAAGCCTTCCATCCCTCCGGGGTCGGTGAATTGGTACCGACTTGTCTGGGAAGGATAATGCACTGACTTGTACATCGCCTGGCCACCGCAAGTCATTGTATGACCAAATACGCATTCAACACGCCTCCACGACATCCCGTAGAAGTAGAATGCGTGGCGCATCCCAAAGAGGATTGAATAACGCCGTTCTTTATCCTTATTTTTTATTCCTATCACTGTTAGCTGAAGAGGTTACTATCACAATAACAGGTGTAGAGTGATATCGTAAAGAAAAATTGAGTAAGGAAAGACCTCTTGCAAGCCCTCACTTCATGTGCCTTCCTCCTGCGATTGTCACCACTTCAAAGGCAGTTATTCTGCTGTTTTTCCCAGAAAACAAGTAGTAAGTTCCATATATATGTAGGCAGTATGATTTGTAGGTAATGGGTTCTGTGGGAATGCCCTAGCCTTACGTGTTTTGAAGTCATGACAGGAGACCGTTGAGAACAAGCATAGCTGTCTAACCACAAAATTAATTAGTTACCACAGTGCATGTGTCAAGAACTTCAGAAAAATATCAAGAAACGGAAGAAAAAGAGGGCAGTACGCTGTAAGGCAGTTCCCGAAGTTTAATAACTGAACTATTAAGCCAGAATGAAGACCCTTCTTCCATAGGTGGAGCGTTCGTTTGGCTAGCCAAGGCACTGACTAGAACCCATTCGATAGGTGGCTGCATTTCGCACTGCACACCGTGTGACCTACCATTACCGTATCTGGATTCCTTCTCAACTTGCTGTTCCCACAGGGTCGCCTAAACCACAGGCTTACAATAAAATATAGGGAGGAATACACCAGAAGGTGTCGAGCCTCTGCGTCCATCTTTTCTGAGTCCAATTTTCTTTCTGTATTAGCGCACTGCGGGCGCGTGTAGTGCAGTCGGAGGAGATGCCGACTGTCGTGTGCATCCGATACCAGGTTCCTGGTTCGGATTTCCCGCCCAGGACGACCAAGCCTTCCATCCCTCCGGGGTCGGTGAATTGGTACCAGGCTTGTCTGGAAAGGACAAACCGATGTTCATCGGCTGCCAACGGTAGGTCATTGTATGGCCAAATACGCATTGAAGTCGCCTCAATGGCATCTCGTAGAAGATGAATGCGTGGCGAATCCTAAAAGAGATTCAGTGACGCTGTTATTTATCCTTTATCTTTAAGTAGAGATAGAGTTGAAAACTTTATCTGAACGATAATGTCCACAAATTTATTATCTCTCGTTGTGTGAAATCCACAACAAGGGAAGTGGGTTTCTTTATATCCTCCTCTCCTGCATCAATTGAAACAATAAATCTTTACAAAAACCATTACTGGCTGAAATCACTAGGATGTCGGAAGAATCACAGTACGGCCACCAAATGTTTGGGCACGATGGGCCACTTTGGCACGCGGCTGGGATGGATCTCGATCTTGTTGCTCTATCGTCGAAAAAGTCGATTATCATCTGAAGATAGACGTCAGAGCTATATGATGTCAATTCATCGGCAGGAACTTTCCAGTCACGTTGTTTCTGGTAGCTTGGAGAGTGGCAGAGCGTAGACGAAGCATCAGCGGCACCTCATTCAAGTTCTTCCCACTCAATCATGTGCCCGTACGTGCATACATCGATGACGTCGACGTCGACTATTCAGCGACAGATGATGACTGATGGATTCCTATTCTCGCCCTGAAGAGTTGCTCTCGACAGCTGCACCCTTCAGCGTGGGAATGGCGGGATTCTTTGTGGTCCTCGCTTGATGAGCTCCTGGGTGCTTTGAAAAAAGTTTAACGGCTACGGTCTGAAAGCTATTTCGTATTCACAAAAAGTCGATTGTAAGAAGTTGTATTGTAAGAAGTTTGAAGTCTGATTTCGGTACTGTGCTGAAAACTAAAAAACTTGGGAGCCCTAATGAATGCGTCTATCGCTGCTCATCTTAAGTGAGTTCTTTCTCCCATTTTCGCGCTAATCACTTGAAAGCGTGGGGAATTTCTTAATGTTGCTGAATACTGTGACGGCGAAGTGCTTCAATGTGTCGCCGTTGAGGGTTTAAGCAATAGTGCCTCGTGTTTTAGTCCCAAGCACAAGTTCATTTCGTATCTCTTTGGATCCACGGGCTTATGTACCTGCCCTTCGGAAGATTGTTTAGGTTGTCAGTGCACATCGAAAGCAAAAATAATGATCCCGAACAACACTAAGGTTGAAGGGACTCTTGAAGTGGGCGGTAGCACAGTTGGAGGAGGTGCCAGCTGTCACGCTCGCATCGATGCTCTTGTTCAGATCCGACCCAGGTCATCTAAGCGCTCCATCGTTTCGGGATCGATGAATGGTAAGAAACTTGCATGGGCGAGATACCACACCTGCCCTATCCATATATAAAATAAAATGTAATTTAATTTTAGGTTCGTTTCGCCACAGCCCTCATACGAAGCTGTTAATGTAACATCTCCTCTTCGGTGCCTCATCTGCGAAGTGGAAAGATGTTACATAAAAGAAACTATAGTATAATAATAAGAAGAACAAAGAACAAAAGAAAATAGCTCACGCAGCGTCAATGGATACGACGAGCAAGTACCTCAAACTTGGGTGATTAAATCTACGAGAAGTCTTTGTGTTTGCCTAGATGCATACATCTGTCAATACCATTTCACGATTAATTTTTTGAAGTGAATTCGTGACTCATTCCAAGCAGCTACATGGCCTTTTATTTGCCACTCTTTAGCTAATAAAGATAACGTAAAAAAACAGCGTCAGTCAGTCCCCGTCCGGGATGTGCCACGCATACTACTTCTAAGGGATATCGATGCGGCAATGGGAAGCATAGGCCTGTCCAGTCGATAGACAAGTCAGTGTTTTATCCTTCCCAGGCAAGCCTGGCACCAATTTTCTGGGCGGGATGAAAGGCTTGACTGGCCTGGGCGGAAATCCTAACCAAGAACCTGGAATCGGATGCAAACGACAACCGGTGCCTCTTCCGTCTGCGCTACCACGCGCTCCTCTAACTAATAACTAAAAACTGTTTTTTTTTCTTCAAGAGTATCCTAGTAACAGCTGAATTTTATTTTCAGGACAAACTTCTGGCTTCGTCGTCTCACATCGAACATATACTTGTGCACTTTGTCGATATCGAGCTGTGTATTTCTGTTCACGGTAAGGCTTTCCTGCTTATGTCTCCAGAAGACGTTCACCAGATCGTTGTATTGGCCTAACACGCACCCAGCCAGCTTCCGCGATAACCTCTATAAGTCGAATGCGTGGCGCATCTCAAGCGGGGGAGGGGGGAGAGGAGAGTACTTGACGCCGATCCTTATCATTATCCTTATCTCTTGCCTGCTTACAAAGGAGAAAACGCTGATTTGTATGTCCCTTCTAGCCTAGCCGCTTCTAGCCCATTCGCGCGACTCTACAGCGAAATGGTTAACACTATGCAAAAATCGATTATATCAATCGATATCGATTAGTTGCTCGATATCGCCTACCTGTAGTGAGACGACCAATGTCTAGTGGACATAACATTCGCATCGCTTCAGCAAAGTCGGTAATGTCGCTCATTTGGCTGGCTCACACGTGAAACCTCCCCCGTCCCGCAACGGTCATTAATTTTGCGCGGATGTGCAAACAGACCAGTTTTTTATTTAATACGTAGTGAAATATTTTTGCATCTGCTTTCGATTCCAGTCCGTCTTTTCGTGTCGGCTTCAAAGGAAATTTTAGAACTGTGTAAGGGCTTTTGCTTTTAAAAAACCATGAAAAAATATGCATAAAATTCGTTACTGACTTATTGAGATCGTAACGTAAGCCGCCATTTATCAGCATCATGGCGCTACCTGAGGAGCAGAAATTGCACAAAAGTTCGTTGATGAACTCGACGTCGGTTTGCAAACGACCATTGTCGCATGCAGCGCGCCGCGACTATAGTTGTGATCTGGTAATTTTTTCGAATATTCCAATTGTTTCGATTGCTCACAAATTTCGAACATTCGAATTCGGATATATTCGAAAGTTTCGCTGATTATTTGAATTTGAATACAAAAACGCGATTTTAGAATAACCGGATTCGAAAAAATTCGAAAAACGCGATTTTTTGGTTCATATTCCAATTCACTTCAGTGGGCGCGTGTAGCGCAGTCGGAGGAGGCGCGACTGTCGCGTGCACCCGATACCAGGTTCCTGGTTCGGATTTCCCGCCCAGGCCAACCAAGCCTTCCATCCCTCCGGGGTCGGTGAATTGGTACCAGACTTGTCTGGGAAGGATAAAGCGCTGACTTGTTCATCGGCTCGCCACCGCAAGTCATTGTATGGCCAAATACGCATTTATATCACCTCCACGACATCCCGTAGAAGTAGAATGCGCTGGCGCATCCCAGAAGGGATTGAGTAACGCCGTCCTTTATCCTTATCCTTATTCCAAGTCGAATGAAAATCATTCGAATATGCATTCGAATAAGTCATTCGGCACAGCTATGGAAGCGAGGCGGTTGAAGGCTAAACCTCGCTTCTGCAGTTACTCGCAGTTTTTTCAGCTGGTCGTCTCATGGATCGACTCCGCGTATCGCTTACATATCTACATGGACTCTGAGATCGGCTGTAAACTCTTCACGTTCTCCTCACACTTGTCCGATTTCGTATGCGTCTGGATGATATCGTGGATATCCTGCGACCGCATGGTGGTACTGTATCGACCAGGTACGGTATATTCAGCCTCAGCATCCCTTCGATAGGGTTACGGTTGGGGATCTAAAGCGATTTTTGCCGTCCCAAATTAGACTTGAAATACTGGAACAAGGATGACATTTAAAGTCTGCAGCGCAGATATTACATCTAGAGTTCATGCTTAAACTGTTGCCGCCAACTGGAGACAGAGACAAGGAGAAATGGAATTTGGACCTAGATTTCCGCACGCTTACGTAGGACGGTGGAACCATGTAACGAGATGTGATCATGTTGCACTGCAAGTCATCTGTGGGTGAACTTTCGGTGACGACGATTTAAGAAGACGGCGAAAGCTGACGCCATGCGACCGCTCGCCTATACAGCTGACAGTTTTCTTAATTTTTTAAAGAAAACTGTCCACGGGAGATTTGAGCGGTCTTTTTTCCGGAATTCAAATACTTCACCTGCGCCTTGTTTCACTTACGTTAGACAGACCGGTGCCAATTACGCTTTCGGCAGACATGGCTCCATCATCCTTATTCTTCGGTAGACACTTCGTAATAATGTGATATTCCTAACATCCACATTAAAGAAAATCAGGTACTTTCCGGGCAAATGGCTCAACGCTTTCTGCAGGGAAGGAACTTCGGGATATGGAATAGTTAGGCGTTCCATTTAACCGTGCTCAGACCATACCCTTAGGATCCTTCCCTTTCTCACCTCCGTGGCCTAGATCGAAACAGTTCGCCGCACGACATATTGGGTCGCTTTGCTCTGAAATTACCAAAGAACCTTCAAAATCTTTTCTCAGTGAATGTTCCCTTTGGAACCCAGGAATTTTATATTCTCGTAAAAGTCTGTCGGATATTTAATACCATACCGTACTCTTTCCAGGCTTTCGCAAGTGGGTCTGCACGAAGCGATTCGCCCGGAATTGGATGCTCTGCACGTTGTTGACCTCGATGCTGTTCTACAGTTGGGTGTTCATATTCGCCGGTTTGGAGGAGTACAGCGACGGCCAGTTCTGCGGTCTCAGCAGTAAGGCCCAGGTGTTTGGGTGAGCGCCAAATTACAGAATTCGGAATTCGTCGTGTTTTGTTTTGAAATTCGTCAATTGTGTACAAATCTCCGCCTATCCGAAGAAGGAGTGTTGCTCTTCATTTTTGTAGAATCTACGAGTGTCCTATAGCTCTTGAAGAAGTAAGCACTACCTCTAACGTTGTGGAATTACAAAAGTATCAGGAAAGCCCTCACCATCGGATTCGAAGTTTTGGCACTATTGTATAATGCCTTTCAGGGCTCCAAAGGTCGAGGAAAGGTCGAAAAAAATTCGCCCAAGCTTGGCCCATTGAGGTTATTTGGGGTGATGATCACGAATCTGACATTCGTATTCCAAATTTCGGCTAATTACGATAGGTTACCTTAGGTACAGGTAACTAAGGCTGTCGACGTCATGATCACCGAATTCGCCCAAACTTCGCCTTGGGGGCATTATTTGGGATGCTGATCACGAATCTGAGATTCGTTCTTCGTTTTACGCTGGAGATTGAGCAAAATCGGTAACCATTACCTTAGTCACCCGTGCCTATTGTAACATACAGTACTCTGGCGTAAAACGAAGAACGAATATTAGATTCGTGATCGGCATCCCAAATAACCCCCCAAGGCGAAATTTGGGCGCAATTGGTGATTATGACCTCTATAGCCTTAGTCACCGTAACCTATTGTAATCGGCCGAAATTTCGAAAACGGTTGCCAAATTCGTGATCAGCACCCCAAATAGCCCTAATCTGCCAAGTTTGGGCGAAACAAAAATTTCGACCTGTCCTCGACCTCTGGAGTCCTGAATGTACAATTGCGCCGAGGTTTTTTCTGCTCCTATCTGGAATTTGGAGATCAAGTAGACAACTCAACAAAAATTTATCACAATCTCACTCCCATAAAAAATCGCCTCAGTTACTCCAACATTCGATTTTAAGCGAAAAAAGTACTATCGTGTTCCAGCTATCCAGTCTCCGATCACTACTTCCTGTTTACACTGCTGGACACGGCTATCTGCACTCTGCTGCCGGCGATACTGATCATGTTCGTCAACTCGCTGTCCATCTACCGTTATCGTCAGTGCATGCGAATCTATTCGTCCGGTGTGCTACGAGTGCGATTCGATCGCTCATCAAACGGCAATCCTATTCCATACGTGAGTGCCATTTGATTTCCTTCTAGCGGACTGGAGGTGGATCACGGTGAAAAGCAGTCTTGTCGCGATGCCTACGAACCGAAATTTTGACTATTGATTTAGCAGACAATTGTACTGTTTTCAACCCTTTCGTATCAGTACATAAGGCTGTAAAAGCTGACCTTTATCGTGCCAAAAAGCGCAAGCACCCTGCAGGAGTTGTGGCGAAGAGTTGATTTTTTGGCTTTCAGTCAGCATATCAAAGCAGCCGAAGTCACTTGTTGCAGGAGGAGACGACAGCGAAGAAGCTTCTTCTCAGTCAGACGCACACCAACACCCACACGTCCACGCAGTCGAATCGCTCCACTTGCGGAAAGCTCCGCTCATCTGACCTGCAGCTCAGCCGCACCCTACTCATCGTAACAAGGCAAGCCATTTACTCCTGAGCGTTCAATCCATCCGGCACTGGTGGTCTGATGGCAGAGCTTTCGTCCCATAGGATAACCATAGGATAAGGACATCAGATACCATAGGATGCAATAGGATGCCATAAGATAAGGAAATGGAATCCGTAGGATGCCATAGGACAACCCCTTCGGATCACGAGTCACCTAACGAACCCAACTAGACTCGCAAGTAGTACTACTCGCGCCCCGAGCGTGTTGGGACCAGGGGTGTTCGCAAACGAAATCCAGAATTTCGTAAATCGTGATTACGTCAAAACTGTTGTGAATCGTGAATCGGGCACGTACTTTCGGGACTCCAGAGGTCGGGGAGAAGTCGAAAAAAATTTCGCCCAAACTTCGCACAGGGGGAGGGTTATTTGGAGTGCTGATCACGAATCTGACATCCGTTTTTGAAATTGCGGCCGATTACGGTAGGTTACGGTAGCTACGGGTAATTAAGGCTGCCGAGGTCATAGTCACCAATTTCACCCAAACTTCACGTAGGGCGTTATTTGGGGTGCTGATCACGAATCTGACATACGTTTTCGTTTTACCCTGGACTTTGGGCGAAATCGGTGACCATTACCTTAGTACCTTCCATACCCTACCATACTCCAGCGTAAATGTCAGATTCGTGATCACCATCGCAAATAACCTCCCTAGGCGAAGTTTGGGTGAAATTGATGACTATGACCTCGGCAGCCTGAGTTACCCGTACCTACAATAACCTACCGTACTCCAGCGTAAAACGAAAAACGGATGTCAGACCCAAAATAACCCTCCTAGGGGAAGTTTGGGCGAATTTTTTTCGACCTCTCCTCGACTTCTGGAGTCCCGAAAGTACACTAGTGCCGTGAGAGAGCTACCTGAACGGCAGAAGGCAAAGGTGAATCAATATTTATTCATTTATCACTGAGGGGATGAAGTTGACTGCAGCTGTATTTATTTATCGTGCTATTTTTCAGCTCAAGTAGCGCAGTTTTCCTGCCAAAATTTTCTCTTTTGTATTTCAAGAATGCCAAAATTAATTATTGATCTAAGTAAAGGTTTTACCTTGTCCTATGCATAGTGTCCAGAGAAAGCTTTTTGATTCACCTGCTTCTTTATAGAATTTGTATTTTTCAAAGAAAAATTGTTTTCTTTTACTTTTTTCTTTCACTTGTATTGCTTCTTGTTTTAATTGCTGCCCTTCAACATTTTTACATTTTAAAGTTTGTTTCAAAGTGCAAAAAGGCAGTAATTTTCTAGTGCTTAAAAGAGATTGTGCCACACACTCGTCCACGACAACGCGATTTTCATTTAATTTATTGTAAACTCCCGTTTGTTGGAGTTACACACTTGTCAACGATACAGTAAAACCAGTTGTAAAAAACACATACATCTTCACTTGTCTATTTCAGGAAGCTGCATGTACACTATCAATCAAATTAGAATCGTAGCGGGCTAGATTGTTGCAGAGTGGGGCGCTGTCTCTCTTTCGAAACGCTCGGAAATTGCTGCCTTCCTGTGCTCTAGAATAAGCTTTGAAATCCAATTTTTCCAAAAAATAACAATTCACTAAGATTTTAAGCATTTTTTAAACTTGTCTAGAAGTCATGCCAAATTTTCCTCAGACAGAAAGTTATTCCTTCTCTAATTTAATCTGAAACTCGCTCATTTTGATTTGAAAGCCGTTCCGATTTATTTCAACATTGCCCAGCTTGCCAAGAAGAGCGTCCAATTTAATTCGAAAGATCCCAATTTGATTAGATAAATGTCTGAAATGATGAAAAAATAAGGCAAATGTGGAGAGCTTTGTTAACAATTGACCAGAAAGGAGAGCGCCAATCTCGTAGTCAAGAGCCCATCCTTTGAATCGTGCACTGTTCTTGCTTCTCCTCTTGAACAGATCTGACTCCAAACAACAGCCCCTGTCATATTGGAGAAACATGAAAAGTCAGTTAAACAAAGGTGTGACTTAAACTCTACGGATCCACAACAAACCTTCAAAAAACACTCTGGGCAGGAATTTCCAATGTTCTATGAAAGTATATTTCAAAAATGTGAACATTTTTATAAACTAGGCTGCATCACGTCATTTGGACGTCAGCTTTTTGAGGATCAACAATGGGATTTACGAAAAATTGCCATTTGCGAACCAAAATATCGTAAATCGTAGAACAATTCGCGAAAAATCGCGATAAAAAGTAAATCATAAATCGTAATTTCGCACACCCGTGGTGTGGTCCACAGCGGCGGTTTAACTGTGACCTTTGAAAGGTGTCGAGGCATAGCGTAAGAGTTATAATATAATGATTTGTGTTCGTTATATCCATACTGAACTATAGGCTTGGACAGCGATGTTCGCCTTACACCACCAGCGCTGTTTGATCGCTTGGAGTTCGACACGGCTTAGAAGAAAGGGCTCCCAACTCATGATTAGCTTTTACGATGCTATTTTAAACACGATGTGGGGACCTGTGAGTGGAGTTCAGAACCACAGTCAGTGTTTGCTGAACGCTTCTTTAAAGACCTGAAAAGGGGTGTGACGACGTGTACGCAACAATCGTAACTCCTCCACCTCCACCTAACAGCCTCGGTGACGCAGTCGGTAGGAGTGCGCTTCATAAGAGTACATCGGCGGGCTTTTGAGATCCAATCCGCGTTTTGTCAACGTTTTTGCGCATATTAGTTTGTTGTTGTTACAGGAGTCAATTTCAGACTATCAGTGACTAAAACAAGATCTTTCTGCGCTTTCTCCGCTCCTCTTTGTTGTCGTCATGGATGCCATTACGCGAGATCTCCAGCAGCCTGTTCCATGGGCGCTGCTTTATGCTGATGACGTGATGCTCGCAGGCGAAAGCAAGAATGAACGCGAGCGGCAGGCGCAAGCTTGGTGCGACGGTCTGGCGAGGCTCGGACTCAAATTGAACGTCAAGAAGACCGAGTACCTAACGACTGACGTGAACGAATCCGGCTCCATTAATATTAACGGTACTGAACTTGCACGCACTTCGGTGTTTAAATACCTGGGATCAGCAATAGCGCCTGATGGCGGCCTGATGGTTGAAGTGAACTCACGCGTGAGTGCAGCTTGGTCCAAGTGGCGTTCGCTGACTGGCATGCTCTGCGATAGGAAGATACCAGAGCACCTGAAGTCGAAGATTTACAGAGGCGTCGTTCGGCCGGTAGCGATGTACGGCGTTGAGTGTTGGCCTGCGGCTAAGGAAGTTGAAACGCGCCTCAGCGTCATGGAGACGAAGATGCTGCGCTGGACGGCTGGAGTCACGCGCATGGACCGCATTCGAAATGATGCTATTCGGCAAAAGTTCGGTGTCGCGCCGATAGCGGACAAGATGCGCGAAGCTCGCTTGCGATGGTACGGCCACGTTCTGCGTGGGAAATAAGACAGCGTCCGCAAGACAGGCCTTGAGTTGAAAGTATCTGGAAAGCGGCCTAGAGGACGCCCGAATCAGCGTTGGTCCGATACGTTACACACGGACTTGAAAGCGGCTGGTGTCCACCCTGATCTAGCGCTGGATCGGGAAAGGTGGCGTCGTAACACCAGAAGAGCGGACCCCGCGACGATGCGGGACAAACGCTGAAGAAGAAGAAGAAGAAGAAGAAGAAGAAGAAGAAGAAGAAGAAGAAGAAGAAGAAGAAGAAGAAGAAGAAGAAGAAGAAGAAGAAGTGATTAAAACAAGATCGGCTGTTTATTTGCTCCTTCATATGTGCTAGTTTTTACGATGCGTTTCTGAACAACCACCACAAACCATCTCTCTAACGATACCGTAATGATACCGCTGACCAAAAGAGAAGAACATTGTTTTAACAAGACTTTTTTATTTGCAAAGTGCTATGGTGCTGATACGCATCGTTGAAAATCTAGCACACATGAAGGCGCAAATTGACAGCCTTGGTTTGTTGTAAGCATTGATGACCTAAAACTGACTCCTGTGATTATGAGGGAGCGTAATAACAACAAACTAATGGCAGTACGTGAACTCGAGCCCGCCGGAGAGCTCCTGTGAGGCGACACTCCTACCGACTGCGCCACCGAGGTACATCTCGCGAGGTTTCATAGGGGTTAATGATTGTTGCGCACTCGTTTCTACACCTTTTTTCTCGGTCTTTAAAAAAGCGTTCAGCAAACTCCCCGACATCGATGGCAGATCATAGCAGCCGTTTTTCGACCACGTGTCCAGGAAGAACTAACTGTGATTCTGAACTCCCCTACACGGCCCTACATCCTGTCAAAATAGCATCGCAAAAGCTCACCACGAGTTGGGAAATTTTCTTATCAGTGGTAAACAAATGGAAGAAACAAACGAAGCTTACATTCCCTGACATTGATGGAGAGGTAGTAGCCGTTCTCCGACTACGCGCGTTCTCTTAAGGTTGCATTTCTAGGTCAAAAAAAAGCAAAGGGAAGCTAATTCAATGGAAAGTTGAAGCAAGAGATGTAGGCGGTCTGTGACGAGTTCCGGTCCTTATCGGAATGCGTTGCGCATTTTATAGGCATCCCAGTTCTAGACCACAGACTCGCAGTGAAACAAACGCCACATCAAAACTCGCTCTTCCATTTCCTGCTATTTTTCAGTTTTTTAGATGTTTCAGTGTGGTGCGTGAGTAAAGTGATTTTTGTTTTCAGTACCTTCGTGCTCCTGAACGTGCCCAGCTACATGGTCAGGATTATTCAGTACATTTTCGAGCCGCAGACACAGATTTTCCACTTTTTGCACTATTTCTCCTATCTGATCTACTACCTTCACCACGCCGTTCTGTTCTACATGTATATTTTCTGGAGGTGAGCCGCGTGTCCAGCATTCGTCACAGTGCGCAGATATAAACGTCTTCGTTTCGTTTCAGTCCCCAGATGAAGAAGCAGCTGAAACCGACGGCCTTACGTCTCCTCGAGTGTTACTGTTTCAAGACGGTACCGGAGTTCGGACATCACTCGACTTCGCTTCAGGGATTCAATTAGTTCGAGCCGAATGCACTGGGCAGCTTAAAGGACATAATAGCTAACGACACTCAGACCAAAATGCTCTCCTTTCATTGTGGTCATTTTTCTTCCTCTACGAAGTCCACGTGCAGAATTTATGCATCCCCACCCACTATTCGCCACGCCTTCTGTGCTTGATCTCAATCGCGCGTTTCCATGTACGTGTAGCTCAATCGCATAACGTCAAACGTACACCATGTTGTGATATTCGAATCTGCTTCTCTCGGGTATTGATGTCGTTTATGGGAATGAAAATTATTTGTGATTTTTGTGAATGTGTTGCGGAAAAACTTAGAAGTCACTGTAACGGCATGTTGCATTCAAAATAACGCCCTATATTATAACGAAGGGGAAAATATTCGGGTAGCTAATGCAAACAAGGGTCAATAAAAGGAGATTTTGCAGCACCTTCACGAAAACCCCATTGACGGAGGTCACTTGAGCGGTAAAAATACTATGCAGAAGATTTGTGCACGATTTTACTGGAGGAATATGAAAAACGAAATAGCGGGCTTTGTTCTAAGCTGAGTCAATTGCCAGAAGGAAAATTCATTACGGTTTCGAATTATTTTTGACATTTTACAGTATATAACGATGTCCGTAGAACTGATAAAGGCATGATGAAATTCGAACTACGATTACGACAGTAAGCACACTCCAGAAAAACTTGTTTTGGGCTAATAAACATTTTTCAGCAGAAGTCGAAACATGGCGATTGGAAGAGTAACGATTTACCAGAAACCAAATTCATAACGATATCTAATGTATAATTGAAGGAGCTATGCGAGGATACCAATGCTAGAATTGATACCCGAAGGATGAAGTACGAGAACTCTGACTAGCACTCTGGCTCGTCAAGAGCAGGTAGATCCGATGGCAAAGATGACGAACAAGGACTAAAACATGGTCTCCACTGTGGGATAAGTGCATATGGACGCCGAAAACCGTGACTTCGAGATGCAATGGTCGACGACTCTCAACATGCGATGGCTGCAAGTAATACCGGTGGCTGAATGCGGTCAGCAATTCGAGCAATGCCTCGAAGACACATAATCCGGAGGCCCTACGACGTGGTTGTGTCGCCTCTGTGACCAACCGGGGTATTCTGATGTATTGAGAATTAATGTTAAGATAAACACCACACAGAGAAAAAACCCTGCCCCAAACGTTTAACCCTCATCCAGGCATGAATAAAATGAATAAAAATTATGCCGGCATAATAATTAAAAATTATTGCTATGCCCTGTGCGTACTGTAAGCAAGCCTCCCATAATCCTTTATTATTTCGATAGGTAATTGAACGTCAACAGAGAGCTGAGAAAGCTCATCATTGTTACCGTTACCCCATCGTTGGCGTGAATGTTTGTTGTTTTTGTCGTTATTCAAACATTGTTCGTGTTGTATATTTTTGTCGAGGCCGACAAATTTGAAAGGGCAGGCATGTCGCGGTATAGTGGCCACCCCCTCTGTAAGTGACGTCCCTATTTGGGTTGGAAGGTTGGCAGCCTCCCGAATTGCATTCTTGGTATATGGTTGTTGTATTTACTATAGACTAATAATAAAAGTTTGTAAAACCCCACTCCCATCTCATGCAGAGGCATGATAGTCTCACATGTACTGCTTAACGAGAGAAAGCAGAAAATCCAGCTTAACAAATATTTATTAAATCATTATACGAGGTAGTCAACACAAAAACACAGAATAGAGGTGTGCAGGTTATACACGAATCTACACCTGAAAAATCTAGTCGAATCTTTATAACCTAACTACGAATCACTGGCTGGGATCTAGATACAAGAGTGCGCTTGCCTATAGGTTACTATTCTCTGAGACGAGTCTGGTTATTCGCCTGAAATACCGATAAATTTCTTGATCGTGGGTTCTTCCTCCTCTTATTGAAGCAGCCGCACGCGGAACCTCTCCGTCTCGCCACTTGCTTTCTCGCGATGTCGAATATCCCTTGGTCTTGCGGCAGTCGGCCGTAAGATACATGAAATGCAATATATATGTTCACTTTGAGAAAAATGCATGTTTCTGAAGGGACGTGCTCGTGGAGCGCTAGATATCTCAGCGATTTTGAAATAAGGGAGTAAAGGTAATTCAGAAACCTAGGAGGATGGATGCTTGTCTCCGAGCGCAGCGCAGTTCAGGAGCGCGAGGTCAAAATCTTATTATCACGCACTACTCATAAGGCTGCAAATGAGGCTCACCAATGGCAAATTTCAGCAGTATTGGTTGTCCATAGACGTCGCGGTCTTATTTGCTCCACACAACTGAAAAAGGGCCATTAAGTCCACGTTTCCTCCAAGTAATCTAGAATATCCTAAACCCTTACCAGGTCGAGCGGCAAGGTATGACAGGAACCTCTGAAGCAATGTTTATCCTGCCGTAAAATTCTGGAGGAAGAAGAACCATGGCTTTAAGAATGTTTCACCACTTTTTGGTCATCTTGCTCCGCTGATGCTCTTTTATAAACTTACGTAGTCCTAGTTCGTCGGTCTCCCTACTCCAGGCGCTAGGAGAGTGAAAAGCACATCCCTCCACCATGGTATTTATCATCCGACATTATCCCGTAGCAGCGTTAATTAAAGTGCAATCGAAACACAGCGATTTGTAAGGTCAGATCCTGTTGTTCCATTGCTGTCTACAGCACATCTGAAAGCATGTAAGTAGTTCAAAATCTAAAATAATTGTAAATTGGGAGTCAAATAACTCACCGTTAAGTGTGCTTCATATTATGGTGCAAACCCTTTGCGACTTCCAATCCGTTATCGCGAAAAGCAGTGGTATATCACCCTGCAAAGCTGTTAAGATCGACCTGCCATGCAAAAATCCTTATGTAGTGTGTTGTTGCCGATTCCGTGAGTAGTGCACAGCTAGCAAAGCATGTGCCTTGGATGCATTCCGAAGGTGCGACTAATTGCAGAATACATTTCAGCCTGCTCCCTAAATGCCATGCATAGCGTGACAAATCTAAACACAGACTTGATGAACTCGCCCTATCTTTTCTTCGGTGTAGTGTATCTGCATCTGCAGAACCCGTGTCCTGTCTGCGCTCAGGACCGAGAAGTCAGGAATGCTCCCTATAATCACAGGCCTATTCCTAATGGTATAATGTGCCGTCAAGCGGGTAAAGTGTGAAGAGAAGAACTAGTGAAAACGTCTTTATTCGACCACTCCCGCACCGATGTCTGGAGCAGACTATATTGCTGGAAAAATAAAACAACACATTAAAAAGCCGTTTCAGTTCTGTTAATACACACCTCAGATGCGGTGGTGCCAAATCTCAGAGTCTCCTTGAGCAGAAAGCCTGCCAGATGGCAAGACTGTTTGGCATGGTCTCTGATTTTCTCTACCCGGGCGAGGAGCGGCACAGTTTTCGAAGCACCGAATTCGACTTCTCAATGAGACAGGTCATGCTTTAGGCATGACCGTCACAAATATCACACCGACTTTTTATAATTTTGAGTGCGAAGTCTTCCCATAGATTGAAAAATAGTAATAATCACATACAGAAAATCTGTGAGTCACATAAACACATCACGCAGTAATAGTTTTTTTTCGATGAGGTGAGATAGCATGATGCTATTTATACGCGGCTTCGATCCGAGCCGGCTTCTGACAATTTCTATGCCAATAAACAGAAGAGATCAGGAGAGTAAGTTTGTCTCAGCTCAAAATGAGCCACAACAACAAAATATATGAACAAAATGAGAATGAACAATAGCCACTGCGGGCTGCTTATATGGGGGGATCCTGTCCGATACGGTGGCCAACGGGCCCACAGGACACGTGGAAGGCGAGGTCGTCGCACCTTGTATTCGCGGCGCGCTGTACCCGCCGATCTCATCGCCCAATGACAATCGCTGACGCTTGCCCACACTTACATACATAACATGGGGGGCCTCCGGACACAAGGCATTTCCACTATGCCCTTTTGAAACTTCTCTTTGAGCCGCGTCCTCTTCCTCCAGAGGGGCGAGCGTGGGATCCTGTCCTTTGATGCGGCACCACCTTCAACAGTTCTTCGCCAATCTTCTGGAGATGACGGTCCGCCAAAGGAAGTCTCTGAGCCTTTCAATGTGAGACACCTCGACGCTGCTTTCCTCTCCAAGAACTCTGGTGGTTAGAGGGCGTCCATGCCTGACGTTGAGAAAACCTATTCTCATATGGCAGTTGAAATGGTTCCAAATTCAGGAACGCTGATTGCTATGTCAGCCTTGTCGTCCAAAACCGCTTTGCAGTGCTTTCCGTAAAAATCTTGCTATCCGGCTCCGATTGCTTCCAGCTGGGATCAAAGAGGTAGAAGGCATATGATCTGACTTTGCAGTGTCGGTCGTTGAGATACCGTCTCCTCCCATAGGTTCCATAGCATACCGACCTACCGACCGACTTGCCCCAGTCTTGGTCGTTCTGAGGGCCTGGAAGAGTTACTAGCTCCACACCTCTTGCTCCTGCTGCAGTAACAGTGTCCACGCCCCACGCCATCTTAAATTCCTTGCGAACTCTGCCGGCCTGAAGAGCACAACTGAGGAGAAATTGTCTATAAACCAGTCTGGATGTATATCCTTCGGCTTTTTCAGCACCATATCTTTTTGATTCTCCGTCTTCAAGGATCGAAGTACGTTGTCGAACCAGTATTATTTAGATTTTTCCTCTTTTTGAGCTCCATCCATGACGTGCTTGTCCAGAGATGAACCTCCGCATCTTGCGTTGCGTATCCCGAAATTGCCATGTTGTACGGATCACACTTTCCTCGGGGTGGGAGCTCTGGTAGCAGAAATCCTGCTTCCGAAACGGATGATAGCGTCATATGAACGCAATGTTGACGATAGAACGTCAATGCCAAAATGAGTCCGAAGGGTGGAAAAAAGATCGTACGTTCCATCGAGGAGTCCTGCAGCCCGCCACAACCCGTGTACGTGGGAGTGGGTCCATACAAGCTACAAACGGCATAATTCAAATGGTGACGAAAACTTCAAAGAACCAAAGGGTGCTTTCGGGATCACATCTTGTGGAAAGACGTTGGTCGAGCAGTTTATTTCTGCTCCTTGACAGTTAGCTTTTCCAAATAGCTTCAGTCGACGTGGTGGACGTCACTTGCTGTCGAGAAGGCGGTACTGACATCCAAAACATGAATTCGCATACAATTAGCTACATAATTACTGTTTTGAGCAGCCTTTCTAGGCCTACCAATCTTACCGCGACTAGTCTTGCTTTTTACCGGGGCATCATTTATGTGTGCCGTAATTCTTATTAAATGATCGAACGGAATTTCAAGTGGTGGTCCGTTTTCACCTATTAATGTTACTAACGCCGAGTTTTCAGATGCGCTCACCACATGAAAAAGTCCTTCCCAAAGAATCACCAGTTTAGAGTGGCGCGATTTTCCTTTCTCTGCAGGGGTGTTTACGTAAACTTGATCCCCTACAGCAACTTTTGGCGTCTTGTGAGTTTTCCACTCCCTATCGTAGACCTTTTTCATCCGATTTCATGCACACTAGCATCTTCCGCTGTGTAACTGCGTGCTAGCTCAAGTCCGCTCAAAAATTCCGTTTTGTAGTTTTCGTAGTCTACTGTATATGGCGACAATTCCATCGATGGGATCACCGATGACGGATATGTAGGATCATGGCCGTATACCAAGAAATGTGGGTTTCTCCCAGTTGCTTCATGCGCAGCCGCATTATATGCATACACGATCGAGAGTAGAATCCTATCCCACTCCGTGGGCGCCGTCGTCCTTTTCCGGAGCATTTCGATTAGTGTTCCACTTGCTCTTTCCGTTATACCGTTTTTCCTTGGACAATAGCCCTTGGTAAACTGTTGTTCTATACCCATGAATGAGCACAAAGCTTTTATAATCGCGTTTTGAAATTCGCTTCCGTGATCTGAACGGGATGCTTTAGGCCATCTGCCACAAAGGCAAATCTACCTATTAAACAGTACTCCGGCTACTGTTTCGGCCTTCTTATCGGGGATTTGGCATGCTCAGATGTATTTTGTAAAATGGTCAACTACCGTAACTATATAGCGATTTTTTTACTACTCAGACCCATTTCAAGCAAGTCAAGTCAATTCCGACTATTTCAAATGGTTTTGTAGTAATTATAGGACGCAGTGACGCCACATTTCGCCTATTATTTGCTAGGAAACAAACCTGACATTCTTTGACCATCTTACAAGATTTTGGTGCATTCTTGGCCAAAATGACCTCCCAACGTTCCGAAATGAGATTCGTCAAAAATTTGACGTTTTTGGTCTCTTGGCACTACAGGAATGAACGAACCTTCCTCATTAATGGGTTACAACTTCCCATCATCGATCGTAAAATCGAGAGAGCTCCAATTCGTTGTTCAAAAGAACACATGTTTCGCCAAGAGTTTTGCGATGGGCGTTTGAGATATAGCGCCATGACCCTAACATAGAACATGTAAAAAGTGCTCCAAACAGCGTGACAGACGTACTTTCTCGTGGATCTGTAAATTTACGAGATGAGACACCAATTTTAACTACCTATGAAAATGTAGCCTGTTCGGTGCATGAATATGATTGGCTAAAAACACTACGGAAAGACCCGGACTTTGCATTAGCCATTCAAGGCGGCAAAGACGAAGCGGTAATGCTTCCTCGATTTGAAATGCCACTTTAGATTTCTCCTGAAACAAAATCATTTGGATGTGAACCACATTTCGTTTTTCTTTTGGGAAGAATATACGGAGAATGCTTTAATTTGAGCAAAACGACTAGTGTCTTTCACGGGGAAGTGAGGCCCGCTCGCTGCGGCTCAGACTCTTCCGTCTCAACAGCAACACCCGCGAACATATCCCCGTACGCAAAAAATAAAAGTTATCCTTTTGGATTTCCCGTTCCCTATTGTCCCATATAGTGTGACATCAAATGAAGATACATACTGAGTCTATACCATAACATAGGAAAAGGTACTCTCTAGGATTCACCAGGTAAGGCGTCGACCCTTTAACTTGATGAAATCATCGCGGTTCATGCGCCCACTGATGGCGATGATTACAGTGAAAAGGGACTCCAGCTTCCAGGCGAATCCTCTCAGGGCCCGGAGGAGCAGGTTCATCGAATCGTTCAGTTGCAGGTCGTCGAGAGCCTTGCAGAGGTGCCGCAAGGTGTTTCGTATGCTCCAATGGGGTCCCTGACGGTTCTTTAAGCGGGTTGGATGATAAGCAGCGACATGTAACCTGTTTTCCAGCGCTGCTATTGCCACTGAATTTCTTCCGCTGTTTCCTGTATCGCTGATCAGCACTGTATCAATTTTGCAGATAGGCTTGAGGTTACCTATAAATAGTTGCATGGACTTTTCTAAAGCGAAGGAATTCCGAGAATGTTTTATCCTATTCCTCTACAGCTAAAAAATAAGTGTTCAGGTCGTACTGTAGTCCTAACACTGAACACACTACATACCTAAGTTAGGGAACCTGTCTACTTCCAAGAGGAAGTTTGCGTGCACGTTATTGGCATTAAAGTCAGTGTACCTCTCATCGCTGCTCCACTCCTGGCATCTCTGCAATCAGATACTATTTTCGCAAGGCGTTTGCAAACAGTACTAAGAACGGACATATATTACCCCATAACATGTTACCCTATTTCGTTCGACCACAAAGAAAGCAAACACTTCCGCATTTGGGAAAAAGGCAGTCATGTAGATTCTTCGCCATGTTGATGCTATAGTTGTCTAGAGATGGGCATAAAAGCGAATTGTGCGCCGTCCTGCACGTCTGACAGGCGATGCCGCACTCGATTTCGTGCGCTGGATTCAAACAGCGCTCGCATAAGCCCATCTTCGACGCCTATACCGCCGGTGACAATGGATCGGGAAATCTCGAACACCTTTCAGAATTGTGCAAGTCCCGATTTTCGGCGAAAGTAGAGAAAATACAAGGGACTTTGGCGACGAGCGGTCAAGTACCACTACCTCTAGCGCTGCTTCAATGCTTCAATGTCTTAACGACCGCTTGAACAAGCCTCTATGTATAGAAGCGAGTCAAACTTATGGGTTAGTACGAATGGAGCACGGACGATTGGCAAAATAGTATTGCCGTGTTCCATTTCAATTTGCGTGGCCCATCTTGTATTTTCTGCTCGACCCTATGATAGCGATAGCCCTTGCCATCAAATTAACAGCAGTTGAGTACTCATCATATTGTGAGTCGTCATCTTCTGGATTGATTTCCTCCGCGTACAACTTCTATTTCTTCACAAGGTGTTCAGCGTTTTTGCGCTGAAGGCTTGACTTCTTGTGGAATGTTAAAGGCACAGTACTCTTCCTTGATGTGAACTCCTAGCCACGATGTTATTATCGAAGAGACGGAAAGATACTAAAATCAGTGAAGTGAAAAACGAGTTCTAGCCTCAACGATATTATCCGAGAAGGCGGGATATAGTGGTTGTTATTTAATGTCGACGCACCATTAATCTCGGGGTGTGGGGAATTGACACAAGATCTGTTGCTTGCCCAAAAACCCTTTATCTGCGGCACTCATAAAGGTGATTTCCTATCACTGGGATAACTAGCTTTCGTACCCTTCTGATTCTGATTTTCGTGGAGCGTCAATAACCCTTATACTCTCGAATAGGTCACGCGGAGCGAGATAAATATGATGGTTACAACAATAAATTCCTTGAAAGGCTAACCTTTACCGGGCCACATCATCTTCATCCTCATAAAGCTCTTCATCGTCAACAGCTGCACTCACACTTTCTACAGTACCTGCAATGTATAGTTATGGAATTTTTCCATGCAGCACAGAGTAACGGAATAGGATACATATAAATAAATAAATAGGATCTTGAAGGCAGTGCTACTTGTCATCATCATTCGTCTATTTGAACTGTCGTATCTCTACTTGCACTAGGTCGAAGACCTGAACACCGAATGCGATTTACTTCTATCATTATTACACCCACTGAGAATTGGAGGAGCTGGCATGGGATTTCCTGCGCCATTCCTATTCGTGTTACCTAGCACAACCCGACCTCCCTTACAATTAGTCCGATAGTAAATATCAACTAGAAAAGGGCATGCAGTCTGACCAGGATGAGCGCTGAAGACTTGGGTATGGTGGCCCTTAGATGCAGTGATATACACGAAACTGTGGTTCAGATTTATTAGGGAGGAAGTAGAGTGGTAGAGCCTCGGCGTTGCCGTAGAATTTCGGGAACCATGCTTGAGGAGGCTAATAGTCCGGCAGTGCCGTGCGTCACCTTCATTTCTCTGGGTGACGGCTGAGTTTGGAGCGATCGCGATCTGCGAGGAGTTATTACTCTCGCTATTGTGATTTTGCTGCGACCGAATGATGCCTTCCTCTTCGTCATTTTGTTGGCTGACGTGCTCGGAATCGGTATTTTGCAATATTAGGGATCGCTGTTAAGTGAAACCCAATTTCACGTTCATTGTATCTCTTGTGCACTTAGATTCATCATACCATGCAGCTAACAGAGGATTTCTCTGTGCAACTGAGATTCGGCGATTTCTCTGTGCAATTGAGATTCGCTCTCAATTTGCTCGATTTCGAGCATTCTGTCCTTTCATCAGACATATTTTTACAATTTTTGTATTCCTCGCGAATCTCGTTAGAAGCTTCCCGAGTTTATCTCTCGTCCCTTTGATTTGACTGGTGCTGCTTTGCAGCAGTGGCGTAGTCGATCTGCATTTTTCATAGCTCTCATCATCTACCGAAGGGTAATCTAACCTTGCCGTATACTCTGTGTACCTTGCAGTAAGGTTTTTGAGCGTGATGGCGCATTTAATGATGGGGACTTTGTGGAAGTGCAACTCCATTGTGTGCCAGATATCCGATGCTATTCTGTGCGTGGACTAGTTTCTCTGCTTGAAAGCTGCTCTGAGTACTTGATTGTACCGAAGACTTGATTTCTCGCGAAAAAATTTGCTCTAGGTACGTCATGCGTACAAGAGACTTGCGGTTGGGCTACAACCGACTTTGCCTGCTCAATATAGCGAGCTTGGGTTTTTTAGTGTTAAAGATGTTACTCTTTAACACAAGATTGAAGGCTTATTTTAGCCGATGCACCAAAACATGATGTACTGTAGACAATAGTGAACGGACGCCTTTATTGTGGCAACGTATGAAAGTGGAACGTGAAGTAGTGAACGTATGGAAGTCGGCCACAGCCTAGACACCAGTGTGTCTGTCTTTACCGGCAGGGAGGCGGGGCGAAGACGTTGAGGATGGTATCTGGCATCGTCTGGCCACGATAAGTGACCTGTCCACCGTCAAAGAGCCCAGCAGCCGCCCCTAATGGAAGGAGCCGCCTTACAAGGTTCGGAAGGGGTCGTAGACGACGACAAAATCACTTTTCACATCAAAATCCACAGACTGCTACAGGTGAGGCCCATCACAATTAATAGAAAGACGGGTATAAGTGACCAAAAGTGGTAAGCAATATGCTACTGAAAAATTACAGGTCACACACACACGAACTTAAAAGCATAAATGTGAATTAGACTTAGGTGAATCCTAGTTTGGTGGGACAGTCGGACACTAAGTGTCGTACGTTGTAATCGTTCCGATTACTGTACTGATATCGGTTCCGATATACAGTACTCACAAGAAAATACACGTAGAAGAGTAAGAAGGTTTATAAGCGACGAGTAATTAGAGAGCAAAAGAACAACTATTCATAAATTACATGGACCGAAATGGGAGTGCGGTCAAGAGCGGGGAAAAAGCGTACAAATCTACTGGGGAGGGCATTTTATGGGTATTTCCACGGGCGTGGTCACCGTTCCTTCCTCGTCTCCCCGTCGGATATGGTTTACGACCGAGGCCGTCGCTGGCATATCCGCAAGAGCAAGCTCCGCGGGGTACGTTCCGCCAGCCCCTGCTCTTAACGAGCAACATGCAGAATATATCGGGTCCGATATACTCCACATGGGGGCCCTCAAAAAAATCAAGCGCTTCCACTGCGCTAATTAAAAGCGTGCACCACGGCCACCCTTACCCCTGAGTGATCGTCTCAGTAGGTCAGGCCTGAAGTGCGTCGCCTTGTTCTGCCGCGGCCGCGACAAGGATCTGGGCTTCTTCGCGATCCTTTCGGTGATGGTTCCATCACGTCGAGTACCACGATCTTGAGAATATGCCGCGAGTTGACGCGGATCCGCGATCTTCTGTGGCATAGTCTTCGTTCCTTGGTCGTGCAGAATTCGACGGCACTCTGGAATGCACATGCTGTTTCGCCCCACTAGCCAGCCCTGAACTAGCTCAAGAAACCCAATGACTGGCTGCTTGATGGCGTGAGAGAAAGCCAGTCAACACTGTTGAATGAAGCGATTGCCGAATCGCAGATGGCCTCCTCAAACTAGGATTCTATCCGCAAATACGTTGCGCCCTAGTTCGAGGGATGACCACTGGCGCGCTCAAGCGACAAAGGGTTGCGCTTCGGCGCAACCGCTGGTAGTTTGCGGACATCTAATTTAAAGGGCGTCAAGCTGCTACGGCACTCGGTCCCGCAACGAGAGCGCTACAGTGTAATCTCAGCTGTGGAGCGCAGATTCTTGACCGCTGCGATTTCGAAAGGTTTTTTTCAATTTTTTGACTCATTCTCTTCACAATGCTCTCAGAAGAAGGAAGGGTTCTTATTAGTCTTCGCCAAAATGTCCTGCAAAGCTTCGCCCGAAAATTATTTGGCGAAATTTCGAGTAGTTCCAGAAATGCGCACCGCAACTCCGGAGTTTTGTGGACTGTTTCTCTCAGAAAGTAACGTGATGCTGTTCAAGCTATCAGGCGATCTAGAAAGGGTTACCGCCCTAATTTTTTCTCCATAGAACCGAAGAAATTTGTTCTAGAGTTTTAGAATGAGATTGGGCTTGAGCACATACGGTATAGCTGTTCAAGGTGATCGAATCTTGTTTCGGATAAAGCTGCCAGGTGTAGAAGAGGTGCAGAAAGGACCTCCCGCTAAATTTACCGTTATCTGTAGAAAAACAGCAATAGGACATTAAGATCACCAATTTAAAAAAACACTCCAAACGAGGGCATGTAGAAAACGCTTGCCTGGCCCCACAACTTTAGATGCAAGTCTCAGTTGAGAAACAAAATCTGGAATATGTTTGTAGAAAACATGAAATTAATTTACAATCTTCTAGCACGAGCGAGTGGTCCCTTGGGACTGAATGTCAGGCGAACGTCCTCCCATTCGACTTGCACTCCACTTCTTTGATACAATTTTTGTGCGAATCAGAGGATGTTTGTCCTTTATCTTAATTTCTTTCTTCTATTTTTGTATTTGATAGATCTCCAAGGCAGAAGAATTGGAGAGATATTTGTAAGAAAAGCGGGAGCTTAGGGATTTTACCTTAGATTTAAAGATTGATTCGCATTTTGATGGAATTCGTTTGCGAAACATTTTGAGCATGATAATTCTGAGCAGTGTGAGTTCCAGAGGAGGGATCACAGCGTGGTTTCGATGGATATCCACCAGCATCAGAAGAAAAATGAGTGCTGATTGACTCCGGGGAAGGGGCCACCATTTAAGGCAACCCTATATGGCTTGTTGTGTTCCACTTAAGATCTGACAAGTTAAAAATTTGATACAAAACGGGCGCGATGCATGTTAGAGGGTGTTCACTCCTGAGATGACGGCTTTGCTTCCTCATTTTTCTTTCTATGGTTTCGTATCCCACCGGAATCCTACACAGGGGCAGACTAAAAAACACGCAACATGATGTCCTACCGTGAGTTGCACATTGTCCTGGAATAGGAATTCTCCTCAACCTGCATAGCGCCCAGCAGACTCCCGGAAGGAAGTTCTGATATCTTCGAGAGATTGAACAGTTTGAAAGATGTGTTGGCACCAAACACCCTAAGCGGCTTTAACTTGTGGAATATTGCTTGTTTCGTTTATTTTAATTGCTATTAAATTTTAATTTCAGGCGAAAACAGGAGCAAGAGATTTTGAGTCGTCCCAGTGTGTATTATTCGTATACACCAAATTTCTCTCGCGAAGGTTGCTTTTGTCCTGGATTTCACGCTTCAGATGGTTTTGTTTTACTTCTAGCTTGAAGAACAGGTATAAGATGGGGCAATCCTAGTTCGGGAATGATGAGTCGTTCTATCTCTATTCTATAGCAATGGTGAAATTTGAAGTAAATCTTTGAATGAGGACAATAGTGACCTGGTTCAGGAGAGGGTAGTGTGGTGGAATTTCCTGCCTGAAAGCTGTCAATCTGTCCTTTTCAAGCTGTGTTTCCGATAGAATCGCTCCTAAAGAATATCGTCGTGCCGTTTTGTTGTTGTTGCTATTCTTGATCATGAGCAGTGACTTTTTTCGTATTTTCAGCATTTCCTATTTCAGATTCTCTTAATCTGGGTCCACACGAAGCCATGTCTTCGGATTTGTACACTGAGTGCATACTATACAATGAGGTGCTAAAGAGGAACCCCAAGTCGCTGAAAGGAATGTTCAGTGATGCGAAAATAGCTGAAATTAAGAAATTCGTAAGTGCATTTGATTTCGGATCATTTGTGAAGACGGCCATCTTTGGATTACCGCTGGATCAATACATATTCATTCCTAGACGAGCTTTCCTTTGTAATTTAAGAACATCAACGGCGTGAAAATCAGCGCTGAGTTTACCGAAAGCACTTGGCGTACGGCATTATAGGAGCCCACACAGAATTCCCTCCCTATGGCTGCCGATCTTGCAGACACGGGTAGGATTTCTGTCTCACCGAGCGGTTCCTGAGCTTGATTTCAAGTCCCGTGGCTGCTTCATTGTGTGTGAGCTTTCCAGTTTAAGGGATCTGCTGCTGGGATATAAGAAAGGGAAGCAAATGCTGCAGTCGGAATTGCCCCTTCCCCTTCGATGGGGCCTTCTTGCTCCATAGGCGCTCCTTTCTTGGGGAGAAGTCTTCTGTGTCCGCTGAGAATGTAACCATCTTTGTTACAGTACATAACCATTTCTATTTTATCCTTTAAATGCGTTCTTCCAACATAGCAGCCACAAACTGAGTGAAGGGCAGTTTTTGAGGTGGCCATCACATAAGGGGTTGGGGTCTGGCTGACCTTACTTATCCATCTTAAGATACCTTGCCGGTGCTAAGAGTGCACCAGCCGCTGTTGTAAAGGCACTTGTGTATTGTGTGAGGCAGCAACATCTTCCTTCAGATCACAAACAACTCCGACATCCCCGCCATGAAAGCGTGCACAGAGACGTATTTGAACTCACGGAAGCGACCTGCACCAATCCACACTTCAACTCCAATGGCGAAAAAGAGACCCATTGGCGGTGGCGATGACTCCTCTGATGACTCTTCTGATGACGATGCTCCAGCAAAGCCTTTGGTAAGCCGTTATTGATCGCTGATCGCTTCTAAGAGCTAAACGTTTTCATAAGAAGCCGACCGGAGGGTAGCCTTACAGCCCGCGCTGAAGTAATACCATTTTTGCAATTTTAGCCCACCCAAGGGCACTTGACAAATGAGACCTATACGTCTTACAGGGTATCGGGCGATCCTCGCCCGATACCCTGTAAGAGCGTATAGGTCTCATTCGGAATCCCTGGACCGAGATTCTCTCAATAGGGCGCAGACAAATTTGCTAGGCAAGGAGGGTAAACAGGTGCTCTTCCAGAGGAACATAGTATCGGCGTAGCATAAGATTTCACATAACAAGTAGACGTTGGTGTTTTCGAATGAGGCTCTAGCGTTATGACTTGCTGTAAGCTATTATTATACATTTAAATGGTATTTTTCTTCAGATCTCGAATGGGAGGCCTGCTATGAACGGAATGAAACGAAAGGCGGGTTCATCGAGCTCTTCTGACTCTGATAATGCCAAGGCGTCCGCGAAGAAACCGGCACCGAAGGTATTTTTGATTGTATGGAGGTAGACAATATAGTAGCAGGCAGGTTGGGCATCCATCCTCCTACAAATAATGAAACCTGGCACACTATAGAGTTCTGGGATTCAATTCAGTGAAGAAATAGAAGCTTACTTTTTGGGAGTTTATAGTAATGCTTGTGGTATTCAGTTTGTTTAGCTTGTTTCACCTTTGTATTGGAGCTTTGCCTTTCTTGTTAAGCAAGATGGTCGACCTGGGGCCGGATTCATCAACGACTTACAGAGATTTGACAGAGAAGTTACGGCGGAAACTTTTGAAAAAAAACGCGAATTAACGCGTCTTATCAACATAGCGATATTGTGAAATGTTGGCGTTATCAGGATTTTCCGCTGTAAGTTGTCTGTCAGTCCCAGATCTGTTGATAACATAGCGTAAACACCTCATAACGCATAGCGCATAACGTTTCGATCTTTACGCTATCTTTGGAGACCTAAAATTGCAAGGATTCGGCTATTGTTGCTGTATATGTCCGACAAATTCCTCAGCCCTGTTTCTTTTCATAACCTCTTGTTCAGCCACATTCAGGCCTCTGAAAGCGAGAAGGAGGTATTAGGGGGGGGGGGGGGGGGCAAAAGTAGTGAGACTTTCCATGCCGTGTCAAATATCTCGTCTCTGGAGTCTGGTTTCGTGCTTATCGTATTTGTATGCTATTTACTGAAGGCCACCTGAGAAGTGACCACTTCCGCCCTTTCCAGAAGCATGCCAAAACTGCAGTCTGTCTCATGCCGAAATCCCAGTCTGACGAGTCGACCTGTTTCGCGCAAATCTTGCCCAATTCCCGACCCCGAGCAGCCTGGGCACAATATTCACGCAAGATGAGAAGTACGTCTTCTTCCTTAACCCTGTTAAGGAGTCTGGGTGAGCCCTGGTGACCCGTTACCGACCTTCGTTCGGCGAGATGTTCACGGCGAGAAGCACCTTCAGAGCTTTTGGGTCTGCGCCCATGGACCGGTATAGTGGAAGCTGTTTTTCAAAAGCGCGACGATGGACTCCAAGGCCATGGTGAACGAAATAGAATAGACGGACCTGCGACTCGAACTTATTCAGTTGCAGTGCTTCAAGAACGTCCTCCTCTTCAACAACGTCGCACCCCATCGGGCAAAAGTGACCACGGATACGCTTGCTCAGCTGGGCTACGTTCACATGCCTCACCCACCGTATTCGCCGGACATCTCTCCATGCGACTACCACTACTTCTTGAGCCTACAGGTCTTTCTGGTCGGAAGGGACACAAGAACCCAAGCAGTCCTTGACAACTATATCGAGCACTTGATCAGCACCAGGCCAAGCAGTTCTGGAAGGATGGGATCAGGAAGTTGGATGAGAACATATTCCTCAGCATCGTTGAGTTGTAATTGAGTTATAGAGAGATATGGTAATGATAAAGAATTTTTTCAATTTGTCTCATTACTTTTGCCCCCCCCCCTAATAGAAACGTTATGCCTATAAATTTTTTCGAACTTATCTATCTGCTCAAGATTTCTGAAGTGTTAAAGAAACGCCAACGTTTTACGGAGTATTTGGAGAACGCTGTGAAGCGCTCTTATTGGGTTTTGAGAACGGGGCCAGTAACCCTGCTCCACGGTGTTCTGCCAGTACTCTCTTCCTTCAAGGCCTAGGGGAGAACCGTTAGAGAAGCGAATTGATCAACCTTGACGCTCCTCGATAGGAAACTGCAAAGCAATGTGTTCTTT
The DNA here is from genome assembly GCA_947396885.1 of Heligmosomoides polygyrus polygyrus. Taxonomy (NCBI): domain Eukaryota; kingdom Metazoa; phylum Nematoda; class Chromadorea; order Rhabditida; family Heligmosomidae; genus Heligmosomoides; species Heligmosomoides polygyrus. The sequence goes on from OX377205.1 coordinate 17,257,188, forward strand.
CAAAGACTGGTCTAATATGTTCTATTCGTGCCACATCTTAATTCCCCTGCTTGAAAAGACAGTCTTCCTCTACTCATAGGATAGATCCGTAAGTGAAGTCATCTTGCGAAAGGGAGTCGTGTTTCTTTGATCGTATAGGGACTGGGGGATTGGGATCCGTTGCTGCAGTTTTGTTGAGTCATAGGAGCCATAGTGCGTTGTGTAAATATAATACTGCTCTTATGTCTCAACAATACAGCAATAAGGGAAATCGGATACCTCATACCAATGCGTTGGTTTTCGGGTTTTCCGACACCTCCAGAAGGGCAATAGCCGAAGTGAAACGTAAAATGCTTATAGCTGCTATCGCGCTCGTTTCGCTAACTCGCTCATCGAATCTAAGGTTTTAGGCAAGGTTACTGAGGACGTAGACTTAATGTAATAATTATATGCAGGAGTACACGTCTTGGGCGCATGTAGCGCAGACGAAGGAGATGCCGGCTGTCGCGTGCACCCGATACCAGGTCCCTGGTTGGGATTTCCCGCGCAGGCCAACCAAGCCTTCCATCCCTCGGGGGTCGGTGAATACCAGTTGGTACCAGACCTATCTACGAAGGATAGAGCGCTGACTTGTTCATCGGCTGGTCATCGCAAGTGGTTGTATGGCCAAGTACGCATTCAACTCTCCTCCATGACATCCCTTAGAAGTAGAACGCGTGGCGCATCCCAAAAGGGATTGAGTAATGCACTCCTTTGTTCTTATCCTTTATACAAGAGTTGCCGTGAATAAGCACGATTTGATAGCACATCCAGGAGATGTGGTGGCCTGGAATAGGTGAAAATAGTGTTCGAAGGTATTAGATCAAAAGTAGTGGTATTTATATGCGGAGCCCATTGCCTTAATATTTATTTATTATTTAATATTAAAGGTCGCTCCACCAAAGGCGGCCGCCCTAGGAAAGAAGAAGGATGACTCTTCTTCCAGCGACTCTGACTCGGATGACGATGCACAAGTAATGGTTGGCATCATATATCTAGCCTCCTCAAAAGGCCATTTATATATTTTCATGCGTTTAGAAGACGGCTATTAAACCTACAACTGTGAAGCCCGCGGCAAAGATTGCTGCGAAGAAAGACTCGTCGTCTAGCGATTCGGACTCGGACGATGAGGCTACAGCTAAGGTTAGTGTCAAACACGTGAAGGATGTGAACCGTGACTACTTGCTTATATCGGTCTGCTGGTTGGAAAGTTAGGAGAAATTGGGCTAGTATAAACCATGAGCAATAGTCAAAAAAGGAAGCTTCTTTCCGGACTGTTCAGTTCCAAGCCAGGAAATCTAGTGGACATCTGCCTCACTGTGTTCCATAATGCTGGAGATAAGATTCTTCAGTCTTGGAGAGAGTTTGAGCTAGGAGCGGTCTAACGCTTTTTCCCTCATGGTAAAGTAAAAATTACTTTCCGAACCTTTCTGTTATAACATCTCCGCGAGCGCTTACTTCATAAATGAGCCCTCGACGAGATGTTATATCGAAAAAAGACGTTAAAATAAATGTAAAATTTTATTATGTTACTATATTGTTTCTAAAATTGTTGTTTTATTGCGTTTTGTCTTATTTTTGTTCATTTACTCTGGGTTTCGGATGTCTTTTGCTTGCACGGAAACACAGCTGGCACCCGCTCCTTTTTCCTACAGTGTGACTTCACTGCACTGTATTACGCTTATGACAGCGGTAGTCATTCCCCTCTCAAGAAGTTGTTGCAAAAAAACTTTTGTATTTGTAGTGTAGTGTTTGTATCTTCTACCATCATCAGGTAGTGATTGCTTTGCAGAAACCAGTCGCGAAACCCGCACCTAAGCAAGTAGCCGCTCAGCCAGCGAAGAAGGCCGCCGAGTCATCAAGTGACTCAGATTCTGATGACGAACCTCAAGTGAAGGTCTTTGTTTAGAGGACTTTTCGCATTCATCCTTAGCACTTTATGAATCTAATTTCTAACCTTTGTTCTGCAGAAGCCCGTAGTTAAACCTGCTGCAAAGCCAGTCAAGCCAGTCGCAAAGAAAGCTTCTTCCTCCTCAAGTGATTCGGATTCGGATGATGAGACTCCCGTAAAGGTACGGTTTTATAGGATTTTCTAGGGCTACCACTTAGGTTAATGATCACTTATTGTTAGTGTGGTGCTGCCGGAAAATGTTTCGTTAGCTGGCCTTAATCTAGGAATTCAGCAATTTAAAGAGATTCTTTAAAGACACCTGCAAAGCCCGTGGCAAAACCCGTTACTGCAGTTTCTGCTAAAAAGGCTGCGTCGTCTAGCGACTCGTCGTCGGATTCGGATGACCAGGCTAAGGTGCGATTTTCATTTTAATCATTCCCCAAGCCGAATCAATCCCTTTTATTGAGCTAACTATTGATATACTATTGTGCAGGAGATAACAAATTATGTGCGAAAATTTATATCAGTTACATCTGGAGGAGTTTGTTCAATAAAATTAGTGTAACCTTTTTTTTGTAGAATGACAAAGACTTGATAATTTGACCACTATGTAGTCAATCTGTTTTCTTGATTTGGTTTTGTTTTGTTTTGGTTGTTGCTAGCCTTCGATTGGGTTTTCGGAACTATTTTCACGACTTCTGAGGTCGAGGAAAGGTCAAGAAAAAATTCACCCAAACTTTGTCCAAGTGGGTTGATTGGAATCTTGTGACGAAGCTGACATTCCTTTTTTAGGAATTTCAGCTTGGGTCATGATCGCCTATTTCGCAGGGGCAGCACCCCAAATAACCCCTTGGGCAAAATTTCGACGAAATTGGTGGTCATGATGGCGGCAGCCTTATTTATCCGCACGTTCCATAGCCTACCATAATCAGGTGAATTTTCAAAAAAAAAATCTCAGGTTTGTGATCGTCCAAATAACCTCCTTGAGTGAAGTTTGGATGATTTTTTCCGACATCTCCTCCATCTCTGACGTCTGAAACCCATAGTTTTGTCCGAGGACAGTGGCGAAACGAACCTTTATGTCTTTATTGTATAACTTCGTTTACTATTAAAGTAAAATAAACTCGTTACATCTCTGAACTTCTTATTTTCTTATGTTTTATATTAGGGGGGGGGGGGGCAAAAGTAAGAGACAAAATGAAAAAAAATCTTTATCTCTTTATAACTCAATTACAACTCAACGATGCTGATGAGTGTATTTGCCATTAAGGGCAAGGACCTTGCTGCCATCGCTCAGCCAACTTCCTGATCCCATCCTTCCAGAACTGCTTGAGCCTGGTGATGATCAACTGCTCGATATGGTTGTCAAGGACTGCTTGGGTCCTTGTGTCCCTTCCGACTAGGAAGTCCTGTAGGCCCAAGTAGTAGTGGTAGTTGCATGGAGAGATGTCCAGCGAATACGGTGGGTGAGGCATGTGAACGTAGCCCAGCTGGCCAAGCTTATCCGTGGTCACTTGCTCACGATGGGGTGCGGCGTTGTCGAAGAGGAGGACCTTCTTGAAGCGCTGCGAATGAATAAGAGCGAGTTGCCGGCTCATCTCTTCTATTTCGTTCACCATGGTCTTGGAGTTCATCGCGGTGCTCTTGGGAAACAGCCTCCGGTAAAATGATCCATGGGCGCAGACCCAAAAGCTCCAAAGATGCTTCTCGCCATGAACATCTCGCCGAACGAAGGTCGGTAATAGTTCACCAGGCCTCACCCAGACTCGCTGCTTGGCAGGGTTAAGGTAGAAGACGTACTTCTCATCTTGCGTGAATATTGAGCCCAGGCTGCTCGGGGTTGGGAATTGGGGGAGGTTTGCGCGACACAGGTCGACTCGTCAGACTGGGGTTTCGGCATGAGACAGGCTGGGGTTTTTGGCATGCTTCTGGAAAGGGCGGAAGTGGTAACTTTTCAGATGGGCTTCAGTAAGTAGCATACAAACATACAAATACAACAAGTACGAATCCGGACTCCAGCCACGAGATATATGGACACGGCATGGGGTGTCTCATTACTTTTGCCCCCCCCCCTAATATTGGACCATGAAATTCCTGATGAATTTTGGCAATTTTCGCATGGAAATTTGTTGCATTTCGAGAAGCTTGTCTAGCATAGTGATGTGTCCTTTAGTTATCACATTCACTTGATAGGTTTAGTGCCGAAACCCATGGTTTAATGTTTTCCTATGGAATTTTACAGATACCATTCGTCAGTGTGTTTCTGTAAGCAATTACCGGGAGGATTTCGCGACTTTCTCAATGTCTGATTTTTGTGTCCTCCTTGATCATCTATAATTGTTGCTGTTTGCTGAATTTTTGAGCTTCTCAATTAAAGTTGGGTAGCACGAATTTAAGTAACCTGACTGACATATGGTAGGCGCGTAGGATGTTAGCAATCTTCAAAGTATGCGACAAAGTCGTGTATTGGAACAGTGCTGGTTCATGCAAGATAGTTCTATCCAACTTTAACACCATGAACTTAACCAAGTTCTCTGATCTTGTGCATATCCTTCATTTAAATCCTTCATTCATCTCGCTAAATTCCTGTATCCCTCGTCGGCGCATTACGGGCTGTTGAGGCACATGGCTAGGAGCAAGCTTTTGCATTTCTAGATTTTACAGTTTTTCTTCTTGTATTTGTAATAGATTCTTATTGTACTGCTTCCTATATCACGTATGCCTTATGCATCGTACAGAAATAAATAAATAAATTTACTACTTTCATAAACATAGGTTTACGAATTGATTACAAAATTATTTATGTTGTTTATATTGATTATTTTTAAATCTTTTTTCTTTGTGCCTCAAGCCTTTCTTTCATGTTTAAAGCGTCTCTGTAGGTTCTAAGATCGCATATGTCTTACGACTTCGTTTTATAATTAGTTGAAGGCTTGTTGCAGTGAGTAGGTTCATTCATTCATCTGGACGTTCTGATCTCGTTACTTTTGACACCTCTCCATAAGCGCTGATTGTTCTTTCAGAAAGCCCCAGCCAAGGCTGTCGCGAAGCCGACAGTTGCGGTTGCAAAGAAGGCCGCTGACTCCTCCAGTGATTCTTCGGATTCCGAGAATGAGACACCAGCTGCGGCTAAGGTTCGTTGTGTTGGCATAGATGCTTCTTGTTTTTGCTGAGTAGACATTTTCGCTTGTAAATAAGTGCATAGTTTATTCACCATGAAAGGGTCTCGGGCTTATACTTGAATGGCGAAGTTGAATAACACTGTAGTAGTTCTCACCCTTCAGTTGTAAGAAAATTATGTTGTTTTTGCAAAGTCCTTGAACTTAACGAGCTAGTGGTACTGAGAGGTTACAATAGAGTCGCACAGTCCCACAAGGCAATAGCTTTCGAACATTGAATATGCAAAAATGACAAATACTGCTTAATGGGCGCGTGCTCAGGTGTTCGGTTCCTTGCCTTGCAGTATTTTTGCATTTTTCTGCTTATTCGTTGCTTGGAAGATATCGCTTTGTGCGACTGTTTATTCCATGGTAAGCTATTGAGGCCTCTAACTTGGTGAGTTTAGGGGCTTTGCAAAAGTGTAGCATACTTTTATAATATTTTAAGGGTGAAGGTTCTCCCTATGGTAACCATTTTTGTCGCTGGATGATACATCATCTCAGGCCCTTCCTTTGTCAGTATTTTCCTCACTGTAAGTCGTAGAGCTGCCGAAAAAGGGGTAATGACCTGATTTCTTCTGGCTCGCTTATATAACCAAACTTATCTGCCTAGTTCTCTCCAAATCCGGTAAGCAGGTGTCTTTAATTTAAGGCTATGGATTGGTCATTTACAACAGTGCTTTTCGTTGACGTGAAAGCTTGATTTTAATGCAGTTTGATGACCATGAAAGTGTATATCGGATTTACTTCCACCTGGTTTCTTTGATTTGGTTCCTTTTGGCCCTATGGCATTGGATTTTGCACTGTATTAGTCATTTCAAGTCCCTACGGAGCTATCATTAGTGCTTTCGATTTTCAGAAAATGCCAGCAAAGGCTGCTGCTGCAAAGCCAGCCACGGGAGCAGCTCCTAAAAAGGCTGCAAGTTCGTCGAGTTCTGACTCTGAAGATGAGGCTCCAGCGAAGGTATCCATTTCTCTGGTATTGATGGATGAGTCCATCCAGATATCTTTTTTCTTAGAAAACACCTGCAAAGCCAGCGCCAAAGACTGCCACACCGACAGCAGCGAAGAAGGCCGCGTCCTCTTCTAGTGACTCCGACTCAGATGACGAGGCTCAGAATAAGGTTTGATTCAGGCATTCCTTCGAAACTCCTTGTTTTCGGGTTAACGAGAAGAATTTAGAAAGTGGTGGGTAAACCAGCTCCTAAGGCTGCCGTGCCAGCTCTTAAAGCAGCTACACCAGCAGCTAAGAAAGCCGCTAATTCATCGACGAGCAGTTCCGATTCGGAAGACGAGCCGCCATCCAAGGTTAGTTCCGGTTTTCTAGTGTTATTCGCCTACGGCATTGATTTCTGCTCTTTTTCAGAAGACCCCTGCTAAGCCAGTTGCCAAGCCAGCCACACCAGCCGCTAATAAGGCCGCTTCATCCACAAGCAGTTCGGATTCGGAGGATGAGACGCCAGCAAAGGTTTCTTTTGCCAATCTGACGGCGATCACTGGGGAGACTTACTCTTTGCTGTTCTAGAAGACACCGGTTAAACCAGCTGCTGCTAAACCAGCCACACCAGCTGCCGCTAAGAAAGCCGGGTCGTCTTCTAACAGTTCGGACTCGGAGGATGAGACGCAGGCCAAGGTCTATTATTAACTCACTAAGATACACATACAGAAACCACAGTTGAACTTATTTGTCCGAAAGGCTTAATGTTGCCCGAAACACCCCCATAGCTTACAAGTGATCCGGAAAGGATGGACTACTCGTGAGAGTTGAAGTGCTCAAGACCTAGTAAGGGATCCGAGCTAAGTGGTCATAGTTAAACCTTTCGTTTGCAGAAAACTCCGGCAAAACCGGCAGCAACGGCAAAACCTGGTGCAAAACCAGTAACACCAGCCGCGAAAAAAGCCTCGTCGTCTTCCAGCAGCTCAGACTCTGATGCCGAGCCACAAGCTAAAGTGCGTTTGCAGGGAGTACTAGACGAATTTTATAGACTATGAACATTACATTCTATTCCTGTAGGTTCTGTAAATCTATACAGCTATACCGATCCTAAAGAAAGCTGTCGTTCAGACTTGGATGATATTCAGAAGGACTGAGAAAGCAAAATCTGCTGATGGGTTATGCCATTTTCATGTCTCAAACTGGGCACTGTCCCAAGCAAGCTTGACGCTTTCGAAATCAAACTGAACAGCTTCCAAATGGAAACGGGCTTCTTCCGCATTATCCTAGAGACTCTCCAAGAACGTCAGAATACTTTTTGTTTTTCAAGGAAAATTTAGTATGACTTTGAATTTTATATACGGCTACCCTAGTAGCACTGTGTGAAATTTTATAGGAAAAAAATTAAAGAAAAAAGTTGTTAAAATTTATTTCAATGCGCAAGAAGCAGTAATTATTTAGGACCTGTTCATACTTCGCGACGAGAGCGACTCTTCGCCCGTGCAAAGAATGCAAATCGATTAAAACCGAGGAATAGCCACCGAAATTTGTTCATACACGAGCGCTGGTGCTGTTACTCTCGTCGCTGTTGTCGCTCTCGTCGCCTGTTAATACTTAGCTCTGGCCACGTGAGCGAAAGGAGCGACTGGGGCGACAGACGGAGTGTGGAGAAAGTAATTAGTTAATCACGTGCGCCACATTACCTACGCGCTCTAGTCGCGCTCGTCGCTGCTATCGCCTTTTCATACTTTCCGCCGCAGCCGTCGCTGTTGTTGCTCTTGTCGCTGTCGTCGCGAAGTATGAACATGGCCTTGGTGTATTAAAAGCAGAGATCGCGGCATGTACTCGACTAGTTCGTCACGGTTTTTATTTGAGTGATAGTGTAAATGCTGCTATCCTGATATTGCGTCGTCTCTATCTGTGTTACTCTACGCAAACAGTATTTTTGCTATCAATCAAATTAAAATCTCCACTGGCTAGTCGAATGCATGGAGCGATCTCTCCTTTTAATACACTCCATAATTGCCTCCTTCCTGCGCCTTAAAACAAATTTCAGTTCATTGTTTTTTGCGGAAAAATGTAAGTTTTATAAAATTTCAAACCGTGTCTTCAGTGTCAGTGTCTGGTGAATTAAGATCTCAGAAGAAACTCATTCTAAATTTCTCTTTGAATAACAATTTTTTCTAAGCATCTCGGAATGTTTCTGTTATATTGCGGAAGAAGCTCGTATAGATTTGGAAGATGCTCAGTTTGATTTCAAAGAGGTCAGTCTGGCTTAGAAGAGTGTCCAATTTGGTTTGAAAAGTGATGTGCAGATGATATGTTGACCTTTCGTCGCCCTATCACGTCCCCGTTGAATGGCGATGTAATTTATGGAGTCGTTTCAGATGATTACTGAGTTACGCCGTCTGGTGAAACGACGAGAGGCCTCATTCTTGCTCGCAGACATGAGTCTTGTCTTGCGTTAACATCAAGCAAACCTCTTATCCGCAATCCGGATGCTAGTCTCAATAACAGGCATCTGTGTTGAACATGAGGTCTCCACATTGTCAATACTGACATTGGAACCAATGATTAGTGCCTTTTCACGCCCGCTCATTGACACGGCTTCGGAAATCCAAGTACACAGCCTGGCGAAGACACTGTGGGAGACTATCTGCATCCAGATATCAGTCAATCCCGGTGGAAACGCCTAGGTAGCTCCTTTACCTGGAAACCAGGCGAGGAGTTCTAAAATGGAGCCTTATGGCTATCATGAGGAAACTCCATATGCATTGGGTATAGTTTAACCGTCTCAGGTTAGACACTACCCAGTGCATACAAAACCTAATGTAAGCGCCGGGTGATTGCTCTAGCCTGCTTCGGTAGGTGTGAGTCTAGCCGGGTGGAAACATTAGAGGAGACTCTTGTCCGGTAACTCGAATGTGAGTCTCTATAGTGGAAGCTCACACTCTATCGTGAACTTCCAGTAATAACTCGTTAGGCGCAGAGAACACCTTTGTGGACTCTGCCCAGAGAGATGGCTCCAGTATTGGAGATAGCAGATGACTGGGTATTGGAATTGAGCTGTGAAACACTCAGCGCAAGCTCCTTAAGTACCCAGCAAACGCAAAATAATAATGCTGTGCAGGGTAACTGGTACATGACACCAAGGGAAAGTTACTACAGCTACCGGAGACTCGTGTAAACATCAGGTAAGGTTGCATACAATTGGTATGCATTTGTGCCCATTCGGAGTTCCAGCGTCTATACTAGAACCCAGTGAAACTTGTTCATGTCATGGAGATCAAGTATCTTGGTCGACAAAACCAGGTTCCCTCCTCCTTCACCTTTGAGTAACCCAGACGTGAAATGGATTGCTGTCCCTAGCTACTCCCTTGCGAAACCACAGTCAATTTTTTGACAAAGGGGCGGTGTAAGGGGGTCCATTTGAGCTTGGTTGCTAGTTGTAGACAGATGCCTTGTTGTCGAAGTGCAAGCATTACCCAAACGGACAATTGACGTCCTCAAGGACGTTCATCGTTAGCATCTCGTCACTGTGTCGTTTATTTCCTCTAGTATTGCTATGCTTTTGTAGAAAACTCCAGCTAAGCCAGCGGCTAAACCTGCTACGCCAGCTGTGAAGAAAACTGCTGCGTCGTCTTCTAGCTCGGATTCCGAGGATGAGCCACAAAACAAGGTGTGTTTTCTAGGTCGTCACTACTAGGGTAATATCTAGAAGTCATCCGTCGTATATTCTTGTTTGAGGTCTGCGTCGCTGATTGGCTCATGTAATGCCTCTAGTGTTCTGTTAACATGCTGCCACGCCATGGCGAGGTTAGAATGTGCCCAAGTCTAGCTTTACATGCTGGTACAAGGCTGTACGCTCGTTTGCAAGAAACTAGCAACCGCGTACCTAGGTGTTCGAAGTTTCCGTGCCTGCAGATCAGTCTGTCCTCGAAACTTCCGTCTTAAAAAAGCTGGCGGCGGTACTCATTGTGTGAGCGAAATGCGCGTCCAAAATGCCTCCTCGACATCATGTGTAAATAGAGTGCGTGGCGCACCCCAGGGAAAGTTGATTAGCACCGACATCTATCCTTTATCTTTAGTTTTGGGCGCAGCGGACAGAGGTGCTGGATGCCGCGTGAACCCGATACCAGGTCACTGGTTCGGATTTCGCGCCCAGGCCAACCAAGCAATCCATCCCTTCAGGATCGATGAATTGCTGGCAGACTTGCTTGGGAAGGATAACGCGCTTACTTGTTCATCGGCTGGCTACCGCAATTCATTGTATGACCAAATATACATTCAAATCGTCACCACGACACCCCGTAGAAGTGAGATGAGCGCGTCCCAAAAAGGGATTGAATAACGCCGTCCTTCATTCTTCTTATTCTCATAGCTTTGTGAATATCTGGAGCCTACGTCTGAATGTGGCTGTCTAATTAGGCAAGCATTTTTTTGTGGACAGCTTCTCGGTGTATAACTCATCGCTCCTAGAAGACACCTGCAAAGCCAGCTGCTAAGCCGGCAACTCCAGCTGCAACTGCTAAGAAGGCTGGTTCGTCTTCCAGCAGTTCCGACTCTGATGACGACTCAAAAGTTAAGGTGTGTTATTGTGTTTGTACATGTTTTTATGGTTAGTGTATAAAAACTGTGTACAAAGAGTTGCTAGCCTTTTACTAAGAAAGTGAGGGTTTAAAGGGTCTAAGGGCGAGAGTCAGTAGTTGGAGTGTTATTCATAGTCCTCTGGTAATCCTTGTACATTTCAAGAGAAATGGATCATCTCTGTATATACACAAGATCTGGTACGCAGATACATACAGACATCGCTGTTCAGAGAATTCCATATAACACTCGCTATATGCGCAGAGTCGGCGCCCTTGCGGGGCGTTTAACCACGGTGATTACTTTGGGTGATGACGTAGGGTGGCATAGGTTTCTTCGTTTCTTCGACACATCGGTTTAGTAGACCAACAGACAGACAAGCAAACTTTTATATGTAGTAGGATAGATCGAGGGGCTATCGTTATTTGTGTTTGCGTTCCCATGCTTCCACGTTTTTTTACTATTTTGAAGAGTGATAAGGACATCCGCATAGCCATTACACAGCTGATGTTGTTCTTAATATATATGAATAAAGTTGGATCTGAAGGAGTCTGTGAAATGGAAAAGATTCCGATAGAGAGGTCATAGCCGTTTTGATTTGCAGAAAACGCCTGCAAAGCCTGCACCGAAGCCAGTTACGTCAGCAGCGAAGAAGGCTGCCTCGTCGTCAAGCAGCTCGGACTCGGATGACGAGCCTCAAGCTAAAGTTAGTGGTTTTACTGCTTGCTGCACCGGACGGTTGCTAGATCGTTGACATTGTTCTGCTTGCAGAAGACACCAGCAAAGCCTGCAGTGAAGCCCGTCACACCAGCTCCGAAGAAAGCTGACTCGTCTAGTAGTTCTGATTCTGAAGATGATGAACCTGCAGCGAAGGTTCGTTGCTTAATCCCCCACCTTAGTGATGCAGACAAGCATGTCGTATCGGTGTGACTTTACTGCAGAAAACACCGGCAAAACCTGTGGCCAAGGCAGTTACACCGGTTGCGAAGAAGGCTGACTCATCCAGCAGCTCTGACTCGGATGATGGACTGCAGGTGAAGGATTCTAATTCGACCTCATCTGCCTACTTCTTCCCCACTCTTCACCCTTTACATACGTTTGAAGGCCTTCTACCTTTTGCAGAAAACTACGATTTCAAAACTGATTGCAAAACTGACTCCTGCTGCTGCAAAGAAAGCCAGCTCCTCCAGCAGTTCTGACTCGAACGACGGGTCTCAAGCTAAGGTAGATTTGTTCCATGAAAATCCTTTTTTAGATGCGTTGTAGTTATTTGGTTATAGAATACTCCAGCAAAGGCGACGCCGAAGCCAGTGACTCCAGCTGCGAAAAAGGCTTCAAGCAGCTCTGACTCTGACGATGAACCACAGGCCAAGGTTAGCCCTATTTCGACCGTTTATGTTCAGACGCTGAGGAGGCGTAATCATTGAATTTTGTGTGCCATATTCGCTTTGAGTTGTGTTACCTAAAGTCAAGCTGAATACCTTTGCAATCAATTTTTATCAACAAAAAAAGTTATAAGAACGTGGCAGTAGTAGCACCCAAAAATTATTACACTGCTTGAAATTTTATGAAATTCGCACTCTTTTAGCTGCATGAATGTTTCGGACCTTGGCTAGAGTGCGGGTAAGCGAGAATATTCCAACATGCTGCAGAAGATTGCGCCATAATGCCGTCCCTTTGTCTATGTGATTGGTAGAGTAGATGCTGCTTACATGAATTTACGGAGAATCGCGTTTTGCTGTTGCTTATGTTCAGTCGGGCGCGTGTAGCGCAGTTGGAGGAGGCGCGACTGTCGCGTGCACCCGATACCAGGTTCCTGGTTCGGATTTCCCGCCCAGGCCAACCAAGCCTTCCATCCCTCCGGGTCGGTGAATTGGTACCAGACTTTTCTGGGAAAGATAAAGCGCTGACTTGTTCATCGGCTGGCCACCGCAAGTCATTGTATGGCCAAATACGCATTCATGTCGCTTCCACGACAACCCGTAGAAGTAGAATGCGCTGGCGCATCCCAGAAGGGTTTGAATAACGCCGTCCTTTATCCCTTATCCTTATCCTTTATGTTGAGTCGTGGATCTGTGCATAGCTGTACTTCATCGTTTACGCTGTCAGTCAAAGAAACGTCGCTTGTGCTCGGTGAGTGCATGAAAAAATTTCTTCTTACAGCACACCCGAGTATTTTCACTTTTACGAGCTATAAAATAGGCTAAAACAGTCCAATAACAGGAAGAGTAGCCAGTTTTTGGAACCGAAATTGACAACGTTAGGGGCGGTTGCATATCATCACGATAAATCTTCGCCCGCCTGCTGGTTACTGGCAGGTACTATCTTATACAGGTTGTTCTTTATAGTTTTGAGGACAGATTTTCCTTCAAGGTTTGCTGCAAATCTGGGAATCCTCCTTCATTTTCCTCCATAAGGACGGAAGGATTTTTTTCAGAAACTTTCAAATGTTGTCCGTTGGGGGCAGATGCGCAGTAACGGATATCTTGACCTGTTTTGGCAATGTTAAAGCTGCCAAATGTAGAAGAGTTACGTGATGAATCATCCTCTCTAGGCGTGCATCCAAACTTTTTGACTTTTTTGGAACATTCTATGTCTAGTTCGATTCGAAGTCTAAACTCTTTATTATCCTTGCTTATTTATTTACTTGCACTCAAAGTGCACTAATACATCTGCTAAATAGTGTAAATAGTTTGTGATCTGATTATTTGCATTTTTCTTTTTTAATTTGAGTTTGAATCATATTTTAGTGATTTGCATTGTGTTCGGTCAAATTTTTTTATATTTTTTTAAACACATTTTAGTAGCTCAGAATGTAACTACCTCGACATAACAATAAAGATTAAGGATGGAAAAGTTGAAACTGAGCTATACAATAAAACAGATGACTTCAAATTTTCTACTATAAGATTTCCAGATATAAGTTCTGCGGTTTCTGATAATATCAAAGCCGCCACAATTTATACGGAAACGTTGCGAATAGCAAATGTTTGCTCTACTTTATCCTCTTTCACTTCTAAGTTGTATTCCTTAAAGAACTATCTGACACACCAAGGATACCATACAGGATTCGTTGACGTTAACATAATTAAATGTTTGTACCGCAATAAATTCATTTCCTACAAATTTGAAATAAACGAAGACATTAAAAACATTAAGCAATTTGTTAAAAATATTTTTGCGAACTAAAAACAATACAAGACATACAATTAACTATAACTAATAAAATATAATATTAAAATCCAGTGTAAGATATCCCATCTGTAAGATATATTAATTAAATTAATAATTCAAGGTTTTTAATACTATTTATATTTAAATGAATAAATAAATTTAAAAAAATAAAAAATAAAAAAATAAAAAATAATTAAATATAAATATAAAATTTGAAAAAAATATATAAGAAATTAAAGATTAATAATTAAAATATTATAAAAATTAAAGTTAAAAATACTAATAAATTAATATAGATATAAATAATAAAATTTTGAGAAATTTAAAATATATAAATAATAATAAATATAAAAAAGAAAAATAAAATAATTTAATAAAAAATAAATAAAAATAAAAAAATGTTTTTAATAAAAAATACTTTTTTTAAGTCACACATCAACATCGTTACCTATTTTAAAGTATTTAAATTATATATGTCACATAAAATGCGTAAAGAGATTTAACGCTACCCTTGGTGTACTGGATTTATGCCAAGGGTTTGTAGTAGATATATTAGTATGCATATCTATCTATATATGTAAGATGTGCCATAACGTATATAGATCAATTCGATAGTTCAAATATACGCGTTTTTGCTGCGTATATTGACTATCAGATACTACCGACCGCACGTAACATTCCACAACAATAGAGCCCAACCCTCACTCACTTCTGCACCTTTGCACCACTTACAACCTCCGTTTTTTTTAGTCGTATCCCGTCCTTCCTTGTAGTACCTAAAGAATTTCTCAAGATATCGTAGGAAGATGTTAAAAATTAGTACAATTTATAAAAATAAATGAATAAGACAAAAAATAATTTAATTAAAATTAAAAAGTACCACAAAAAATTGCTTTTTTAGTTGGAAGAGATACTTTCTTAACTGATGAGCCTCGGGTATATCTTCTTTATAAAATACTCGTCTTAAGTTAAGAGGCGAAACGAGTATTTTATAGACTAATAATAATGTTCATCCTTATTTGAAGGCGGTTTTTTTTAGTTACTCTATTAAATAAACCAGTTCCTCGCTCTAAAAGGCGCCTCACAATAAAATTCTATGACTTACGTTAAAGAACAAAAATACAAAAATCTGTTGGTGCTGGAGCGATTGAGGTTAATATTACTATTACTATTTTATTTAAACCAATAACAAAACGACAAAATCAACAAGCGAAAAACATGACATGATTGGTTATATAACAAGGAAGGAAGGCATGTTATTTCCGAAATAAATCTGCTAGCTGAGAAGAGCCCATGATTTAGATTCATGTATACCACCAATTAAATCCTTTGGTCAGTATTGCTCACTGTGCACACAAACTCTTCATCCCTCTAAACATTGATTCCATTAATACATTCCGGTCATTTCGATATAAAATTTCTGAGAAAGTAAAAATATCATCTTTTTAATTCATACTCAGCCTAACTACAATTTGACTGTCTTCGAATGAGTTGTTAGAGGGCAAATGAGAGCATTTCATAAATGCGCTGCATTAAATGGAGCGGTTTTGCAAAAACCTGCCGAGTTATAGCGTGTTTTCGCACCACCTTGAGCAACATTCTTGGCAGGTCACTCCTAAGCGTAAGGAAGTAGCCTTTCGAACTTAGGCGAGGTATTGTTTCTTTCAGTGACAGCCTTTGTTGCTTCTATAACTGCAGACTAGTCGACCATAACACCTCGGCAATTTGTAGAGTGGCGAAAGTTTTCAGAGTGTTTTTGTTTTTGTTTTATCGTTTTTGCCATCGAACTTGTTATCCGGTATCCAGTAAATTATTAGGTTGTCCCATAAGTTCCCGCCGTTTTTTTTTCAACGATTCACTGCATATTTCGCCGGCGGTCTCTTGCATAGAGCTGCATAGCTTTCAAAAGAGAATGATTTGCTCTATCAGAGCATGTATTGCATTTCTTTTTTCATCATGAACTTTGTCAATTTTTAGGTCGTTGAAGTGGAAAGTGAAAAAGTGAAAAAGTAGCCATTTGCGCACTTGTTCTCTCCGCTTAGGTTTGCAATTTTTTGCGCAGTTTTCTATAGCATTTGGGAGACAATGTTATGTACTACAAGAATGTGTGTTACTGTTATTTGCTCATTTGTTCTTTATTGATTTTTAGGTAATCAAATTGGGACTTCCGAAGGAGGATGGTTATTTTTGCCGACAGCTCCTGCTCTGTGGTTGAACTTTTTGGGTTGGTGTTATATGTCGTTCGAAAGAAAATGCCTTGCTCTATAAGAATATGTGTTGCGTTTATTGATTTCTATTGAATGTCAACAAAATGCCAAAGAGAGAAAAATCGTCTTCACCAACAACTCCTTCTCCTTCTTCAGTTGTTGATATTCGACAGAAATCAGCGTGAGCCAATAAACGCGACACAAATTCTTACTGAGCAAGACATCCTCTTCCAAACGACATATAACGCCAAGCAAAAAAGTCCAACCACAGAACCGGAGTTTTGGTAAAAATTCGGACGGAAAAGTCGGAATTCCTAATTTGATAGCCTAAAAATCAGTAACGGGTAAGTGAGAAAATAGGACCAACACATATTCTTGTAGCACAGAACATTGTCTTTCAAGTGCTATAAAAAACTGCGCAAAAAGTTACAAACCTAAGCGGAGAGAACAAGTGCGCAAATGGCTACGTTTTCACTTTTTCACTTTTCACTTCAACGACCTAAAAATTGACAAAATTCATCGTGAAAAAAGAAATGGAATACATGATCTGATGGAGCAAATCATTCTCTTTCGAAAGCTATGCAGCACTATGCAAGAGACCGCCGGCGAAATCTGCACTGAATCGTTGAAAAAAAAAACGGCGGGACTTATGGGACAACCTAATACATCATACGTCTGAGAAGAAGAGAGTAGATATCATCATGTATCGAAAAGTAGTTAAGGGACACAACTGGACAACTTTCGTTCGACGTGCTGAATAACAGAAAAGAAAGAGAATGGACTTTTCTCAGCCAAACAGCATCTTGAAACCAAATGTGGAAACACTGAAAAACAATCTACATAACACGGTGTATAAAAACGGGTGTCGTAATGCATTATAATATAACTAGAGTGATCTTCGCGGTTCTAGAATTGGTCCTGAAATCATTATTCATTCATTCATTCATTTATTACATGGTATATGCCATGTGTTAAAGCAACAAAACTGAAAGACAACAAAAAAACACTAAACAAACTAAAATAGGGAACAATAACAAGGACTATTACGAAAAAGGAGCGAGGAACTAAAATAACCAAAACATTGTAGGAGAGAAATGAGACATTCTGCAGAAGCAAAGTTCGGGATCTGGAACGACATACTGGCACGCCAACACCAGCGGAAGCTGGACAGTCAACGGCGGGGAGCCTTCCTAGCGGAAATTTTGAAGACAGACAGCTTTTCCGGCAAAACAGCGGTCTTGATCAAGCGCACAAAATTAGACCCGGCACGATTTGCAAAGAAACGACATCTTGTTCCTGTACGAGCCCTGGAGTACGACAACTTGATTGAACCCCCTCTAGTTACAGATGGCAGCAATTTGAAAAACCTATCGCTGCTCATACGAGTAAAACCCTTGATAAGTTTGTACACCATAATCAGATCATAGAATTTCCTACGAAATGCCAAAGATTCTAGGCCCAACAGCTTATTTCTGTGGGCATAATTAGATACACAGGAATAATCATAATTAAGAGTACGCAGTAAAACCTTTCTTGTAAAACTGTTCTGTACTTATTCAAGTCGATGCTGCTCTGTGGAGGTGGATCGAGGTGACGCTCTAGCCGTACCTGTAATCCTCGAACATTCATCGAAAAGTGTAGCCATTAAAACATTCAAAAGGACTCCTTTTCTTTGAAATGTGACTCAAGTCTGCGCCTGAAGCTGGCTGGAGTTGATGATGAGACTAGATCGTTTGGCAACTCGTTTTCACTGCACGCGCTAGACAGGATTCAAAGAACTGTCGAGATCGGATTCTCCCAGTGCTGATCTGCAAGGCTTGACCTCTTGTTCTATTGCTAAATGATGTTGAGATGCTATTCTGCGCATGCCCACTGTTACCTAACTGGCAGTGTCAATGCCATTTACATGGAGTTTTGTATAGAAAGAGTGCGCGTTTTTTACATTTGTCTTTTGTTAACATTCATGTTCATGTCGAACAGCAGTTTACTTTTTTTAAAGAATGTTTGTAAAACTTGTAACCAGAAATTGTGCTACGAGATAAATCTATGAGTTTGAGTAGCCACGTCTTAAGAAAAAAGTCGTTTTACTGAAATGATCCTCAATCTGTGGAAGTGGAAAGTTGCGTTACGAGGACTACCATCCCGGGAAATCATGTTCTCAATAAAACCTGAGATTTTCTGAGTTGAAGAGTTAGGGAGCGGGAAACGATTCCTTTGCCATATCTGAAAGTTATTTTCAGAAAACTCCAGCGAAACCAGTGGCAAAGCCGGCAACACCTGCTGCAAAGAAGGCCTCTTCCTCGAGCAGTTCAGATTCAGACGATGAGCCCCAGAACAAGGTATGTACTGCTTTCTCGTACCTTGTTTCTTTTTCTACATGCTGTTCTATCTCTTCTAAACTTATAATTCAGCCTCTTGTGATTATTTTGTATATTTTTTGTTGAAATTTGTAATTAATTTGCCCTCGTTTTACTCTAGAAGACACCAATGAAGCCGGTATCTAAACCGGTAACACCTGCCACAAAGAAAGCGGATTCATCCTCGAGCAGTTCGGATTCAGATGACGAACCTCAGTCTAAGGTATTCCCTCCCCGAGCTGTGTTTCCCAAAAGCAGTTGTTTAATGCCGTTTTGCATAGAAGACACCAGCGAAGGCGGCATCGAAACCAGTTACGCCTGCGTCAAAGAAGCCGGCGGCGTCGTCGAGCAGTTCTGATTCGGATGATGATGAGGCTCAGAACAAGGTAATCATGCCTTCAAGCACCCATCGTTTGCTGCTGTTCAGCTCCTTTTTACTGAATTCTTACTGCTTTTTTAAAGAAAACGCCGGCGAAGCCAGCGGCAAAGGCCGTCACTCCTGCGAGTAAGAAGGCCGCCTCGTCCTCAAGTGACTCGGACAGTGATGCTGATAACGCCGCTACGGTATGTGGTTCCTTTCGTGTATGTTGTGTTCTTTTCCCGAAAATGCTGGATACTCTTCGGTTTAGAAGACGCCTGCAAAGCCAGCGGCGAAAATGGCTACGCCAGCTACCAAGAAGGCGGGGTCGTCCTCCTCGGACTCGAGCGATTCTGATGCTGACACGAAGGTTTTTCTACATCTATGCTGTGTTATAGACTTCACCATTATTGACGACGTCTTTTTTTCTACAGAAAACACCGGCTAAGCAAGGGTCGAAGTCTGCCCCTACGTCAGTAAAGAGAAGTGCTCAAGATTCTGGTAACGATGAGGCGACAAAGGTGATTCGTCATGCTTTAAACGTAGCTGTTTTATACTCTTTTTTAACGTGGCTTAGGCCTAATTTAAGGTACCATATTGTTATGAGATAGTTTAGGTAATTGGCACACCTGGCGACGAGAATGCGCCGAAACCTGACAGCGGAAGGAAAACGTTCCCGGTTGGTTCCTGATTTTCGGCAAAAATGTAGTCAGAGTACCCCAACCCGCTTCTTTTTTTTTCCTACCAGCAAGGCACAAGTGTGTTTTGTTGGTCAAAACTATGCGTTCGGTCAAACAACGACGATAGCACCGACAGCAGGGGTAGCAGCTTGCGCGCTAAACAGGAAGTTCGTGTTGGACTCCAGACCAGCGTTGGTTACACGAATAAGCAACGTGATAACGGCTTGCAACCTCAATGGCAGCCACTTGAGGCCTAAGGAAAAGAGTTTGAGTCGGTTTTAGATGGACCTTAAGGTTATCTGGTATCGTGCTAATATCAGAGGCCGGCTCATCCTGTTACACAAATGAGTGTTGATTGGTCCGACAAGTTGTGGATGTTGTGTTCGATCAAACAGCGCTGATGGTGTAATGATGCAACACCTCAAAATGATAAGATCTGGCACGGTAAACAGAGAGTGCGTGTCTGACCAGGAAACTGTCTCAAAGGTAGGTCGGAACGGCTCAGTGTTGTATATGGACAGAATCGCCGCTCTCTGGGAAACAAGAAAATGCAAATATCTCGACCCCAATACAACTCTTCGCAGAGTTAGGGACGACGGAAGCTAGGCCGTTGGCGGCGTTGGGCTATGCCTGGAGGCGGAGGGCGGACTCAAGTTGGCTGGAAACAGCGATTATGGGGATTATGACGCCCCTCTACGCACTGCGCTACCATCACTCGCTCGTCACTCGCTGTTCCCGCCAACTTGAGTCCTCCAGGCATAGGGCTAACGCCGCCAACGGCCCAACTTCCGCCGTCCCTAACTCTGCGCAAAGTTGTATTAGGGTCGAGATATTTGCAATTTCTTGTTTCCCAGAGAGCGGCGATTCTGTACATATACAACATTGGGCCGTGCCGGCCTACCGTTGAAATAGTTTCCTGGTGAGTCCCTTTTGACGCTCGCGTTTTGCAACAAACATCGTTACAATGGCTTATTCATAGTCCTCAATTTGTATTTTATTGTTATTTACGTGCACTCAAGGTGCAGCAAACATTGGGCGAACGTGATCAACATTGGTCCAAAACCAAGCTCTAGTAAAACGAATTACAAAAAAAGAAAAAATGAGTGTGATTTCAGTACATATCCCACTTTATCACATTAGAGAGTTCTTTTCATGTACCATCTGGCTGCGCAAATTTTACAGGGATTATCACTAAATTATAAACAACCCTACAGAATAGAGTTCGCTTAAGGAGGACGAGAAACGCTGTCCTTAGCGCCAGAATGGAGTATTGAATCTTTCTCTAAAGCAAGTTAAGCAGTAAAATGAACAGAAACACTTTTATAGTAATGAAGTTAGATATATAGGGTGCATCAAAATAACGTGGACAAGATTTTTTTTTTTACTTTTACCTAAAGAGAATCCATAGCTCGCAGTGTTCAATGAAAATGGAATACTTTTTAAGAGAAAAGCAAATGAACCATTCCGCCGGGTGACAATCACGAAGGATTCGCTTCCGGACAAGTTCAAGGACAATTCGTTTGACAGAGTAAGTACATCTTCGTCATTTCCCGACTCTCCTCGTGGTCTTCCATCGTCTAAGCGTCACTATTTCAGTCTCACGACCAGTGGGGAGTGAAGGCGCACGAGTCGTTGAGCAGAGTGCAAGGCAAAGGATTCCGTCACGAGAAGACGAAGAAGAAGAAGGTTTAGAGGCATCTTCGAGAGACGTTCCGTAGGCGATAGCTTCTCCGAGCCTTCTAATTGTTTGCTGTCTAGGGCAGCTATGGTGGAGGACCCATCAGCGTCGGCGTTAATTCCATAAAGTTCTCGGATAGCGAATGAGACTGCTGACTGACTGACTGACTGACTGCTTGCCGCGCCCGCTGCGCTTGTTACCGTTGTTTTTCACGTTGATTTATATTGGAAGGACGTTACCTGTTTCCTTGTCGATATCGCCAGATAGCTATACTGTTATAGGATTCTTTACCACGTTCTTATTTTCTCCTCGTTCTGTTTATCTTACTTGTTACTGCTGCTTAGTGAGACGTACAATAGATGATGTGCACATCGGTCACAGAGTTACTGTTTTGCCTGCGATTTGTGTCGGACGTCACTCAATAAATGCGAGATTGTTGTTGTAGTTCGAAGGTGCTAGAACATTGGTAATGCCAAGAAATGCTTCTATATTCATGCCACTGTACTCTCGCCTTCCATATATTTATAGTTTTAAATCTTCTATCAGCATCTGTTGTGTTAGGTCATACAGAAATGGGCAAGAGGAATGGTGATGAGAGCATGGTTGACGCCTCCATGAACGAGAGCGCGTTGATTGAGGGACCGACTACCGCGAAGGACGAGTACGAGCACCTGTGCACATTGGTTCGTTCCTTATCTTTGTAGGAACACGACTGGTTGCCTAAGCTCTCATAACGATGATTTGTTGCGATCAAAACTACACGAGGCGGGATTCGAACCCGCACCTCCTGCTGACCGGACGGGAATGCTCTACACCATTACACCACCGGCGCAGTTTGATCGCGCGCAACATCCACATTCGGTTCCATGCTGATGCCAGCGGTCAGCTCATCCCGATACACGGATGAGTCCTGATGGGTTCCCGGAGGTGTCGATGTTGTATTCGATCAAACGGCGCCGGTAGTGTAATGGCGTAAAGCATTTTCACCCTGTCAGAAGGAGGTGCGGGATCGGGTCCCTCCTGTCACCAGAGGTTTAATCGTAACAAAGCAACGTTGTAACATCTTACCTCATTCATACCAGTTGCTTGAAGCTTGAAAGAAAATGAATTAAATCAGTGTGTGTCTAGTTTAGCTGAGTGGCTAGAGGCTAAAAAGTGGTGAAAGTCACCGCCATTAAGTCCCTTCCTGCAATGCGCCACACAAAATGAATGCTCAGTCTCAGGTTTTAACACTGGTAAGATTTACGCTTTCCTACTTTTCAAGAAAAGCTGTAACAAAATTATAATAAAAAAGATGCGGTTTCATGATTTCTGAAACAACGTATTTTTCGAGACACAGTTTTGCAGTCGCAAGCATGCGCATCTATTTTGTTACATCCGAGCGAGTGAATTCTTCCTGAATAAAGTTAAGTATTAGATTGTCCCATAAGACCTTGCCGTTTTTTTCAACGATTCACTGCAGATTTCGCCGGCAGTCTCTTGCATAGCGCAGCATAGCTTTCGAAAGAGAATGATTTGCTCTATCAGAGCAAATATTGCATTTCTTTTTCGTCCTGAATTTTGTCAATTTTTAAGTCGTTGAAGTGAAAAAGTGGCCATCTGCGCACTTGTTCTCTCCGCTTAGGTTTCTAATTTTTTGCGCAGTTTTTTACAGCATTTGGAAGACAATGTTCCATTCTACAAGATTATGCGTTCGTCCTATTTTCTCACTTGTCCTTTATTGATTTTTAAGCCATCAAATTGGGAATTTCGACTTTTCCGTCCAAATTTTTGCCGAAACTCCGGTTCTGTGATTGGACTTTTCTGCTTGGTGTTATATGTTGTTCGGAAGGGAATGTCTAGCTCAATAAGAATTTGTGTCGCGTTTATTGGCTCATGCTGATTTCTGTCGAATATAAGAGGAAAAGGAGTTGTTGGTGAAGACGATTTTCCTCTTTTTGGCATTTTGTTGATATTCAATAGAAATCAATAAACACGACACATATTCTTATAGAGCAACACATTCTCTTTCGAATAACATGTAACACCAACCCAAAAAGTCCAACCATAGTGCAGGAGCTGTCGGCAAAAATAACCATCCTCCTTCGGACGTCCCAATTTGAAGGCCTAAAAATCATTAAAGGACAAGTGGGAAAATAGGACCAACACATATTCTTGTAGTACAGAACATTGTCTTCCAAATGCTGTAAAAAAACTGCGCAAAAAATTAGAAACTTAAGCGGAGAGAACAAGTGCGCCAATGGCTACTTCTTCACTTTTCACTTCAACGACCTAAAAATTGACAAAATTCAGGATGAAAAAAGAAATGAAATACATGCTCTGATAGAGCAAATCATTCTCTTTCGAATGCTATGCAGCGCTATGCAAGAGACTGCCGTCGAAATATGCAGTGAATCGTTGAGGTAAGGCCTTATGGGACAACTTAATATAATCACAAATACTGAATAAAACAGACAAATTGCGCGACATGACAACGGCTGGTTCATAGCATACATTGAATCAGATTAGGATAATTCGAATCTGTAATTTTTCAAACACTATTAGAAGGACTATGCGAGCAATGGCATTTTGGAAAATCCTGCTATCTTAGGATGACTCAAACAAGGGTAGCTTTAACAACAAGGATTCTCGGATGAACCAAATAAGTGATTTATCTTTGCATCTCACGCCGGTTATACAAATCGGATAGGACCCAGATTTCTGGTCAAAATCAGTTATATAAATTATCCAAGAATCCGACTTGGTGAAAATCATCTCTATCTGTGTCGCCTTAAGATCCAGACGTTTCAAAAAATTCCGTTGTTCGGGAAATCTTTTTAACCAGGATTTGAAAAAATGGAGGATGCGAATCATCCGAATCGGCGTGGAGGCAATTTTAATGCATGTTTGGCCTATACAATACCTTGGAGTGCCAACAGATGGGAGTCAGAGTTATCCTTGCCAGACGAGACTGCTACTAGTTCGCCGGCCACGGAAGAAAGAAAGGTCTGGTTGCCTCACAAGGAAAGGTTCCCAACTGAAGGTCAGTTTTTGCGATGCTATTTTGACAGGATATAGGGCACTATAAGCGGAGTCCAGAACCACAGTTGGTCTAGCTGAACGCTTCTTTAAAGACTTGAAAAGAAGGTCTGAAAGCGTGCGTGCAACTATCGTCAACCCTTACGACAGCCCACGGGATGTGTGTCGGCGACATAGTTGGTAGGAGTTCCGCCTCATAGGAGCACTCCGGCGGGATTTTGAGTTCGAGTCCGCGTGTTGCCGATGTTTATGCACATATTAGTTTGCTGTTATTACGATTTCTCGTGATGACAGGAGTCAATTTTAGATCATCAATGCTTCCAACAAACCGAGGCTGCCTATTTGCAGCTTCGTATGTGCTTGTTTTTCAACAATGCCTTTCTGCACCACCACCGTGTCATACCATATCACCAGTAATACCGTAACTGCACACAAATACGCGTACTTTACGGTTGAATATCGTGAACCCGGGCCATATCCGTACATAAGTGTGCTACAAATATCGTTCTTACCTGATCGTGTTGTCGGCCGATTACTTTCCACCTTCACACCGGACTTCACTTCTCCGACAAGGAGAGAGAGACTGCGGTTGCGGATGCTATGGAAGGACTCCTCCTGCACTCCATATGTGGAGATATCAACTGTCAGGAAGAAGACGCGGTTCAGATTAGAGGAGTATAATGAAAATTGGACCTTTATACACGTATCATCCAGTTGGTTTCATAGGTGCGTTTCGATTGGGAGGTGGATGTCAACTAGACACCTGATGATTAGTGTGAGGAGGAAGACAACAGCGATCAATCGGCCTTAGAGAAATCAGTTCTCTTTGGTTGAAAAGGTCCTGTGAAAGAGCATTTTCTTACTTGTTTCATAGATTTGTCCATACCTGTTGAGTAAAAGGGTGTTGCGTAAAAGTTAAGAGCAAGGTAGGACTTTTTATTTCCAGAGAAATGATGTGTTGCGGATAGGTATTGTTGAAAAACACACATGAAGAGACAGCACTGGTTTGTTGTAAGCATTGGTGGTCTAAAATTGACTAGGATGATCTGATAAAGCGTAATAACAACGAACTGGTATGTGCAAAAACATGGGCAGCACGCAGACTCGAACTCAAAACCCCGCCGATGTGCCCCTATGAGGCGGCACTCCTACAAACTGCGCTGCAAAGGCACATCTTGTGGAGTGTCGTAGGGTTGATGTTAGTTGCGCGCACGCCTTCAGACCTCCCTTTCTGGTCTTTAGAAAGCGTTCAGCAAAAACTAACTGTGGTTCTGGACTCTGCTCACAGGGCCCTACATCCTATCAAAAGAGCATCGCAGAAGCTCACCTTTAGTTGTAAACCTTCCTTTTCAGTTGCCTCAGACAGCGTTGCCACGCGTTTGTAGTGTACATATACTAAAACATACCCTATCGTGAGGTATCGAGCTCATAAACGAGGGATTTCAAAGATTCATTTGTCGCCTTGCTTTCTGGGTTAGCTATGTATGCGATCAAGGTTCATTTGTTAGGGTGCGCACTGAAGCTATACGATTGCAGGTAAATGTGATTTCGAAGCCACTAGCCAGTAGAAAACTCGCTAAGAAGCTGTACAAATTGGTGAAGAAGTCGTCTAAGCACCAGCACTTCCTCCGACAAGGCTTGAAGGATGTGCAGAAGGCGATTCGTAAGAACGAGAAGGGCGTCATGATTCTTGCAGGTTTGTTCTGTCACAGCGATACCAAGTGCATCTGACGATAATGTCGAAATTGCAGGTAATGTGTCACCGATAGATGTGTATTCGCACATTCCTGGATTATGCGAGGAGCACGAGATCCCGTACGCCTTCACGCCGTCTCGTGAGCAGCTCGGCTTAGCCGCTGGTCATCGCCGTCCGGCAATCGTTCTACTGGTTCGACCACACGAGGACTATCAGGAATTATACGATGAGGTAAGAGACCTTCGTCGGTGTTCCGTCGTGTCCAGCCAGCTCTTTAATGAGTGCTCTTTTAAGGTCTATGAAGCCGTAAACAGACTGGTCGTCGACTGATTTCCGCCGCTCATTCATGCTATCCTGTTATTGCGTACTCATTTTGTTGTTGTGTTTGAAGTGATGTTGATGATCATTGTTACATTGACAGTGGATATAATTCTTGCTCAGTTGATATTGTTACGTTTTGGCCCTGAATGAATAAAGCTGTATGTCCGTTAATTGAAAGAATTCGTTGAAATAAATCTTGAGAGCTTGAGGAATCCTTGAAAGAACGTCTGAGACATTGTTAGCCGCACAGTAGTGAGAGAAGGCCTCCGAAGCCTCGAGCTTCGTTGACGTTCAAAGATCTGAGACGCTGTCGCATGGGGCAAATCGTCGAGAATTAGGTGGGCCGGCCATGTAATGCGCTTCCTAGACACCCGTTGGGCAAGAGGCGTCACCGACTGGATTCCGTGAATGTCAAGAGAACACCAGGATGCCCACCAATGCATAGGTCGGAATTCTTCGCGAAAACCCTGAGCGAGCGGTATGACGATCTTCGTGTCGCTCGAGTGAAGAGGATCCACTGGGGCACTTTTGCACGCGACAGGGACGACGCTGGCGCCCGCACGAGCAAGGAGTCGAGGTTCTTCGAATTAAGCTAAACAAGTGAAGAACGCGACATGCTTGTTTGTTTCGATGAACACTTTCCTCCGGTTTCGGACTATAGACGTGCACTAGTCAAGAAGTTTTAGCACGAATTCTTTCCAGAAGGTAATGTCTCCCTGTGTTTTGCGTTTCTTGAAGCGTACTGCTTGTCCTTTTTCATGAGTCGTGTGCAAATACATCAAGGCAGCGACGAATTGTCCGCAGAAATTGACGAGTGTCTCAGAAAGTCGGCTAATCGCGGCGGGACTGCGAAGTCGCTCCGTGTATTTTAGAGTTTGCTCATACTTCGCGACGGGAGCGATTGATCTGCAGGCAAATCATGCGTATCTATTTTTTGTTGAGCGACCGCTCTTCGAAAATCGATACGAATTATTTGCCTGCCCGAGCAATCGTTCCGGTCGCGAAGTATGAACAGGTCCTTAGGCAAGATGAGTATCACCTATAGTACCGTTCGTTGATCATCGGATTGCTCAATCGGACGCCAGCAGCGCCTCCATTGTCTGTCGCATTCCAG
The DNA here is from genome assembly GCA_947396885.1 of Heligmosomoides polygyrus polygyrus. NCBI lineage: Eukaryota > Metazoa > Nematoda > Chromadorea > Rhabditida > Heligmosomidae > Heligmosomoides > Heligmosomoides polygyrus. The sequence goes on from OX377205.1 coordinate 17,284,379, forward strand.
AGTGCTCTAATTGATTGTCGTCGTTCGAGGGGCATGAAGAGCGTCATATCATTCGTTAATAGCTTCCAAAAGATCCGACCAACGCGTAGGTTCCCTTTGTTCTCTTGACATCCCGCGGAATCGAGTCGGTGACGGCCCTCGTCCAGTGTATGTCTGCGAAGCGCATTACGTGCCCGGCCCACCCAATCTTCGACGACTTGGCTCATGCGACAGCATCTCTGATTTTCGAACGTCGGCGAAACTCGGAACTCCGGAGGCGTTATCTCACTTGCGTGAATCGTGAATTGGGCAGGCTGGACACTTTAGACCATGCCATCTCTTTTCGCTTTCTTCAATCCTGCGCCTAAACCTGCTGACGTAGCAACGAGCTTCCCATACCGCATGGAGGCTATCGTTGCGGGACCATGCGAGCGCGAAGCCTCGTCGCACACTCGACATCCATTCGATGAATCGACGGCAACTAGAAGGTGACAAAGGACTGAATAGCTGAGGATGTCAAGCCCTATCCTGATAATAGTTCCCAAATTAATAGCGATTTCGATTATGGGATTCAAGCATCATGGAAGGCACCAATAGCGGCTTGGATCATGTGGAAGGCTACGCGTTCATTCCGCTCTTTTTAATTTTCCCTTGTTGGCATGTAGCTGTGTGACACCTGACGAGAGGCCTAAGCATGTCGTCAGAAGGTTGATAGGAAACTGCCGGTCGCTATAACCTTAACGAGAGTATTCAAATATAACTATTGAACTATTCCCACACGAGGCAGAACATAAGTGGACCACTTGTAAGTCATTTTGTTGGAAAATCAAGGTTCGATAGCCGTCAAATAGGGGTATGCCAGTCTCTTCATGGCCCTTCACCCGAATATCCAGCAATTACACCACGCTGGAGGCTAATTGGTTCACTGTTCTCATATTTATGATCACCACTACGACATCATTCCTTCTATAGGGAAGAACGACAGCAGCACAGACATTGTGAGCATCGCCATCAATACTTCGTCCTTTGGATGCAGCCGTAAAGCCCACATGGTCCCGCAACGACTGTCTGTCCAGAGTGTGAAAACGTCTATTTCCGCGGAAGACTCGTCGCTACTTCACTATGTTTAGTCGCTAGGGTGCAATCCTAGTTGGTGGGGGCCACTTTTTAACGATGTGATCAGAGATGGGCGTGTTCAGCATAGCCATTTACTAAACACGCTCGTTCCATGGAAAACAACTGCGTTGAGGGAACCCAAGCGAATTTGGTACAAATGACTGGGAAGGGTAAAGAGCAGTGTTTTCTGTCCTCACGAACAAACCTCTCAAACCTTGCAATCGAAAATCTGATCGATTTTAGGAATTTCGTATGTGACTGGTTGGTCTTCACTTGCTGATCTGCTAAAGAGCCCACCCTCTTCTCCTTTTGACATCATGATTGCACGTTACCACTCGTCTTTGTTGTTACTCAAGTCAAGTTTGCTTGGATAAAAGACGTTTTTGAGACTCCTCCCCCAAGCAGAAATTCGAAAGTTGTTTCTCCAGGCGGGCTGACGCAGTTTGCTTGTTTTGATGTGTTATTGTCTATTTATTATGTCTATCGTCGTTGCGATATCGTTCGGATGAGGCCCCCTCCAACTAGGACTGCATCGTAGCTGTTCTTCCTCAAACCCTTCTTTCATTTCTCATTTTCATTTTTGTCCATGATCTCGTTTGCGCCATCAAGCCAATCTACCGTTTCGAGGCAATTGTCGAGAGACATGAAGATGATGAACGGATTAAGAACAAGTGGGAAAGGGTACTCTCAGAGCTAGTAGACAGCGGCTCAGGGAGATGGCGATTTCACTTAAAAGCGGAAGTCCAGCAGTTGCTTTCCTTGCTGTGCTCTGAGAGGGGGGGGGGATGAAGGCAGTAGGCACCAGTCTCCTGACAATTGTTCGCGAAGAGGGCGCCATCCCTTACTGTTGACGGCTCCGAGCACTATTCCGTAGAAGTCCTGCTACATATAAGCGGTTAGTCCGTGCGTCACGCAGTAGGTCACACAGAGGGGGGACCGAAGGATATTGCGACGTGTGGTGGTACTGCGTCGTATGGCAGCCGGTTGTGTGTTTCAGCTTATGAGGATCGAGCAGTGACCGTCAGGATTCGAAAAACGTGTCACAGACGTCGTGCGATGAGCGTGGATTCAAATGGCGTGCCAAGTACTGAGGATTCTGATTCAGAAGACGTGAAACGAGCGTTCGCATTAGAAGAGGTGTCACCGACGTGTGCGACGAGCAAGAGGATTCAGAAAACCTGTCACAGAACTCGCGCAGTGAGCATGGATTCAAATGAGGTGCCAAGGCGTCGCGCAGCGAGGATCCTGATCCAGAAGACGTGTCACAGGCGTCGCGCAACCAGCGTCCCGATTCGAGAGACTTTTCACAGACGTCGTGCAAGGAGCATGGATTCAAATGACGTGCCAAGGCGTCGTGCAGCGAGGATTCTGATTCAGAATGCGTGCCACTGCCGTCTTGAAACAAGCTTCCGAATTCAGGAGCTGTATGATAGGCGTTTGCAATGATCGTCGTGATTCAGAAGACATGTCACAGGCGTTGCGTAACGAGTGTTCGGATTCGGGAGACGTTTCACAGACGTCGTGCAAGGAGCATGGATTCAAATGACGTGCCAAGGCGTCGCGCAGCGAGAATTCTGATTCAGAAGACGAGTCACAGGCGTCGCGCAACCAGCGTTCCGATTCGAGAGACTTTTCACAGACGTGTACAACGAGCTTCCGGATTCAGAAGAGTGCCACAGACGTCGTGCAATGAGCATGGATTCAAATGACGTGCCAAGGCGTCGCGCAGCGAGGATCCTTATTCAGATGCGTGCCACAGACGTCGTGAAACAAGTTTTCACTTTCAGAAGAAGTACTACAGACGTGTGCAACAGTCGCCGGTATTCAGAAGGCATATCGCAAGCGCCATGCGGCAAGCACCCATTTTTGATGACGTGTCACAGACGTCGCGCAACGAGCATTCGGATTCAGAAGAGGTCTCACCGACGTCATCCATTACCCTATAGAATAAGTGGGAGCGCCTCTGGATTTGTCGTAGGGTGGGTTTTGGTGGAAGGAGAGGAGAGATTAACTACTACAGGAATCTGTCGAATGGTTTTGGCACCTGTCAGATTAAACAACGTCGATCGACCGACCAACATCGATTGATTTTATCGATTTTCCTGCAGATAAGAGTACCTTGGAGTGGGAATACGATCCTATACAAGTAGGAATCGTACGTGTGCATATATGCCGCCATATGGAGACTGGGGCACGCTTTGGAACATAAATCGCATGAGCGCGAGAAGAGTGGACAAGCTCCATGTAAATCTTTTTGAAGACCCTTCCTTACCACATCTCACTGTGTAACTTTCTATCACATTTTAGACCACTTTATTACTGTAATAGAGATAAGAACGAATAAAGAAGGCGAGAACCGCTACGGCTTGTTGTTGTATTTCTGGGCTTGTGAGCAAAACCTTGGCGGCAGGTAGGACACTCAACGTCTGGTAATTAAGAGGAATAATCTAGTATCATCAACATCCAACTCTCGTTCGTCAAAGTGGGCCTGGCGTTTTTCCGGTCCCGCAGCGATTGCCGGATACTGCCCGATAACTCGTCCACCTCAACGCGCAACTCATTGCTGCTCTTAGATGTCCTTTAGTGAACTTTCATGTGTTTGAAACTGCCTGCACCTTCTCCAGCATGTGGTTTCAAATGGCATTTATAGACGGTACAACACGATATTTCATAAATTTTATAGACTGCAGAGAAAATAATCGCAACAACGAGCATGCTTGTGTTGAAAGCTGGATATAATGAGATTACCCGGTGTACGATGTCGGTAACAAAACCCAACGTCGACGAAAACACACATGTATAACAAATTCGAATAATCTATGAATAATCTTCTGTTAAAGACCTATAAATGTTGACATGTGGTGATGATGAATGTGTGATGAGCAGAGGCATTGCAATGATCAGCAGCAGAAGCGCAAGCAATGCCGTCAAGCAAGCGTCGTTGGGGCGTGTGTAGTAGAGTAGAAGTTGCTAGAAGTCAGCGCGCAGAAAACGTCGTCGTCGTCGTCGTTCGCACCAGATTCGACGTCGTCATGTGGTATGGGGTGAGTATCAGAAGTGGCGTACGGCCGGAAAGTGTAGATAAGTAGCTGGTTGTCTGGTGAAGTCCTTCGTGCCGACGACCACTACAGCATGGTGCAGTAGTTTCGCATACGTTGTCGGGCACGTCGTATCGGTCGGCGTCGTCTCTCGAGCTCTTCCTCGTCCTGGACGAGCCCGACGGTGTCAAGGTCGCGCAGTCCGGCTCGCACGGTGGCACGACGGCACTCTATCGCGCCTTCCTCGATCATCGGCAGATCGTCGAGACGCTCCGGAAGCGGCGTCCGCTCCTGCAGGCCACTGCTCTGGTAGCGCAGGTAGGCGCATCCGTTGCCGTCGCGCTCCACCTGGCCCATGATGAACGGCGTGCCGACCGTGAAGATGTCGTCCGCTCGCCTGTTTGGCGGGATGTAGCTCGGATGCTGGTCGATCCATTCCGTGCGATCAAACGCTGCCACTTCGCGAACCGGGGTGTAGGTAAGCGGGCGTCCGTTCCGTGCTTCCGCGTTGTACGTCCCGTTTCGGTATAGCGACTCGTTCGGTGGATAGATCGGGTGGTGCACCAAGACTCGCTCATCGAAATTCGACGAGCGACAGGTGTAGGCGTTGTCTCGAGTGTCGGCAGCGCTGGCCTTGTACGGAACCCTCCTGATGAACTGCGATCGTTGTGGGCTTCGAGGGCTCACGGATCTTTCCACGCGCACCTTTCTCACATAGGTCACCTCGGTGCGTTCGCGCACCGTAGTCCACGTATGTGGAGAAAGTCGGTGTCGCCGACCACGTTCGCTTCTCAGAGACTGATCACGCAGGTACCGTGTGTCTGATTGCGGTTCTCTCAATGGAGAAGAGAACAGCTCAGAACCTGTACGGTCATCCGGCTGGCGAGCACTAATTGACACAGAGAAACCGACCGGCTGTTGATCCCTCTCCAGCTTGTCGGCGCTCAAGTAAAAGTGCTCGTCGTCATATGTTTGCTCGACTGGCTTCTCAACATCCTGCGGTTTTACGCTAAGGTACACGTCCAAGTCAATTTTAGGCGTTGCGTAATCTGCGATCCGAGCTCTATCCTTCTCAAATTCGGCTGCATCTTCGTACTGTTGCCTAAGAGATCTCCCACGTACGGTGAATTGAGAACCACGTTCAAAGGTCCGATCGAGAGTCCGGGAGACACCATTAGGTTGAGAAGCAATTCCTCCATTCCTATCAGATAAGGGAAGGCGTTCAAAACGTCCACCATATGCTTCCGAAATTGTGTAATCAGGAGGCCCACTCCTGACAAAATCGAAAACTTTCTTCTCAGTGGATAAGCCAATTTCTTCGTATTCATCCTCGCGCTTTGATAGCCGTTGCTCATCAACAACGTTGTGGTAAACACTGACATGGTGAATGAGAGGTTCTTCCTTGATCTCGTCGCTACGACGAGTGCTGTCCAGCGGTCCTTCATACGCTTCAGAAACAGGATAGTCGAGATGAGCTGGGCCTCTCTTGAAGAGACCGGTGATCTTCTCGCCGAATGCTCTCGCCGTGTCCGCGATGTCGACGTGCTCAGGTTCAGGCTTGACCGTTGGTTCATCTGATCGTCCGCTGTGGTAAACGGTGACGTGATGAGTGAGCGGCTCTCCGAAGATGTCGTCGGTGCGATGAGTGCTGTCCAGCGGTCCTTCATACGTCTCAGAGACAGGATAGTCGAGATGGGCTGGGCCTCTCTTGAAGAGACCGGTGATCTTCTCGCCGAATGCTCTCGCTGTGTCGGCGATGTCGACAGGCTCTCCTTCTGGCTTCGGAGCAGGTTCGTCAGATCGTCCACTATGATACACGCTCACGTGGTGGGTAAGCGGTTCACCGTAAATGTCGTCAGTACGCTGCGTTGTGTCGAGAGGTCCTTCGTAAGAGGCCGTTGTAGGATAGTCGTAGAACACATCCTTCGCCGGTTGCACTTCTTCAGGGACTACTGCCGCCTTCTCGTGTGGAACATCAGATCTTCCGCTGTGATACACGGTGACAGCCGTATGCAGTGGTTGTGAGTCGATGTCCTCGCGTCTTTCTGTGTCCGCCAGAGGACCAAGATACGGTTCCGATGTTGGATAGTCCGGGAGTGTTGGTCGCTTCTTGAACAATCCCGTGATCTTGTCACCGAGTGACTTCGCAGTGTCGGCGATATCGATGTGCTCCGCTTCAGGTTTCGCAGCTGGCTCGTCTGAACGTCCGCTGTGGTAGACAGTGACGTGATGGGTGAGCGGCTCTCCGAAGATATCGTCGGTACGACGAGTGCTGTCTAGTGGACCCTCGTAGGTCTCGGAGACAGGGTAGTCGAGATGTGCTGGGCCTCTCTTGAAGAGACCGGTGAGCTTCTCACCGAACGCTCTCGCCGTGTCCGCGATGTCGACGTGCTCAGGTTCAGGCTTGACCGTTGGTTCATCTGATCGTCCGCTGTGGTAAACGGTGACGTGATGAGTGAGCGGCTCTCCGAAGATGTCGTCGGTGCGATGAGTGCTGTCCAGCGGTCCTTCATACGTCTCAGAGACAGGATAGTCGAGATGGGCTGGGCCTCTCTTGAAGAGACCGGTGATCTTCTCGCCGAATGCTCTCGCTGTGTCGGCGATGTCGACAGGCTCTCCTTCTGGCTTCGGAGCAGGTTCGTCAGATCGTCCACTATGATACACGCTCAGGTGGTGGGTAAGCGGTTCACCGTAAATGTCGTCAGTACGCTGCGTTGTGTCGAGAGGTCCTTCGTAAGAGGCCGTTGTAGGATAGTCGTAGAACACATCCTTCGCCGGTTGCACTTCTTCAGGAACTACTGCCGCCTTCTCGTGTGGAACATCAGATCTTCCGCTGTGATACACGGTGACAGCCGTATGCAGTGGTTGTGAGTCGATGTCCTCGCGTCTTTCTGTGTCCGCCAGAGGACCAAGATACGGTTCCGATGTTGGATAGTCCGGGAGTGTTGGTCGCTTCTTGAACAATCCTGTGATCTTGTCACCGAGTGACTTCGCAGTGTCGGCGATATCGATGTGCTCAGCTTCAGGTTTCGCAGCTGGCTCGTCTGAACGTCCGCTGTGGTAGACAGTGACGTAATGGGTGAGCGGCTCTCCGAAGATATCGTCGGTACGACGAGTGCTGTCTAGTGGACCCTCGTAGGTCTCGGAGACAGGGTAGTCGAGATGTGCTGGGCCTCTCTTGAAGAGACCGGTGAGCTTCTCACCGAACGCTCTCGCCGTGTCCGCGATGTCGACGTGCTCAGGTTCAGGCTTGACCGTTGGTTCATCTGATCGTCCGCTGTGGTAAACGGTGACGTGATGAGTGAGCGGCTCTCCGAAGATGTCGTCGGTGCGATGAGTGCTGTCCAGCGGTCCTTCATACGTCTCAGAGACAGGATAGTCGAGATGGGCTGGGCCTCTCTTGAAGAGACCGGTGATCTTCTCGCCGAATGCTCTCGCTGTGTCGGCGATGTCGACAGGCTCTCCTTCTGGCTTCGGAGCAGGTTCGTCAGATCGTCCACTATGATACACGCTCAGGTGGTGGGTAAGCGGTTCACCGTAAATGTCGTCAGTACGCTGCGTTGTGTCGAGAGGTCCTTCGTAAGAGGCCGTTGTAGGATAGTCGTAGGACACATCCTTCGCCGGTTGCACTTCTTCAGGAACTACTGCCGCCTTCTCGTGTGGAACATCAGATCTTCCGCTGTGATACACGGTGACAGCCGTATGCAGTGGTTGTGAGTCGATGTCCTCGCGTCTTTCTGTGTCCGCCAGAGGACCAAGATACGGTTCCGATGTTGGATAGTCCGGGAGTGTTGGTCGCTTCTTGAACAATCCTGTGATCTTGTCACCGAGTGACTTCGCAGTGTCGGCGATATCGATGTGCTCAGCTTCAGGTTTCGCAGCTGGCTCGTCTGAACGTCCGCTGTGGTAGACAGTGACGTGATGGGTGAGCGGCTCTCCGAAGATATCGTCGGTACGACGAGTGCTGTCTAGCGGACCCTCGTAGGTCTCGGAGACAGGGTAGTCGAGATGTGCTGGGCCTCTCTTGAAGAGACCGGTGAGCTTCTCACCGAACGCTCTCGCCGTGTCCGCGATGTCGACGTGCTCAGGTTCAGGCTTGACCGTTGGTTCATCTGATCGTCCGCTGTGGTAAACGGTGACGTGATGAGTGAGCGGCTCTCCGAAGATGTCGTCGGTGCGATGAGTGCTGTCCAGCGGTCCTTCATACGTCTCAGAGACAGGATAGTCGAGATGGGCTGGGCCTCTCTTGAAGAGACCGGTGATCTTCTCGCCGAATGCTCTCGCTGTGTCGGCGATGTCGACAGGCTCTCCTTCTGGCTTCGGAGCAGGTTCGTCAGATCGTCCACTATGATACACGCTCACGTGGTGGGTAAGCGGTTCACCGTAAATGTCGTCAGTACGCTGCGTTGTGTCGAGAGGTCCTTCGTAAGAGGCCGTTGTAGGATAGTCGTAGAACACATCCTTCGCCGGTTGCACTTCTTCAGGAACTACTGCCGCCTTCTCGTGTGGAACATCAGATCTTCCGCTGTGATACACGGTGACAGCCGTATGCAGTGGTTGTGAGTCGATGTCCTCGCGTCTTTCTGTGTCCGCCAGAGGACCAAGATACGGTTCCGATGTTGGATAGCCCGGGAGTGTTGGTCGCTTCTTGAACAATCCTGTGATCTTGTCACCGAGTGACTTCGCAGTGTCGGCGATATCGATGTGCTCAGCTTCAGGTTTCGCAGCTGGCTCGTCTGAACGTCCGCTGTGGTAGACAGTGACGTGATGGGTGAGCGGCTCTCCGAAGATATCGTCGGTACGACGAGTGCTGTCTAGTGGACCCTCGTAGGTCTCGGAGACAGGGTAGTCGAGATGTGCTGGGCCTCTCTTGAAGAGACCGGTGAGCTTCTCACCGAACGCTCTCGCCGTGTCCGCGATGTCGACGTGCTCAGGTTCAGGCTTGACCGTTGGTTCATCTGATCGTCCGCTGTGGTAAACGGTGACGTGATGAGTGAGCGGCTCTCCGAAGATGTCGTCGGTGCGATGAGTGCTGTCCAGCGGTCCTTCATACGTCTCAGAGACAGGATAGTCGAGATGGGCTGGGCCTCTCTTGAAGAGACCGGTGATCTTCTCGCCGAATGCTCTCGCTGTGTCGGCGATGTCGACAGGCTCTCCTTCTGGCTTCGGAGCAGGTTCGTCAGATCGTCCACTATGATACACGCTCACGTGGTGGGTAAGCGGTTCACCGTAAATGTCGTCAGTACGCTGCGTTGTGTCGAGAGGTCCTTCGTAAGAGGCCGTTGTAGGATAGTCGTAGAACACATCCTTCGCCGGTTGCACTTCTTCAGGAACTACTGCCGCCTTCTCGTGTGGAACATCAGATCTTCCGCTGTGATACACGGTGACAGCCGTATGCAGTGGTTGTGAGTCGATGTCCTCGCGTCTTTCTGTGTCCGCCAGAGGACCAAGATACGGTTCCGATGTTGGATAGTCCGGGAGTGTTGGTCGCTTCTTGAACAATCCTGTGATCTTGTCACCGAGTGACTTCGCAGTGTCGGCGATATCGATGTGCTCAGCTTCAGGTTTCGCAGCTGGCTCGTCTGAACGTCCGCTGTGGTAGACAGTGACGTGATGGGTGAGCGGCTCTCCGAAGATATCGTCGGTACGACGAGTGCTGTCTAGCGGACCCTCGTAGGTCTCGGAGACAGGGTAGTCGAGATGTGCTGGGCCTCTCTTGAAGAGACCGGTGAGCTTCTCACCGAACGCTCTCGCCGTGTCCGCGATGTCGACGTGCTCAGGTTCAGGCTTGACCGTTGGTTCATCTGATCGTCCGCTGTGGTAAACGGTGACGTGATGAGTGAGCGGCTCTCCGAAGATGTCGTCGGTGCGATGAGTGCTGTCCAGCGGTCCTTCATACGTCTCAGAGACAGGATAGTCGAGATGGGCTGGGCCTCTCTTGAAGAGACCGGTGATCTTCTCGCCGAATGCTCTCGCTGTGTCGGCGATGTCGACAGGCTCTCCTTCTGGCTTCGGAGCAGGTTCGTCAGATCGTCCACTATGATACACGCTCACGTGGTGGGTAAGCGGTTCACCGTAAATGTCGTCAGTACGCTGCGTTGTGTCGAGAGGTCCTTCGTAAGAGGCCGTTGTAGGATAGTCGTAGAACACATCCTTCGCCGGTTGCACTTCTTCAGGAACTACTGCCGCCTTCTCGTGTGGAACATCAGATCTTCCGCTGTGATACACGGTGACAGCCGTATGCAGTGGTTGTGAGTCGATGTCCTCGCGTCTTTCTGTGTCCGCCAGAGGACCAAGATACGGTTCCGATGTTGGATAGTCCGGGAGTGTTGGTCGCTTCTTGAACAATCCTGTGATCTTGTCACCGAGTGACTTCGCAGTGTCGGCGATATCGATGTGCTCAGCTTCAGGTTTCGCAGCTGGCTCGTCTGAACGTCCGCTGTGGTAGACAGTGACGTGATGGGTGAGCGGCTCTCCGAAGATATCGTCGGTACGACGAGTGCTGTCTAGTGGACCCTCGTAGGTCTCGGAGACAGGGTAGTCGAGATGTGCTGGGCCTCTCTTGAAGAGACCGGTGAGCTTCTCACCGAACGCTCTCGCCGTGTCCGCGATGTCGACGTGCTCAGGTTCAGGCTTGACCGTTGGTTCATCTGATCGTCCGCTGTGGTAAACGGTGACGTGATGAGTGAGCGGCTCTCCGAAGATGTCGTCGGTGCGATGAGTGCTGTCCAGCGGTCCTTCATACGTCTCAGAGACAGGATAGTCGAGATGGGCTGGGCCTCTCTTGAAGAGACCGGTGATCTTCTCGCCGAATGCTCTCGCTGTGTCGGCGATGTCGACAGGCTCTCCTTCTGGCTTCGGAGCAGGTTCGTCAGATCGTCCACTATGATACACGCTCACGTGGTGGGTAAGCGGTTCACCGTAAATGTCGTCAGTACGCTGCGTTGTGTCGAGAGGTCCTTCGTAAGAGGCCGTTGTAGGATAGTCGTAGAACACATCCTTCGCCGGTTGCACTTCTTCAGGAACTACTGCCGCCTTCTCGTGTGGAACATCAGATCTTCCGCTGTGATACACGGTGACAGCCGTATGCAGTGGTTGTGAGTCGATGTCCTCGCGTCTTTCTGTGTCCGCCAGAGGACCAAGATACGGTTCCGATGTTGGATAGTCCGGGAGTGTTGGTCGCTTCTTGAACAATCCTGTGATCTTGTCACCGAGTGACTTCGCAGTGTCGGCGATATCGATGTGCTCAGCTTCAGGTTTCGCAGCTGGCTCGTCTGAACGTCCGCTGTGGTAGACAGTGACGTGATGGGTGAGCGGCTCTCCGAAGATATCGTCGGTACGACGAGTGCTGTCTAGCGGACCCTCGTAGGTCTCGGAGACAGGGTAGTCGAGATGTGCTGGGCCTCTCTTGAAGAGACCGGTGAGCTTCTCACCGAACGCTCTCGCCGTGTCCGCGATGTCGACGTGCTCAGGTTCAGGCTTGACCGTTGGTTCATCTGATCGTCCGCTGTGGTAAACGGTGACGTGATGAGTGAGCGGCTCTCCGAAGATGTCGTCGGTGCGATGAGTGCTGTCCAGCGGTCCTTCATACGTCTCAGAGACAGGATAGTCGAGATGGGCTGGGCCTCTCTTGAAGAGACCGGTGATCTTCTCGCCGAATGCTCTCGCTGTGTCGGCGATGTCGACAGGCTCTCCTTCTGGCTTCGGAGCAGGTTCGTCAGATCGTCCACTATGATACACGCTCACGTGGTGGGTAAGCGGTTCACCGTAAATGTCGTCAGTACGCTGCGTTGTGTCGAGAGGTCCTTCGTAAGAGGCCGTTGTAGGATAGTCGTAGAACACATCCTTCGCCGGTTGCACTTCTTCAGGAACTACTGCCGCCTTCTCGTGTGGAACATCAGATCTTCCGCTGTGATACACGGTGACAGCCGTATGCAGTGGTTGTGAGTCGATGTCCTCGCGTCTTTCTGTGTCCGCCAGAGGACCAAGATACGGTTCCGATGTTGGATAGTCCGGGAGTGTTGGTCGCTTCTTGAACAATCCTGTGATCTTGTCACCGAGTGACTTCGCAGTGTCGGCGATATCGATGTGCTCAGCTTCAGGTTTCGCAGCTGGCTCGTCTGAACGTCCGCTGTGGTAGACAGTGACGTGATGGGTGAGCGGCTCTCCGAAGATATCGTCGGTACGACGAGTGCTGTCTAGCGGACCCTCGTAGGTCTCGGAGACAGGGTAGTCGAGATGTGCTGGGCCTCTCTTGAAGAGACCGGTGAGCTTCTCACCGAACGCTCTCGCCGTGTCCGCGATGTCGACGTGCTCAGGTTCAGGCTTGACCGTTGGTTCATCTGATCGTCCGCTGTGGTAAACGGTGACGTGATGAGTGAGCGGCTCTCCGAAGATGTCGCCGGTGCGATGAGTGCTGTCCAGCGGTCCTTCATACGTCTCAGAGACAGGATAGTCGAGATGGGCTGGGCCTCTCTTGAAGAGACCGGTGATCTTCTCGCCGAATGCTCTCGCTGTGTCGGCGATGTCGACAGGCTCTCCTTCTGGCTTCGGAGCAGGTTCGTCAGATCGTCCACTATGATACACGCTCACGTGGTGGGTAAGCGGTTCACCGTAAATGTCGTCAGTACGCTGCGTTGTGTCGAGAGGTCCTTCGTAAGAGGCCGTTGTAGGATAGTCGTAGAACACATCCTTCGCCGGTTGCACTTCTTCAGGAACTACTGCCGCCTTCTCGTGTGGAACATCAGATCTTCCGCTGTGATACACGGTGACAGCCGTATGCAGTGGTTGTGAGTCGATGTCCTCGCGTCTTTCTGTGTCCGCCAGAGGACCAAGATACGGTTCCGATGTTGGATAGTCCGGGAGTGTTGGTCGCTTCTTGAACAATCCTGTGATCTTGTCACCGAGTGACTTCGCAGTGTCGGCGATATCGATGTGCTCAGCTTCAGGTTTCGCAGCTGGCTCGTCTGAACGTCCGCTGTGGTAGACAGTGACGTGATGGGTGAGCGGCTCTCCGAAGATATCGTCGGTACGACGAGTGCTGTCTAGCGGACCCTCGTAGGTCTCGGAGACAGGGTAGTCGAGATGTGCTGGGCCTCTCTTGAAGAGACCGGTGAGCTTCTCACCGAACGCTCTCGCCGTGTCCGCGATGTCGACGTGCTCAGGTTCAGGCTTGACCGTTGGTTCATCTGATCGTCCGCTGTGGTAAACGGTGACGTGATGAGTGAGCGGCTCTCCGAAGATGTCGTCGGTGCGATGAGTGCTGTCCAGCGGTCCTTCATACGTCTCAGAGACAGGATAGTCGAGATGGGCTGGGCCTCTCTTGAAGAGACCGGTGATCTTCTCGCCGAATGCTCTCGCTGTGTCGGCGATGTCGACAGGCTCTCCTTCTGGCTTCGGAGCAGGTTCGTCAGATCGTCCACTATGATACACGCTCACGTGGTGGGTAAGCGGTTCACCGTAAATATCGTCAGTACGCTGCGTTGTGTCGAGAGGTCCTTCGTAAGAGGCCGTCGTAGGATAGTCGTAGAACACATCCTTCGCCGGTTGCACTTCTTCAGGAACTACTGCCGCCTTCTCGTGTGGAACATCAGATCTTCCGCTGTGATACACGGTGACAGCCGTATGCAGTGGTTGTGAGTCGATGTCCTCGCGTCTTTCTGTGTCCGCCAGAGGACCAAGATACGGTTCCGATGTTGGATAGTCCGGGAGTGTTGGTCGCTTCTTGAACAATCCTGTGATCTTGTCACCGAGTGACTTCGCAGTGTTGGCGATATCGATGTGCTCAGCTTCAGGTTTCGCAGCTGGCTCGTCTGAACGTCCGCTGTGGTAGACAGTGACGTGATGGGTGAGCGGCTCTCCGAAGATATCGTCGGTACGACGAGTGCTGTCTAGCGGACCCTCGTAGGTCTCGGAGACAGGGTAGTCGAGATGTGCTGGGCCTCTCTTGAAGAGACCGGTGAGCTTCTCACCGAACGCTCTCGCCGTGTCCGCGATGTCGACGTGCTCAGGTTCAGGCTTGACCGTTGGTTCATCTGATCGTCCGCTGTGGTAAACGGTGACGTGATGAGTGAGCGGCTCTCCGAAGATGTCGTCGGTGCGATGAGTGCTGTCCAGCGGTCCTTCATACGTCTCAGAGACAGGATAGTCGAGATGGGCTGGGCCTCTCTTGAAGAGACCGGTGATCTTCTCGCCGAATGCTCTCGCTGTGTCGGCGATGTCGACAGGCTCTCCTTCTGGCTTCGGAGCAGGTTCGTCAGATCGTCCACTATGATACACGCTCACGTGGTGGGTAAGCGGTTCACCGTAAATATCGTCAGTACGCTGCGTTGTGTCGAGAGGTCCTTCGTAAGAGGCCGTCGTAGGATAGTCGTAGAACACATCCTTCGCCGGTTGCACTTCTTCAGGAACTACTGCTGCCTTCTCGTGTGGAACATCAGATCTTCCGCTGTGATACACGGTGACAGCCGTATGCAGTGGTTGTGAGTCGATGTCCTCGCGTCTTTCTGTGTCCGCCAGAGGACCAAGATACGGTTCCGATGTTGGATAGTCCGGGAGTGTTGGTCGCTTCTTGAACAATCCTGTGATCTTGTCACCGAGTGACTTCGCAGTGTCGGCGATATCGATGTGCTCAGCTTCAGGTTTCGCAGCTGGCTCGTCTGAACGTCCGCTGTGGTAGACAGTGACGTGATGGGTGAGCGGCTCTCCGAAGATATCGTCGGTACGACGAGTGCTGTCTAATGGACCCTCGTAGGTCTCGGAGACAGGGTAGTCGAGATGTGCTGGGCCTCTCTTGAAGAGACCGGTGAGCTTCTCACCGAACGCTCTCGCCGTGTCCGCGATGTCGACGTGCTCAGGTTCAGGCTTGACCGTTGGTTCATCTGATCGTCCGCTGTGGTAAACGGTGACGTGATGAGTGAGCGGCTCTCCGAAGATGTCGTCGGTGCGATGAGTGCTGTCCAGCGGTCCTTCATACGTCTCAGAGACAGGATAGTCGAGATGGGCTGGGCCTCTCTTGAAGAGACCGGTGATCTTCTCGCCGAATGCTCTCGCTGTGTCGGCGATGTCGACAGGCTCTCCTTCTGGCTTCGGAGCAGGTTCGTCAGATCGTCCACTATGATACACGCTCACGTGGTGGGTAAGCGGTTCACCGTAAATATCGTCAGTACGCTGCGTTGTGTCGAGAGGTCCTTCGTAAGAGGCCGTCGTAGGATAGTCGTAGAACACATCCTTCGCCGGTTGCACTTCTTCAGGAACTACTGCTGCCTTCTCGTGTGGAACATCAGATCTTCCGCTGTGATACACGGTGACAGCCGTATGCAGTGGTTGTGAGTCGATGTCCTCGCGTCTTTCTGTGTCCGCCAGAGGACCAAGATACGGTTCCGATGTTGGATAGTCCGGGAGTGTTGGTCGCTTCTTGAACAATCCTGTGATCTTGTCACCGAGTGACTTCGCAGTGTCGGCGATATCGATGTGCTCAGCTTCAGGTTTCGCAGCTGGCTCGTCTGAACGTCCGCTGTGGTAGACAGTGACGTGATGGGTGAGCGGCTCTCCGAAGATATCGTCGGTACGACGAGTGCTGTCTAGCGGACCCTCGTAGGTCTCGGAGACAGGGTAGTCGAGATGTGCTGGGCCTCTCTTGAAGAGACCGGTGAGCTTCTCACCGAACGCTCTCGCCGTGTCCGCGATGTCGACGTGCTCAGGTTCAGGCTTGACCGTTGGTTCATCTGATCGTCCGCTGTGGTAAACGGTGACGTGATGAGTGAGCGGCTCTCCGAAGATGTCGTCGGTGCGATGAGTGCTGTCCAGCGGTCCTTCATACGTCTCAGAGACAGGATAGTCGAGATGGGCTGGGCCTCTCTTGAAGAGACCGGTGATCTTCTCGCCGAATGCTCTCGCTGTGTCGGCGATGTCGACAGGCTCTCCTTCTGGCTTCGGAGCAGGTTCGTCAGATCGTCCACTATGATACACGCTCACGTGGTGGGTAAGCGGTTCACCGTAAATATCGTCAGTACGCTGCGTTGTGTCGAGAGGTCCTTCGTAAGAGGCCGTCGTAGGATAGTCGTAGAACACATCCTTCGCCGGTTGCACTTCTTCAGGAACTACTGCTGCCTTCTCGTGTGGAACATCAGATCTTCCGCTGTGATACACGGTGACAGCCGTATGCAGTGGTTGTGAGTCGATGTCCTCGCGTCTTTCTGTGTCCGCCAGAGGACCAAGATACGGTTCCGATGTTGGATAGTCCGGGAGTGTTGGTCGCTTCTTGAACAATCCTGTGATCTTGTCACCGAGTGACTTCGCAGTGTCGGCGATATCGATGTGCTCAGCTTCAGGTTTCGCAGCTGGCTCGTCTGAACGTCCGCTGTGGTAGACAGTGACGTGATGGGTGAGCGGCTCTCCGAAGATATCGTCGGTACGACGAGTGCTGTCTAGTGGACCCTCGTAGGTCTCGGAGACAGGGTAGTCGAGATGTGCTGGGCCTCTCTTGAAGAGACCGGTGAGCTTCTCACCGAACGCTCTCGCCGTGTCCGCGATGTCGACGTGCTCAGGTTCAGGCTTGACCGTTGGTTCATCTGATCGTCCGCTGTGGTAAACGGTGACGTGATGAGTGAGCGGCTCTCCGAAGATGTCGTCGGTGCGATGAGTGCTGTCCAGCGGTCCTTCATACGTCTCAGAGACAGGATAGTCGAGATGAGCTGGGCCTCTCTTGAAGAGACCGGTGATCTTCTCGCCGAATGCTCTCGCTGTGTCGGCGATGTCGACAGGCTCTCCTTCTGGCTTCGGAGCAGGTTCGTCAGATCGTCCACTATGATACACGCTCACGTGGTGGGTAAGCGGTTCACCGTAAATGTCGTCAGTACGCTGCGTTGTGTCGAGAGGTCCTTCGTAAGAGGCCGTTGTAGGATAGTCGTAGAACACATCCTTCGCCGGTTGCACTTCTTCAGGAACTACTGCCGCCTTCTCGTGTGGAACATCAGATCTTCCGCTGTGATACACGGTGACAGCCGTATGCAGTGGTTGTGAGTCGATGTCCTCGCGTCTTTCTGTGTCCGCCAGAGGACCAAGATACGGTTCCGATGTTGGATAGTCCGGGAGTGTTGGTCGCTTCTTGAACAATCCTGTGATCTTGTCACCGAGTGACTTCGCAGTGTCGGCGATATCGATGTGCTCAGCTTCAGGTTTCGCAGCTGGCTCGTCTGAACGTCCGCTGTGGTAGACAGTGACGTGATGGGTGAGCGGCTCTCCGAAGATATCGTCGGTACGACGAGTGCTGTCTAGCGGACCCTCGTAGGTCTCGGAGACAGGGTAGTCGAGATGTGCTGGGCCTCTCTTGAAGAGACCGGTGAGCTTCTCACCGAACGCTCTCGCCGTGTCCGCGATGTCGACGTGCTCAGGTTCAGGCTTGACCGTTGGTTCATCTGATCGTCCGCTGTGGTAAACGGTGACGTGATGAGTGAGCGGCTCTCCGAAGATGTCGCCGGTGCGATGAGTGCTGTCCAGCGGTCCTTCATACGTCTCAGAGACAGGATAGTCGAGATGGGCTGGGCCTCTCTTGAAGAGACCGGTGATCTTCTCGCCGAATGCTCTCGCTGTGTCGGCGATGTCGACAGGCTCTCCTTCTGGCTTCGGAGCAGGTTCGTCAGATCGTCCACTATGATACACGCTCACGTGGTGGGTAAGCGGTTCACCGTAAATGTCGTCAGTACGCTGCGTTGTGTCGAGAGGTCCTTCGTAAGAGGCCGTTGTAGGATAGTCGTAGAACACATCCTTCGCCGGTTGCACTTCTTCAGGAACTACTGCCGCCTTCTCGTGTGGAACATCAGATCTTCCGCTGTGATACACGGTGACAGCCGTATGCAGTGGTTGTGAGTCGATGTCCTCGCGTCTTTCTGTGTCCGCCAGAGGACCAAGATACGGTTCCGATGTTGGATAGTCCGGGAGTGTTGGTCGCTTCTTGAACAATCCTGTGATCTTGTCACCGAGTGACTTCGCAGTGTCGGCGATATCGATGTGCTCAGCTTCAGGTTTCGCAGCTGGCTCGTCTGAACGTCCGCTGTGGTAGACAGTGACGTGATGGGTGAGCGGCTCTCCGAAGATATCGTCGGTACGACGAGTGCTGTCTAGCGGACCCTCGTAGGTCTCGGAGACAGGGTAGTCGAGATGTGCTGGGCCTCTCTTGAAGAGACCGGTGAGCTTCTCACCGAACGCTCTCGCCGTGTCCGCGATGTCGACGTGCTCAGGTTCAGGCTTGACCGTTGGTTCATCTGATCGTCCGCTGTGGTAAACGGTGACGTGATGAGTGAGCGGCTCTCCGAAGATGTCGTCGGTGCGATGAGTGCTGTCCAGCGGTCCTTCATACGTCTCAGAGACAGGATAGTCGAGATGGGCTGGGCCTCTCTTGAAGAGACCGGTGATCTTCTCGCCGAATGCTCTCGCTGTGTCGGCGATGTCGACAGGCTCTCCTTCTGGCTTCGGAGCAGGTTCGTCAGATCGTCCACTATGATACACGCTCACGTGGTGGGTAAGCGGTTCACCGTAAATATCGTCAGTACGCTGCGTTGTGTCGAGAGGTCCTTCGTAAGAGGCCGTCGTAGGATAGTCGTAGAACACATCCTTCGCCGGTTGCACTTCTTCAGGAACTACTGCCGCCTTCTCGTGTGGAACATCAGATCTTCCGCTGTGATACACGGTGACAGCCGTATGCAGTGGTTGTGAGTCGATGTCCTCGCGTCTTTCTGTGTCCGCCAGAGGACCAAGATACGGTTCCGATGTTGGATAGTCCGGGAGTGTTGGTCGCTTCTTGAACAATCCTGTGATCTTGTCACCGAGTGACTTCGCAGTGTTGGCGATATCGATGTGCTCAGCTTCAGGTTTCGCAGCTGGCTCGTCTGAACGTCCGCTGTGGTAGACAGTGACGTGATGGGTGAGCGGCTCTCCGAAGATATCGTCGGTACGACGAGTGCTGTCTAGCGGACCCTCGTAGGTCTCGGAGACAGGGTAGTCGAGATGTGCTGGGCCTCTCTTGAAGAGACCGGTGAGCTTCTCACCGAACGCTCTCGCCGTGTCCGCGATGTCGACGTGCTCAGGTTCAGGCTTGACCGTTGGTTCATCTGATCGTCCGCTGTGGTAAACGGTGACGTGATGAGTGAGCGGCTCTCCGAAGATGTCGTCGGTGCGATGAGTGCTGTCCAGCGGTCCTTCATACGTCTCAGAGACAGGATAGTCGAGATGGGCTGGGCCTCTCTTGAAGAGACCGGTGATCTTCTCGCCGAATGCTCTCGCTGTGTCGGCGATGTCGACAGGCTCTCCTTCTGGCTTCGGAGCAGGTTCGTCAGATCGTCCACTATGATACACGCTCACGTGGTGGGTAAGCGGTTCACCGTAAATATCGTCAGTACGCTGCGTTGTGTCGAGAGGTCCTTCGTAAGAGGCCGTCGTAGGATAGTCGTAGAACACATCCTTCGCCGGTTGCACTTCTTCAGGAACTACTGCTGCCTTCTCGTGTGGAACATCAGATCTTCCGCTGTGATACACGGTGACAGCCGTATGCAGTGGTTGTGAGTCGATGTCCTCGCGTCTTTCTGTGTCCGCCAGAGGACCAAGATACGGTTCCGATGTTGGATAGTCCGGGAGTGTTGGTCGCTTCTTGAACAATCCTGTGATCTTGTCACCGAGTGACTTCGCAGTGTCGGCGATATCGATGTGCTCAGCTTCAGGTTTCGCAGCTGGCTCGTCTGAACGTCCGCTGTGGTAGACAGTGACGTGATGGGTGAGCGGCTCTCCGAAGATATCGTCGGTACGACGAGTGCTGTCTAGTGGACCCTCGTAGGTCTCGGAGACAGGGTAGTCGAGATGTGCTGGGCCTCTCTTGAAGAGACCGGTGAGCTTCTCACCGAACGCTCTCGCCGTGTCCGCGATGTCGACGTGCTCAGGTTCAGGCTTGACCGTTGGTTCATCTGATCGTCCGCTGTGGTAAACGGTGACGTGATGAGTGAGCGGCTCTCCGAAGATGTCGTCGGTGCGATGAGTGCTGTCCAGCGGTCCTTCATACGTCTCAGAGACAGGATAGTCGAGATGGGCTGGGCCTCTCTTGAAGAGACCGGTGATCTTCTCGCCGAATGCTCTCGCTGTGTCGGCGATGTCGACAGGCTCTCCTTCTGGCTTCGGAGCAGGTTCGTCAGATCGTCCACTATGATACACGCTCACGTGGTGGGTAAGCGGTTCACCGTAAATATCGTCAGTACGCTGCGTTGTGTCGAGAGGTCCTTCGTAAGAGGCCGTCGTAGGATAGTCGTAGAACACATCCTTCGCCGGTTGCACTTCTTCAGGAACTACTGCTGCCTTCTCGTGTGGAACATCAGATCTTCCGCTGTGATACACGGTGACAGCCGTATGCAGTGGTTGTGAGTCGATGTCCTCGCGTCTTTCTGTGTCCGCCAGAGGACCAAGATACGGTTCCGATGTTGGATAGTCCGGGAGTGTTGGTCGCTTCTTGAACAATCCTGTGATCTTGTCACCGAGTGACTTCGCAGTGTCGGCGATATCGATGTGCTCAGCTTCAGGTTTCGCAGCTGGCTCGTCTGAACGTCCGCTGTGGTAGACAGTGACGTGATGGGTGAGCGGCTCTCCGAAGATATCGTCGGTACGACGAGTGCTGTCTAGCGGACCCTCGTAGGTCTCGGAGACAGGGTAGTCGAGATGTGCTGGGCCTCTCTTGAAGAGACCGGTGAGCTTCTCACCGAACGCTCTCGCCGTGTCCGCGATGTCGACGTGCTCAGGTTCAGGCTTGACCGTTGGTTCATCTGATCGTCCGCTGTGGTAAACGGTGACGTGATGAGTGAGCGGCTCTCCGAAGATGTCGTCGGTGCGATGAGTGCTGTCCAGCGGTCCTTCATACGTCTCAGAGACAGGATAGTCGAGATGGGCTGGGCCTCTCTTGAAGAGACCGGTGATCTTCTCGCCGAATGCTCTCGCTGTGTCGGCGATGTCGACAGGCTCTCCTTCTGGCTTCGGAGCAGGTTCGTCAGATCGTCCACTATGATACACGCTCACGTGGTGGGTAAGCGGTTCACCGTAAATATCGTCAGTACGCTGCGTTGTGTCGAGAGGTCCTTCGTAAGAGGCCGTCGTAGGATAGTCGTAGAACACATCCTTCGCCGGTTGCACTTCTTCAGGAACTACTGCTGCCTTCTCGTGTGGAACATCAGATCTTCCGCTGTGATACACGGTGACAGCCGTATGCAGTGGTTGTGAGTCGATGTCCTCGCGTCTTTCTGTGTCCGCCAGAGGACCAAGATACGGTTCCGATGTTGGATAGTCCGGGAGTGTTGGTCGCTTCTTGAACAATCCTGTGATCTTGTCACCGAGTGACTTCGCAGTGTCGGCGATATCGATGTGCTCAGCTTCAGGTTTCGCAGCTGGCTCGTCTGAACGTCCGCTGTGGTAGACAGTGACGTGATGGGTGAGCGGCTCTCCGAAGATATCGTCGGTACGACGAGTGCTGTCTAGTGGACCCTCGTAGGTCTCGGAGACAGGGTAGTCGAGATGTGCTGGGCCTCTCTTGAAGAGACCGGTGAGCTTCTCACCGAACGCTCTCGCCGTGTCCGCGATGTCGACGTGCTCAGGTTCAGGCTTGACCGTTGGTTCATCTGATCGTCCGCTGTGGTAAACGGTGACGTGATGAGTGAGCGGCTCTCCGAAGATGTCGTCGGTGCGATGAGTGCTGTCCAGCGGTCCTTCATACGTCTCAGAGACAGGATAGTCGAGATGAGCTGGGCCTCTCTTGAAGAGACCGGTGATCTTCTCGCCGAATGCTCTCGCTGTGTCGGCGATGTCGACAGGCTCTCCTTCTGGCTTCGGAGCAGGTTCGTCAGATCGTCCACTATGATACACGCTCACGTGGTGGGTAAGCGGTTCACCGTAAATGTCGTCAGTACGCTGCGTTGTGTCGAGAGGTCCTTCGTAAGAGGCCGTTGTAGGATAGTCGTAGAACACATCCTTCGCTGGTTGCACTTCTTCAGGAACTACTGCCGCCTTCTCGTGTGGAACATCAGATCTTCCGCTGTGATACACGGTGACAGCCGTATGCAGTGGTTGTGAGTCGATGTCCTCGCGTCTTTCTGTGTCCGCCAGAGGACCAAGATACGGTTCCGATGTTGGATAGTCCGGGAGTGTTGGTCGCTTCTTGAACAATCCTGTGATCTTGTCACCGAGTGACTTCGCAGTGTCGGCGATATCGATGTGCTCAGCTTCAGGTTTCGCAGCTGGCTCGTCTGAACGTCCGCTGTGGTAGACAGTGACGTGATGGGTGAGCGGCTCTCCGAAGATATCGTCGGTACGACGAGTGCTGTCTAGTGGACCCTCGTAGGTCTCGGAGACAGGGTAGTCGAGATGTGCTGGGCCTCTCTTGAAGAGACCGGTGAGCTTCTCACCGAACGCTCTCGCCGTGTCCGCGATGTCGACGTGCTCAGGTTCAGGCTTGACCGTTGGTTCATCTGATCGTCCGCTGTGGTAAACGGTGACGTGATGAGTGAGCGGCTCTCCGAAGATGTCGTCGGTGCGATGAGTGCTGTCCAGCGGTCCTTCATACGTCTCAGAGACAGGATAGTCGAGATGAGCTGGGCCTCTCTTGAAGAGACCGGTGATCTTCTCGCCGAATGCTCTCGCTGTGTCGGCGATGTCGACAGGCTCTCCTTCTGGCTTCGGAGCAGGTTCGTCAGATCGTCCACTATGATACACGCTCACGTGGTGGGTAAGCGGTTCACCGTAAATGTCGTCAGTACGCTGCGTTGTGTCGAGAGGTCCTTCGTAAGAGGCCGTTGTAGGATAGTCGTAGAACACATCCTTCGCCGGTTGCACTTCTTCAGGGACTACTGCCGCCTTCTCGTGTGGAACATCAGATCTTCCGCTGTGATACACGGTGACAGCCGTATGCAGTGGTTGTGAGTCGATGTCCTCGCGTCTTTCTGTGTCCGCCAGAGGACCAAGATACGGTTCCGATGTTGGATAGTCCGGGAGTGTTGGTCGCTTCTTGAACAATCCTGTGATCTTGTCACCGAGTGACTTCGCAGTGTCGGCGATATCGATGTGCTCAGCTTCAGGTTTCGCAGCTGGCTCGTCTGAACGTCCGCTGTGGTAGACAGTGACGTGATGGGTGAGCGGCTCTCCGAAGATATCGTCGGTACGACGAGTGCTGTCTAGTGGACCCTCGTAGGTCTCGGAGACAGGGTAGTCGAGATGTGCTGGGCCTCTCTTGAAGAGACCGGTGAGCTTCTCACCGAACGCTCTCGCCGTGTCCGCGATGTCGACGTGCTCAGGTTCAGGCTTGACCGTTGGTTCATCTGATCGTCCGCTGTGGTAAACGGTGACGTGATGAGTGAGCGGCTCTCCGAAGATGTCGTCGGTGCGATGAGTGCTGTCCAGCGGTCCTTCATACGTCTCAGAGACAGGATAGTCGAGATGAGCTGGGCCTCTCTTGAAGAGACCGGTGATCTTCTCGCCGAATGCTCTCGCTGTGTCGGCGATGTCGACAGGCTCTCCTTCTGGCTTCGGAGCAGGTTCGTCAGATCGTCCACTATGATACACGCTCACGTGGTGGGTAAGCGGTTCACCGTAAATGTCGTCAGTACGCTGCGTTGTGTCGAGAGGTCCTTCGTAAGAGGCCGTTGTAGGATAGTCGTAGAACACATCCTTCGCCGGTTGCACTTCTTCAGGGACTACTGCCGCCTTCTCGTGTGGAACATCAGATCTTCCGCTGTGATACACGGTGACAGCCGTATGCAGTGGTTGTGAGTCGATGTCCTCGCGTCTTTCTGTGTCCGCCAGAGGACCAAGATACGGTTCCGATGTTGGATAGTCCGGGAGTGTTGGTCGCTTCTTGAACAATCCTGTGATCTTGTCACCGAGTGACTTCGCAGTGTCGGCGATATCGATGTGCTCAGCTTCAGGTTTCGCAGCTGGCTCGTCTGAACGTCCGCTGTGGTAGACAGTGACGTGATGGGTGAGCGGCTCTCCGAAGATATCGTCGGTACGATGAGTGCTGTCCAGCGGTCCTTCATACGTCTCAGAGACAGGATAGTCGAGATGTGCTGGGCCTCTCTTGAAGAGACCGGTGAGCTTCTCACCGAACGCTCTCGCCGTGTCCGCGATGTCGACGTGCTCAGGTTCAGGCTTGACCGTTGGTTCATCTGATCGTCCGCTGTGGTAAACGGTGACGTGATGAGTGAGCGGCTCTCCGCAGATGTCGTCGGTGCGATGAGTGCTGTCCAGCGGTCCTTCATACGTCTCAGAGACAGGATAGTCGAGATGGGCTGGGCCTCTCTTGAAGAGACCGGTGATCTTCTCGCCGAATGCTCTCGCTGTGTCGGCGATGTCGACAGGCTCTCCTTCTGGCTTCGGAGCAGGTTCGTCAGATCGTCCACTATGATACACGCTCACGTGGTGGGTAAGCGGTTCACCGTAAATGTCGTCAGTACGCTGCGTTGTGTCGAGAGGTCCTTCGTAAGAGGCCGTTGTAGGATAGTCGTAGAACACATCCTTCGCCGGTTGCACTTCTTCAGGGACTACTGCCGCCTTCTCGTGTGGAACATCAGATCTTCCGCTGTGATACACGGTGACAGCCGTATGCAGTGGTTGTGAGTCGATGTCCTCGCGTCTTTCTGTGTCCGCCAGAGGACCAAGATACGGTTCCGATGTTGGATAGTCCGGGAGTGTTGGTCGCTTCTTGAACAATCCTGTGATCTTGTCACCGAGTGACTTCGCAGTGTCGGCGATATCGATGTGCTCAGCTTCAGGTTTCGCAGCTGGCTCGTCTGAACGTCCGCTGTGGTAGACAGTGACGTGATGGGTGAGCGGCTCTCCGAAGATATCGTCGGTACGATGAGTGCTGTCCAGCGGTCCTTCATACGTCTCAGAGACAGGATAGTCGAGATGTGCTGGGCCTCTCTTGAAGAGACCGGTGAGCTTCTCACCGAACGCTCTCGCCGTGTCCGCGATGTCGACGTGCTCAGGTTCAGGCTTGACCGTTGGTTCATCTGATCGTCCGCTGTGGTAAACGGTGACGTGATGAGTGAGCGGCTCTCCGCAGATGTCGTCGGTGCGATGAGTGCTGTCCAGCGGTCCTTCATACGTCTCAGAGACAGGATAGTCGAGATGGGCTGGGCCTCTCTTGAAGAGACCGGTGATCTTCTCGCCGAATGCTCTCGCTGTGTCGGCGATGTCGACAGGCTCTCCTTCTGGCTTCGGAGCAGGTTCGTCAGATCGTCCACTATGATACACGCTCACGTGGTGGGTAAGCGGTTCACCGTAAATGTCGTCAGTACGCTGCGTTGTGTCGAGAGGTCCTTCGTAAGAGGCCGTTGTAGGATAGTCGTAGAACACATCCTTCGCCGGTTGCACTTCTTCAGGAACTACTGCCGCCTTCTCGTGTGGAACATCAGATCTTCCGCTGTGATACACGGTGACAGCCGTATGCAGTGGTTGTGAGTCGATGTCCTCGCGTCTTTCTGTGTCCGCCAGAGGACCAAGATACGGTTCCGATGTTGGATAGTCCGGGAGTGTTGGTCGCTTCTTGAACAATCCTGTGATCTTGTCACCGAGTGACTTCGCTGTGTCGGCGATGTCGACGTGCTCAGCTTCAGGTTTCGCAGCTGGCTCGTCTGAACGTCCGCTGTGGTAAACGGTGACGTGATGAGTGAGCGGCTCTCCGAAGATGTCGTCGGTGCGATGAGTGCTGTCCAGCGGTCCTTCATACGTCTCAGAGACAGGATAGTCGAGATGGGCTGGGCCTCTCTTGAAGAGACCGGTGAGCTTCTCACCGAACGCTCTCGCCGTGTCCGCGATGTCGACGTGCTCAGGTTCAGGCTTGACCGTTGGTTCATCTGATCGTCCGCTGTGGTAAACGGTGACGTGATGAGTGAGCGGCTCTCCGAAGATGTCGTCGGTGCGATGAGTGCTGTCCAGCGGTCCTTCATACGTCTCAGAGACAGGATAGTCGAGATGAGCTGGGCCTCTCTTGAAGAGACCGGTGATCTTCTCGCCGAATGCTCTCGCTGTGTCGGCGATGTCGACAGGCTCTCCTTCTGGCTTCGGAGCAGGTTCGTCAGATCGTCCACTATGATACACGCTCACGTGGTGGGTAAGCGGTTCACCGTAAATGTCGTCAGTACGCTGCGTTGTGTCGAGAGGTCCTTCGTAAGAGGCCGTTGTAGGATAGTCGTAGAACACATCCTTCGCCGGTTGCACTTCTTCAGGGACTACTGCCGCCTTCTCGTGTGGAACATCAGATCTTCCGCTGTGATACACGGTGACAGCCGTATGCAGTGGTTGTGAGTCGATGTCCTCGCGTCTTTCTGTGTCCGCCAGAGGACCAAGATACGGTTCCGATGTTGGATAGTCCGGGAGTGTTGGTCGCTTCTTGAACAATCCTGTGATCTTGTCACCGAG
This sequence comes from Heligmosomoides polygyrus polygyrus, assembly GCA_947396885.1. Taxonomy (NCBI): domain Eukaryota; kingdom Metazoa; phylum Nematoda; class Chromadorea; order Rhabditida; family Heligmosomidae; genus Heligmosomoides; species Heligmosomoides polygyrus. The sequence goes on from OX377205.1 coordinate 17,310,955, forward strand.
TGACTTCGCAGTGTCGGCGATATCGATGTGCTCAGCTTCAGGTTTCGCAGCTGGCTCGTCTGAACGTCCGCTGTGGTAGACAGTGACGTGATGGGTGAGCGGCTCTCCGAAGATATCGTCGGTACGACGAGTGCTGTCTAGCGGACCCTCGTAGGTCTCGGAGACAGGGTAGTCGAGATTTGCTGGGCCTCTCTTGAAGAGACCGGTGAGCTTCTCACCGAACGCTCTCGCCGTGTCCGCGATGTCGACGTGCTCAGGTTCAGGCTTGACCGTTGGTTCATCTGATCGTCCGCTGTGGTAAACGGTGACGTGATGAGTGAGCGGCTCTCCGAAGATGTCGTCGGTGCGATGAGTGCTGTCCAGCGGTCCTTCATACGTCTCAGAGACAGGATAGTCGAGATGGGCTGGGCCTCTCTTGAAGAGACCGGTGATCTTCTCGCCGAATGCTCTCGCTGTGTCGGCGATGTCGACAGGCTCTCCTTCTGGCTTCGGAGCAGGTTCGTCAGATCGTCCACTATGATACACGCTCACGTGGTGGGTAAGCGGTTCACCGTAAATGTCGTCAGTACGCTGCGTTGTGTCGAGAGGTCCTTCGTAAGAGGCCGTTGTAGGATAGTCGTAGAACACATCCTTCGCCGGTTGCACTTCTTCAGGAACTACTGCCGCCTTCTCGTGTGGAACATCAGATCTTCCGCTGTGATACACGGTGACAGCCGTATGCAGTGGTTGTGAGTCGATGTCCTCGCGTCTTTCTGTGTCCGCCAGAGGACCAAGATACGGTTCCGATGTTGGATAGTCCGGGAGTGTTGGTCGCTTCTTGAACAATCCTGTGATCTTGTCACCGAGTGACTTCGCAGTGTCGGCGATATCGATGTGCTCAGCTTCAGGTTTCGCAGCTGGCTCGTCTGAACGTCCGCTGTGGTAGACAGTGACGTGATGGGTGAGCGGCTCTCCGAAGATATCGTCGGTACGACGAGTGCTGTCTAGCGGACCCTCGTAGGTCTCGGAGACAGGGTAGTCGAGATGTGCTGGGCCTCTCTTGAAGAGACCGGTGAGCTTCTCACCGAACGCTCTCGCCGTGTCCGCGATGTCGACGTGCTCAGGTTCAGGCTTGACCGTTGGTTCATCTGATCGTCCGCTGTGGTAAACGGTGACGTGATGAGTGAGCGGCTCTCCGAAGATGTCGTCGGTGCGATGAGTGCTGTCCAGCGGTCCTTCATACGTCTCAGAGACAGGATAGTCGAGATGGGCTGGGCCTCTCTTGAAGAGACCGGTGATCTTCTCGCCGAATGCTCTCGCTGTGTCGGCGATGTCGACAGGCTCTCCTTCTGGCTTCGGAGCAGGTTCGTCAGATCGTCCACTATGATACACGCTCACGTGGTGGGTAAGCGGTTCACCGTAAATGTCGTCAGTACGCTGCGTTGTGTCGAGAGGTCCTTCGTAAGAGGCCGTTGTAGGATAGTCGTAGAACACATCCTTCGCCGGTTGCACTTCTTCAGGAACTACTGCCGCCTTCTCGTGTGGAACATCAGATCTTCCGCTGTGATACACGGTGACAGCCGTATGCAGTGGTTGTGAGTCGATGTCCTCGCGTCTTTCTGTGTCCGCCAGAGGACCAAGATACGGTTCCGATGTTGGATAGTCCGGGAGTGTTGGTCGCTTCTTGAACAATCCTGTGATCTTGTCACCGAGTGACTTCGCAGTGTCGGCGATATCGATGTGCTCAGCTTCAGGTTTCGCAGCTGGCTCGTCTGAACGTCCGCTGTGGTAGACAGTGACGTGATGGGTGAGCGGCTCTCCGAAGATATCGTCGGTACGACGAGTGCTGTCTAGTGGACCCTCGTAGGTCTCGGAGACAGGGTAGTCGAGATGTGCTGGGCCTCTCTTGAAGAGACCGGTGAGCTTCTCACCGAACGCTCTCGCCGTGTCCGCGATGTCGACGTGCTCAGGTTCAGGCTTGACCGTTGGTTCATCTGATCGTCCGCTGTGGTAAACGGTGACGTGATGAGTGAGCGGCTCTCCGAAGATGTCGTCGGTGCGATGAGTGCTGTCCAGCGGTCCTTCATACGTCTCAGAGACAGGATAGTCGAGATGAGCTGGGCCTCTCTTGAAGAGACCGGTGATCTTCTCGCCGAATGCTCTCGCTGTGTCGGCGATGTCGACAGGCTCTCCTTCTGGCTTCGGAGCAGGTTCGTCAGATCGTCCACTATGATACACGCTCACGTGGTGGGTAAGCGGTTCACCGTAAATGTCGTCAGTACGCTGCGTTGTGTCGAGAGGTCCTTCGTAAGAGGCCGTTGTAGGATAGTCGTAGAACACATCCTTCGCCGGTTGCACTTCTTCAGGAACTACTGCCGCCTTCTCGTGTGGAACATCAGATCTTCCGCTGTGATACACGGTGACAGCCGTATGCAGTGGTTGTGAGTCGATGTCCTCGCGTCTTTCTGTGTCCGCCAGAGGACCAAGATACGGTTCCGATGTTGGATAGTCCGGGAGTGTTGGTCGCTTCTTGAACAATCCTGTGATCTTGTCACCGAGTGACTTCGCAGTGTCGGCGATATCGATGTGCTCAGCTTCAGGTTTCGCAGCTGGCTCGTCTGAACGTCCGCTGTGGTAGACAGTGACGTGATGGGTGAGCGGCTCTCCGAAGATATCGTCGGTACGACGAGTGCTGTCTAGTGGACCCTCGTAGGTCTCGGAGACAGGGTAGTCGAGATGTGCTGGGCCTCTCTTGAAGAGACCGGTGAGCTTCTCACCGAACGCTCTCGCCGTGTCCGCGATGTCGACGTGCTCAGGTTCAGGCTTGACCGTTGGTTCATCTGATCGTCCGCTGTGGTAAACGGTGACGTGATGAGTGAGCGGCTCTCCGAAGATGTCGTCGGTGCGATGAGTGCTGTCCAGCGGTCCTTCATACGTCTCAGAGACAGGATAGTCGAGATGGGCTGGGCCTCTCTTGAAGAGACCGGTGATCTTCTCGCCGAATGCTCTCGCTGTGTCGGCGATGTCGACAGGCTCTCCTTCTGGCTTCGGAGCAGGTTCGTCAGATCGTCCACTATGATACACGCTCACGTGGTGGGTAAGCGGTTCACCGTAAATGTCGTCAGTACGCTGCGTTGTGTCGAGAGGTCCTTCGTAAGAGGCCGTTGTAGGATAGTCGTAGAACACATCCTTCGCCGGTTGCACTTCTTCAGGAACTACTGCCGCCTTCTCGTGTGGAACATCAGATCTTCCGCTGTGATACACGGTGACAGCCGTATGCAGTGGTTGTGAGTCGATGTCCTCGCGTCTTTCTGTGTCCGCCAGAGGACCAAGATACGGTTCCGATGTTGGATAGTCCGGGAGTGTTGGTCGCTTCTTGAACAATCCTGTGATCTTGTCACCGAGTGACTTCGCAGTGTCGGCGATATCGATGTGCTCAGCTTCAGGTTTCGCAGCTGGCTCGTCTGAACGTCCGCTGTGGTAGACAGTGACGTGATGGGTGAGCGGCTCTCCGAAGATATCGTCGGTACGACGAGTGCTGTCTAGTGGACCCTCGTAGGTCTCGGAGACAGGGTAGTCGAGATGTGCTGGGCCTCTCTTGAAGAGACCGGTGAGCTTCTCACCGAACGCTCTCGCCGTGTCCGCGATGTCGACGTGCTCAGGTTCAGGCTTGACCGTAGGTTCATCTGATCGTCCGCTGTGGTAAACGGTGACGTGATGAGTGAGCGGCTCTCCGAAGATGTCGTCGGTGCGATGAGTGCTGTCCAGCGGACCTTCATACGTCTCAGAGACAGGATAGTCGAGATGGGCTGGGCCTCTCTTGAAGAGACCGGTGATCTTCTCGCCGAATGCTCTCGCTGTGTCGGCGATGTCGACAGGCTCTCCTTCTGGCTTCGGAGCAGGTTCGTCAGATCGTCCACTATGATACACGCTCACGTGGTGGGTAAGCGGTTCACCGTAAATGTCGTCAGTACGCTGCGTTGTGTCGAGAGGTCCTTCGTAAGAGGCCGTTGTAGGATAGTCGTAGAACACATCCTTCGCCGGCTGCACTTCTTCAGGAACTACTGCCGCCTTCTCGTGTGGAACATCAGATCTTCCGCTGTGATACACGGTGACAGCCGTATGCAGTGGTTGTGAGTCGATGTCCTCGCGTCTTTCTGTGTCCGCCAGAGGACCAAGATACGGTTCCGATGTTGGATAGTCCGGGAGTGTTGGTCGCTTCTTGAACAATCCTGTGATCTTGTCACCGAGTGACTTCGCAGTGTCGGCGGTATCGATGTGCTCAGCTTCAGGTTTCGCAGCTGGCTCGTCTGAACGTCCGCTGTGGTAGACAGTGACGTGATGGGTGAGCGGCTCTCCGAAGATATCGTCGGTACGACGAGTGCTGTCTAGTGGACCCTCGTAGGTCTCGGAGACAGGGTAGTCGAGATGTGCTGGGCCTCTCTTGAAGAGACCGGTGAGCTTCTCACCGAACGCTCTCGCCGTGTCCGCGATGTCGACGTGCTCAGGTTCAGGCTTGACCGTTGGTTCATCTGATCGTCCGCTGTGGTAAACGGTGACGTGATGAGTGAGCGGCTCTCCGAAGATGTCGTCGGTGCGATGAGTGCTGTCCAGCGGTCCTTCATACGTCTCAGAGACAGGATAGTCGAGATGGGCTGGGCCTCTCTTGAAGAGACCGGTGATCTTCTCGCCGAATGCTCTCGCTGTGTCGGCGATGTCGACAGGCTCTCCTTCTGGCTTCGGAGCAGGTTCGTCAGATCGTCCACTATGATACACGCTCACGTGGTGGGTAAGCGGTTCACCGTAAATGTCGTCAGTACGCTGCGTTGTGTCGAGAGGTCCTTCGTAAGAGGCCGTTGTAGGATAGTCGTAGAACACATCCTTCGCCGGTTGCACTTCTTCAGGAACTACTGCCGCCTTCTCGTGTGGAACATCAGAACTTCCGCTGTGATACACGGTGACAGCCGTATGCAGTGGTTGTGAGTCGATGTCCTCGCGTCTTTCTGTGTCCGCCAGAGGACCAAGATACGGTTCCGATGTTGGATAGTCCGGGAGTGTTGGTCGCTTCTTGAACAATCCTGTGATCTTGTCACCGAGTGACTTCGCAGTGTCGGCGATATCGATGTGCTCAGCTTCAGGTTTCGCAGCTGGCTCGTCTGAACGTCCGCTGTGGTAGACAGTGACGTGATGGGTGAGCGGCTCTCCGAAGATATCGTCGGTACGACGAGTGCTGTCTAGTGGACCCTCGTAGGTCTCGGAGACAGGGTAGTCGAGATGTGCTGGGCCTCTCTTGAAGAGACCGGTGAGCTTCTCACCGAACGCTCTCGCCGTGTCCGCGATGTCGACGTGCTCAGGTTCAGGCTTGACCGTAGGTTCATCTGATCGTCCGCTGTGGTAAACGGTGACGTGATGAGTGAGCGGCTCTCCGAAGATGTCGTCGGTGCGATGAGTGCTGTCCAGCGGACCTTCATACGTCTCAGAGACAGGATAGTCGAGATGGGCTGGGCCTCTCTTGAAGAGACCGGTGATCTTCTCGCCGAATGCTCTCGCTGTGTCGGCGATGTCGACAGGCTCTCCTTCTGGCTTCGGAGCAGGTTCGTCAGATCGTCCACTATGATACACGCTCACGTGGTGGGTAAGCGGTTCACCGTAAATGTCGTCAGTACGCTGCGTTGTGTCGAGAGGTCCTTCGTAAGAGGCCGTTGTAGGATAGTCGTAGAACACATCCTTCGCCGGTTGCACTTCTTCAGGAACTACTGCCGCCTTCTCGTGTGGAACATCAGATCTTCCGCTGTGATACACGGTGACAGCCGTATGCAGTGGTTGTGAGTCGATGTCCTCGCGTCTTTCTGTGTCCGCCAGAGGACCAAGATACGGTTCCGATGTTGGATAGTCCGGGAGTGTTGGTCGCTTCTTGAACAATCCTGTGATCTTGTCACCGAGTGACTTCGCAGTGTCGGCGGTATCGATGTGCTCAGCTTCAGGTTTCGCAGCTGGCTCGTCTGAACGTCCGCTGTGGTAGACAGTGACGTGATGGGTGAGCGGCTCTCCGAAGATATCGTCGGTACGACGAGTGCTGTCTAGTGGACCCTCGTAGGTCTCGGAGACAGGGTAGTCGAGATGTGCTGGGCCTCTCTTGAAGAGACCGGTGAGCTTCTCACCGAACGCTCTCGCCGTGTCCGCGATGTCGACGTGCTCAGGTTCAGGCTTGACCGTTGGTTCATCTGATCGTCCGCTGTGGTAAACGGTGACGTGATGAGTGAGCGGCTCTCCGAAGATGTCGTCGGTGCGATGAGTGCTGTCCAGCGGTCCTTCATACGTCTCAGAGACAGGATAGTCGAGATGGGCTGGGCCTCTCTTGAAGAGACCGGTGATCTTCTCGCCGAATGCTCTCGCTGTGTCGGCGATGTCGACAGGCTCTCCTTCTGGCTTCGGAGCAGGTTCGTCAGATCGTCCACTATGATACACGCTCACGTGGTGGGTAAGCGGTTCACCGTAAATGTCGTCAGTACGCTGCGTTGTGTCGAGAGGTCCTTCGTAAGAGGCCGTTGTAGGATAGTCGTAGAACACATCCCTCGCCGGTTGCACTTCTTCAGGAACTACTGCCGCCTTCTCGTGTGGAACATCAGATCTTCCGCTGTGATACACGGTGACAGCCGTATGCAGTGGTTGTGAGTCGATGTCCTCGCGTCTTTCTGTGTCCGCCAGAGGACCAAGATACGGTTCCGATGTTGGATAGTCCGGGAGTGTTGGTCGCTTCTTGAACAATCCTGTGATCTTGTCACCGAGTGACTTCGCAGTGTCGGCGATATCGATGTGCTCAGCTTCAGGTTTCGCAGCTGGCTCGTCTGAACGTCCGCTGTGGTAGACAGTGACGTGATGGGTGAGCGGCTCTTCGAAGATATCGTCGGTACGACGAGTGCTGTCTAGTGGACCCTCGTAGGTCTCGGAGACAGGGTAGTCGAGATGTGCTGGGCCTCTCTTGAAGAGACCGGTGAGCTTCTCACCGAACGCTCTCGCCGTGTCCGCGATGTCGACGTGCTCAGGTTCAGGCTTGACCGTTGGTTCATCTGATCGTCCGCTGTGGTAAACGGTGACATGATGAGTGAGCGGCTCTCCGAAGATGTCGTCGGTGCGATGAGTGCTGTCCAGCGGTCCTTCATACGTCTCAGAGACAGGATAGTCGAGATGAGCTGGGCCTCTCTTGAAGAGACCGGTGATCTTCTCGCCGAATGCTCTCGCTGTGTCGGCGATGTCGACAGGCTCTCCTTCTGGCTTCGGAGCAGGTTCGTCAGATCGTCCACTATGATACACGCTCACGTGGTGGGTAAGCGGTTCACCGTAAATGTCGTCAGTACGCTGCGTTGTGTCGAGAGGTCCTTCGTAAGAGGCCGTTGTAGGATAGTCGTAGAACACATCCTTCGCCGGTTGCACTTCTTCAGGAACTACTGCCGCCTTCTCGTGTGGAACATCAGATCTTCCGCTGTGATACACGGTGACAGCCGTATGCAGTGGTTGTGAGTCGATGTCCTCGCGTCTTTCTGTGTCCGCCAGAGGACCAAGATACGGTTCCGATGTTGGATAGTCCGGGAGTGTTGGTCGCTTCTTGAACAATCCTGTGATCTTGTCACCGAGTGACTTCGCAGTGTCGGCGATATCGATGTGCTCAGCTTCAGGTTTCGCAGCTGGCTCGTCTGAACGTCCGCTGTGGTAGACAGTGACGTGATGGGTGAGCGGCTCTCCGAAGATATCGTCGGTACGACGAGTGCTGTCTAGTGGACCCTCGTAGGTCTCGGAGACAGGGTAGTCGAGATGTGCTGGGCCTCTCTTGAAGAGACCGGTGAGCTTCTCACCGAACGCTCTCGCCGTGTCCGCGATGTCGACGTGCTCAGGTTCAGGCTTGACCGTTGGTTCATCTGATCGTCCGCTGTGGTAAACGGTGACGTGATGAGTGAGCGGCTCTCCGAAGATGTCGTCGGTGCGATGAGTGCTGTCCAGCGGTCCTTCATACGTCTCAGAGACAGGATAGTCGAGATGGGCTGGGCCTCTCTTGAAGAGACCGGTGATCTTCTCGCCGAATGCTCTCGCTGTGTCGGCGATGTCGACAGGCTCTCCTTCTGGCTTCGGAGCAGGTTCGTCAGATCGTCCACTATGATACACGCTCACGTGGTGGGTAAGCGGTTCACCGTAAATGTCGTCAGTACGCTGCGTTGTGTCAAGAGGTCCTTCGTAAGAGGCCGTTGTAGGATAGTCGTAGAACACATCCTTCGCCGGTTGCACTTCTTCAGGAACTACTGCCGCCTTCTCGTGTGGAACATCAGATCTTCCGCTGTGATACACGGTGACAGCCGTATGCAGTGGTTGTGAGTCGATGTCCTCGCGTCTTTCTGTGTCCGCCAGAGGACCAAGATACGGTTCCGATGTTGGATAGTCCGGGAGTGTTGGTCGCTTCTTGAACAATCCTGTGATCTTGTCACCGAGTGACTTCGCAGTGTCGGCGATATCGATGTGCTCAGCTTCAGGTTTCGCAGCTGGCTCGTCTGAACGTCCGCTGTGGTAGACAGTGACGTGATGGGTGAGCGGCTCTCCGAAGATATCGTCGGTACGACGAGTGCTGTCTAGTGGACCCTCGTAGGTCTCGGAGACAGGGTAGTCGAGATGTGCTGGGCCTCTCTTGAAGAGACCGGTGAGCTTCTCACCGAACGCTCTCGCCGTGTCCGCGATGTCGACGTGCTCAGGTTCAGGCTTGACCGTTGGTTCATCTGATCGTCCGCTGTGGTAAACGGTGACGTGATGAGTGAGCGGCTCTCCGAAGATGTCGTCGGTGCGATGAGTGCTGTCCAGCGGTCCTTCATACGTCTCAGAGACAGGATAGTCGAGATGGGCTGGGCCTCTCTTGAAGAGACCGGTGATCTTCTCGCCGAATGCTCTCGCTGTGTCGGCGATGTCGACAGGCTCTCCTTCTGGCTTCGGAGCAGGTTCGTCAGATCGTCCACTATGATACACGCTCACGTGGTGGGTAAGCGGTTCACCGTAAATGTCGTCAGTACGCTGCGTTGTGTCAAGAGGTCCTTCGTAAGAGGCCGTTGTAGGATAGTCGTAGAACACATCCTTCGCCGGTTGCACTTCTTCAGGAACTACTGCCGCCTTCTCGTGTGGAACATCAGATCTTCCGCTGTGATACACGGTGACAGCCGTATGCAGTGGTTGTGAGTTGATGTCCTTGCGTCTTTCTGTGTCCGCCAGAGGACCAAGATACGGTTCCGATGTTGGATAGTCCGGGAGTGTTGGTCGCTTCTTGAACAATCCTGTGATCTTGTCACCGAGTGACTTCGCAGTGTCGGCGATATCGATGTGCTCAGCTTCAGGTTTCGCAGCTGGCTCGTCTGAACGTCCGCTGTGGTAGACAGTGACGTGATGGGTGAGCGGCACTCCGAAGATATCGTCGGTACGATGAGTGCTGTCCAGCGGTCCTTCATACGTCTCAGAGACAGGATAGTCGAGATGGGCTGGGCCTCTCTTGAAGAGACCGGTGATCTTCTCGCCGAATGCTCTCGCTGTGTCGGCGATGTCGACAGGCTCTCCTTCTGGCTTCGGAGCAGGTTCGTCAGATCGTCCACTATGATACACGCTCACGTGGTGGGTAAGCGGTTCACCGTAAATGTCGTCAGTACGCTGCGTTGTGTCAAGAGGTCCTTCGTAAGAGGCCGTTGTAGGATAGTCGTAGAACACATCCTTCGCCGGTTGCACTTCTTCAGGAACTACTGCCGCCTTCTCGTGTGGAACATCAGATCTTCCGCTGTGATACACGGTGACAGCCGTATGCAGTGGTTGTGAGTCGATGTCCTCGCGTCTTTCTGTGTCCGCCAGAGGACCAAGATACGGTTCCGATGTTGGATAGTCCGGGAGTGTTGGTCGCTTCTTGAACAATCCTGTGATCTTGTCACCGAGTGACTTCGCAGTGTCGGCGATATCGATGTGCTCAGCTTCAGGTTTCGCAGCTGGCTCGTCTGAACGTCCGCTGTGGTAGACAGTGACGTGATGGGTGAGCGGCTCTCCGAAGATATCGACGGTACGACGAGTGCTGTCTAGTGGACCCTCGTAGGTCTCGGAGACAGGGTAGTCGAGATGTGCTGGGCCTCTCTTGAAGAGACCGGTGAGCTTCTCACCGAACGCTCTCGCCGTGTCCGCGATGTCGACGTGCTCAGGTTCAGGCTTGACCGTTGGTTCATCTGATCGTCCGCTGTGGTAAACGGTGACGTGATGAGTGAGCGGCTCTCCGAAGATGTCGTCGGTGCGATGAGTGCTGTCCAGCGGTCCTTCATACGTCTCAGAGACAGGATAGTCGAGATGGGCTGGGCCTCTCTTGAAGAGACCGGTGATCTTCTCGCCGAATGCTCTCGCTGTGTCGGCGATGTCGACAGGCTCTCCTTCTGGCTTCGGAGCAGGTTCGTCAGATCGTCCACTATGATACACGCTCACGTGGTGGGTAAGCGGTTCACCGTAAATGTCGTCAGTACGCTGCGTTGTGTCAAGAGGTCCTTCGTAAGAGGCCGTTGTAGGATAGTCGTAGAACACATCCTTCGCCGGTTGCACTTCTTCAGGAACTACTGCCGCCTTCTCGTGTGGAACATCAGATCTTCCGCTGTGATACACGGTGACAGCCGTATGCAGTGGTTGTGAGTTGATGTCCTCGCGTCTTTCTGTGTCCGCCAGAGGACCAAGATACGGTTCCGATGTTGGATAGTCCGGGAGTGTTGGTCGCTTCTTGAACAATCCTGTGATCTTGTCACCGAGTGACTTCGCAGTGTCGGCGATATCGATGTGCTCAGCTTCAGGTTTCGCAGCTGGCTCGTCTGAACGTCCGCTGTGGTAGACAGTGACGTGATGGGTGAGCGGCACTCCGAAGATATCGTCGGTACGATGAGTGCTGTCCAGCGGTCCTTCATACGTCTCAGAGACAGGATAGTCGAGATGGGCTGGGCCTCTCTTGAAGAGACCGGTGATCTTCTCGCCGAATGCTCTCGCTGTGTCGGCGATGTCGACAGGCTCTCCTTCTGGCTTCGGAGCAGGTTCGTCAGATCGTCCACTATGATACACGCTCACGTGGTGGGTAAGCGGTTCACCGTAAATGTCGTCAGTACGCTGCGTTGTGTCAAGAGGTCCTTCGTAAGAGGCCGTTGTAGGATAGTCGTAGAACACATCCTTCGCCGGTTGCACTTCTTCAGGAACTACTGCCGCCTTCTCGTGTGGAACATCAGATCTTCCGCTGTGATACACGGTGACAGCCGTATGCAGTGGTTGTGAGTCGATGTCCTCGCGTCTTTCTGTGTCCGCCAGAGGACCAAGATACGGTTCCGATGTTGGATAGTCCGGGAGTGTTGGTCGCTTCTTGAACAATCCTGTGATCTTGTCACCGAGTGACTTCGCAGTGTCGGCGATATCGATGTGCTCAGCTTCAGGTTTCGCAGCTGGCTCGTCTGAACGTCCGCTGTGGTAGACAGTGACGTGATGGGTGAGCGGCTCTCCGAAGATATCGACGGTACGACGAGTGCTGTCTAGTGGACCCTCGTAGGTCTCGGAGACAGGGTAGTCGAGATGTGCTGGGCCTCTCTTGAAGAGACCGGTGAGCTTCTCACCGAACGCTCTCGCCGTGTCCGCGATGTCGACGTGCTCAGGTTCAGGCTTGACCGTTGGTTCATCTGATCGTCCGCTGTGGTAAACGGTGACGTGATGAGTGAGCGGCTCTCCGAAGATGTCGTCGGTGCGATGAGTGCTGTCCAGCGGTCCTTCATACGTCTCAGAGACAGGATAGTCGAGATGGGCTGGGCCTCTCTTGAAGAGACCGGTGATCTTCTCGCCGAATGCTCTCGCTGTGTCGGCGATGTCGACAGGCTCTCCTTCTGGCTTCGGAGCAGGTTCGTCAGATCGTCCACTATGATACACGCTCACGTGGTGGGTAAGCGGTTCACCGTAAATGTCGTCAGTACGCTGCGTTGTGTCAAGAGGTCCTTCGTAAAAGGCCGTTGTAGGATAGTCGTAGAACACATCCTTCGCCGGTTGCACTTCTTCAGGAACTACTGCCGCCTTCTCGTGTGGAACATCAGATCTTCCGCTGTGATACACGGTGACAGCCGTATGCAGTGGTTGTGAGTCGATGTCCTCGCGTCTTTCTGTGTCCGCCAGAGGACCAAGATACGGTTCCGATGTTGGATAGTCCGGGAGTGTTGGTCGCTTCTTGAACAATCCGGTGATCTTGTCACCGAGTGACTTCGCAGTGTCGGCGATATCGATGTGCTCAGCTTCAGGTTTCGCAGCTGGCTCGTCTGAACGTCCGCTGTGGTAGACAGTGACGTGATGGGTGAGCGGCTCTCCGAAGATATCGTCGGTACGACGAGTGCTGTCTAGTGGACCCTCGTAGGTCTCGGAGACAGGGTAGTCGAGATGTGCTGGGCCTCTCTTGAAGAGACCGGTGAGCTTCTCACCGAACGCTCTCGCCGTGTCCGCGATGTCGACGTGCTCAGGTTCAGGCTTGACCGTTGGTTCATCTGATCGTCCGCTGTGGTAAACGGTGACGTGATGAGTGAGCGGCTCTCCGAAGATGTCGTCGGTGCGATGAGTGCTGTCCAGCGGTCCTTCATACGTCTCAGAGACAGGATAGTCGAGATGGGCTGGGCCTCTCTTGAAGAGACCGGTGATCTTCTCGCCGAATGCTCTCGCTGTGTCGGCGATGTCGACAGGATCTCCTTCTGGCTTCGGAGCAGGTTCGTCAGATCGTCCACTATGATACACGCTCACGTGGTGGGTAAGCGGTTCACCGTAAATGTCGTCAGTACGCTGCGTTGTGTCAAGAGGTCCTTCGTAAGAGGCCGTTGTAGGATAGTCGTAGAACACATCCTTCGCCGGTTGCACTTCTTCAGGAACTACTGCCGCCTTCTCGTGTGGAACATCAGATCTTCCGCTGTGATACACGGTGACAGCCGTATGCAGTGGTTGTGAGTTGATGTCCTCTCGTCTTTCTGTGTCCGCCAGAGGACCAAGATACGGTTCCGATGTTGGATAGTCCGGGAGTGTTGGTCGCTTCTTGAACAATCCTGTGATCTTGTCACCGAGTGACTTCGCAGTGTCGGCGATATCGATGTGCTCAGCTTCAGGTTTCGCAGCTGGCTCGTCTGAACGTCCGCTTTGGTAGACAGTGACGTGATGGGTGAGCGGCTCTCCGAAGATATCGTCGGTACGATGAGTGCTGTCCAGCGGTCCTTCATACGTCTCAGAGACAGGATAGTCGAGATGTGCTGGGCCTCTCTTGAAGAGACCGGTGAGCTTCTCACCGAACGCTCTCGCCGTGTCCGCGATGTCGACCTGCTCAGGTTCAGGCTTGACCGTTGGTTCATCTGATCGTCCGCTGTGGTAAAGGGTGACGTGATGAGTGAGCGGCTCTCCGAAGATGTCGTCGGTGCGATGAGTGCTGTCCAGCGGTCCTTCATACGTCTCAGAGACAGGATAGTCGAGATGGGCTGGGCCTCTCTTGAAGAGACCGGTGATCTTCTCGCCGAATGCTCTCGCTGTGTCGGCGATGTCGACAGGCTCTCCTTCTGGCTTCGGAGCAGGTTCGTCAGATCGTCCACTATGATACACGCTCACGTGGTGGGTAAGCGGTTCACCGTAAATGTCGTCAGTACGCTGCGTTGTGTCAAGAGGTCCTTCGTAAGAGGCCGTTGTAGGATAGTCGTAGAACACATCCTTCGCCGGTTGCACTTCTTCAGGAACTACTGCCGCCTTCTCGTGTGGAACATCAGATCTTCCGCTGTGATACACGGTGACAGCCGTATGCAGTGGTTGTGAGTTGATGTCCTCGCGTCTTTCTGTGTCCGCCAGAGGACCAAGATACGGTTCCGATGTTGGATAGTCCGGGAGTGTTGGTCGCTTCTTGAACAATCCTGTGATCTTGTCACCGAGTGACTTCGCAGTGTCGGCGATATCGATGTGCTCAGCTTCAGGTTTCGCAGCTGGCTCGTCTGAACGTCCGCTGTGGTAGACAGTGACGTGATGGGTGAGCAGCACTCCGAAGATATCGTCGGTACGATGAGTGCTGTCCAGCGGTCCTTCATACGTCTCAGAGACAGGATAGTCGAGATGGGCTGGGCCTCTCTTGAAGAGACCGGTGATCTTCTCGCCGAATGCTCTCGCTGTGTCGGCGATGTCGACAGGCTCTCCTTCTGGCTTCGGAGCAGGTTCGTCAGATCGTCCACTATGATAGACGCTCACGTGGTGGGTAAGCGGTTCACCGTAAATGTCGTCAGTACGCTGCGTTGTGTCGAGAGGTCCTTCGTAAGAGGCCGTTGTAGGATAGTCGTAGAACACATCCTTCGCCGGTTGCACTTCTTCAGGAACTACTGCCGCCTTCTCGTGTGGAACATCAGATCTTCCGCTGTGATACACGGTGACAGCCGTATGCAGTGGTTGTGAGTCGATGTCCTCGCGTCTTTCTGTGTCCGCCAGAGGACCAAGATACGGTTCCGTTGTTGGATAGTCCGGGAGTGTTGGTCGCTTCTTGAACAATCCTGTGATCTTGTCACCGAGTGACTTCGCAGTGTCGGCGATGTCGATGTGCTCAGCTTCAGGTTTCGCAGCTGGCTCGTCTGAACGTCCGCTGTGGTAGACAGTGACGTGATGGGTGAGCGGCTCTCCGAAGATATCGTCGGTACGATGAGTGCTGTCCAGCGGTCCTTCATACGTCTCAGAGACAGGATAGTCGAGATGTGCTGGGCCTCTCTTGAAGAGACCGGTGAGCTTCTCACCGAACGCTCTCGCCGTGTCCGCGATGTCGACGTGCTCAGGTTCAGGCTTGACCGTTGGTTCATCTGATCGTCCGCTGTGGTAAACGGTGACGTGATGAGTGAGCGGCTCTCCGAAGATATCGTCGGTACGATGAGTGCTGTCCAGCGGTCCTTCATACGTCTCAGAGACAGGATAGTCGAGATGTGCTGGGCCTCTCTTGAAGAGACCGGTGAGCTTCTCACCGAACGCTCTCGCCGTGTCCGCGATGTCGACCTGCTCAGGTTCAGGCTTGACCGTTGGTTCATCTGATCGTCCGCTGTGGTAAACGGTGACGTGATGAGTGAGCGGCTCTCCGAAGATGTCGTCGGTGCGATGAGTGCTGTCCAGCGGTCCTTCATACGTCTCAGAGACAGGATAGTCGAGATGGGCTGGGCCTCTCTTGAAGAGACCGGTGATCTTCTCGCCGAATGCTCTCGCTGTGTCGGCGATGTCGACAGGCTCTCCTTCTGGCTTCGGAGCAGGTTCGTCAGATCGTCCACTATGATACACGCTCACGTGGTGGGTAAGCGGTTCACCGTAAATGTCGTCAGTACGCTGCGTTGTGTCAAGAGGTCCTTCGTAAGAGGCCGTTGTAGGATAGTCGTAGAACACATCCTTCGCCGGTTGCACTTCTTCAGGAACTACTGCCGCCTTCTCGTGTGGAACATCAGATCTTCCGCTGTGATACACGGTGACAGCCGTATGCAGTGGTTGTGAGTTGATGTCCTCGCGTCTTTCTGTGTCCGCCAGAGGACCAAGATACGGTTCCGATGTTGGATAGTCCGGGAGTGTTGGTCGCTTCTTGAACAATCCTGTGATCTTGTCACCGAGTGACTTCGCAGTGTCGGCGATATCGATGTGCTCAGCTTCAGGTTTCGCAGCTGGCTCGTCTGAACGTCCGCTGTGGTAGACAGTGACGTGATGGGTGAGCAGCACTCCGAAGATATCGTCGGTACGATGAGTGCTGTCCAGCGGTCCTTCATACGTCTCAGAGACAGGATAGTCGAGATGGGCTGGGCCTCTCTTGAAGAGACCGGTGATCTTCTCGCCGAATGCTCTCGCTGTGTCGGCGATGTCGACAGGCTCTCCTTCTGGCTTCGGAGCAGGTTCGTCAGATCGTCCACTATGATAGACGCTCACGTGGTGGGTAAGCGGTTCACCGTAAATGTCGTCAGTACGCTGCGTTGTGTCGAGAGGTCCTTCGTAAGAGGCCGTTGTAGGATAGTCGTAGAACACATCCTTCGCCGGTTGCACTTCTTCAGGAACTACTGCCGCCTTCTCGTGTGGAACATCAGATCTTCCGCTGTGATACACGGTGACAGCCGTATGCAGTGGTTGTGAGTCGATGTCCTCGCGTCTTTCTGTGTCCGCCAGAGGACCAAGATACGGTTCCGTTGTTGGATAGTCCGGGAGTGTTGGTCGCTTCTTGAACAATCCTGTGATCTTGTCACCGAGTGACTTCGCAGTGTCGGCGATGTCGATGTGCTCAGCTTCAGGTTTCGCAGCTGGCTCGTCTGAACGTCCGCTGTGGTAGACAGTGACGTGATGGGTGAGCGGCTCTCCGAAGATATCGTCGGTACGATGAGTGCTGTCCAGCGGTCCTTCATACGTCTCAGAGACAGGATAGTCGAGATGTGCTGGGCCTCTCTTGAAGAGACCGGTGAGCTTCTCACCGAACGCTCTCGCCGTGTCCGCGATGTCGACGTGCTCAGGTTCAGGCTTGACCGTTGGTTCATCTGATCGTCCGCTGTGGTAAACGGTGACGTGATGAGTGAGCGGCTCTCCGAAGATGTCGTCGGTGCGATGAGTGCTGTCCAGCGGTCCTTCATACGTCTCAGAGACAGGATAGTCGAGATGGGCTGGGCCTCTCTTGAAGAGACCGGTGATCTTCTCGCCGAATGCTCTCGCTGTGTCGGCGATGTCGACAGGCTCTCCTTCTGGCTTCGGAGCAGGTTCGTCAGATCGTCCACTATGATAGACGCTCACGTGGTGGGTAAGCGGTTCACCGTAAATGTCGTCAGTACGCTGCGTTGTGTCGAGAGGTCCTTCGTAAGAGGCCGTTGTAGGATAGTCGTAGAACACATCCTTCGCCGGTTGCACTTCTTCAGGAACTACTGCCGCCTTCTCGTGTGGAACATCAGATCTTCCGCTGTGATACACGGTGACAGCCGTATGCAGTGGTTGTGAGTCGATGTCCTCGCGTCTTTCTGTGTCCGCCAGAGGACCAAGATACGGTTCCGTTGTTGGATAGTCCGGGAGTGTTGGTCGCTTCTTGAACAATCCTGTGATCTTGTCACCGAGTGACTTCGCAGTGTCGGCGATGTCGATGTGCTCAGCTTCAGGTTTCGCAGCTGGCTCGTCTGAACGTCCGCTGTGGTAGACAGTGACGTGATGGGTGAGCGGCTCTCCGAAGATATCGTCGGTACGATGAGTGCTGTCCAGCGGTCCTTCATACGTCTCAGAGACAGGATAGTCGAGATGGGCTGGGCCTCTCTTGAAGAGACCGGTGATCTTCTCGCCGAATGCTCTCGCTGTGTCGGCGATGTCGACAGGCTCTCCTTCTGGCTTCGGAGCAGGTTCGTCAGATCGTCCACTATGATACACGCTCACGTGGTGGGTAAGCGGTTCACCGTAAATGTCGTCAGTACGCTGCGTTGTGTCGAGAGGTCCTTCGTAAGAGGCCGTTGTAGGATAGTCGTAGAACACATCCTTCGCCGGTTGCACTTCTTCAGGAACTACTGCCGCCTTCTCGTGTGGAACATCAGATCTTCCGCTGTGATACACGGTGACAGCCGTATGCAGTGGTTGTGAGTCGATGTCCTCGCGTCTTTCTGTGTCCGCCAGAGGACCAAGATACGGTTCCGATGTTGGATAGTCCGGGAGTGTTGGTCGCTTCTTGAACAATCCTGTGATCTTGTCACCGAGTGACTTCGCAGTGTCGGCGATATCGATGTGCTCAGCTTCAGGTTTCGCAGCTGGCTCGTCTGAACGTCCGCTGTGGTAGACAGTGACGTGATGGGTGAGCGGCTCTCCGAAGATATCGTCGGTACGATGAGTGCTGTCCAGCGGTCCTTCATACGTCTCAGAGACAGGATAGTCGAGATGGGCTGGGCCTCTCTTGAAGAGACCGGTGATCTTCTCGCCGAATGCTCTCGCTGTGTCGGCGATGTCGACAGGCTCTCCTTCTGGCTTCGGAGCAGGTTCGTCAGATCGTCCACTATGATAGACGCTCACGTGGTGGGTAAGCGGTTCACCGTAAATGTCGTCAGTACGCTGCGTTGTGTCGAGAGGTCCTTCGTAAGAGGCCGTTGTAGGATAGTCGTAGAACACATCCTTCGCCGGTTGCACTTCTTCAGGAACTACTGCCGCCTTCTCGTGTGGAACATCAGATCTTCCGCTGTGATACACGGTGACAGCCGTATGCAGTGGTTGTGAGTCGATGTCCTCGCGTCTTTCTGTGTCCGCCAGAGGACCAAGATACGGTTCCGTTGTTGGATAGTCCGGGAGTGTTGGTCGCTTCTTGAACAATCCTGTGATCTTGTCACCGAGTGACTTCGCAGTGTCGGCGATGTCGATGTGCTCAGCTTCAGGTTTCGCAGCTGGCTCGTCTGAACGTCCGCTGTGGTAGACAGTGACGTGATGGGTGAGCGGCTCTCCGAAGATATCGTCGGTACGATGAGTGCTGTCCAGCGGTCCTTCATACGTCTCAGAGACAGGATAGTCGAGATGGGCTGGGCCTCTCTTGAAGAGACCGGTGATCTTCTCGCCGAATGCTCTCGCTGTGTCGGCGATGTCGACAGGCTCTCCTTCTGGCTTCGGAGCAGGTTCGTCAGATCGTCCACTATGATACACGCTCACGTGGTGGGTAAGCGGTTCACCGTAAATGTCGTCAGTACGCTGCGTTGTGTCGAGAGGTCCTTCGTAAGAGGCCGTTGTAGGATAGTCGTAGAACACATCCTTCGCCGGTTGCACTTCTTCAGGAACTACTGCCGCCTTCTCGTGTGGAACATCAGATCTTCCGCTGTGATACACGGTGACAGCCGTATGCAGTGGTTGTGAGTCGATGTCCTCGCGTCTTTCTGTGTCCGCCAGAGGACCAAGATACGGTTCCGATGTTGGATAGTCCGGGAGTGTTGGTCGCTTCTTGAACAATCCTGTAATCTTGTCACCGAGTGACTTCGCAGTGTCGGCGATATCGATGTGCTCAGCTTCAGGTTTCGCAGCTGGCTCGTCTGAACGTCCGCTGTGGTAGACAGTGACGTGATGGGTGAGCGGCTCTCCGAAGATATCGTCGGTACGATGAGTGCTGTCCAGCGGTCCTTCATACGTCTCAGAGACAGGATAGTCGAGATGGGCTGGGCCTCTCTTGAAGAGACCGGTGATCTTCTCGCCGAATGCTCTCGCTGTGTCGGCGATGTCGACAGGCTCTCCTTCTGGCTTCGGAGCAGGTTCGTCAGATCGTCCACTATGATACACGCTCACGTGGTGGGTAAGCGGTTCACCGTAAATGTCGTCAGTACGCTGCGTTGTGTCGAGAGGTCCTTCGTAAGAGGCCGTTGTAGGATAGTCGTAGAACACATCCTTCGCCGGTTGCACTTCTTCAGGAACTACTGCCGCCTTCTCGTGTGGAACATCAGATCTTCCGCTGTGATACACGGTGACAGCCGTATGCAGTGGTTGTGAGTCGATGTCCTCGCGTCTTTCTGTGTCCGCCAGAGGACCAAGATACGGTTCCGTTGTTGGATAGTCCGGGAGTGTTGGTCGCTTCTTGAACAATCCTGTGATCTTGTCACCGAGTGACTTCGCAGTGTCGGCGATGTCGATGTGCTCAGCTTCAGGTTTCGCAGCTGGCTCGTCTGAACGTCCGCTGTGGTAGACAGTGACGTGATGGGTGAGCGGCTCTCCGAAGATATCGTCGGTACGATGAGTGCTGTCCAGCGGTCCTTCATACGTCTCAGAGACAGGATAGTCGAGATGTGCTGGGCCTCTCTTGAAGAGACCGGTGAGCTTCTCACCGAACGCTCTCGCCGTGTCCGCGATGTCGACGTGCTCAGGTTCAGGCTTGACCGTTGGTTCATCTGATCGTCCGCTGTGGTAAACGGTGACGTGATGAGTGAGCGGCTCTCCGAAGATGTCGTCGGTGCGATGAGTGCTGTCCAGCGGTCCTTCATACGTCTCAGAGACAGGATAGTCGAGATGGGCTGGGCCTCTCTTGAAGAGACCGGTGATCTTCTCGCCGAATGCTCTCGCTGTGTCGGCGATGTCGACAGGCTCTCCTTCTGGCTTCGGAGCAGGTTCGTCAGATCGTCCACTATGATAGACGCTCACGTGGTGGGTAAGCGGTTCACCGTAAATGTCGTCAGTACGCTGCGTTGTGTCGAGAGGTCCTTCGTAAGAGGCCGTTGTAGGATAGTCGTAGAACACATCCTTCGCCGGTTGCACTTCTTCAGGAACTACTGCCGCCTTCTCGTGTGGAACATCAGATCTTCCGCTGTGATACACGGTGACAGCCGTATGCAGTGGTTGTGAGTCGATGTCCTCGCGTCTTTCTGTGTCCGCCAGAGGACCAAGATACGGTTCCGTTGTTGGATAGTCCGGGAGTGTTGGTCGCTTCTTGAACAATCCTGTGATCTTGTCACCGAGTGACTTCGCAGTGTCGGCGATGTCGATGTGCTCAGCTTCAGGTTTCGCAGCTGGCTCGTCTGAACGTCCGCTGTGGTAGACAGTGACGTGATGGGTGAGCGGCTCTCCGAAGATATCGTCGGTACGATGAGTGCTGTCCAGCGGTCCTTCATACGTCTCAGAGACAGGATAGTCGAGATGGGCTGGGCCTCTCTTGAAGAGACCGGTGATCTTCTCGCCGAATGCTCTCGCTGTGTCGGCGATGTCGACAGGCTCTCCTTCTGGCTTCGGAGCAGGTTCGTCAGATCGTCCACTATGATACACGCTCACGTGGTGGGTAAGCGGTTCACCGTAAATGTCGTCAGTACGCTGCGTTGTGTCGAGAGGTCCTTCGTAAGAGGCCGTTGTAGGATAGTCGTAGAACACATCCTTCGCCGGTTGCACTTCTTCAGGAACTACTGCCGCCTTCTCGTGTGGAACATCAGATCTTCCGCTGTGATACACGGTGACAGCCGTATGCAGTGGTTGTGAGTCGATGTCCTCGCGTCTTTCTGTGTCCGCCAGAGGACCAAGATACGGTTCCGATGTTGGATAGTCCGGGAGTGTTGGTCGCTTCTTGAACAATCCTGTGATCTTGTCACCGAGTGACTTCGCAGTGTCGGCGATATCGATGTGCTCAGCTTCAGGTTTCGCAGCTGGCTCGTCTGAACGTCCGCTGTGGTAGACAGTGACGTGATGGGTGAGCGGCTCTCCGAAGATATCGTCGGTACGATGAGTGCTGTCCAGCGGTCCTTCATACGTCTCAGAGACAGGATAGTCGAGATGGGCTGGGCCTCTCTTGAAGAGACCGGTGATCTTCTCGCCGAATGCTCTCGCTGTGTCGGCGATGTCGACAGGCTCTCCTTCTGGCTTCGGAGCAGGTTCGTCAGATCGTCCACTATGATAGACGCTCACGTGGTGGGTAAGCGGTTCACCGTAAATGTCGTCAGTACGCTGCGTTGTGTCGAGAGGTCCTTCGTAAGAGGCCGTTGTAGGATAGTCGTAGAACACATCCTTCGCCGGTTGCACTTCTTCAGGAACTACTGCCGCCTTCTCGTGTGGAACATCAGATCTTCCGCTGTGATACACGGTGACAGCCGTATGCAGTGGTTGTGAGTCGATGTCCTCGCGTCTTTCTGTGTCCGCCAGAGGACCAAGATACGGTTCCGTTGTTGGATAGTCCGGGAGTGTTGGTCGCTTCTTGAACAATCCTGTGATCTTGTCACCGAGTGACTTCGCAGTGTCGGCGATGTCGATGTGCTCAGCTTCAGGTTTCGCAGCTGGCTCGTCTGAACGTCCGCTGTGGTAGACAGTGACGTGATGGGTGAGCGGCTCTCCGAAGATATCGTCGGTACGATGAGTGCTGTCCAGCGGTCCTTCATACGTCTCAGAGACAGGATAGTCGAGATGGGCTGGGCCTCTCTTGAAGAGACCGGTGATCTTCTCGCCGAATGCTCTCGCTGTGTCGGCGATGTCGACAGGCTCTCCTTCTGGCTTCGGAGCAGGTTCGTCAGATCGTCCACTATGATACACGCTCACGTGGTGGGTAAGCGGTTCACCGTAAATGTCGTCAGTACGCTGCGTTGTGTCGAGAGGTCCTTCGTAAGAGGCCGTTGTAGGATAGTCGTAGAACACATCCTTCGCCGGTTGCACTTCTTCAGGAACTACTGCCGCCTTCTCGTGTGGAACATCAGATCTTCCGCTGTGATACACGGTGACAGCCGTATGCAGTGGTTGTGAGTCGATGTCCTCGCGTCTTTCTGTGTCCGCCAGAGGACCAAGATACGGTTCCGATGTTGGATAGTCCGGGAGTGTTGGTCGCTTCTTGAACAATCCTGTAATCTTGTCACCGAGTGACTTCGCAGTGTCGGCGATATCGATGTGCTCAGCTTCAGGTTTCGCAGCTGGCTCGTCTGAACGTCCGCTGTGGTAGACAGTGACGTGATGGGTGAGCGGCTCTCCGAAGATATCGTCGGTACGATGAGTGCTGTCCAGCGGTCCTTCATACGTCTCAGAGACAGGATAGTCGAGATGGGCTGGGCCTCTCTTGAAGAGACCGGTGATCTTCTCGCCGAATGCTCTCGCTGTGTCGGCGATGTCGACAGGCTCTCCTTCTGGCTTCGGAGCAGGTTCGTCAGATCGTCCACTATGATACACGCTCACGTGGTGGGTAAGCGGTTCACCGTAAATGTCGTCAGTACGCTGCGTTGTGTCGAGAGGTCCTTCGTAAGAGGCCGTTGTAGGATAGTCGTAGAACACATCCTTCGCCGGTTGCACTTCTTCAGGAACTACTGCCGCCTTCTCGTGTGGAACATCAGATCTTCCGCTGTGATACACGGTGACAGCCGTATGCAGTGGTTGTGAGTCGATGTCCTCGCGTCTTTCTGTGTCCGCCAGAGGACCAAGATACGGTTCCGTTGTTGGATAGTCCGGGAGTGTTGGTCGCTTCTTGAACAATCCTGTGATCTTGTCACCGAGTGACTTCGCAGTGTCGGCGATGTCGATGTGCTCAGCTTCAGGTTTCGCAGCTGGCTCGTCTGAACGTCCGCTGTGGTAGACAGTGACGTGATGGGTGAGCGGCTCTCCGAAGATATCGTCGGTACGATGAGTGCTGTCCAGCGGTCCTTCATACGTCTCAGAGACAGGATAGTCGAGATGTGCTGGGCCTCTCTTGAAGAGACCGGTGAGCTTCTCACCGAACGCTCTCGCCGTGTCCGCGATGTCGACGTGCTCAGGTTCAGGCTTGACCGTTGGTTCATCTGATCGTCCGCTGTGGTAAACGGTGACGTGATGAGTGAGCGGCTCTCCGCAGATGTCGTCGGTGCGATGAGTGCTGTCCAGCGGTCCTTCATACGTCTCAGAGACAGGATAGTCGAGATGGGCTGGGCCTCTCTTGAAGAGACCGGTGATCTTCTCGCCGAATGCTCTCGCTGTGTCGGCGATGTCGACAGGCTCTCCTTCTGGCTTCGGAGCAGGTTCGTCAGATCGTCCACTATGATAGACGCTCACGTGGTGGGTAAGCGGTTCACCGTAAATGTCGTCAGTACGCTGCGTTGTGTCGAGAGGTCCTTCGTAAGAGGCCGTTGTAGGATAGTCGTAGAACACATCCTTCGCCGGTTGCACTTCTTCAGGAACTACTGCCGCCTTCTCGTGTGGAACATCAGATCTTCCGCTGTGATACACGGTGACAGCCGTATGCAGTGGTTGTGAGTCGATGTCCTCGCGTCTTTCTGTGTCCGCCAGAGGACCAAGATACGGTTCCGTTGTTGGATAGTCCGGGAGTGTTGGTCGCTTCTTGAACAATCCTGTGATCTTGTCACCGAGTGACTTCGCAGTGTCGGCGATGTCGATGTGCTCAGCTTCAGGTTTCGCAGCTGGCTCGTCTGAACGTCCGCTGTGGTAGACAGTGACGTGATGGGTGAGCGGCTCTCCGAAGATATCGTCGGTACGATGAGTGCTGTCCAGCGGTCCTTCATACGTCTCAGAGACAGGATAGTCGAGATGGGCTGGGCCTCTCTTGAAGAGACCGGTGATCTTCTCGCCGAATGCTCTCGCTGTGTCGGCGATGTCGACAGGCTCTCCTTCTGGCTTCGGAGCAGGTTCGTCAGATCGTCCACTATGATACACGCTCACGTGGTGGGTAAGCGGTTCACCGTAAATGTCGTCAGTACGCTGCGTTGTGTCGAGAGGTCCTTCGTAAGAGGCCGTTGTAGGATAGTCGTAGAACACATCCTTCGCCGGTTGCACTTCTTCAGGAACTACTGCCGCCTTCTCGTGTGGAACATCAGATCTTCCGCTGTGATACACGGTGACAGCCGTATGCAGTGGTTGTGAGTCGATGTCCTCGCGTCTTTCTGTGTCCGCCAGAGGACCAAGATACGGTTCCGATGTTGGATAGTCCGGGAGTGTTGGTCGCTTCTTGAACAATCCTGTGATCTTGTCACCGAGTGACTTCGCAGTGTCGGCGATATCGATGTGCTCAGCTTCAGGTTTCGCAGCTGGCTCGTCTGAACGTCCGCTGTGGTAGACAGTGACGTGATGGGTGAGCGGCTCTCCGAAGATATCGTCGGTACGATGAGTGCTGTCCAGCGGTCCTTCATACGTCTCAGAGACAGGATAGTCGAGATGGGCTGGGCCTCTCTTGAAGAGACCGGTGATCTTCTCGCCGAATGCTCTCGCTGTGTCGGCGATGTCGACAGGCTCTCCTTCTGGCTTCGGAGCAGGTTCGTCAGATCGTCCACTATGATACACGCTCACGTGGTGGGTAAGCGGTTCACCGTAAATGTCGTCAGTACGCTGCGTTGTGTCGAGAGGTCCTTCGTAAGAGGCCGTTGTAGGATAGTCGTAGAACACATCCTTCGCCGGTTGCACTTCTTCAGGAACTACTGCCGCCTTCTCGTGTGGAACATCAGATCTTCCGCTGTGATACACGGTGACAGCCGTATGCAGTGGTTGTGAGTCGATGTCCTCGCGTCTTTCTGTGTCCGCCAGAGGACCAAGATACGGTTCCGTTGTTGGATAGTCCGGGAGTGTTGGTCGCTTCTTGAACAATCCTGTGATCTTGTCACCGAGTGACTTCGCAGTGTCGGCGATGTCGATGTGCTCAGCTTCAGGTTTCGCAGCTGGCTCGTCTGAACGTCCGCTGTGGTAGACAGTGACGTGATGGGTGAGCGGCTCTCCGAAGATATCGTCGGTACGATGAGTGCTGTCCAGCGGTCCTTCATACGTCTCAGAGACAGGATAGTCGAGATGTGCTGGGCCTCTCTTGAAGAGACCGGTGAGCTTCTCACCGAACGCTCTCGCCGTGTCCGCGATGTCGACGTGCTCAGGTTCAGGCTTGACCGTTGGTTCATCTGATCGTCCGCTGTGGTAAACGGTGACGTGATGAGTGAGAGGCTCTCCGCAGATGTCGTCGGTGCGATGAGTGCTGTCCAGCGGTCCTTCATACGTCTCAGAGACAGGATAGTCGAGATGGGCTGGGCCTCTCTTGAAGAGACCGGTGATCTTCTCGCCGAATGCTCTCGCTGTGTCGGCGATGTCGACAGGCTCTCCTTCTGGCTTCGGAGCAGGTTCGTCAGATCGTCCACTATGATACACGCTCACGTGGTGGGTAAGCGGTTCACCGTAAATGTCGTCAGTACGCTGCGTTGTGTCGAGAGGTCCTTCGTAAGAGGCCGTTGTAGGATAGTCGTAGAACACATCCTTCGCCGGTTGCACTTCTTCAGGAACTACTGCCGCCTTCTCGTGTGGAACATCAGATCTTCCGCTGTGATACACGGTGACAGCCGTATGCCGTGGTTGTGAGTCGATGTCCTCGCGTCTTTCTGTGTCCGCCAGAGGACCAAGATACGGTTCCGTTGTTGGATAGTCCGGGAGTGTTGGTCGCTTCTTGAACAATCCTGTGATCTTGTCACCGAGTGACTTCGCAGTGTCGGCGATATCGATGTGCTCAGCTTCAGGTTTCGCAGCTGGCTCGTCTGAACGTCCGCTGTGGTAGACAGTGACGTGATGGGTGAGCGGCACTCCGAAGATATCGTCGGTACGATGAGTGCTGTCCAGCGGTCCTTCATACGTCTCAGAGACAGGATAGTCGAGATGGGCTGGGCCTCTCTTGAAGAGACCGGTGATCTTCTCGCCGAATGCTCTCGCTGTGTCGGCGATGTCGACAGGCTCTCCTTCTGGCTTCGGAGCAGGTTCGTCAGATCGTCCACTATGATACACGCTCACGTGGTGGGTAAGCGGTTCACCGTAAATGTCGTCAGTACGCTGCGTTGTGTCGAGAGGTCCTTCGTAAGAGGCCGTTGTAAGATAGTCGTAGAACACATCCTTCGCCGGTTGCACTTCTTCAGGAACTACTGCCGCCTTCTCGTGTGGAACATCAGATCTTCCGCTGTGATACACGGTGACAGCCGTATGCAGTGGTTGTGAGTCGATGTCCTCGCGTCTTTCTGTGTCCGCCAGAGGACCAAGATACGGTTCCGATGTTGGATAGTCCGGGAGTGTTGGTCGCTTCTTGAACAATCCTGTGATCTTGTCACCGAGTGACTTCGCAGTGTCGGCGATATCGATGTGCTCAGCTTCAGGTTTCGCAGCTGGCTCGTCTGAACGTCCGCTGTGGTAGACAGTGACGTGATGGGTGAGCGGCTCTCCGAAGATATCGTCGGTACGACGAGTGCTGTCTAGTGGACCCTCGTAGGTCTCGGAGACAGGGTAGTCGAGATGTGCTGGGCCTCTCTTGAAGAGACCGGTGAGCTTCTCACCGAACGCTCTCGCCGTGTCCGCGATGTCGACGTGCTCAGGTTCAGGCTTGACCGTTGGTTCATCTGATCGTCCGCTGTGGTAAACGGTGACGTGATGAGTGAGCGGCTCTCCGAAGATGTCGTCGGTGCGATGAGTGCTGTCCAGCGGTCCTTCATACGTCTCAGAGACAGGATAGTCGAGATGGGCTGGGCCTCTCTTGAAGAGACCGGTGATCTTCTCGCCGAATGCTCTCGCTGTGTCGGCGATGTCGACAGGCTCTCCTTCTGGCTTCGGAGCAGGTTCGTCAGATCGTCCACTATGATACACGCTCAGGTGGTGGGTAAGCGGTTCACCGTAAATGTCGTCAGTACGCTGCGTTGTGTCGAGAGGTCCTTCGTAAGAGGCCGTTGTAGGATAGTCGTAGAACACATCCTTCGCCGGTTGCACTTCTTCAAGAACTACTGCCGCCTTCTCGTGTGGAACATCAGATCTTCCGCTGTGATACACGGTGACAGCCGTATGCAGTGGTTGTGAGTCGATGTCCTCGCGTCTTTCTGTGTCCGCCAGAGGACCAAGATACGGTTCCGATGTTGGATAGTCCGGGAGTGTTGGTCGCTTCTTGAACAATCCTGTGATCTTGTCACCGAGTGACTTCGCAGTGTCGGCGATATCGATGTGCTCAGCTTCAGGTTTCGCAGCTGGCTCGTCTGAACGTCCGCTGTGGTAGACAGTGACGTGATGGGTGAGCGGCTCTCCGAAGATATCGTCGGTACGACGAGTGCTGTCTAGTGGACCCTCGTAGGTCTCGGAGACAGGGTAGTCGAGATGTGCTGGGCCTCTCTTGAAGAGACCGGTGAGCTTCTCACCGAACGCTCTCGCCGTGTCCGCGATGTCGACGTGCTCAGGTTCAGGCTTGACCGTTGGTTCATCTGATCGTCCGCTGTGGTAAACGGTGACGTGATGAGTGAGCGGCTCTCCGAAGATGTCGTCGGTGCGATGAGTGCTGTCCAGCGGTCCATCATACGTCTCAGAGACAGGATAGTCGAGATGGGCTGGGCCTCTCTTGAGGAGACCGGCGATCTTCTCGCCGAATGCTCTCGCTGTGTCGGCGATGTCGACAGGCTCTCCTTCTGGCTTCGGAGCAGGTTCGTCAGATCGTCCACTATGATACACGCTCACGTGGTGGGTAAGCGGTTCACCGTAAATGTCGTCAGTACGCTGCGTTGTGTCGAGAGGTCCTTCGTAAGAGGCCGTTGTAGGATAGTCGTAGAACACATCCTTCGCCGGTTGCACTTCTTCAGGAACTACTGCCGCCTTCTCGTGTGGAACATCAGATCTTCCGCTGTGATACACGGTGACAGCCGTATGCAGTGGTTGTGAGTCGATGTCCTCGCGTCTTTCTGTGTCCGCCAGAGGACCAAGATACGGTTCCGATGTTGGATAGTCCGGGAGTGTTGGCCGCTTCTTGAACAATCCTGTGATCTTGTCACCGAATGACTTCGCAGTGTCGGCGATATCGATGTGCTCAGCTTCAGGTTTCGCAGCTGGCTCGTCTGAACGTCCGCTGTGGTAGACAGTGACGTGATGGGTGAGCGGCTCTCCGAAGATATCGTCGGTACGACGAGTGCTGTCTAGTGGACCCTCGTAGGTCTCGGAGACAGGGTAGTCGAGATGTGCTGGGCCTCTCTTGAAGAGACCGGTGAGCTTCTCACCGAACGCTCTCGCCGTGTCGGCGATATCGATGTGCTCAGCTTCAGGTTTCGCAGCTGGCTCGTCTGAACGTCCGCTGTGGTAGACAGTGACGTGATGGGTGAGCGGCACTCCGAAGATATCGTCGGTGCGATGAGTGCTGTCCAGCGGTCCTTCATACGTCTCAGAGACAGGATAGTCGAGATGGGCTGGGCCTCTCTTGAAGAGACCGGTGATCTTCTCGCCGAATGCTCTCGCTGTGTCGGCGATGTCGACAGGCTCTCCTTCTGGCTTCGGAGCAGGTTCGTCAGATCGTCCACTATGATACACGCTCACGTGGTGGGTAAGCGGTTCACCGTAAATGTCGTCAGTACGCTGCGTTGTGTCGAGAGGTCCTTCGTAAGAGGCCGTTGTAGGATAGTCGTAGAACACATCCTTCGCCGGTTGCACTTCTTCAGGAACTACTGCCGCCTTCTCGTGTGGAACATCAGATCTTCCGCTGTGATACACGGTGACAGCCGTATGCAGTGGTTGTGAGTCGATGTCCTCGCGTCTTTCTGTGTCCGCCAGAGGACCAAGATACGGTTCCGATGTTGGATAGTCCGGGAGTGTTGGCCGCTTCTTGAACAATCCTGTGATCTTGTCACCGAATGACTTCGCAGTGTCGGCGATATCGATGTGCTCAGCTTCAGGTTTCGCAGCTGGCTCGTCTGAACGTCCGCTGTGGTAGACAGTGACGTGATGGGTGAGCGGCTCTCCGAAGATATCGTCGGTACGACGAGTGCTGTCTAGTGGACCCTCGTAGGTCTCGGAGACAGGGTAGTCGAGATGTGCTGGGCCTCTCTTGAAGAGACCGGTGAGCTTCTCACCGAACGCTCTCGCCGTGTCCGCGATGTCGACGTGCTCAGGTTCAGGCTTGACCGTTGGTTCATCTGATCGTCCGCTGTGGTAAACGGTGACGTGATGAGTGAGCGGCTCTACGAAGATGTCGTCGGTGCGATGAGTGCTGTCCAGCGGTCCTTCATACGTCTCAGAGACAGGATAGTCGAGATGGGCTGGGCCTCTCTTGAAGAGACCGGTGATCTTCTCGCCGAATGCTCTCGCTGTGTCGGCGATGTCGACAGGCTCTCCTTCTGGCTTCGGAGCAGGTTCGTCAGATCGTCCACTATGATACACGCTCACGTGGTGGGTAAGCGGTTCACCGTAAATGTCGTCAGTACGCTGCGTTGTGTCGAGAGGTCCTTCGTAAGAGGCCGTTGTAGGATAGTCGTAGAACACATCCTTCGCCGGTTGCACTTCTTCAGGAACTACTGCCGCCTTCTCGTGTGGAACATCAGATCTTCCGCTGTGATACACGGTGACAGCCGTATGCAGTGGTTGTGAGTCGATGTCCTCGCGTCTTTCTGTGTCCGCCAGAGGACCAAGATACGGTTCCGATGTTGGATAGTCCGGGAGTGTTGGTCGCTTCTTGAACAATCCTGTGATCTTGTCACCGAGTGACTTCGCAGTGTCGGCGATATCGATGTGCTCAGCTTCAGGTTTCGCAGCTGGCTCGTCTGAACGTCCGCTGTGGTAGACAGTGACGTGATGGGTGAGCGGCTCTCCGAAGATATCGTCGGTACGACGAGTGCTGTCTAGTGGACCCTCGTAGGTCTCGGAGACAGGGTAGTCGAGATGTGCTGGGCCTCTCTTGAAGAGACCGGTGAGCTTCTCACCGAACGCTCTCGCCGTGTCCGCGATGTCGACGTGCTCAGGTTCAGGCTTGACCGTTGGTTCATCTGATCGTCCGCTGTGGTAAACGGTGACGTGATGAGTGAGCGGCTCTCCGAAGATGTCGTCGGTGCGATGAGTGCTGTCCAGCGGTCCTTCATACGTCTCAGAGACAGGATAGTCGAGATGGGCTGGGCCTCTCTTGAGGAGACCGGCGATCTTCTCGCCGAATGCTCTCGCTGTGTCGGCGATGTCGACAGGCTCTCCTTCTGGCTTCGGAGCAGGTTCGTCAGATCGTCCACTATGATACACGCTCACGTGGTGGGTAAGCGGTTCACCGTAAATGTCGTCAGTACGCTGCGTTGTGTCGAGAGGTCCTTCGTAAGAGGCCGTTGTAGGATAGTCGTAGAACACATCCTTCGCCGGTTGCACTTCTTCAGGAACTACTGCCGCCTTCTCGTGTGGAACATCAGATCTTCCGCTGTGATACACGGTGACAGCCGTATGCAGTGGTTGTGAGTCGATGTCCTCGCGTCTTTCTGTGTCCGCCAGAGGACCAAGATACGGTTCCGATGTTGGATAGTCCGGGAGTGTTGGTCGCTTCTTGAACAATCCTGTGATCTTGTCACCGAGTGACTTCGCAGTGTCGGCGATATCGATGTGCTCAGCTTCAGGTTTCGCAGCTGGCTCGTCTGAACGTCCGCTGTGGTAGACAGTGACGTGATGGGTGAGCGGCTCTCCGAAGATATCGTCGGTACGACGAGTGCTGTCTAGTGGACCCTCGTAGGTCTCGGAGACAGGGTAGTCGAGATGTGCTGGGCCTCTCTTGAAGAGACCGGTGAGCTTCTCACCGAACGCTCTCGCCGTGTCGGCGATATCGATGTGCTCAGCTTCAGGTTTCGCAGCTGGCTCGTCTGAACGTCCGCTGTGGTAGACAGTGACGTGATGGGTGAGCGGCACTCCGAAGATATCGTCGGTGCGATGAGTGCTGTCCAGCGGTCCTTCATACGTCTCAGAGACAGGATAGTCGAGATGGGCTGGGCCTCTCTTGAAGAGACCGGTGATCTTCTCGCCGAATGCTCTCGCTGTGTCGGCGATGTCGACAGGCTCTCCTTCTGGCTTCGGAGCAGGTTCGTCAGATCGTCCACTATGATACACGCTCACGTGGTGGGTAAGCGGTTCACCGTAAATGTCGTCAGTACGCTGCGTTGTGTCGAGAGGTCCTTCGTAAGAGGCCGTTGTAGGATAGTCGTAGAACACATCCTTCGCCGGTTGCACTTCTTCAGGAACTACTGCCGCCTTCTCGTGTGGAACATCAGATCTTCCGCTGTGATACACGGTGACAGCCGTATGCAGTGGTTGTGAGTCGATGTCCTCGCGTCTTTCTGTGTCCGCCAGAGGACCAAGATACGGTTCCGATGTTGGATAGTCCGGGAGTGTTGGTCGCTTCTTGAACAATCCTGTGATCTTGTCACCGAGTGACTTCGCAGTGTCGGCGATATCGATGTGCTCAGCTTCAGGTTTCGCAGCTGGCTCGTCTGAACGTCCGCTGTGGTAGACAGTGACGTGATGGGTGAGCGGCTCTCCGAAGATATCGTCGGTACGACGAGTGCTGTCTAGTGGACCCTCGTAGGTCTCGGAGACAGGGTAGTCGAGATGTGCTGGGCCTCTCTTGAAGAGACCGGTGAGCTTCTCACCGAACGCTCTCGCCGTGTCCGCGATGTCGACGTGCTCAGGTTCAGGCTTGACCGTTGGTTCATCTGATCGTCCGCTGTGGTAAACGGTGACGTGATGAGTGAGCGGCTCTCCGAAGATGTCGTCGGTGCGATGAGTGCTGTCCAGCGGTCCTTCATACGTCTCAGAGACAGGATAGTCGAGATGGGCTGGGCCTCTCTTGAAGAGACCGGTGATCTTCTCGCCGAATGCTCTCGCTGTGTCGGCGATGTCGACAGGCTCTCCTTCTGGCTTCGGAGCAGGTTCGTCAGATCGTCCACTATGATACACGCTCAGGTGGTGGGTAAGCGGTTCACCGTAAATGTCGTCAGTACGCTGCGTTGTGTCGAGAGGTCCTTCGTAAGAGGCCGTTGTAGGATAGTCGTAGAACACATCCTTCGCCGGTTGCACTTCTTCAAGAACTACTGCCGCCTTCTCGTGTGGAACATCAGATCTTCCGCTGTGATACACGGTGACAGCCGTATGCAGTGGTTGTGAGTCGATGTCCTCGCGTCTTTCTGTGTCCGCCAGAGGACCAAGATACGGTTCCGATGTTGGATAGTCCGGGAGTGTTGGTCGCTTCTTGAACAATCCTGTGATCTTGTCACCGAGTGACTTCGCAGTGTCGGCGATATCGATGTGCTCAGCTTCAGGTTTCGCAGCTGGCTCGTCTGAACGTCCGCTGTGGTAGACAGTGACGTGATGGGTGAGCGGCTCTCCGAAGATATCGTCGGTACGACGAGTGCTGTCTAGTGGACCCTCGTAGGTCTCGGAGACAGGGTAGTCGAGATGTGCTGGGCCTCTCTTGAAGAGACCGGTGAGCTTCTCACCGAACGCTCTCGCCGTGTCCGCGATGTCGACGTGCTCAGGTTCAGGCTTGACCGTTGGTTCATCTGATCGTCCGCTGTGGTAAACGGTGACGTGATGAGTGAGCGGCTCTCCGATGATGTCGTCGGTGCGATGAGTGCTGTCCAGCGGTCCTTCATACGTCTCAGAGACAGGATAGTCGAGATGGGCTGGGCCTCTCTTGAAGAGACCGGTGATCTTCTCGCCGAATGCTCTCGCTGTGTCGGCGATGTCGACAGGCTCTCCTTCTGGCTTCGGAGCAGGTTCGTCAGATCGTCCACTATGATACACGCTCACGTGGTGGGTAAGCGGTTCACCGTAAATGTCGTCAGTACGCTGCGTTGTGTCGAGAGGTCCTTCGTAAGAGGCCGTTGTAGGATAGTCGTAGAACACATCCTTCGCCGGTTGCACTTCTTCAGGAACTACTGCCGCCTTCTCGTGTGGAACATCAGATCTTCCGCTGTGATACACGGTGACAGCCGTATGCAGTGGTTGTGAGTCGATGTCCTCGCGTCTTTCTGTGTCCGCCAGAGGACCAAGATACGGTTCCGATGTTGGATAGTCCGGGAGTGTTGGTCGCTTCTTGAACAATCCTGTGATCTTGTCACCGAGTGACTTCGCAGTGTCGGCGATATCGATGTGCTCAGCTTCAGGTTTCGCAGCTGGCTCGTCTGAACGTCCGCTGTGGTAGACAGTGACGTGATGGGTGAGCGGCTCTCCGAAGATATCGTCGGTACGACGAGTGCTGTCTAGTGGACCCTCGTAGGTCTCGGAGACAGGGTAGTCGAGATGTGCTGGGCCTCTCTTGAAGAGACCGGTGAGCTTCTCACCGAACGCTCTCGCCGTGTCCGCGATGTCGACGTGCTCAGGTTCAGGCTTGACCGTTGGTTCATCTGATCGTCCGCTGTGGTAAACGGTGACGTGATGAGTGAGCGGCTCTCCGAAGATGTCGTCGGTGCGATGAGTGCTGTCCAGCGGTCCTTCATACGTCTCAGAGACAGGATAGTCGAGATGGGCTGGGCCTCTCTTGAAGAGACCGGTGATCTTCTCGCCGAATGCTCTCGCTGTGTCGGCGATGTCGACAGGCTCTCCTTCTGGCTTCGGAGCAGGTTCGTCAGATCGTCCACTATGATACACGCTCACGTGGTGGGTAAGCGGTTCACCGTAAATGTCGTCAGTACGCTGCGTTGTGTCGAGAGGTCCTTCGTAAGAGGCCGTTGTAGGATAGTCGTAGAACACATCCTTCGCCGGTTGCACTTCTTCAGGAACTACTGCCGCCTTCTCGTGTGGAACATCAGATCTTCCGCTGTGATACACGGTGACAGCCGTATGCAGTGGTTGTGAGTCGATGTCCTCGCGTCTTTCTGTGTCCGCCAGAGGACCAAGATACGGTTCCGATGTTGGATAGTCCGGGAGTGTTGGCCGCTTCTTGAACAATCCTGTGATCTTGTCACCGAATGACTTCGCAGTGTCGGCGATATCGATGTGCTCAGCTTCAGGTTTCGCAGCTGGCTCGTCTGAACGTCCGCTGTGGTAGACAGTGACGTGATGGGTGAGCGGCTCTCCGAAGATATCGTCGGTACGACGAGTGCTGTCTAGTGGACCCTCGTAGGTCTCGGAGACAGGGTAGTCGAGATGTGCTGGGCCTCTCTTGAAGAGACCGGTGAGCTTCTCACCGAACGCTCTCGCCGTGTCCGCGATGTCGACGTGCTCAGGTTCAGGCTTGACCGTTGGTTCATCTGATCGTCCGCTGTGGTAAACGGTGACGTGATGAGTGAGCGGCTCTCCGAAGATGTCGTCGGTGCGATGAGTGCTGTCCAGCGGTCCTTCATACGTCTCAGAGACAGGATAGTCGAGATGGGCTGGGCCTCTCTTGAGGAGACCGGCGATCTTCTCGCCGAATGCTCTCGCTGTGTCGGCGATGTCGACAGGCTCTCCTTCTGGCTTCGGAGCAGGTTCGTCAGATCGTCCACTATGATACACGCTCACGTGGTGGGTAAGCGGTTCACCGTAAATGTCGTCAGTACGCTGCGTTGTGTCGAGAGGTCCTTCGTAAGAGGCCGTTGTAGGATAGTCGTAGAACACATCCTTCGCCGGTTGCACTTCTTCAGGAACTACTGCCGCCTTCTCGTGTGGAACATCAGATCTTCCGCTGTGATACACGGTGACAGCCGTATGCAGTGGTTGTGAGTCGATGTCCTCGCGTCTTTCTGTGTCCGCCAGAGGACCAAGATACGGTTCCGATGTTGGATAGTCCGGGAGTGTTGGCCGCTTCTTGAACAATCCTGTGATCTTGTCACCGAATGACTTCGCAGTGTCGGCGATATCGATGTGCTCAGCTTCAGGTTTCGCAGCTGGCTCGTCTGAACGTCCGCTGTGGTAGACAGTGACGTGATGGGTGAGCGGCTCTCCGAAGATATCGTCGGTACGACGAGTGCTGTCTAGTGGACCCTCGTAGGTCTCGGAGACAGGGTAGTCGAGATGTGCTGGGCCTCTCTTGAAGAGACCGGTGAGCTTCTCACCGAACGCTCTCGCCGTGTCCGCGATGTCGACGTGCTCAGGTTCAGGCTTGACCGTTGGTTCATCTGATCGTCCGCTGTGGTAAACGGTGACGTGATGAGTGAGCGGCTCTACGAAGATGTCGTCGGTGCGATGAGTGCTGTCCAGCGGTCCTTCATACGTCTCAGAGACAGGATAGTCGAGATGGGCTGGGCCTCTCTTGAAGAGACCGGTGATCTTCTCGCCGAATGCTCTCGCTGTGTCGGCGATGTCGACAGGCTCTCCTTCTGGCTTCGGAGCAGGTTCGTCAGATCGTCCACTATGATACACGCTCACGTGGTGGGTAAGCGGTTCACCGTAAATGTCGTCAGTACGCTGCGTTGTGTCGAGAGGTCCTTCGTAAGAGGCCGTTGTAGGATAGTCGTAGAACACATCCTTCGCCGGTTGCACTTCTTCAGGAACTACTGCCGCCTTCTCGTGTGGAACATCAGATCTTCCGCTGTGATACACGGTGACAGCCGTATGCAGTGGTTGTGAGTCGATGTCCTCGCGTCTTTCTGTGTCCGCCAGAGGACCAAGATACGGTTCCGATGTTGGATAGTCCGGGAGTGTTGGTCGCTTCTTGAACAATCCTGTGATCTTGTCACCGAGTGACTTCGCAGTGTCGGCGATATCGATGTGCTCAGCTTCAGGTTTCGCAGCTGGCTCGTCTGAACGTCCGCTGTGGTAGACAGTGACGTGATGGGTGAGCGGCTCTCCGAAGATATCGTCGGTACGACGAGTGCTGTCTAGTGGACCCTCGTAGGTCTCGGAGACAGGGTAGTCGAGATGTGCTGGGCCTCTCTTGAAGAGACCGGTGAGCTTCTCACCGAACGCTCTCGCCGTGTCCGCGATGTCGACGTGCTCAGGTTCAGGCTTGACCGTTGGTTCATCTGATCGTCCGCTGTGGTAAACGGTGACGTGATGAGTGAGCGGCTCTCCGAAGATGTCGTCGGTGCGATGAGTGCTGTCCAGCGGTCCTTCATACGTCTCAGAGACAGGATAGTCGAGATGGGCTGGGCCTCTCTTGAAGAGACCGGTGATCTTCTCGCCGAATGCTCTCGCTGTGTCTGCGATGTCGACAGGCTCTCCTTCTGGCTTCGGAGCAGGTTCGTCAGATCGTCCACTATGATACACGCTCACGTGGTGGGTAAGCGGTTCACCGTAAATGTCGTCAGTACGCTGCGTTGTGTCGAGAGGTCCTTCGTAAGAGGCCGTTGTAGGATAGTCGTAGAACACATCCTTCGCCGGTTGCACTTCTTCAGGAACTACTGCCGCCTTCTCGTGTGGAACATCAGATCTTCCGCTGTGATACACGGTGACAGCCGTATGCAGTGGTTGTGAGTCGATGTCCTCGCGTCTTTCTGTGTCCGCCAGAGGACCAAGATACGGTTCCGATGTTGGATAGTCCGGGAGTGTTGGTCGCTTCTTGAACAATCCTGTGATCTTGTCACCGAGTGACTTCGCAGTGTCGGCGATATCGATGTGCTCAGCTTCAGGTTTCGCAGCTGGCTCGTCTGAACGTCCGCTGTGGTAGACAGTGACGTGATGGGTGAGCGGCTCTCCGAAGATATCGTCGGTACGACGAGTGCTGTCTAGTGGACCCTCGTAGGTCTCGGAGACAGGGTAGTCGAGATGTGCTGGGCCTCTCTTGAAGAGACCGGTGAGCTTCTCACCGAACGCTCTCGCCGTGTCCGCGATGTCGACGTGCTCAGGTTCAGGCTTGACCGTTGGTTCATCTGATCGTCCGCTGTGGTAAACGGTGACGTGATGAGTGAGCGGCTCTCCGAAGATGTCGTCGGTGCGATGAGTGCTGTCCAGCGGTCCTTCATACGTCTCAGAGACAGGATAGTCGAGATGGGCTGGGCCTCTCTTGAAGAGACCGGTGATCTTCTCGCCGAATGCTCTCGCTGTGTCTGCGATGTCGACAGGCTCTCCTTCTGGCTTCGGAGCAGGTTCGTCAGATCGTCCACTATGATACACGCTCACGTGGTGGGTAAGCGGTTCACCGTAAATGTCGTCAGTACGCTGCGTTGTGTCGAGAGGTCCTTCGTAAGAGGCCGTTGTAGGATAGTCGTAGAACACATCCTTCGCCGGTTGCACTTCTTCAGGAACTACTGCCGCCTTCTCGTGTGGAACATCAGATCTTCCGCTGTGATACACGGTGACAGCCGTATGCAGTGGTTGTGAGTCGATGTCCTCGCGTCTTTCTGTGTCCGCCAGAGGACCAAGATACGGTTCCGATGTTGGATAGTCCGGGAGTGTTGGTCGCTTCTTGAACAATCCTGTGATCTTGTCACCGAGTGACTTCGCAGTGTCGGCGATATCGATGTGCTCAGCTTCAGGTTTCGCAGCTGGCTCGTCTGAACGTCCGCTGTGGTAGACAGTGACGTGATGGGTGAGCGGCTCTCCGAAGATATCGTCGGTACGACGAGTGCTGTCTAGTGGACCCTCGTAGGTCTCGGAGACAGGGTAGTCGAGATGTGCTGGGCCTCTCTTGAAGAGACCGGTGAGCTTCTCACCGAACGCTCTCGCCGTGTCCGCGATGTCGACGTGCTCAGGTTCAGGCTTGACCGTTGGTTCATCTGATCGTCCGCTGTGGTAAACGGTGACGTGATGAGTGAGCGGCTCTCCGAAGATGTCGTCGGTGCGATGAGTGCTGTCCAGCGGTCCTTCATACGTCTCAGAGACAGGATAGTCGAGATGGGCTGGGCCTCTCTTGAAGAGACCGGTGATCTTCTCGCCGAATGCTCTCGCTGTGTCGGCGATGTCGACAGGCTCTCCTTCTGGCTTCGGAGCAGGTTCGTCAGATCGTCCACTATGATACACGCTCACGTGGTGGGTAAGCGGTTCACCGTAAATGTCGTCAGTACGCTGCGTTGTGTCGAGAGGTCCTTCGTAAGAGGCCGTTGTAGGATAGTCGTAGAACACATCCTTCGCCGGTTGCACTTCTTCAGGAACTACTGCCGCCTTCTCGTGTGGAACATCAGATCTTCCGCTGTGATACACGGTGACAGCCGTATGCAGTGGTTGTGAGTCGATGTCCTCGCGTCTTTCTGTGTCCGCCAGAGGACCAAGATACGGTTCCGATGTTGGATAGTCCGGGAGTGTTGGTCGCTTCTTGAACAATCCTGTGATCTTGTCACCGAGTGACTTCGCAGTGTCGGCGATATCGATGTGCTCAGCTTCAGGTTTCGCAGCTGGCTCGTCTGAACGTCCGCTGTGGTAGACAGTGACGTGATGGGTGAGCGGCTCTCCGAAGATATCGTCGGTACGACGAGTGCTGTCTAGTGGACCCTCGTAGGTCTCGGAGACAGGGTAGTCGAGATGTGCTGGGCCTCTCTTGAAGAGACCGGTGAGCTTCTCACCGAACGCTCTCGCCGTGTCCGCGATGTCGACGTGCTCAGGTTCAGGCTTGACCGTTGGTTCATCTGATCGTCCGCTGTGGTAAACGGTGACGTGATGAGTGAGCGGCTCTCCGAAGATGTCGTCGGTGCGATGAGTGCTGTCCAGCGGTCCTTCATACGTCTCAGAGACAGGATAGTCGAGATGGGCTGGGCCTCTCTTGAAGAGACCGGTGATCTTCTCGCCGAATGCTCTCGCTGTGTCGGCGATGTCGACAGGCTCTCCTTCTGGCTTCGGAGCAGGTTCGTCAGATCGTCCACTATGATACACGCTCACGTGGTGGGTAAGCGGTTCACCGTAAATGTCGTCAGTACGCTGCGTTGTGTCGAGAGGTCCTTCGTAAGAGGCCGTTGTAGGATAGTCGTAGAACACATCCTTCGCCGGTTGCACTTCTTCAGGAACTACTGCCGCCTTCTCGTGTGGAACATCAGATCTTCCGCTGTGATACACGGTGACAGCCGTATGCAGTGGTTGTGAGTCGATGTCCTCGCGTCTTTCTGTGTCCGCCAGAGGACCAAGATACGGTTCCGATGTTGGATAGTCCGGGAGTGTTGGTCGCTTCTTGAACAATCCTGTGATCTTGTCACCGAGTGACTTCGCAGTGTCGGCGATATCGATGTGCTCAGCTTCAGGTTTCGCAGCTGGCTCGTCTGAACGTCCGCTGTGGTAGACAGTGACGTGATGGGTGAGCGGCTCTCCGAAGATATCGTCGGTACGACGAGTGCTGTCTAGTGGACCCTCGTAGGTCTCGGAGACAGGGTAGTCGAGATGTGCTGGGCCTCTCTTGAAGAGACCGGTGAGCTTCTCACCGAACGCTCTCGCCGTGTCCGCGATGTCGACGTGCTCAGGTTCAGGCTTGACCGTTGGTTCATCTGATCGTCCGCTGTGGTAAACGGTGACGTGATGAGTGAGCGGCTCTCCGAAGATGTCGTCGGTGCGATGAGTGCTGTCCAGCGGTCCTTCATACGTCTCAGAGACAGGATAGTCGAGATGGGCTGGGCCTCTCTTGAAGAGACCGGTGATCTTCTCGCCGAATGCTCTCGCTGTGTCGGCGATGTCGACAAGCTCTCCTTCTGGCTTCGGAGCAGGTTCGTCAGATCGTCCACTATGATACACGCTCACGTGGTGGGTAAGCGGTTCACCGTAAATGTCGTCAGTACGCTGCGTTGTGTCGAGAGGTCCTTCGTAAGAGGCCGTTGTAGGATAGTCGTAGAACACATCCTTCGCCGGTTGCACTTCTTCAGGAACTACTGCCGCCTTCTCGTGTGGAACATCAGATCTTCCGCTGTGATACACGGTGACAGCCGTATGCAGTGGTTGTGAGTCGATGTCCTCGCGTCTTTCTGTGTCCGCCAGAGGACCAAGATACGGTTCCGATGTTGGATAGTCCGGGAGTGTTGGTCGCTTCTTGAACAATCCTGTGATCTTGTCACCGAGTGACTTCGCAGTGTCGGCGATATCGATGTGCTCAGCTTCAGGTTTCGCAGCTGGCTCGTCTGAACGTCCGCTGTGGTAGACAGTGACGTGATGGGTGAGCGGCTCTTCGAAGATATCGTCGGTACGACGAGTGCTGTCTAGTGGACCCTCGTAGGTCTCGGAGACAGGGTAGTCGAGATGTGCTGGGCCTCTCTTGAAGAGACCGGTGAGCTTCTCACCGAACGCTCTCGCCGTGTCCGCGATGTCGACGTGCTCAGGTTCAGGCTTGACCGTAGGTTCATCTGATCGTCCGCTGTGGTAAACGGTGACGTGATGAGTGAGCGGCTCTCCGAAGATGTCGTCGGTGCGATGAGTGCTGTCCAGCGGTCCTTCATACGTCTCAGAGACAGGATAGTCGAGATGGGCTGGGCCTCTCTTGAAGAGACCGGTGATCTTCTCGCCGAATGCTCTCGCTGTGTCGGCGATGTCGACAGGCTCTCCTTCTGGCTTCGGAGCAGGTTCGTCAGATCGTCCACTATGATACACGCTCACGTGGTGGGTAAGCGGTTCACCGTAAATGTCGTCAGTACGCTGCGTTGTGTCGAGAGGTCCTTCGTAAGAGGCCGTTGTAGGATAGTCGTAGAACACATCCTTCGCCGGTTGCACTTCTTCAGGAACTACTTCCGCCTTCTCGTGTGGAACATCAGATCTTCCGCTGTGATACACGGTGACAGCCGTATGCAGTGGTTGTGAGTCGATGTCCTCGCGTCTTTCTGTGTCCGCCAGAGGACCAAGATACGGTTCCGATGTTGGATAGTCCGGGAGTGTTGGTCGCTTCTTGAACAATCCTGTGATCTTGTCACCGAGTGACTTCGCAGTGTCGGCGGTATCGATGTGCTCAGCTTCAGGTTTCGCAGCTGGCTCGTCTGAACGTCCGCTGTGGTAGACAGTGACGTGATGGGTGAGCGGCTCTCCGAAGATATCGTCGGTACGACGAGTGCTGTCTAGTGGACCCTCGTAGGTCTCGGAGACAGGGTAGTCGAGATGTGCTGGGCCTCTCTTAAAGAGACCGGTGAGCTTCTCACCGAACGCTCTCGCCGTGTCCGCGATGTCGACGTGCTCAGGTTCAGGCTTGACCGTTGGTTCATCTGATCGTCCGCTGTGGTAAACGGTGACGTGATGAGTGAGCGGCTCTCCGAAGATGTCGTCGGTGCGATGAGTGCTGTCCAGCGGTCCTTCATACGTCTCAGAGACAGGATAGTCGAGATGGGCTGGGCCTCTCTTGAAGAGACCGGTGATCTTCTCGCCGAATGCTCTCGCTGTGTCGGCGATGTCGACAGGCTCTCCTTCTGGCTTCGGAGCAGGTTCGTCAGATCGTCCACTATGATACACGCTCACGTGGTGGGTAAGCGGTTCACCGTAAATGTCGTCAGTACGCTGCGTTGTGTCGAGAGGTCCTTCGTAAGAGGCCGTTGTAGGATAGTCGTAGAACACATCCCTCGCCGGTTGCACTTCTTCAGGAACTACTGCCGCCTTCTCGTGTGGAACATCAGATCTTCCGCTGTGATACACGGTGACAGCCGTATGCAGTGGTTGTGAGTCGATGTCCTCGCGTCTTTCTGTGTCCGCCAGAGGACCAAGATACGGTTCCGATGTTGGATAGTCCGGGAGTGTTGGTCGCTTCTTGAACAATCCTGTGATCTTGTCACCGAGTGACTTCGCAGTGTCGGCGATATCGATGTGCTCAGCTTCAGGTTTCGCAGCTGGCTCGTCTGAACGTCCGCTGTGGTAGACAGTGACGTGATGGGTGAGCGGCTCTCCGAAGATATCGTCGGTACGACGAGTGCTGTCTAGTGGACCCTCGTAGGTCTCGGAGACAGGGTAGTCGAGATGTGCTGGGCCTCTCTTGAAGAGACCGGTGAGCTTCTCACCGAACGCTCTCGCCGTGTCCGCGATGTCGACGTGCTCAGGTTCAGGCTTGACCGTTGGTTCATCTGATCGTCCGCTGTGGTAAACGGTGACGTGATGACTCAATGGTTCGCCGCGTATATCAACCGTACGTGCTGCGCTGTGGAGAGCTCCTTTATACGTCTCTGTGAAAGGATAGTCAAGATGGGCTGAATCTCTTCTGAAGAGATCATCGATCTTTTCGCCGAGTGTTCTTGCAACATCTCTTCGAGCAGCCCTCTGTATCTCCTCGTTTGTTTTTGTTTGTGATCTTGGATCTGAGGAGGATTCTTCCCCTTTTGTGATTTCGTACTTATCTTCGTTTATGGAGCTCCCACTTGTTGTCATCAGAACCATGTCCGATTCAACCAGTACAACGTCCTCGTCCGAAGAAGTGCTTATTGTCTTCATGTCACTGCCACTTCTTATATTGATTCCGTAGTCCTTCTCACTTGCTGAGGTGATGTCTTCGTGAGTGTACATCTCAGGAGATTGCAGGTCAGTGGTTGACAGAGTGCTGTCGGCTTCTTCTGATATTCCAGAATGGTACACAGACACACTTTCTGCTATTGGCTTTTCGTCCAATTCTGATGCTCTTTCCATATGCGACGGTGGAATTTCCAGTTCTATATTCATTCTAGTTCGCATTACCGGTGACAATGGAGCTTCTGACTCGGTCTTTCCAACGATCATGTACTGAGGGGACGGCGAGCGTGCTGTTGTCACTAGAGGAATGTCCACTGTAAGAGAGCTCTGATCCACCAGCTCGAAATCATCGGACATCGAGTCGCTGTCGCTGATCTCCACCATTCGATACGTTGTGGTGGTTGTTGTTATGATTGTTGTCGTTTGTCGTGATTCGGGACAGGTCAGAATTCCTTGAAACAATGGCGCTCCACCAGCAGTGACTCCAGAAATCAGCGGTACTCCTTCCGCCTGAAAAATGGCTCTCGTCAGTTCTGGAAGGCGGGATGTGATTTAGTTTTGACACGGAGGAGACAAAGTCGTGTTTTCGTGCTATTTATAGAAACGAGCGTAGCATTTGTATTGGAAGCGTGCAGTGATTGGTTGCTGTTTATCATTTCTAGTTTCTAATCGTAAATAGGTGTCATATCACCATTACAACTCCAGAGCTTTAGACGACATGAATCGAACACCATAGGGTTTAAGGCAGAGAAAGGCATGACAAAGT
Source organism: Heligmosomoides polygyrus polygyrus (assembly GCA_947396885.1). NCBI lineage: Eukaryota > Metazoa > Nematoda > Chromadorea > Rhabditida > Heligmosomidae > Heligmosomoides > Heligmosomoides polygyrus. Next base: position 17,354,111 of record OX377205.1, read on the forward strand.
GATTGCGAGTCCTTAATCTTGTGGGGTATGGGCGAGTTGTGTCCCCACAGACATCGCTTATTTGGCTGCGCCACGCGTTCTACTGCCATTTAAATAGTATCACGGAGGTAGTGATAACACACTGTCGGCATTCCCACCATGGCTTTAGCTTTCAACAACTGTGAAAGAATCGTAAAATAGGAATCTGATATTCTGAAGCTAAAAACAGAAGCCAGATGAGCTGCGAATGGAACATATGAATATCAGTGGAGTCTCTCAAAGAAAGTGTAAACTGATTAATCGGTCGTCAAATTCGGCACTAGTCATTGGCGTGGTCTACATGGGGAGGCAAAGCAAATCATAACCAATCACAACGCCGATCGGTGGCGCCACCATTGAGGGAACCAACAGTGAACACCCATTCGACACGACCTGATTGAGCCGTTTATATCCACGTAGGCTATATTAAAGACTTTTTTAGGCGAATAAAAATGAAGGTTAAGCGAATGGCGTAACCAAAACGATTTCGAAAATTAGTATATAGAACACCCTTCGTTTTTTTTTGCTCTTTACTGCGAGCTATGGAACTGTGCCATAGCCAGAAGGATAAGAATTTTATGATCAATCAGAGAAGTACTATTTTTAAAACATGAAAACCTTGTATGAAAAGCAGGGAATGCCGTGCTGGAACTGAATTCAGAAGGCAAAAAGAGAAAGCGATTGGGCTACTTCTTTCATTGGTCGGTTCTACAGTGTCTAGAAGCCGAAAACTATTAGATAAGTAGGTCGCTACAGTACTGCATCGGACTAAAGTCATGTTGTTAAGAATAAAGGGCGCTAGTCGTTAATGTGGCCTACATAGGGAGACGTAGACGCCACAGCGAATCATGGCCAATCACAGCAGAATAAAAAAACAGACACCAGGAACCGAGCAACCGCACGTTCCTGAACGTTCGGTGGACACTGATTGGTCTGCTGTAGCCCCTTCCCATGAAGCTCACATTATAGACTAGTACTGAGTTATTGGGTATATGTCGCGAATATGGGCAGCATCGGATGGTGGAAGCGCGGAAGCCAATCAGATTAGATCAAATTGGCGTGCCATTCGGAGAAGGCTTGTACGGTCAGTATTCTGATTGGTTGGCCTGTTTTCGGACGGTGCTCTACTTTGGTTATGATCGCTGACGGGTCACCATCTCCCAATGCTGCTCATCTTCACGACATAAACCAGTAACCGTTTGAAAATACTAGTACAAACCAACAACCAATAAATGGGTGTTTTAAATGAGTCCTTATACTCGCATAAAGTGCTGGGCCAGGCAAGGAACGTCCGTATGCAAATGATGATGGAAAACACGGAGAAACGGACTAATATCAACAAGAAATTGTGAAGAAAATCGAAATAAAACAATGGTTCAAAGAACCGACAGAGAAATTGTGGAAAACGAATCATAAACGAAAACTAGATTATTAGTTGATCCTGTAGTCTATATATTTAAGACAGCTTGTATTTTTGCAGTGCTATTTTGCATTACTTTTTACTCAATCTTATACAAATACAGCCCATTCTGCTAAAATTCCGAGAAAAATCATTTGTTTCTTTCTGGTCTTTTTTGGTAACGCTTAGATTTTTAATAAAAATCTTAGCGTATAAGTAACTCAAAAAAACTGAGCACATATGGAGATCATCAAACTGCGTGCTTCAGCAATACATCAAGCACGGTGGGCCTGACTACGCTATGCATCAAATGGAGCAAAAACATGGAAGTGGATTCAGGATGTCTGCAATACCCCGAATTAGGACATGTGTAAATGAAACCAAGCGCCAAGTATCTAACTAGGAGCAGGACCATTTTGCCACTTAAAGTAAGCCTGCACAAGCAGAACAAGAGAGAATTCCAAAAGAAGAAGGAGGAAGAAGAAAAGAATAGAAAGAAAAGAGACAATAAGAAAAAAAAAGAAAAGGGAAAAGAGAAGGAGGGGAGGTGAACGAAAACAAGAGGAAGATGTCCCACAAGGGTATGACAACGAGGAATTCTAAAGCGAAAAGTGGAGGAGGGAAGAAGAAAGGCAAGAAAAAAGAACGATGCACAAGAACATGAAGAAGAAGATGCACAACACAAATAGGACGAAAAGATAGCAAATTATGAAAAAACGAATCTAAAGAGGAAGAAGAAGTCTCATAGAAAGGACAAAAGGAATTCGAGAGGAAGAAGAGAACATAAAAAGAAAGAAAAAGAAGAGAGAAGGAAGACGAAGAGGAATAGTACGAATAGAAAGGAAGCATGAACATGAGCGAATAGAGGAAGATGTATCACTAAGACAGCACAGAACGGAATCTCGGGATAGGAAGTAGAACAGAGATAAAGAAAAGAAAATGATAGGAGAAAATAAAAAGAGAGAAGAAGAGAAACTGAGATAGAACTAAAGCAAAATCCAGAAGAAGGAAGGACAGGAAACGAAGAGAGGAGAGAACAAGAATAAGCGAAGGAGAGGAAGAAGAGAGGAGAGGATGGAAAAAGAGAAGAGGGGAACACAACAAGTGAGAGAAGGAAGAACATAAGGAGAACAGAAAAGAATAACAACGGAAGGAAATAACTAACGAAGAACGGAGAGCATGAAAGAAGAGGGAAAATAGATAAAAAGAAAAGAGTGAGCGAAAACAGAATAAAAAATAGTGAAAAAATAAGAAAAATAATATATGAGAAAGAGGGAGAAAGAGGAAAGAAGGAGAAGAAGGGAGACAAGGGAAAAGGGAAAACGAAAGATGGAGAAAGGAAGAGAAAGAGAAGAGAGAAAACAAAGAGAGGAAGAGAAGAGACCAGAAAACAAAATAAAAAAGTAAAGCGGAGAAAACAAGAAAAGATGAGAAGAGGAGGAAGAGCAGAATAACGAAACGAAGTCCGATAGCGATAGAAAAACAAGGAGTTTCAGAAGAAGAAGAGGGAAAGAAAAACAAAGAGAGAGAAAAAGAAGAGGAAGGGGAGGAAATAATATGTAAAAGAGAAGAAAAAGGAAAGGATGGGGGTTGAAAAAGATGATAAGAAAGAGAAGAATAGAGGAGAATCATCAGATATAAGCGCGATCAGAGCGCGATCATCCGGAGTCTTCTACCAAATAAATGAAGAGTGAAGGAACTAGTAGGCGAACGAGAGCCGACAGGGCTTGCCGTTCGGCATTTCGCGAAGCCCGTCAGCGAATGGAATGACTAGAGAGTCGATGACGACTGCTCAAACAACGAAGGCAGCCGGCGGCTGCGGAAACAGAAGAAACCTACAGCCATCGTGGTGACCGTGGACGAGACGGACTGGCTGGGATTGCCGTGAGGCGTGAGCGCGAGCAGTCGAGCCGGGGCGACCTGCTCGTCGGTGAGATTGATGGGCATCTGCAGAATCTGCACGCGCTCCGTGGTCGTCACCGTTCGCGATTGGAATGGAGAAGTTGACCTGCAATTCAGAACGTCAAAATTCATTGTCAGTGACCTATTCGGGTTTCTGTAGAACGGTTTGTGTCAGTACTGTGTTCCAGCGCACATTTGCCCTGACCTACAGATGACACATGTTTCTATAACAGCACGTGCCCCCATTATTTGATGAGCGATGTGTCAATAAAAGCGGCTACGTCCCAGAGAGACAGATATGATCCTTTGCAAAAAATATGAGCAGATTTTGTCTCATTCGCTGTGCTCCTGAAGATGCCATGCGAGACCTGTAGAGCGAATACTGGTGAGGGAAGACATCCACGGCCAAAAGCTTCACTATTCAGCCCTTGCTGACCGCTCCGTACACATAATACCGAAACATTCGCCGAGCTGATCGTGTTTGTCGCTGGATAACCGCCGAATCCTACGAAGATGATGTTCATGAGGACCCATTCTCGGTCAACGGAACGAACATCTCCGAATGCTCCAGCAGCGTTTATCTGGGTCGCGAAGTCAACATGGCCAACCACCTAGCGCCAGAACTGGACAAGAGCAATTGAGTCGCTTAGGGATCTTCCAGAAGTGTCGATGAGGTCGTGAAAAAGACGAAGAGCGTCCGGCTCCGTGGCCATCTATTCGACACTTCGTTCTTCCTGCCCTTGCATATGCCTCAGGGCCTGTTCATACTTCGAGCGACTGGAGCGACAAGAGCGATGGACGTAGCGTGGTGGTAAATGATTGCGTACTCCGCCCTACGTTCGTCGCGGACAGAGTGTAGAGTAGGCACGCAATTATTTACGTACATCACACTTTGTCCGTCGCCCCAGTCGCTCCAGTCGCTGAAGTATGAACAGGCCTTCAGAGACCTGGGCTGTACGGAAGCAGGATGAGCACGCGATCAGCGTCGCGCAGCGTGGAATCGAGAGGACGATGCTCGGAGTGACACGACTCACACACAAGAAGGTCTCCGGAGTTCCGAGCTTCGTCGACTTTCGAAGATCAGAGACGCTGTCGCATTCAAGTCATCAAAAATTAGATGGGTCGACCACATAATGAGCTTTCCGCTCCAGAGCCGTCACCGACTGGATTCTGCGTGATGTTGAGTGAACACGACTACCGAAGCGTTGATCGGGCTTCGAATTGGAAGAATTTGCTTTGCTTACAAAAGTCATACGCTAGCTCAGAAGAGTGTCCGACTCGACGTGAAAATGGTATATTTGACAACGAATTACATAACATGTGGACGCACAGGGCTTCAGCGATGTCGAAATTAACGACTCAGAGATAGCCTCTACCGGGACTTTCCATTAATTCTAAAGCTCATTTGTCGGATCGAAAGCTCCTCCGGATAGAGAACACCTTCTTTCAAATTCCTTGTAAGGAAATCGAGCCCTAGTAAGTGAATACGAGAAATCAGAGCCCCAGTGAATGCTCCCATTCCCTGTCCAGAGGTGAGTCTCTTCTTTTCAAGCATCATTAGTATATTAGTATAGTAGTTTTATAAAAACGATCTCTTAAAAAGTGAAGGAATCCAACTACAGGTACAGGTAAAATAACAGCACTTTTGTAAGCTTCTCTACATTAAAAAATAAAGGAGAGAGTACTCACCGTAATGGTGAGAGTTCTGTCCGTTCTCTACGCGTCACGGTCCATGTCGGCCTCTCCGACTGTGAATCTGAAAGTGCTTCATACAGTGCAGTCGGCACCGACAGAAAGGAATCCCTTGCATCACAATAGAGAAAATGATACTGAACCACCGAAAAGCGATGAAATCATAGTTGAGAAATAAGCACAGCAGATGAAAAATGGAGCAAGGGTCAGGTTGATGTTTTCTTTCCCTATCTGAGGCAAATTCGCACGGAGGGATGGCAAGTCTGGAGAGACAAGCCCTGCTAGCTGCAGCTTGGAGATACACCAATGTCGCCTTGGAAACCTACTTTCGCTGCCAGCCTTGTACATAACGTAGTTAGAGGAGAAACAGCACTTAGTACTTCTGATGCTGACGTCACAACTATCTCGACACTGGTACTATGAAACTGTACGATGTAGTTAGAAGGCAAAAGCTGCTGTCCAAAGTTTTCAGCTCCAATCTGAAGATTCGCGTAATTTCCGTTGCGGACTGGGTGCCGAGTAGCAGAACTTCATCCGCTTAATTCCTACAAGAAACTCAATCCTCGGGGTTTAATAGCTCTCTTAGACCCACAGTAAGTATTGGATCCGACGCCGATTCATATAATTCGCAACCGTCCATTTTCAAACCTTGGTTAAAAGGGTTGTGCGAATTTTTGATAAGATTGGATCTTACAATTAGTGCGACTCAGACAGGAGTGATTTTTACTAAATCGAATTTTCGGAAAATTTGGTTTTGATCGGAAACCCGATGTCCTATCTGATTTGGATACCCCATGTGAGATCCGAGAATTAATCAATTATTTGGATCATCCTAAAATCATTCTTGTCAAAACTACTACTCTTACCTTAATCATTCCAAGATCCAGGGCTTTTGAAAAATGCCATTATAAAATGTCATATTCCTTTTAACCGAGTTTGAAAAATAACAAATTCCACTTTCCACTCCAATTCCAGTTAGTTCCACGAATCCCATTTTCCTTTACCTGAATCGGTGCCGGATCAAGTGTCTACTACACATATTCTCACGTTTTCAAAGAATTTAGCTTCAGGAGAACATTGGAGGTGATAATTCTCCTAAGTGAGCTGCTCGCACCATAAGTGCATTCTTCATCCTCCTTAGATCTCAGCTGCCTCTAAAGTGTTTTGAGATACCTACATATTTTGTTGAATGCAGAGCACTCTCTGGTTGTCATTTAGAGCAAATTGTCGAAAATAGGTGGGCCTGTCGATTAGTGCGCTTTCCTAACATCCGCCCTGACAGCACCTTGAGACAGCTGGATACTTTGGGTGTCAAGAGAACATCAGGACGCGTTGGTGGAACATTTCGTGGAGGTCCTAAAAGAGACAACTACGGGCCACTTTGGCACCCGACGAGGATGAATGGAAAGCTTCCTGGCTCGCATAGAACCGACCGATAGCAACAGTATCTCAAATGAAGCAGAAAAGTATGTACTAAGTACGTACAAGCGAATATAGTACCGTGTCTTCCCAAGGGTTCCTGCTGCGGATAATTCTCTCAGCTCTTAGCGGCCGGGCGCGTGTAGCGCAGTCGGAGGAGGCGCGACTGTTGCGTGCACCCGATACCAGGTTCCTGGTTCGGATTTCCCGCCCAGGCCAACCAAGCCTTCCATCCCTCCGGGGTCGGTGAATTGGTACCAGACTTGTCTGGGAAGGATAGAGCGCTGACTTGTTCATCGGCTGGCCACCGCAGGTCATTGTATGGCCAAATACGCATTCATGTCGCCTCCACGACATCCCGTAGAAGTAGAATGCGCTGGCGCATCCCAGAAGGGATTGAGTAACGCCGTCCTTTATCCTTTATCCTTAGCGGCTTACTACAGGTGAGCACGGGTGATAATTTGAAGAAAGAACGCAATACGGCGCTCATTTGTGTAAATAATTGTGTAGAAACATCATATTACAAAGCAAACTGAGAACGCTTTCGTTTAAAACCCTACTGAAGCACCGGAGTAAAGCCGTTCACCAACGGGCGAAGCTTCTCTCACCTCTCGGCGACTTTTGCACGATGGAAAGTCGTCTATGCTTCGACAATTTTCAAAAAAAAAACAACGTTTTCATGAAAGAAGCTGACATTGTTGGAAAACAGCAGCTAGGAAATGAGCCTTCAGGGACAATTGCGTTGACTTATGTAGGGTTGTAGGTCTGCAACAGGTCGACTCCTACGTCTATCTGGGAAGAGAGCTGAACATGGATAACGACCTCGCTCCTGAAATCGCCCGCAGGAGACGCGCAGCATGGGCAGCCTTCAGTTCGATTCGCGAAGTCACCGATCAGGTCAAGGATCCCGGCCTCAGGGCCTCGATATTCAACGCCTCTCTACTGCCTGCGATGTGTTACGCGACGAAAACCTGGCCCGACAACAAGACAATCGCCAGAGCGATGCAAACTACGCATCGTGCACTGGAGAGATGTCTTCTAAGGACAAGCCTTCGTCAGCAATGGCAAGAAGACCTACGAAACTCGGAGCTACGGGAGAAGTCGCAATTAGCAGACCCGCTGCAGTACATGAAGAAGTCCAAATATCGCTGGGCCGGACACCTGCTTCAACGAAAGGACGGTAGATGGAGTTTCCGTGTCACAGAATGGCTCCCGAGAGACCATAAGAGACCACTGGGACGACCGCCAACGCGATGGGCAGACTCATTCTCAAGATCTTTCAGAGAGCGGAAACTGCCTCACTGGATGCAAGCAGCCAGAGATCGAGCGGTCTGGAAGAGTTGTGGTCCCCGCTGAGAAGACCTCCAGCCGACAAAGGACCATCAAAGTATCAAAGTAAAGTAAGTATGTAGGACGATGGAACATGAGGATCTGTAGCGGAGATAACTCTCAAACTCACAGTAGCTTACAGCGGGAGAATAAGTATGATTTAAAGCAAAACATATCCCTTGGTTGGTGTAACTGCGTAGAAGTATCGCGATGCAACATAGTATCACACAGTACCACACTCCTGTTAAACCACCGAACGAAATTCGGTCATAAATGAGTGAAAATTTGGTCACCCGTCGGTAAATTTGGTATTTTCCCCTCAATTTCGAGAACAAGCTGCTCCTCCACTTCACCTGAAGTTCGCTCGTAGTTTACCGTTAGGGCTTATAGAATCGTCTTCGCCATAGCTGACACCCAAGCCCCAGCACAGCGCCTCCGCCTCCCATAAGCGCCCTCTCCTTGTCATTTGAAATAGAGAAGCTGAAGAGGATCGAGGGCGATGCGGAGATGAGCCCAATTTCGGGCACAGCATGTATGCAGTTCGAAGACTGCGATCTGCTAGCATGACGGGTTAGGCTACGGGAAAGCGTAGTGATGAGGCGCTGCACCTGATTCCAGGTTCCTGGTTCTGATTCGCCAGCCAGGCCAACAAAGCATTCCATCCTTTTGGGGTCGAAAAATTGGCATCATAATTGTTTGAGAAGGATGAAGCATTGACCTGGCCACCGCACGTCATTGTATAGGTTAAAGACAAATTCAGGGGACGGATTCATCAACGACTTACAGCCATTTAACAGAGAAATTTACAGCCGAAACCCCTGGCAGCGCGGCTTATCAAGCGATAAGCTGCGTTATCTGAGTTTTTGCTGCGAATTCTCTGTTAAAGTTATGTAAGTCGTTGATGAATCCGACCCCAGATTGCTTCCACGACATCTCGTAAGAGCAGAGTGTGTGGCGTATCCCTCGAAGGGATTAACCAGCTCCGTTCTTTAGCAATTTAAGCTACGAGTCTAGTTGCTCAAGAAATAGTCATCAGCACCACTGAACAGTAAAAGGTATTTCTTCAGCTCAGAGGTCCCTAGTAAAGGGCAATAGTTATTGTAATTAGGAGAAAAGGATAAAGGACGGCGTTACTCAATTCGTTCTGAGATGCGCCACGCATTCTACTTCTACGGGATCCCGTGGATATGATTTGGATGCGTATTTGGCCATGCAATGACTTGCGGTGGCCAACTGATAAACAAGCTAGCGCTTTATCTTTCCCAGACAAGTCTGCTACCAATTCGCGAACCCCGGAGGGATGGAAGTCTCGGTTGGCCTGGGTCGGAAATCAGAACAACGGACCTGGTATCGAGTGCACGCGACAGTCAGCACCTCCTACTGCACTACAGAAGTCGTAAGGTAACATTAAGTAACGGAAAAGCACAGTAGTGCGGGTTGAGAAAGAACTGAAATAGGATCGGCTTACCAGCGCATCGGAGGATTCGAAGGAATTTTTCGGGAAAAAGTGCCCTTTTCGACGGTTCTGGCACCATTTGGCTACCCAAAAACAAGTGCAGGTTTAATCGAAACGCCAGTTCCACCGTAATGAACCTGTTTCTCAATCGGTAATTAACCCCGGCACTTTAGTAGAACGACTCTAGAGGAAGAACTCTGCCATAGAAGACTCAAGTATTACACATTTATCACACGAAAACCCAACGAAATTCTTACCTGGGCGCGGCGGCAATTTGGGTGGCCTTCCGCGATTGTCGGCCATGTTTGGCCTGAAAGCAACGCAGTGATTTTCATCGGAACATATCACAGCAATCACGAACGAGACGCGGAGCTAACGGCGAAGAGGAGAAACCGATGACGATGAGACCGGCGACACTGTGATAAACGAAAAAATAGATGAGAATCGAAAAAGCGAAGAGAAAGGTAGGAATCAGCTGAACAGGGAGGACAAACACCTCCGGACCACGTAACTTGACACCAAGGTCTCAGATGTTCGCGGTCGGATAGCACTTCCATATTCAGATAGGACAACTTTTCCACAGCAATGGGCCCTATAAGGGTGCTAGTTGCTAATGTGGCCTACTTGGGGAGGTGAGAAAGCACTACACCGGTGATACTGTTGGCCGTTGTCGTTCCACTTACTAGAGGAGGGGTGTACGGACTGCGCCACTATTGGCTGACACGTGCTTGATCGGTGTTCTGATTGGTTGTGCGTTCTCGCCTCCCGTGTTGGCCACATTAACAACTAGTACTGCACGGCGTTAATCAATGCCCTTAGGGGATGCGCCACAAACCCTATTTGTGTGACATATCGAGGAGGCGCGTAGTAGGGCAGGTTGTCGCATGCACCTAATTCTAGGTACTATTAGATACGGGCTTCCCGCCTAGATTAACCAAGCCTTCTCTCTCCCCACGGATTCGGTAAGATGGTAGACTTGTCCAGAAAGGATAAACACTGACTTGTTCATCGGTTGGCCAACGCAAGTCATTGTATTCGCCAAATATGCATTCAGATCGCCTCCTCGACATCCCGTAGAAGTGGAATGCGTGGCGCATGCGAAGGAAGACTAACTGAGGCCGTTCTTTATCCCTTTTACCCTTCGTTATAGGGGAGGCGGTTTATTTATTTATCAATTTCATAAGAAGGCCAGCTCAAAATTCACGAAAAGATTGGGGAGAAAAAGATCATGTAGCGAAAAAAGAAAGTAAAGAAAATAGAGCTAGTAAAAACCACAGCAATAAAAAGGAAGTGGCAGTCAGTAAATAAAAGAACGCGTTAGAGACTTGTCTAAGCCCCTGAGGGCATATAATTCTAAGATGGAAAAAGTGTACTAGGGTCAGATGGAAGTGCGATTTAATGCAACTACTGGTGGCGTAAAATTACGTGAGTCTAGGTTAGGCGGTCACAACTATGTTCTGCTGCGATCAAAACTTCTAGCGCCAGGCGGGACTCGAACCCGCACCTCCCTTTGACCGGACGGGAATGCTCTACGTCTTTACACCACCGGCACCGTTTGATCGAACGCAGTTAGGCTATTCGAGCACTAGCTTCGTAGCCTTGATAATCCTGTAAATAGACGGACACAGGGTGTCTAAAAAATTGTATATACTGCTTGAAAGGTGATAACTTTCCTCACAGTAAAGGTATGTACCAAAGAAGTTGGGAGCTCATATGAAAGCCTAAGGAGGAAATGTGAAGAGGATGGACGTTATGGAACGGACTTGGAATGCAGTGTGCACCACTGGGCGTCCCCCTCCCCCTCATAGATAACACAATTTTCTGGCATTTTTAGCCGTCTATGAAAGAAAACGAAAGAAAAGTTAGAACTTCGCTGAAGAAAAATAGAAAAGTATATGCTGTTACAGGATGTTTTGTTGCGATCAAAACATCCTGTAACAGCATATAGCCTCTCTACCAGCCGCTCCTGGCTTAAGTAAATGTGTTAAAGCAATAGAAAAGTAGTTCCAATAAAAACAAATAATAAAGCATCGTTCCTCCACAGACATCAGATGAACCTTTTAAGCCAAACTTTATGGAAATTGTATCCAAAAATACATCCCCAGCCCTTTGAGAAGGTGCCACACAGTGGCTCCACCCTCCGACGTTAGGCGAAAAATATGTTGCGTGCAAAACCGTCAAGGTTGAAATGATGTACAGCTCTTGAAAATGCGAACGAAAAAAACATACTTATTTGCGCGCCAAACCCATAAATAATCATCACGTGAGCAGGTGGGGGCCAGAAACCAGGTGGGTTGATATCCAGAAGGTGTATGGAGCACGAACGCGCCATGCGCCTACTAGAACCAAGCCCACCTCATCTGGTTTCTGGCCCCACCTTCAAGCAGCCGAATGAACGAGGACGTTGTGGTGGTGGTGGACATTCTAATTTAGCCGAATCGGCTGGTCGGCAGCTAATTTTCCATCGAATGAAGAAAGCCGTTTGAATGCCGTCAGCATATCATTCAGTGGAGGACACCAGCAAAGCACTGGCAGGCCCTTGGTGTAACACCGAGCCCTGAACGTTCTTATGGACTAAGTAATTGTGGGACTTTGGATCAAAGGATAAAGGACGGCGTTATTTAATCCCTTCTGGGATGCGCCAGCGCATTCTTCTACGGGATGTCGTGGAGGTGACTTGAATGCCTATTTGGCCATACAATGACATGCGGTGGCCAGAAGATGAACAAATCAGCGCTTCATCTTTCCCGACAAGTCTGGAACCAACTCACCGACTCCGGAAGAATGGAAGGCTTGGTTGGCCTGGGCGGGAAGTCCGAACGAAGAACTTGGTATCAAGTACAAGCGACAACCGGCATCTCGTCCGACTGCGCTGCACACGTCCTTATGGCATTTTGAGCAAAAACAAGTCATACTATGAGGCTATCCTGATTCTGAAGCTGACACTGAAGGAAGGCCTCCATCATTCCGACATAGCAATTGTTTGAGAAGACATTTTGGGCTGAATTATACGCACATTTATGGATAGCAACATGTCAGCCAATCAGGAACCAGATTCATCAACCGCTTACCGCGCGAAAATACCGCCAAATACAGGTCTTTGGTAGATGCTCTGCTTAGCTATGATTGGCTGGCGCACTTCCGCCTCCCAATGCTACCTATCTTCGCGACATTGCTCGTACTAGCACCATGAACACTCAAATCCCCGTCGTGTTTATATTATCACAAGGCCAACACTGAAAGAACGAGGTAACGAAATGGAAATGGACCTAACTCTTCAAGGACGCGTGTAGCACAGGGAGGAGGTGCCGACTGCCGCGTGCACATGATACCAGGTTCTTGGTTCGGTTCACCCGTCCCGGCCAACCACGCCTTCCATCCTTTGGGGGTCGTGAATTAGCACCAAACCTGTCTGGGAAGCATAAGGCGCTGGCCCACGTGCATCGGTTGACCACTGGAAGTCTCATTCAAATCACCTACACGATACTCTGTGGAAGTAGAATGCGTGGCGCATCCCAAAAGGGATTGTATAACGCCGCCCCTTATCCTAACGTTTCAAACCATAGTGAACCTATACCTCATGGAGTAAAGATATTTTGTGCGCTTAGTGCTTTGAGCAGAAGTAGCTACCCTTTTGCCTGCGCACAATTGTTCACTAGTCGTTAATGTGGCCTACAAAGAAGGGCGGGAACACGGCAGCATTGACAATCTATCAGAGCACCACCTAAAAGCGCGCCATCCAATCAGGCCGCCGACCCTGCGCACCCATTCGATGAGGCCGATTTGGTATGGAGTGCGTTTCTCCTCACCATGTAGGCCACGTTAACGACTAGTGCCTAAGATTTTTATCACTTTGACTCCGAAAAAGTTTTCAGAAATATTCCCACCCTTGGAAAACTGGCGAAAAATTCAAAATTCCCGCCATACGAGAGGAATGAAAAATGAAAGAACGATGTACATGTCGCGAAGACGCATGGGGTGCGGGGGGGGGGGGGGGGGGGCGCAGCGAGGATGCGGGAATCTGCCGTTGCTCCTACAGTAACCGTAGCAGCCAATCAGTCACCGGCTCAGCTGCATAGGCAGGGCTCATGGTTGGCTGCCATTATTACGGTAGGAGCAACGGCACGTTCCCGCATCTCCGCGATGCATCTTCGCGTCATGTACCGAAAAAATTGCCACACGAAAGGAATGCATCGCGAACTCGTCTCTAAGCGCTGCCTAAGTTCGTGTAGAGGTATGGGTCAAGAGAAGCAATCGCAAAAGGACCTCAATCTCCACTGTCAAATGTCGTATTTGCTACCATTTAAACATCGAGAGATCTTTGGCGAATGCATTGCGCAATCTGTTCATTGAACAAAGTGTAAAATACTGCGTTGCCCCCAATTTGAAATAAAAATAAAAACATTTTTATAACTTGAAGGGGTAACGATGCCATGCTCACTCAAACGGTGTGCTCATTTCCTATTGGTACACTCTCAATGAGCAAATTTCAAATGAAAATTTAAAACAAAATATTGCGTTGACTTCCTTAAAATGAGCATATTTCGACATCAAATACGTTCATTTGCATTTGAAAAGCGTCTAATTTAAAATGAAATTGACCACGCTGCTAACTATAAGAATGAATCCGACCAGGAACCTCGCCGTCCCTTCCTTTTGGTATCGATCCCCGACAGATTTCCATCACTTTCCGCGACATTTCCGGACGCTCTACGCCTTCAAGACAGTGCCGAGCCGCTTATCCCACCCTTGTTCACCGACCCGCCGCCTCCGCCGCCGCCTTTTCACCCTCACCGCTCGCTCTCTGCTCTCTGCGCTCTGGCGCCGGCGCCGGATGGCGAGCTCATATCGAGCGAGAGCCGGCGGGCGGTTCAGGAAAAACCTCGAACAAGACATATTGTCGGCTTCGACAGTAACGGATGGGAACCAGAAGCGGTGTGCTGGAAAAACGCCGGAGGAGGCTTAGGCCAGAGAGACTCTCAAGCCCTCGAACGCCGAAGAATTGGAGAGGGAACCACGAAACGAAGCTCCTTTAGAGGCCAACTCTGTCGGAATTCCTCCGAGGCCTGTTAGTCCTCGCAGATCGATTCCTCAATTGGTTTTGTAAAGTAATTTGAGGCGGACGAAATTTTAGGCGCCGCATCGATTCCTCCGGCTGGTGCCGGTCGTGGTACAGGCGGACCCTGGATAAAAGTGGACGGAAACTAGACTCTGAAAACAGCAGCGAGGAAAACCCCTGGATAGGTGGTTGATTCAGAAATACAACTCCATAACTACTCACTAGTAAAAAGTAGGGGTCTAGTCGTTAAGTGGAACCAATGGAGCGATAGGACAGCCATTCTGTCCACCTCGCGGACAATTTTCCTTTTTTCCCGAAATTTCGGGGCAAGGCCATGCCTCTGTCCAGCACCGAGGCGTAAAGTGCAATGCTCTGAGCCATGATATGCTACTGGTGAGCCCAAAGTGCGAATCATTGGATCTACATAGACCTAAGGCATCACGGTTCATGTCGCGAACGTTTGCGAGAAAGTGTAGCGGGGATGCGGGAACGTGCGTGCCGTTGCTCCTACCGTAATCACGACAGCCAATCATGTACCCTGCCTATGCGGCTGAGTAGGTACCTGATTGGCTTCGGCAATGGCGCGTTTCTAACCGCGATACATCTTGGCGATATGCAAGGATGTAAAGGTACCTCTTTAGGGCGCGTGGTAGCGCAATCGGAGGAGGCGCCGGCTGTCGCGTGCACCCCATCATAGGTTCCTGGTTCGGATTTTCCGCCCAGGTCAGCAACCCTACCGGGTCGGTAAATTGGACTCAGGGTTGTCTGGGAAGGATAAAATACAGATTTGTCCATCGGCTGGCCACCGCAAGTCATTGCATAGAATAAATACGTACACCAATTGCCTAGACGCTGTCTCATAGTAGAGTGCGCTGCGCGACCCATAAGAGGATTGAACAACGCCGAACTTTACTCTGTTATCCTTTAAGGCAGCTCCTTGGGCGCCTATATAGGGAAATCGAGTAGAAATGCGGCGAGGATGACTTGAAACCCTTGCGATGCTAAGCTCTGGGTGGATGCCGATGACCACAGACACCCGCAGCAGTCACCTATAAATCACCGAAGAAACTAACTGGGAGTTGGACCGTGTTCGTCTTGGGATTCAACGAAAGAGTTGACGTCTAAAACGTACTTCGGCAAATTTCAGTCCATTCCAAACTATCGTTCGAAGCGATTGGATCCACTACACACCAAATTTCTTTCACCTCTCGGTGAAATTTTACTGGTGAACTATAGTGTCCTCTCAATTCACCGCGTCTGGGATGACGAGTGCGGCGTAAGGTGACGCGTAATATGTGTAATTGCGTAGAATCATCATACTGCGAGAAAAAATTGAGAACGTTCTTGCTTAAAATCGTGCAGGACTACAGGAACAATGTTAGACCCGAGTAAGCTGAAATACACTGGTGAGTTTTTCTAGTGTAGTGCAGTCGGAGGAGGTGCCGGCGTCGCGCGCACCCAATACCACAGGTTTTGGGTTCGGATTTCCCGCCCATGCCAACTAAGCCTTCCATCCCTCCGAAATCGGTGAGCTGGTACCAGACTTGGATGATAAGGATAAAGCGCCGACTTTTTCATCGACTGGTCACCGCAAGTCATTGTATGACCAAATACGCATGCAAATCGCCTCCACGACATCCCATAGAAGTAGCATGCTTGGCGCATCCCAGAACGGATTGAGTAACGCCGGGTTGCCCTTTCATTTCACAGGAAATTCACCCACAGTTAGCCATTAGGGGTTTCATAATTCATTCCGCCGCAGTTATCATCATTGTCCTGCATAAGTGCTGCTCCTAGACTCATCCTGAAGGAGGAAACATTCAATTCTTGGAGCTCAAGTACATCTTCTCTCTCCGGAAATTAGGTCTCAAGGTCAACTGTTCCTGGTGAACACTGACTTTCTGGCGTTTATGTAGGACGACTGAGCGTATTTGTGGCGATGATCATTCTGAAACCCCTGGAGGGGTACTATGGGTGATCCTCCGGTGAAGCGGAAGAGCAACTACACGTCATAGGAGATTCACCGATAGTTGACACTATTTTCAGTCGCTGGTGACTGACTCTCCTAAGGCGGTTCGGCAGGATTTTAAGCAAGAGCGGTCTCCATTTACTTGGCGGGCAGCAGTTGACCGCTAGGAGTTTCAGAATCATCCTCTCCACAGATATGTTTCACCGTTCTACACAATTCTACAAATTTCTACTGCCTCGGGAGGTTCGTTAGCTTGTAGCTGTCCAGCCTTGCTTCCTGAATGCTAGACACCAAACTCTTCTTCTGAATCTCGATAGGAAACGCCAAGGCTGTCCCATGGATCACTTATCCTCCAGCTATCATATGTAGAAAGCAAAATCACGCTTTGACTCTACTTAACCCATCCCGGATGGTAAATGAATTCCTGAGGGTACCGTCTAGTGACTAAAAGGATGAAGCGGAACATTTCCCTTTCAGTATGGCGGCGAACTTCTTTCTCTAGCAGTTCCCAAGGATTACAGCAGCGAAGATGCTCGTTGTAAGGCACTTTCCGAGCTTCTATTGCCTCTAACTTGGGGAATGCTTTGCTGCGGAGCAGCGAAGCACCAGAAGCGACCATCTGGTTAGCATGTTCGATGCGACACTCAACCACAGATGACTCACACGTGGACCGCTGACCAGTGTCCTCGATGTGTCAGAAAGCGGCAGACTATGTAAATGAAAGTTCTTCTACAGAAAACACAGACGTTAGAACTGAACTCACTCTTCCATGCCGGAAGAAATATTCGCAAAGTTATCGACATACACTGGGAAAGGTTGGGAGTACGATAGTCTAAATCAATCCCTTTGGGATGCGCCACGCATTCTATTTATACGTGTCTCCTGGAGGAATTTGAATGATCTGACTTTCACCTTTTCATGACATGGACATGGATGAACAAGTCAGTGTACTACCCATTCCAGATGAGTCTGGTACCAATTCGCCGACCCTGGAGGAAACGAATGCTTGATTGGCAAGGAGAAAAATTCGAACCAGGAACTTGGAATGGGGTGCACACGACAGCTAGCGGCTCCTCCAGCTGCGCTATCATACGCCCACAAATACAGCACCAAATAAAAGGTAGATATTGGAAGATTCATGACGATGTGAATAAAATAGGAAGCGTGTAATGTATCCGTAGGAATAATCTAAATGTGACTTCCAGGAAAGTAATAACCAGGAGCATGAGCTGCAAACGATGAGCATACAACAGTAACAGTAACACCTTCAGCTGAGAATATTGAAGAGAGAAAAGGTTACTGAAAACGAAAGTAAACAAAAAGTAAAGAAATAACAAAGTACACACAAAAATAAAAGGCGTTCTCAAAAATGGCAAAGTTGAGATGGTGTTCGAAATGTGAAAATGTCAGAAAAAGCAGCCATAAAAAAGTCCAACAAAGAGCTGAAGGACATAGAGTAGCGTTAACCAATTCCTAGTGGGGTACGCCACGCATTCTACTTCTAGGCGATCCCACGGAAGTGTGGATTCAGTCTAGACACTGGTCACTTGAAGTGACAAGGGTTAGGCAACTCGGGGCTTCGCCCTTCACCAATACCCCGCAACCCATGGCGGTTGGAAGGCTTGGTTAGCCTTGGTACCTAACTAGTGTCAGACAAGACACACCAGCTTCGAATCGGTTCTGTGTACACGCGCTAGATGACGCCTCCTCCGACTGCGCTACTACGCGCATATAATTAAACAGCGGTTCTATGTATTCAAGAGACACTCTGAATCGGACTACTGCATGGATGCAGTGTCCCACAGAAGCGCCTCACACAAACCACTACTCCGAGGAGCAAAAAATGCTGACAATGGGCTAAGGCTCAGCGTTAGGCATACGGTACAGATACAGTAGTCAGACACGCCAACGAAACAGCATGACGGCTTATAGGAGCGCTTAAATTCCTTGAGGCATTCGGCATTTTCTGGTGACAGACAAGGCTTCGTCGTTCGTCTTCAAGACTAGGCGGTCCTTAATTGCGACTATACCGCAGTGCCCAAATCAGATTCTCCTCGTTGGATTTGTTTGAGCGATGAAACCCTAAGTGGATCACGATTGTGTCATGTGGTCAATGTTGTCTAGAACAGTTTTCCTAAGAGGCGGAAGTGCTCGCCGCCATCAAACAGCGCCGATGGTGTAGTGGCGCAGTGCATTCCCGCCCGGTCAGCAGGAGGTGCAGGTTCGAGTCCCGCCTGGCGCTAGAGTTTTAATCGCAATATAACAGCTTACAACCTTAAAACCAGCCACCTGATGCTTAGAGAAATTGAACGGAATCATTCCAAAGTAAACTATTTTGCGGAGGCGACAAACTGGATTTGAAGGTGAGAGGATCGTTTTGCAATTTCTTAGCAGGATGAAGCCACATTGCCTGTGTTTACTGCTTTTTTTTAGCGCTGCTCCCCCTCCGATCAGGATAAATATGGTACATGTCGCGTAGGTGAACATCATTGGTAGGTGGGAACGCGCCAGCCAATAATAACCAGAGCACAGACCGAACACATGTCAGCCGATCAGGGTACCGACTGTACACGTCCTTTCTGAATGGCATGCCCATTCAATGCGGTCTGATTGAATGGGCGTTCCCATCTTCCTATGCTGCCTGTCTTCGCGACATGTACCTTTATTTTTATATATTTATTTATGAGATAGCCGTACAGTTGCACAGTCAGAAGAGGCGCGTACCTGACAAAAGGGTCTTCGTTCGGGCCTCGCCCAGGCCAACCAAGCCTTCCATCCTTCTGGGGTCGACGAATTGGTACAAGTCTTGTCTGGAAAGGACAGAGCGCTGGCTTGTCTATTGGATGGCCATCGCATTTCATTGCGTAGGCCAAGTAAGGATAAAGGATAAAGGACGGCGTACATCAATCCCTTTTAGGATGCGCCAGCGCATTCTACTTCTACGGGATGTCGTGGAGGCGATATGAATGCGTATTTGGCCATTTGGACAGGACTTGCGGTGGCCAGCCGATGAACAAGTCAGCGCTTTACCGCGGTGGCCAGCCGATGAACAAGTCAGCGCTTTATCCTTCCCGGACACGTCTCGTACCAATTCACCGACCCCGGAGGGATGGAAGGCTTGGTTGGCCTAGGCGGAAAATCCGAACCAGGAACCTGGTATCGGATGCACGCGACCGTCGGCGCCTCCTCCGACTGCGTTACACGTGCCCAAATACAAGTAGGCCAAATGCAAATTGCCTCCACCATATCACTTAGAAATAGAATGTGTGGCTCACACCAAAAGAGATTGATTAACGCAGTCCTTTAGCCTCTATTTATTCATGAATGCAAATGAGGGGCGCTTCTGAAACAGTGCCGATCAAACGAAAATTTGAGCGACTCAAAGTATTTAGAGAAAAGTTATAGCGGACTCTAAAAATGTCATTTAGAATACATCACTAAAATAGGACGTTCAGTTATACCTAACCACTTCTTATCTTTCCCTTTCTCTTCCTTTATATTTCCAAGCATTTGTGCGCTTTACGGCGTGCTCATTGTAGCGTATCAATAAAATATAAAATAAAATAACAAAATAAACTAATACAATAGGAATCGCTTACGAATTGAGAAGACATGAGGTGATCTACTATTCAAATTGAGATTGATTACCAATAGGTTGAAAAGGCTCGTTCCCAATTATTATGAGTAAATAGGGCCGGTGGTAGCCTAGGCGAAGACGGCGTCTCTCGCGTGCACCCCGAATCGATTAAAGGTTCGGATCCCGCCCATGTCATCTAAACCTTCCGCCCTCTGGGGTCGGCGACACAGTTCTTGGCTTGTTTGGCAAGGCTGGAATGGAGACTTTCTGTCATGAATGAGCACTGGAGGTACTTGTATACGCCATGTACGCTTTCAATTCCTTTACGATATCCTACAAAAATAGAATGCGTGGCGCATCCTGCAAAAAGTACTGATTAATCCAGGTCCTCCTGCTTTTCGGTACATGTCGCTAATGTAGCCTCCATGAAAAGGTGGTATCGAACTAGATCAATTAGACTGCGTAGAAAGAGCGTGCCACTGAGAGGGCGCCTTGATTGGCTGGCGCAATTTTGTCTCCCATGTAGGCCACCTTAACGACTAGTGCTTGTTCTTCTGTAACTTTTCAGCACATTCTGTAAACGTGGTCTTAGTTGAAAGGAGAGAACGTTCCAGACCAAATCAATCAATTAACTGAGCTCAACAGATCAATCAGGCCAGACGTGCAACATTGCCATATAAAGGGGCGTGTACGGTCTGCATCCTGATTGGCTGACGTTTACCTACCACTCATGTAGACCGCATTAACGACATGTACCTGATTTTCTACCGCACAAAGACACCATGAAATACTAGGGGCAAAGTAGCGAGTTTTGTGACGAGAACTCGAAGGAACATCAGATTAACTGTTTTAAGCCTAATTATGGCACCCATGATCTAAAAAATCTAAAAAAAGAGCTGATCAAGACAGAAGAGGAGTTATGGAGAGAGCCGCTTTGGGTGCAGCCAGGCATATAGGCTCGTGGTGCTAAATGAACTGCTGACGAGACACAGCTCGAAAAAGCAGGCCGACCGGCGCCCGATCGTTGCTGCTGCTGGTCTCGGCGCTCCTCGTCGGCTCGGAGATGTTTTTCGGTGAGCACTGGGAATGGCGTAATGGGTCGCGGGGAGAATGAGGCAGCGAGAGGCGACAGCGGTAAGGGAAACCGACAAGCTGGCGGTCTCGAGCTGCTGCTGCTGCTGCTGCCGGAGGAGCAGCAGCAGCAGTGGTTCCCTAGGAGATCATCGGGACGTGCACTCGCTTCTTCAGACAGAACTTGACGCCCCCTAAGCGGCTATGTCGAACGACCAGAGCTAGTGACGCATAGCCGACGGGGAAGGATACAACCCCGAGGGCCACATTTCCCTTATAATTATAATTAGATAGTTGACTGCAATATGGCACAGGAAGCGTAATGAACAAGTCAGTCCAGAAGTGCAAGCGCTTCTCAATCTCCACGACTGATGGCATGAATTTTTCAGAAGAATCTCTTCGGCCGTGTGGACTCTTAAGCAGCTCCATCTTCGTCAGGTGTCTCGCCTGTTCATTTGTCATTCAACGTCGTCCGTTTTTTCTCCACCTCCGGCTTCCACATCACTCCGGAAGACTGAAGCATCCTCGTCTTCGAATCGCCTCAAGCCATCTATTGACTGCAGAAGTACGACGACTGCTTACGCGATGAATGGGGTGGTAATCCCCTGAAGGGCCTATTATCGGGGCAATGAAGATGGCCATGCGGAGCATCAGCACTATTCCGGTACGGTTAATAGGGATTACGGTAGTCTAATCCGTGAAATCATCAGCACTGGAAAAAGAGTTTCCATAAATAACTCTTAACAAGTCAACGGAAGAGAAAACGAGTGATGACCCATATGTGGGTCACACATGTTGAACCGTTTGCCACGCGCCGTGGAAGAAAGGCTGTGCCACACCGCGCCACAAAACGTCTTTGGGTCAACGCTTGATGTGGACGAACGAGCTCTTGGTTCGGGCCGTACAATCAGCGTCTATCGGAAATTGTTACCTTTTCTAGAAGATCGCCTGCTTTGTCCTTCTTCCCACCGATCTCACTAAGGATAAAGGTCAACATTGATCAGTCCTGATGCTTGTCGCTAACATGGCCTATTCAGGAACGCGCCAGCCAATCACAACCAATCAGAGCATGACCGATCAAGCGCCAGACAACAGGACACCAACCATACATGGCCGTTCTGTGATGCATCCACTGGAGGTACGCCCTGTTTGTCCGGTACAGGGAAAAGCTCCTTAAAAGGAAGGCAAATGCTTTATTAATCCTGGAAAGCGAAGGCTGAAACTATGACTTGTTTATCAACTGGCCAAAGCAAGCCACTGTACGGGCCAAACACACCCAAACAGCCTCTATAATAGGAGTGTAAATTGAATTTGTGGCGCATCTCGAAAGGATATTGATTAACGTCGAATTTTATCATCTGTCCTTTTATCGCAGAAAATACCATGCGCCCGAAGTAGATCTGTACTTATATCCTATCGCTTTAATGATGGCAATTGGATAAAAATTGGCGTTGATCCATCCTCCTGCAAGATACGCCATGTACTCTACTTCTACGTGATATCGTAGAAGCAGTTTGAATGCCTACTTCACCTACAGAATGACCTGTGATGGGCAGCCTTTGGAGAGGTGGAGTCTGAATCTGGTACCAATTCACTGACGCGGGAGGGGTGGAGGGCTTGGTTGACCTAGGCGAGAAATCCGATCCAGTAACCTGGTATCGGGTGAGCGCGAAAGCCGCCGCCTCCTCCGACTGCGCTACCACGCCATCAGTGCCCATTAGGACATGAAAATTTTTGTAAGACTCATAACATTGGGAAACACGTTGTTTAACTCCCTGTTGGTAGCGTGAGGTGTAACTGCAAAACTTATAACTAACTGTAATTTTTATTTTCTATTTTTTCTATTAATTAACTAACAATTATTATTAATTGAAGTATTTATTATCACTGTTATTATTTTTATTGAAAAACTGTAATAATAAATCAATTATAAAAATGAGTGCGTAACAGCAACAGAAAAATCTCCACTCGCAAATTTTGAAGAAATGAATAACATAGAAAGCGCAAAAATTTAAAAAAGTAAAAGAAAAACAAAGCATACAAGTGAGTAAAAGTCGTCCTCGAAAACAGCAAGACGGGATGATGGTCGAAATGCAATGGATTCAAAAAGCAGTCATAAAGAAGACCAAAAAACGGCAGAAATGGTACAGGTTGGCGTTAACCGTTACCATGTGGGATACGCCACGCGTTCTACTTCTATGTGATACAGAGCTCATATGGCCTAAACAACGACATGCCGCCACCACAGCAAGTCATCATGGCCACAGTTCTGGTCTATGATCCTACATAGGCGTCCATGGAGCTGGAGATTGGGATTTTAAAGGATAGGAGGGTAAAGTTAGGTGCTAGTGAACTCCCTTTTGGGATGTGCCACGCATTCAACTTCTACGAGATGCCGTGGAGGCTATTTGAATGAGTATTTGGTCATACATTGACTTGTGGTGTCCAGATGATGAACAAATCAGCGCTTCACTCTTCCCAGGCAAATCTGATACCCAAGTTACCGACTTAAACGAGATGGAAGGCTTAGTTGGCCTAGGCGGGAAATCCGAACCAAGAACCTGGTACCGGGTGCACGCGACAGCCGGTACCTCTTCCGGCTACGCTACACATGCGTATGTTTGAACTATTCACTGTTTAACAGTAGATCCGATAGGCTTTTAGGCAAGAGGATCTAGAGCAGCTGAAACATATCCCGGAACAGTCTTTCCTTACGTCAATGGAATAAAAAATAGTTCGACTCTTACACAGACTTCGGCTATGTCCACGCCATAGAAGTACCTTTGACAGAGCCTGCTTAGAAGGCATGTACTATTGCCAGACTCTAAATCTTGCAGCAGTTCTTCACGAATAAACGAACAGAGGACAAATGAAGCATGAATGATACATGCGACACCTGTCTAGGCCATGAAAAGTGCACCTTGAAAAACACCTGCATAGCAACGGTTCCCAATGTGATGGCTCAACGTCTCTATAAGAAAATGTAAGGCAGCACAAGATCTCCAAGGGTGTAGGACTGGAAGAATAGACGACGGCAAGCCAAACGAATTCTAACCCGCATATGGGCCAGGCGATCCGCTGTAGTGATCCTTCATCCTATAATATTTAGCAAGACAAGAACACGTCCTGAAACCCTAAGGCTGGCTTGAAATATGGTGTCGATTTGAGCAATGGGTTCACAATTAGTTCGGATAATAGATGGCCGTCTTCTGAAGCTGGGGCGCGTGTAGCGCAGTCGGAGGAGGCAAGACTGTCGCGTGCACCCGATACCAGGTTCCATGTTCGAATTTCTCGCCCAGGCCAACCAAGCCTTCCATCCCTCCGGGGTCGGTGAATTGGTACCAGACTTGTCTGGGAAGGATAAAGCACTGACTTGTTCATCGGCTGGCCACCGCAAGTCATTGTATGGCCAAATACGCATTCATGTCGCCTCCACGACATCTCGTTGAAGTAGAATGCGCTGGCGCATCCCAGAAGGGATTGAATAACGCCGTCCTTTATCCTTTATTTATCCTTCTGAAGCTGAAAGTGGGTGAAACACGGCTTGAAAAGGTTATGGGTCTATGGTCGAACAAAAAGGCCAGTCATAAGAAAAGCGCCTGTTAGCCCTAAGGTACATGGAAAGGCCTAATTCATGAATGACGTTACCCAGGGTTATGTGGGTAGAGGGTAGAAATCAAAGCGTTATCTGGAATTCACAAAGTGTGGAGATGGGTGAATGATGGGGTAGAATTATACCATTCACCGAATTCTGTTATATTATGGATACCAATCCCCTTGCCCCTGCTCACTATCCTCTGTTGGTAACCTTTTCCTTAACCATTCATAAATGCCTTACCAGTCGTAAATCCAGCCTCAGATGGCGCTTCAAAATCAGCTCGGAGGGACAACGCTCACACAGTTCTATGAACGGCATTCAGCCGACTTGGTATGTACTACGAAAAACGAACGGCCAGTGGATAAAAGTCACGTTAGTAAATCCCTGAACTGGTCATTAATGTGGCCTACGTGAGGTGAGAATGCGCCAGCCTTCAGACATATGGGAGAACAAGCGCCATTCCACAGAGCGCGAACCATATACGTTCCTCATCGCCTGAATGGCAAACCCGTTCGATGCGGCCAAATTGGTCTGTCGGGTCTCGACTATGTAGGCCACATTCAAGCCTAGGTTCCAACCCTTACGATGAACGGTGGCGAGTAGAGTGTAATGACACACAGAGAACTCCGGGCCTTGGGTACGGTATCTAAGCTCAATGCTAGGGGCCGACCCAGGAATCCTGACTCTTGCTTAGAACTATGGAGCGCAGGGCGGCATGAACAAATTTAACACTCACAACGGTCAACTGAGGGTGAACTGCAGGACACTCGAACTTCACGAGCATTTTGCACTCAAGCACGCCTTGCGTTCTGGAAAACTAGAGAATTTCCCATGCAGAACAGCCTAAAGTGAGGGCCGTACATAGAGTGGTGGTAAAAGGCGAAACTCGGCGTTGACCGGCCCCTTAGGATGCGCCACGCTTTCTAATTCCATGCAAACCTCTGCATGAAGCACTGAGGGTCATATGGAATGAAGTGGACCGACGAGCTGCAGACAATTACTGAAACATGCAGAATAACCTGGCCGGAAGCGAACGTGAAACCCACATGCCATGGCCCGAGATAAGGACCCCTTCCACTCCCTGTACCATACTTGTGTATGATCTGTGATAAGTTGGAACTCCTTTTCAACATGAAATTATGGAAGTCGCCTGCAAATGACGAAGTAGTCGGTGAAAACATTGGCTGAGGGCAGACGAATGTACTGGTCGCTAGTATGGCCTACATGGAGATTCGGGGACGCGCCAGCCAATCAAACCCGGTCAAGAAGTAATGGTGCACTTCTGCATGGAAGGCATGCTCGAGGCGAGCCGAATGAGCTATTGCGCTCCTCGCTTCTCTCCCACGTGAGCCAAATTGACGACCAGTACCTCTTTTCCTAAGACTCCCAAACATTCCGTTGGGATCGGTAGGTCGGGAAAAATGCACGACGAATATCAAGTTGTAACCCTGTTCTTCAACATTGAAAGAAACGACGAAATGGCTAACGATTTCTTTGAAGCACTGCGGAAGAAGGCGTAAATTGCACAAACGAGTGTAACCAATTTAGGCTCGTATTTACGCAATCAATTCACTTCACCGTAAGGGAGTACACGGCGCATTCCAAATTATTGATTATTGCCAACATTTCTCAATTATAATGCCCCGAAGCTGTTGCCTTGTGCACATCAGTACTTTACCTTGCATCCAAAGAAGCCATGGAAGAGACATCTGAGGTCAAGCGGTAATGGACCTCGAAGCAGCTGCGGCGGGAATCATTCTCGGGCGGAGGAGGAGAGGGCAGGCGGGCGGTGTTGTCGCTGATTGCATTCCGATGCGGTCCCTTGCACCCGGCGGACAGATCCAATTCTTCTTCCGTTTTTTGGTTGGCGGCCGGGAAATCCCTCGCGCCCGCAAGGCCATTATGCCGACACAGTCCGCAGCCACCGCGCAAAGCGCTATGCACCTCATTCTCCTCATCGGATGCTCATTAAACACCCCCACCATCGTCCGGAGCTTCAAAGAGGGGAATCCCGATTCGACAGTAAGCCCCTCCAGGGCATCGTAGGGACGTTGATGAGCGGAACAAACGCTGAAGCATCATTACAGGCGTGCGGCTGAGGCAATACCCGTCAAGCTCCAGCAGGAAGGCTAATTTTGATGTAGGTGTCTGCCCGTGCCACCTTACTCGCAGCCCAAGTACGTGCACAAAAATCGAACCCAGCATTTCGCTTCCAGCATAGAGAATTCCGCAACGGAATAGAAAGTGCACACAAAGGGGTACTAAGCAGGCCCTTGCGATCCCATCCTATCTGCTGTGACTCACATAGGTCAGGGGTTCTACGAGATTTTCCTGTCTATTTTCCTTTATTTATAACACCATTTCCACTTTAAACCGGAGCACTTTTCCCTTCAAACAGGACACTTTTTATGCAAAAATAAGTATGTCCAAGGGTAAAATAAGCACTTTATAAGAAATCCAAAATAATCTTTTGTTTAGGGAAATTTGGTGAAAAAACGTGTACAGCTCACTTTGAGAAGTATTGTATACACCGTCTGAATGCGCATAGAACTTCTTTTCCTTTGACTAAGGCAGTTTCTCAGATACATGCTCTGATAAAAAGTCTGTGCTGAGAGAGTGCGCCATGCACTCGTCTAAAACACTTCAATGCTCATTTGATTGACAGTGTTACCTGAAGCTATGCAACGGAGAATGCTGTTCAATGATGTATAGGGCTAGAGCGATTTTAGGACACTTTTTATTTTTTTGGACACAAGTGCATTTCTCTCAAAACGAATTTGTGTCCAAGAAAAATTTCTACTCCTTCTTAAGAAATTTCCAATTCGCCTGCCCCAATAAAGTGATTACAGTGTTTGAAAAAGCTAGGAAAAGAAATGCGAAATTTTTTTAAATAAAATTCTGACTTTCTTATAAAAATAAAGGTTTTAATCCTATTTTTCTTAAGGTTCTAAGTCAGAAAAGCGGCTATTTTGAGCGCATTCAAAGGAGTGATCGCGCCATGCGCTTGTCCAAAATACACCACTTTTCCATTGATTGATTCCAAAACTTCTGTTTACGTGCAATTGCACATCAGTTAACCATATATTAGGTTGGAAAAAAGTCTCTTCACACTTCGAAATTTTTTTTACCCTTCCCCTTGTAAACGCACTAGCCAACGTTGATTGCTGATTTCGTAATCCTATCACACTTGTCTACCGTTCGCACGCGGACACAGGTTAAGACTCTTCTTGTAATTCGTTATCCATCCAATCTTCCGAACTCAATGCAGATCTACCTCATGGCCGTTTTCAGCACGGCATTCTTCAAGAATTCATTAAAGAATCCACAGCACGTCGGGCAGCAGACCAAATTAACCATATATATGGCTTGGGATCTACTACTCATCGCGCCTGTTACGAGTGGTTCGGAAAGTATTTAAAGGGAGATTATTCACTCGAAGACAAAGAAGGTCAGGAGGGCCAACTGAATTGGACGGCACTAAACTACTCCATCTTCCTCGTACCGATAGTAGGCAGACGACACGTCAGCTGGAAGAGAAGCTCGAAGTGTCTCATAGGATAGTGGGGATCCATCTGAAGAATCTTGGCTTTCATGGAAATTTGGAGCTTGGATTCCACATGCCCTGTCAGACACTCAGTAAGGTCGACGGCTCTCCATCGCTGCTTCTCTTCTGTCCAGATAAGGAAGAAAATCGTTTCTTCCGCGGATTGTGACAGGCGAAGAGTCCTGGGTTCTGTGTGCCAACTTCCGAGGAAAAGGCAATGGGTACAAAAGGGAGAGAGCCCTAAGTCTGATCTCAAGCCCAATGTTCACGAACGGAAGATTCTCTTGAGTGTTTGGCGGATATCAGAGGAGTGATTTATCGGCAAACTCTCAGAAGTGGAGAGACACTTACTGCTGCCACATACAGTGGCCAACTCCACAAAGTCGTCGCAACTCTCCAAGAAAACAGGCCGGAGACGTCAAAGGTGATGATCCTGCATGACTATGCAAAGCCACATGTTGCAAGACTCATAAGAGAAACAATAAAGGGGATGGGCTGGGAGGTAATGCCACATCCGCCGTATAGCCCTGAACTCGCCCTTACCGAATGCCATTTCTTCCGTGCTCTCAAGCAAGAAATTGGAAAGAAATATTTTGAAGAGGATGAAGACGTCAAAAATTGGATTCAGCAATGGTTCGACTCCATAACTGCAGTCTTTTAAGCGAGAAGAATTGGAAAATTACCCAGTCTTTGGAGAAGTGTAGTGGAACAAAATGGAGTTTATCTCAGTTGATTTGACCTTGTAGTTGTGAAGTAATAAATCTTTGAAAAAAATGAAAAGACTTTTTTTCCAACCTAATAATAAAAAACCATTGTAGAAAACACAGACGTGCTCACTTTGCTGTATTAAGAAAATAGCATTTACACTATCATTTATTTATTTATTTATTTATTTATTTATTCAACTGCGTCTCAAGAACTCGCACTATATGTGTGAACAACAAACAAAAAAATAAGCCATGCAACTAAAAAAGGAAAAGAAACACAAACTAGGCAACAATGTAAGACTGAAACGGCAGCGTTAGACAATAAGGCAGGAGGTTCGGAAGCTAACCTTTATTAGTTAAATGAAAACCACGACGAGCTAGACGAGTGCACGGCGCGACCTCTTCTTTTAAACACTTAAAAACTGTTGTTTTCCTGAACTGAAAAAATATGCACGTTTTCACCATTTTTCTTAGAAAAATAAAATTTTTATACTGCACTAAAGTTAAGGATAAGGATAAAGGACAGTGTTATTTAATACACTTTGGGATACGCCACGCATTCTACTTCTACGGGAAGTGGTGGAGGCGAGTTGAATGCGTATTTGGCCATACAATGACTTGTAATGGCGAGCCGATGAACAAGTCAGCGCTCTATCCTTCCCAGACAAGTCTGGTACCAGTTCACCGACTCCAGAGGGATGGTAGGCTTGGTTGGCCTGGGCGGGAAATCCGAACCAGGAACCTGGTATCGAGTGCAAGCGACAGCCGACGCCTCTTTCGACTGCGCTCCACGCGCCCACACAAAAATTGTAATGATTATTTGACTTTATTAATTCCATTTAAATAGATCATCAAGCACTATATTCACTTTCGAGCGCAGGTGAAATGTAAATTTCGAAAAAGACCCACTAAAAGGGGTGTGGGCCTTCCTAAGTGTCTGTTTCATTCTGGCTCGATTTGATATAGATAATCAGTCCGACTTCAAAATTCTCCAATTGGCCCTCAAAACTGTTCAGTTTGAGGTGAAGAGCGTGTACTATACACAAATGGGTTAATCCAATATTCACGATATTTTTGTCATATTTTTCACTCGTCCTGACCAATCCACGCTTGTGGATAGCATGAAAAATCCACTCGGAGCCCTTAGAACTCTGAAGGCACGTTTAGCCCCCAGCTCTTCAACTCCACCCTCATAGTACAGCAGCGTATCTGCCCTGGGCTCTAGGAGAGTGCAGCGCTGCCGAGCGCGATCCGCATCCGCCTAATTCGGCGACAATTCCGGCGTTTCTAATTCCTCGCCGAGCACAGCGGCGCGAGGTTTTTCGTGTTCACTGGGGAACGTTTCGGCCAAGACTGGGCTACGCCTGGCTGGGCAGGACTGCACTGGGCCGAGCGACGTGCTGTCTCGTTGTTATGGCGCAGCAGAGCCGAGCGGTTCCAGAGCAACCTCTAGCGTGTGCCGTGAGGAACGCAGAAACAGATAAATAACGCTAATAAATGAGCTGGAGGGCGCCAGAAAACACGGACGAGGACTTGAGGAGGCACGCAAGGCGTCAGGAGGGCGACCGAATTCACGGACGTTTCACAGACCACCTAATGATAGAGAATTGCTTTCATTCCGGCTAAAGAAGCTACGATGGAAAGGAGCGAAGAAATCTACGTCAAGCGAAACGTTTTCTTCATCAGTAGTTAAGTGAGCAACTTCCCAAGAAAAACGGATGGTTAGAAAAAGCTGCGCTATTGTGTCGATAGAAACAACGGTGACACTAGATGAATTTGACTTTGAGCTTATCGTGTAAAAGGGTGCCAAGAAGTACCGCAGTCGGATGATGATAAAGGACGGCGTTACTCAATTCTTTTTGAGATGCGCCACGCATTCTACTTCTACGGGATGTCGTGGAAGAGATTTCACTGCGTATTTGGCCATACAATGACTTGCGGTGGCCAGCCGATGAAGAAGTCAGCGCTTGATCCTTCCCAGACAAGTCTGGTACTAATTCACCGACCCCGGAGGGACGGAAGGCTTGCTTGGCCTGGACGGAAATCCAAACCAAGAACCTGGCATCGGGTACACGCAACAACCGGCACCTCCTCCGACTGCACTACGCGCAGCCGTCAAATTAAAATAATGTAAATATCAAGTAAACGATGAAAAGTTCTTCGATGTCATTCGGCAGAAGTTCGGTGTCGCGCCGATAGCTGACAAGATGCGCGAAGCTCGCTTACGATGGTACGGCCACGTTCTGCGTGGAAGGGAATACAGCGTCCGCAAGATAGGCCTAAACTTCGAGGTATTAGGAAAGTGGCCTAGAGGGCGTCCGATCCAGCGCTGGTCTGACACGTTATATATGGAGTTTAGGGTTGCTGGTGTGCACCCTGATCTAGCGCTGGATCGGGAGGGGTGGCGTAATGACACCAGGATAGCGGACCCCGCCACGGAGCGGGACAAACGCTGAAGAAGAAGAAGAAGATGATGATGATGATGATGATGATGAAAAGTACGCCCTGGAGCCATGATAATTGATAGCAACAGGCCCAGGGCGCGCTGGAAAAGAACGGCAATAGTCAGTGGTGAGGTGATCGACAAAAGCCGAATAGTCGAAGCACGGAGACGGAGGTGGCGGCGTTCGGTTCGTCGAGCGGCAGCGGTCCGGTGTGTCATAGCGATGCCTGGAATGAATCATTAAGTCCGTTTGAAATGCGAGAGATAAATTCCGCTGATGCGCGGCGACGAAGCGAAGCAGAAACGCGAATTCAGAGCGCTCGTCGCGACAAAGAGGAGGCTTTTTGAGAGCCGACGAAGAGCGGGAATTGGGCTGAACGATCGAAAAACGCCACCGAAGAGGTCCACAGATGCGAAGGTTATCCAGTTCAACACAAACAAAGACTGGACTGATTCTATGAGCGTGAACAGTCGCGTTTTTCCGAAGGAATACAGTGCTCGTCAACGTCTAAAAATTGAGGAGAATAGTAGGGACCGATTGTACATAGAATTTTTGCCATTAAGTTTTTGGATAGATGAAACCAGCAGAATTTTGAACCTTCTAACATAAATTCAGAAGAAACTAGGCTCTCTGAAAAACAGCAGGTATGTATCACCTGTATCACCTGTCGTCCCGTTGATCATCGACTTGCTCGAGCGGGCGCCAGCAGCGTCTCCATTCGTCCCTGTCGCGTGCCAGAGTGGTCCAATGGATCCTCCTCGCTCGAGGGACACGAAGAGCGTCATATCGGTCGTTCAGGGCTTTCACGAAGAAGTCCGACCAACGCGTTGGTGGGCGTCCTGGTGTTCTTTTGACATCCCGCGGAATCCAATCTGTGACGGCTCTCGTCCAGCGGGTGTCTGCGAATCGCATTACGTGGCCGGCCCACCTAATTTTCGACGACTTGGCCCATGCGACAGCGTCTCTGATCTTCGAACGTCGGCGAAGCTCGGAACTCCGGAGGCCTTCTCTCACTTGCGTGAGTCGTGTCACTCCGAGCATCGTCCTCTCGATTCCACGCTGCGCGACGCTGATCGCGTGTTCATCCTGCTTTCGTATAGCCCAGGTCTCTGAGGCGTATGTTAGGGCAGGAAGAACAGTGGAGTCGAATAGGTGGGCACGGAGTCGGACGTTCTTCGTTTTCTTCACGACTTCTTCGACGCTCTTGAAAGCTCCCCAAGCCGCTCGTTTCCTTCTGCTCAGCTCTGGTGCTAGGTCGTTGGTCATGTTGACTTCGCGACCCAGATACACATAGCTGGAGCATTCGGAGATGTTCGTTCCGTTGAGCGAGAATGGGGCATCAGAAACCCATCCGTTCCTCATGAACATCGTCTTCGTAAGATTCAGCTGCAGTCCAACGCTTCCACATACACGATAGAAGTCGGCCAGCATTCGTTCCGCCTGACTGATGCTCGGGGTTATGAGCACGATGTCGTCAGCGAAGCGAAGATGGTGCAGTTGCCGGCCGTCGACCTTCACTCCCATGTCTTCCCATTCTAGTTCGCGCATGACGTTTTCGAGGGTGGCGCTGAAGAGCTTCGGGGATATGGTATCCCCTTGTCGAACCCCTCTCTTCACGTCAATGACGACGTCGTTGTAGAATGGTGAGATCTTGGTCGTGAATCCACTGTACAACTCTCGAAGAACTCTGATGTACTGAGTAGGAACGCCCTGGGTGAGCAGGGCTTCGATGACCGCTTCAGTCTCGACGGAGTCGAATGCCTTCTTCAGGTCAATGAACGTAAGGCACAGCGGCAGCTTGTACTCTCGCGACACTTCGATGAGCTTCGTAATGGTGTGTATGTGGTCGATCGTGCTGAATCCTCTCCGAAATCCTGCTTGTTCGCATGGCTGTCCTTCGTCCAGCGTTCTACTAATCCTATTCAGGATGACTCGAGTGAACAGCTTGTAGACTACGGACAACAGGCAGATCGGGCGATAGTTGCCAATGTCGTGCACGTCTCCCTTCTTGTACAGCAAAACGGTCTTGCTGGTCTTCCACTGAGATGGAACCTTGCATTCGGACAGGTAGCGTGTGAAGAGCCGCGCCAGGGTGTTGATGAGCGCTGGCGGGAGGTTCTTCAGGTGTTCAGCTCTGATCCTGTCAGGACCGGGTGCTGTACGTTTCTTCACCGACGAGATGGCGTGTCGGATCTCGGAAGGGAGAACAGAGGGAACGACGTATCCATCCTGCGGAAGATACCATGGGGGCAGGTGGACGTGGCTATCGAAGAGATCGGAGTAGAAGTCGTGGATGACTTTCTCCATGGTCCTTCTGGAAGAGGTGATGGTTCCGTCAGGACGTCGGAGAGCGGTCATCTTGGTCTTGAAGTTGGCGAAGTTCCGGCGGGCATTGCGAATGCTCAGCCCTGCCTCTGCTGCTTCAGCCAACACTTCCGCCCTTCTCTCCTTGAGATCTTCCTTTATCGCCGCTCTGCATAGCTTTGCAAGCTCGGACGTCAGTTGGTAGTTGCCTGACGCTCGTGCTGCTCCACGCTGGCGTATCACCTCGAGAGTTTCCGGAGACAGGCGTCTCTTGGTGGTCTTCAAGCTCTCGGCTCCCTTAGCACTATCGTGGAGATGGTGCACGAAGCGATCGTATTCCTCGTCGACGTTGTCCATGACGGCATCTTCCCAAAGGCCGACAAGAGAGGTGTAGAGATCGCAGTTGATGGTCGTTCTGGGATTCCTCTTCTTGAACTTCGCGGCCTTCTCTCCTTGACGCGAAAAGCGGAACCTCGCGCGAAGGAGGCGGTGGTCCGATCCCGTGTAGAACTTGGGGACAACGGAGACATCGGTCAGGCAATACTTGCGATTGAAGATGATGTGGTCGATCTCGTTGTGGAACTGGCCACCGGGGGATTCCCAGGTCCATCGTAGGGAGGGAGGCTTCTGGAACTGCGAGTTTCCATGGATGGTCTTGGTCGACATGATAAACTCAGACAGCCTTTCACCTTGCTCGTTCCACTCCAAACCGTGGGTTCCGATGTGAAGTTCTTCCGGCGACCTTCGTGGCCCGATCTTGGCGTTGAAGTCGCCGACGATCACCTTGTAGAAGGTGTGATCTTCCTTATAGAACTTCTCCAGCTCCACGTAGAAGGCCTCAACGTCTTCGTCGTCGTAGTCGGATGTTGGGGCATACGCGACGAACACAGTCAAGGCTGGCACGGAGCCACATCGCTTCAGTCGCAGACGTCCGATTCGGCTAGTCAGAGACTCGTACGAATCGATGTTCATGGCCAAGTGCGTGTTGACGAGGACACCAACGCCGCCTACTCCCCTGCTGTCGCATGTTCCGAGGAACAGTTCTTCTCCGGAGTCGTAGGCGGCGTGTAGGGGGTGGTGTCTTCTCGTCTCGGTCAGTCCGATGACGTCGTACTTGATCTTCCTGGCTTGCATCATCAGGTCCTCGACGGATGCTTCGGACGCAAGCGTATGTAGGTGACGATTATCCTTATCGGTCCATGTCGCGAACATGGACAGCATTCGGCAATGGGAAATCGCCAGCCAATCAGATTACATTAGAATGACATGTCATTTAGAGAGGATGTATAGGATCAGCATTCTGGTAGACTGGCGTGTCTTGGATCGGTGCCCTGCTTGGTTATGATTGGCTGGCGCGCTACTACCTCCCAGTGGTGCTCGTCTTTGCGACATGAAACTCCTTATCACTATAGTCTCGAGAATGCGCCATACTCTCTACTTCCCCATGTAAATGTTAGCGAGGCCCCGCCGAGCAATTAATTTTAACTAGACATAAGAAGGAACAGTAAAATAAAGGATAAAGGACGGCGTTACTCAATCCCAATTGGGATGCGCCACGCACTCTACTCCTACGGGATGTCGTGTAGGCGACACGAATGCGTATTTGGCCATACAATGACTTGCGGTGACCAGCCGACGTACGTGGTCAACGCTTTTTCCTTCCCAGACAAGTCTGCTACCAATTCACCGAACCCGGAGCGATGGAGGGCTGTGTTGGCCTATGCGGGAAACCTAAACGAAGAATCTGGCATCGGGTGCACGCTATAGCCGGCACCTCCTATAAAAGGCAATAAAAACAAAAAGAAAGGCAAGATCTACCCAACTAGGGAGAGCCCTTCAATTAGCCTTTTTGGTAACCCCTGTTTGTGTTTGTTTCGCATTTATAGCGATACCACCCTCCGACTAGGATAGATTCGAAAGCCGTAAAATGGAGTCTGGAAGAAAGCCTGGAGCAGTTGGTATGAGGCAGCGATCTCGAAAGATCATTGCGGAGTGATCATCTCCGATCACGTGTTCAGTGCGGTTTTGATGTTTTCGCACCAGATGCTAACATGCTTGGGCGCGTGGTAGCGCAGTCAAAGGAATCGCTGCCTGTCGTGTGTAACCTGACTAGAGGTCCTTGGTTCGAGTCCCGCTCAGGCGAGATTTGCCTGCCAATCTTCTGGCATCTGTGAGTGGACGTATTCAATCCTATCACGGAACTGACGCGGCGTGGCGCATCCCAAATACGGAAACACTAAGCCGTCATTTCACCTAATCTGATTGATAAGTGCGATATGAGCTTTGCTTCAGCAACCATGTTTCCAACAGCACTCAGTAAAAATTTGTGCCATCAACACGTGCTGTTATTAGCATTCAGACTGTTGTAATCGTGAAACCAGAGAGTGCGGGCAAGAACACCGCAACAGACATATATCTGCTAGCAATATCTGCATCGCTGTAACATTGTCAACAAATATTATATGCGTGTAGGCAGCAATCGGCGATGAGAGAACGTCGAGTACGGGCCGGCTGCATGTGTTGGTTATACACCAGTTACAATCCTCCGTTTAACCCTGACCTATGTGTCCACGACTAGGGCGCATGTAGCGCAGTCGGAAGAAGTGCCAGGTGTCGCATGCACCCGATGCCAGCTTCCTGGTTCGGATTTCCCCTCAGGCCAACCAGCCTTCGGTCCCCCAGGGTCGGTGAATTGGTACCAGGCTTGTCTTCGAAGGATAAAGCGCTGATATGTTCATCGGCTGCTCATCGCAAGTCACTGTATGGCCAAATACGCCTTTTCAAATCGCATCCACGACATCTTGCAGAAGTAGAATGCGTGGAGCATCCCAAAAAGGATTGAGTAAAGCCGTCGTTTATCCTTTATCCTTATCTAAATCTCTAGAATTGCGTGCTCCTAACAAGACAAGAGCTACTCTAAAGTGCCGCAAGTGTGGGTTAGCTGAAACTCGAGTGCGTGGCGCATTCTCTAAAAAAAACGAAACGTTTTAAGATGAGGTGCTGCTACACGATTGCCGCTATTCAACAGCTTCTCTACCCGTCTTCATGACCGTGGTTACACCGGTTCGTGGTTCGGAATTACCGCCCTGACCCACCAAGCTTTCTATCCCTCCGGTGTCAGTGAATTGGTACCAGACTTGTCCGGGAAGGATAAGGCGTTGATTTGTTCATCGGCGGGCCACCGCATATCACTGCAGGGCCAAATACGCATTCACACCACCTCCACCTCAGCTCGTATAAGGGAAACGCGTGGAACATCCCAAAAGGGATTGGGTAACGCCGTCCTTTATCCTTATACCCCTCTTCGTGACCAGAAGCTCGAGCTCTCATTAAAGTCATCCCTTTGGGATGAACGCAACTTTTAACCCTATAGATGCACGAGAAGTAATGGGCTGGAGGTGTTAGCGGCGCCCAGGGCAACTAAGCCTTCCATCCCACCAGGATAGGAGATTTAGTATGAGATTTATAGAATCCTAGGAAGGATAATACACTAACCTAGACAGGCCACCACAAATCAATGTATAGGACATATACGCATTCATGTTCCCTTCTCAATATCCCGTAGAATGGAATGGGTGGGGCGTCCAAAATGGGAAATGATCTACGCCGACCTCTGCTGTTCGGTTCTTATTAGCCACACTAATAGCTGTTGCAATACAGACACTATCTAACAAAAATCTCAGGCTGTAGACAGAGTTTTGGCAACACATTTACAATTATAAAATTATACAATTATTTATAGATACAATTGTTTATTTATTCATTACATAAGTAGTCACTCATGTGGAGAGAATCCGAGACAGCCAACACTGATATCAAGCAAACAGAATAAAACCAAAAAATGAGAAGACTTAAGAAAAATTAGTATAAATCCAACAAACATTAATTAGCATCAACGTCACGTGGAAAATATAAAAATAACAGAAAATGCTATGAGCAAACATACCAGAATGCGCCAAGCATTCAATTTCTGAGTGTACATATATTAAAACGAATGCGTATACAATACTCAAACGAAGGGGCCCTTTAGGTTCCTAAATCTTAATTTTTCTGCCGAGTGAGCTGCGCTGCTTCGCACTGCTCCTTGACGCATAATTCTTTAAGCTTCGAAGGAACACTCATTCGCTCTGGACTCCTCTGGAATTTAATGAAGAGTCTGTTTCAAGGCTCACACTCCTAATTAGCTTACACCCGTCTCCCACTCATCTGGCGTTAAAAAAAGGGAGGGGGGGGGCGAGTAAAATTCATATAGAACCTAATGAAGGCTTAACAAAGTGTTAACCAACGCAAGTCTCTAGTTTACGCCACAAATTCTACTTCTAAGTCCCTTAGTTTCATCTAGCCCATAAGAGAATCAACAGCTCGAAGCAGTTGTTCTTGTCATTTTCTCTAAGCGTAAGTGACAATTACTGAGGCTGTAAGCTGTTATAGGAATGTTTTGTTGCAATCAAAAGTCAAGCGCCAGGCGGAACTCAAACTTGCATCCCTTTCTAACCCTACAGGAATGCTCTTCACCATTACACCACCGCCGCTGTTTGATCGTGTACAAGCTCAAAGCCGTGATGAATTAATCCCCCTTATCACAGAGTACAGAATGTGGAGAAAGATAAATGCGTTGTTGTCAGTGAGGAGCCATACACGATCGATTCGAGCGGGCGGAAACGGCGCGTTTTTGTTCTGCGCCAGATGGGCCGCCTTGTTCTCATCCTTCGCATGATTTGCATGTCTTGGAAATCTGATCGCTCGTGCGAAACTTATGGCCTGGGTGAAGATGCATCTGTTTATGACAGCGAGCGCTCATCGGAGTGCGCCGCCAAGTCGAACCGACTTGTCCGTGCACACGTAGCGCATCCTGCCATTGCGCCATGTGAGCCACTAATTGAAGGCTTCGTCACAGAGCTAATATCGTTCAATATCCAGGGTAGTAAGGGGTAAGAAGAGGTGGAAATGTAGAACCCTCCAACAGCAATCCAGAAGCCAAACAACGCTAACGTCATATTTTCAACGGTTAGGCTTCCGAACTCCCACCACATATTCAAAAATGGGGCGTATGTAGCGCAGTAGGAGGAGGCGCCGACTGTCGCATACACCCGATTCCAGGTTCCTGGTTCGGATTTCCGCCCAGACCAACCAAGCCTTCCATCCCTCTAGGGTCGGTAAATTGGCACTAAACTTGTCTGGGAAGGATAAAGCACTGACTTGTACATCGGTTAGCCACCGCAAGTCATTGTATGGCCAAATACGCATTCAGATCACCTCCACACGACATCCCATAGAAGTAGAATGCATGGCACATCCCAAGAAGGATTGAGCAACGCCGTCCTTTATCCTTTGTTCCTTAAGGGTAAGAGATAAAGATCGGTGTCAGTCAATGCTATTGAGGTATGCGCCATGCGATCTACTTCTAAGAAATGTTGTCGAGACAAATAGACTGCGTATTTCTGGCATACAATGAATGACCTGCGGTGGCTAGAAGGTGAACAAGTTCTTGTTTTATTCATCCCAGGCAGATACGATACGAGTTCACATCGACCAAGAAATGGAAATCCTGTATGACCACAGCAGGACCCGAACACGCTTGAATCGCTTCGATCTACATGCGGTAGCCAGCACCTCCTCCGTCTGCGCTATACACATACTTGAACCACATATAATACAAGAACGTCAAGGCAAACGAGCTACAAACTGCTGCTGTACTCATTGTTGTCAGCGGTTCTTTCTTGTTCACTGGGATGCGCCACGCATTTGATTTCTACGAGACAGGCAGGCATTTCACGTAGTATAAACCAAAAGCTTCGGTCTGAACCTTTGGACCAGGACTTTCAACTGTCAAAATAAGTAGCGGGTAACGAACAGAGATCAGCGTAACCTCTGGAATGCACCACGCATCCTGCTCCTACAGGATTTCGTGAAGGCAATCTGAATGCGTATCCATATAGTGAGTCACGGTGGACAGCTGTTTGACACGTGAATAAGGATCCATCCTAGTCGGAGGGGGCACCGGTAGAAAAGCGGAACAAATCTTGACAGTCTACCCTCTCTCGGCTAGGAAATTGCAAACAAAGGCCATCTCAACTGCTAGTTTACGGTATTCTTTGTAAACTAGCTTGCTTTCAGTTTTGCCGTCGTTGTCAAAGAGTGAGAGTGGAATGCCCCAATTCACTAGGATAGGTCCCATGTGTGCTTTACCCCTTCCAAAATGGCCAGGCACCAATTAATCGATCCCGGAAGCATGCAAAGTTAGTTGGCCTTGGTGGGACCTGAACCAAGAACCTCGTCTAATGGTCCACGCGACATTCGGCGCCGCCACCAGTTGCGCTACTAAACGCCCGTTCCACCTGATATCGTAGAGGAATCCTTGGATTCGTAAGTGTGTCATAGACTGATGATAAGCAAGACAAGGTAAAGAACGACGGTCGATGACAATTCAGCATTCTGTGGGATACGCCATGCATTCTACTTCAACAAGATGTCGTGGAGGCAGTTTGGATGCGTATTTGGTCTACACAGCATTAGCATGATCAGGGATCCTTGCCTAAAACGTAGCAATAGCTTAATGAAACAGGAAGGGAGCGAAGTAGGGTAGACCTGTGCGCGGAATCGAACCTCGACTGCCAGGAATTCATTCAAGCTTGCTGCCCACTGCACAACACCAATTCACCCTAACTGGTCTTATATCTGTCCTCTCGCCAACATCTTCTCAATTCTTTCCGAAAGCAAGGAAGGTTCCTGGGAGGCTAC
This sequence comes from Heligmosomoides polygyrus polygyrus, assembly GCA_947396885.1. Lineage (NCBI taxonomy): Eukaryota > Metazoa > Nematoda > Chromadorea > Rhabditida > Heligmosomidae > Heligmosomoides > Heligmosomoides polygyrus. The sequence goes on from OX377205.1 coordinate 17,394,340, forward strand.
AGCCTGCCCCATTCTTCTTCGCGCCTCAGCCCGTTGAACAGACCATCGCAGCCGTTATTTGCCGTCGCCGTTCGCTGCTTTAACATCCAACCGCCTCGTCCTAATTATCACCCGCATCGTGTAGTGGACACAAATGCGCAAAAACACAGCACACAAACAGTTGGGCCAGGAAAACAACATCGGAATCGATCCCACACACACGCGAGCCTGACTGAACCTTCAGGAGATGACACGCCGAGGCCGCTGAACACGTCATCACCGAGGGCTTCTCCCCGCTGAAGCCTCCAATAATTCCTAAGCCATTGATCAAGTCCTCAAAAGACACAGCTCAGCAGGAAAATGCCGTGACAGCGGATGGAAACAGCCAGAGGAACAGGCGAGCGAGGTATGGCATACTCAAGGAGTATCACCAGAGGAATCGATGCGACGAAGATTGCGGGGCCATCAGAGTTCAGTGGGCACAGCAGCGTCTGCTCCGCGTAGTTCCTGTCTGGAAAACAACGCACGCACACAAACAGCGCCCACACAGACGAGGCGAGAAGTAAGGGCGGGCCGAGCCGAGTGGGACGACGGGGCGAACTTGTCGCCGACGGCTGAAGCCGTGAGGCCCAGCGGCTGAGGCGCAGAACAGCATCAGAAATTCATACGGCTGTCGCTTGATGGGACCGAATGCGACAGCGGAGGCGTTTTTGAGCGGGAGTGGAAATCTAGGACGGATGTGGATGAATGAGGACAGAGAATGAAGAACTGTGCTAACCAATCGCCGATGGGATGCGCAGCGTACTCTACTACAGGATCTTTCGTGAAAGCGATGTTAATGTGGATGACTATGTCTGGTCTATACGTCTTACCCTATGCAGCAGGTAGACATGTCATGGTAAAAGGATAAAAAAGGATAGTGGACGCCGCCCCCACCCTCCTCCCCACTACTCAATCCCTTTTGGATGCGCTACGCACCCTACTTCTACGGGATATCGTGGGAACGATTCGAATGCGTCTTTGGTCTATGCAACGACTTTCGGTGGCCTGCTCATGGATAAGTCAGCGTTTTACATATCCCAGACAACTCTGCTGCCAGTTCGCCGACACCGGGAAGATGGAAGGCTTGGTTGGCCTGGTGAGAAATCCGAACCAAGAACCTGGTATCGGGTGCACGCGACATCTGGCACCTCCTCTGACTGCGCTACATGCGCCCGACATCTAATGGTAAGAATATTAATCATCCTGGACATGTTTGCCTGCAATTCCAGGATCTCCGGCGACTAACAGGCTCGATTAACTGGGCGAATTCCGAAGACATCTGGGGCCAAGCACTTCCTGCCTACTGCGCCCATCCTATTTTAATTATTCCAATATGTTTAGCTCTGACATTTATTGGTTGTTATCGACTGTGCTAACACGCGCTTGACTTATAAAATTAGATAATCACGATAAAAAAATGGTAAAAATAGTAGAAAAGTGAAATAAAAGTAGACAAGAGAAGAAAAAGTGGAATAAAATAATATATCAGTTTTCCTTGACTTTTGAAACACTTTTGGTACGACTTTTTCGGTTTATTTTCCAAATTTTAAAGCGAAATAATAGCCATTGGCAACATTGGCATGTGTACGCTTAACAAACTGTAAAGATGCCTACCGTCCGTTTTTCTTTTTTTATAAATAATCAATATTTAAAAGTACTAGAAAATAAGTGACTTAGCGAGCGTCTTTTTAGAAGCAGTGTTGAAATTTCCAGGAAACCGAAAATTGCCGAAATAAAACGAAGTAGGGCGTGACATAGAGATCGACTAGGCATTAGAACCGCTATGAAATATTGATATTGAAAGATTCGAAGAAAAACAAATCGTAAAGCAATTAATTATCTAGTTGATATGTAATTGATATGTAATTTTGATAAGATTAATCAAATTAATTTTAAAAATTAAATTGATTTCAAAACTGAAACTAACAGGAGATTACTCAATTTCCAGCTAAACCGTTTTGCTTTAGAAATAAAAAACTAAGCTTTGTGTTTTACAACAAAAAAAAACTTAATTTTTTAGTTTTTTAGTCAATAAATTAAAAGTTTAGAAGATCTGATGTTTAAAATCATAGACTAAGCGAAAAGCTTGAAAACTGAATTATAATTAAATCATTCTAAACAGCAAAACAGGAAGGGGAAAAGAAACATTTTTTGCGTTTCCAATAAATGCCACTAATAATAACACGAACACGACAAATTAGCAAACGGAAACGCCGCTGTCGTCTGGTAATTTGTCCCGTTCGTGTTACTACTGTTGTTGTTCGTAATTGTTTATTACACAGGTCAGTGCCTATGTCGTAGAGATGACAAGAAACAACTAGAATTGACAACCGCTTAACGTAAAAGGACACAACACAACACGAATAAGAGAAAGTGAATCAGGATGTCAGAAACTTATTTAAATCGCCTTTAAATGTAGGAATTTTGCAATTGAGCGGGACCTCGTAGCTTCTCATCAGCTTTTCAAACTCAACACCAGCTCTGATAACAAAAACGTTTCGCCTCACATTACGCTACGCCGTTTTGATATTTAGCTTCCTGGATCCTCCCCTAGTGTTCGAAGCTATCAGTCGAAGAAGCGCATGCGGTTTCATTCCAAAGAGTCCGGACAAAATCTTATAAAACGTGATAAGGTCAAGCTTTTTTCTTCTGAGAGCTAACGATTCCAACCCTAAGTTGAAGTTGCGTGTATTACTACAAGGGATTTGCTCGTAAAGAAAGCCAACAGTCCTTATCATGATTTTACGTGTGAAGTTATTTGAAGTTATTTCGCACCCTTTCCAAGGTTTTCACACTAGCTACATTCGAAGGATTGAAAACCAAGTTCCATATTCTAACAACGGTCTAACATAGCTTTTGTACGATGGCGGCTATTCTTCCTTCGCTGCGCCGCGAGCGGTCGCGTCGCGGACACGTGGCAAACGTGGAAAACGAGGTCAGCGCGGTCAGTCGATGTGGAAGGCGGCCGATGGTCGGTCGGTGGCTGCTCACTGCTCCGTGGACCCTCCCTGAGCGACGAAAGCAGTGGAAACTGCAGTGGAAAGCAGTGGAAATGTGGAAACATGGGTAGTTTGGATGGCACACACCCTGGAGTCCTTTCCCTAGCCTGATTCTGCGCTCGAAGAGCGCAGAATCCATCCGCGGACTCTCCCTGAGCGACGAAAGCAGTTCCCACATGGGCAGTTTGGATGGCGCACACCCTGGAGTCCTTTCCCTAGCCTGATTCTGCGCTCGAAGAGCGCAGAATCCATCCGCGGACTCTCTCTGAGCGACGAAAGCAGTTCCCACATGGGCAGTTTGGATGGCGCACACCCTGGAGTCCCTTCCCTAGCCTGATTCTGCGCTCGAAGAGCGCAGAATCCATCCGCGGACTCTCCCTGAGCGACGAAAGCAGTTTCCACATGGGTAGTTTGGATGGCGCACACCCTGGAGTCCCTTCCCTAGCCTGATTCTGCGCTCGAAGAGCGCAGAATCCATCCGCGGACTCTCCCTGAGCGACGAAAGCAGTTCCCACAGGGGCGGTTTGGATGGCACACACCCTGGATGCTGCGAGAACCCCAGCTGCTAACTCCCCCTGAGCGCGCACAGCTATGAAGGAAAGATTTCGCGCTCTGTCGCAAAGATGCGTGAGAATATTGCGGCGGGTGCGTGCGTGCGATGAGCGCTCGCGGCGTAGCGGAGGAAGAATAACCGCGATCCTTTTGTACGCCTGCAAGAGAAGGATGGTTGTTGTTGTTGTTGTTTTTTGATATAAAAGTTCCTCGAGATTTGTCAGCAGCCACTCGTGATACGGGAATAACAGCTTCAACTTTATTATTCAATTGTTAAGTACGATCCTTCAACGTAGATAAATAAATAAATAAACATTTGGAAACGACAAGACAATGTAATAATAGTCCTAGAAAATCAATAAATGTGTAAAATTCAGCAGTGAAATTTTTTTATTGTGAACGCAGAAAACATAAAATTGCAAAGCTGATATCACCACTCTTCAGAGTGTAAAAATCAGGAGGTCGAAACTAATGACAATCAAGAGAAAAAGCGTTTGTAAATTCGAAATCGGCGAAAAGAAACGCAGTCGGGCACTGTCTGATTTTTAAGCCAGTTTTCAGCGCCATTTCGCCTCTCGTATAACGTCTAGAAGCTGAACAACGAACTACTAGACAATCCACTTAAATCGGCAGCATTCAATGCTCTATTTACTTTCTCGAATCGAATACTTTACGGATTTATTGGAGATGCGTGTAGCAGTGGCGGTGTGAACGCCATAAATAACAGCGACACGAGGGCAAAAACCGGATTCGAAACGCAACGTAACGGTGTGAAAACGAAAGCGACGACAGCGGCCACTATTCACGAGTTCAGTGCAAATTGGCCCATTTATGTGATGCTGCAATAACGGCACTGCTCTGGAACTCCGATAAACAACTACCAAAATGAGGAAAATAGCAGCCAATAAGAGCAATTTCAGCCCTATTATTTAAGCAGTCATACTCACCCAAATAACACTAATACTCTGAAGCGGAAAAATTAAGAAGAATCAAAAATATGGCTTATTCATAACACTTCATTTAGCAAACCCATGCATATTGAGCACCTAGAGTTAGGAACTAACTGGTAAAATCGACAGTATTGATCGACACCGACTACCCAATCGTTAGCTTCATTTGTTGTGAAGCCTGCCCAGGGTTCAACATGTGTAGTCTCGTGGGTGCCACTGCAAACGATAATTTCTAAACAAAAAAATATGTTATCGATCGATATTGATCTTATAGATATTCCTCACCTGCAGCTACAAAAGATAAAAGGATAAAGGAGGTCGTTACGCAACCCTTCTTTGTGATCTACCACGCATTCTAATTCTGCAGGATGTCGTTAGGCACTTTGAATGCGTCTTTGGCCATAAATGACTTGCACTGGCCTGCCGATGGATAAATCAGCGCGTTATCCTTCCCGGCCAGCCGTGGTACCCATTCACCGCCCTCGGACGGATGGAAGGCTTGGTTGGCGTTGTGAGAAATCCGAATCAATAGCCTGGTATCGCGTGCACGCGATAGCCGCCATCTCCCCCGACTACGCTACACGCCCCTTTGCAGCTATAACTATGGATATTGATTACCCGACCAATATTATCTATGTATAATATAAGTTTTAGTAGTTATCCTGCAGCTATCCCACTCTTAGGCTATTTCTGAACAGAATCAATAATATCGATCGGCACTGGTTGAATAATCGATATCGTTTAATTGTTGTGAAGCCTTTACATTTGTCATCATATTCTCATGATATCGACGTCTAACGGTTAACATTGGGAAGCGAGCTGTAATGCCAATCGAGGCGTGGAGCTTTTCCAGTGGCCATGAATTCTACGCGGACGGACGAACAAAAGGACAAACGGACGGTTCAACTCTTATGGCTAGTAGGATAAGATTAACGACAAAATACGTATGACACATCTACAGTAGTGCCCAAGTGTTCGCGAACAGCTGCGTCGAGCGTCAGATTACGGTGGAAGAAATATTTTCGGGGACGAATGCATGTTCTTTCTTCTAGATCAGATAGAACATGGCATGGAAGACGCTTATCGTCTCTAAGATTCTTGCCGACAAAGTTTCTTCAAAAAATCTTAGATTTTTCCCAACCTACCTTAGGATTACAGCACTAAATGATGTCAGTGTTGATTAGATTCGCTTCAACTGGGAGTTGATGAAAAAAGCTTTGGTGTTTGAAAAATTCATATTGAAACCAAATTCAATATCAGTATGTCCTTTCTGTTGCGTTGGGAAAAGAAAGTCTTGGCTCATCGAAGAAAAAATCTCGACACCGTGGCGAGTGAAACGGGGTCAAGGAAGTTCAATTAATTTTTTTTTTTTGTTCAAAATATGACTTACGACAATTCTCTCAGACTGGCATTGAAAGGGACCGGGTATGAATTGCAAGAAATTTGTTTCTGATGATAAATCTAGGACTGCGAGGGCACAAAGATCTGTCGTATCATTTTCTCATGGATATATTCTAAATTCTGCGCAAGTTATGGCTGATTTAACGAATGAAGTTATAAATAAATAAGCAAACAGGGCCATAGAAATAATAATTAGGGTCATAACGAATAGGGTAAATAAAATGAACACGTGATAAATAAATAGGGCCATAAAAAGAAAAAAATTGGATCGTAATAAATAGGGTGAAGAAATTAAATAAATGATAAATAAATAAATAGGGTCATAATAAATAGGGTAAGAAAAAATGAACAATAAATGAAAAAAGAGGATCATAATAAAAGGGGTGAAGAAAATAATCAAATGGATAAAGGATAAAGATAAAGGACGGGGTTATTCAATCCCTTTGAGATGCGCCACGCATTCTACTTCTACGGGATGTCGTGGAGGCGAGTTGAATGCGTATTTGGCCATACAAAGACTTGCGATGGCCAGTCGATGAACAGGTCATCGCTTTATCCTTCCCAGACAAGTCTGGTACCAACTCGCCGACCCCGGAGGGATGGAAGGCTTGGTTGGCCTGGGCGGAAAATCCGAACCAGGAACCTGGTATCAGGTGCAAGCGACAGCCGGCGCCTCCTCCGACTGCGCTCCACGCGTCCTTGCGCTCAACGCGCCCTCAAATAAATGATAAATTAATAAATGGGGAGGGTCATAATAAATAGAGTAAATAAAATAAATGATTGATAAATAAATAGGGTCAGGTCAGTCCTGTCTACTACAACTACTCTGCAAAAGACACTTCTTCATGACTGACAACTAGACTCTGGCGAAGAGACAACATGTGAAGAAGAGTGATGGGCAGGAGTTACGAGTAGAAGGGAGAATAAAAACAAACTCAACGTTCGGGAGGTGAAAGAGATCTGCGTAAGGAAAATGAACAAACTGAGGGAAACAGAGGCAGGAAGATGATGAAAAAGAATGAAAGTTTGACGAATATGAAGAGTGAAGACCAGTAAGAACAAAAACCAAGAATAGAAAAATGATATTATGCAGTAAATAATGGAATTAGAGACTGATCTAAAGAAGCGAACAAAGTGGAGGTAGGAAGGAACAAACCGAAAGCGTATAAAGGGCAAAGGCAGGTGGATAGAGAACAGAAAATTATTCCAGCCTTTTTGTAGAGACTCCACTTGAATTTTGAAGAAGCTCATTTCGATCTGGAAGAGTTCGCTTTGGTTTCAAAAGAGTTAAAGCTAGCTCAGAAAAGAGTCCAATTCGAAGTCGAAATGGTGCATTAGCCTACTCAATAATAGTAAAGTAGCCTTACGATGGCAAAGAGAATGGCGAGAGGTAAACATTTTATTGTTTTTAAAATAAATTATTTAATTAACAAATAAAAATAAGCAACCACGTTGCGGTGAAAGTGAAGGGAACCTGAAAAAAAACAAGAGAGTCACCCAGAAACCACGGAGGCTATCAAAATCAATAGGCAAATGGATAAGTTCTTACTCTGACGGCATAGAAGAGAAAAATTAGGCCAACGAGGGATTGCGAGGTCATTAAAGAAAAGAAATAAAATGAAAAAGGGCATTTCCGACACGAAAAAAAGGAAGAGAATTCAGGCGATCTAGTACTGAGACAAAGAGGTCAAAGTCGGACAAGACAACAGCGATCTTACATCTAACCCCATCAGAAAATCAGAGACAAGACGAGTTTAGAGGGGTGGGAGTGGGGAGTTTTTTTCAGCGAAAAAAAGGATAAGTGGAGTCGTAAACAAATAAATAATCCTATAACACTAATCTATCCGCCAAAGAAATCTATGCCAATTGACAAAACTGAAATTGAAGTAAACTTTACAGGAGTCGTTCATCCAGTCTTCTCCCACCCTTCCACGCCCCCACCTCCCACCCTCCCATTCCGGGCAAGTTTAATAAGCATTGCTGAAAAAACGGAAAGCGATGACAAAACAAAATCTCAGGCCATAGCAGGAACCCCAGATTCCATCCAACCACTCCACACCCTCCAAACCCGTCTGGCGCCGAAAAGCGGGTCCTCATCAGCACATCAACGGGTCGGCTTCGATGGCACTGCTTGGGTGGATGGCTGGGTGGGCTCGTTTCGAACTTGCTTCACACCAATGACGACGATCGATGACCGGAACTTGTCCTCCGCCCTCCGACTGACTGCAGTCGCCGCGCCCATAAGGTCGCGCCGCTGCTAGTACGTAGAGATGATGCTCATAGCACGCTCTCCGGCTACGATCGTCATCGGAAACATATGCGACGGGCCGGCTAGGGTCGACGAGCTCGGACATTGTAATACTACAGGCACGTCAGCTCTCCGAGCTCTGCGCCAGTCACACTTCAGTAGCTGAACTGCGGTGATGATCCTAGAGCTATCGAAGCTGGCCGACTCTCAGCGGACGTCTTTTCAAGACGATCGAAATTAGGACATGCCTACCTTTGTAGGAAGCGAAGGTGGATAAAGGAGAAAGGACAAGGAACGGCGTTAAACAATGCCTTTTGGGACGTGCCACTCATTCTGTCATGCTTCTACGAGATGTCGTAGAGAAAAGTTGAATGCGTATGTGGCATTTATTTAGTGTTTTTTACCTCTACGATGGCTTGCGTTGGCTAAGCGATGAGCAAGTCAGCGCTTTATTCCCCCTTGAGCTCAGCGCCTCCCGTTATCCCTTGAGTGCTTCATGGAATTTGCAGATTTTTGATGCAATATCGAAGGCGTGGCGCAATCCTCTGGAAGCTACATAGGTGGTCATGTCATGCTCTAAAGGCATTTTCCTGAGCGATACAAATTTCATTGTACTGTTTGGTCGATGCGCTGAAAGTTCGGGATCATAGCCATTAGCCATAACAATCCTCCCACAAAATTTTCGAATATTCGAATGGATTCGAATGGTCGCAATTTTCGAACAATCAAAGTCGAATGCACTCGACAAAGGCGATATTTTTGAATATATGAGTGCGAATATTCAAATTCAAGTAAAAATCATCCAAAAGGCAGGTGCATAAGTGATGATGTGAGTGAGTGATCCTTATCAATATAGTCGCTGGGATGCGCGACGCAATGAAATGCTGAGAAAATATGGTAAACAGAAGAATATCCAAGAGGTATGTCCAAAAAAACAAGGAAAATAAAATTTAAAAAACAAAAGGGAGGAACTCAAAAGGGAATGGGACATAAATGTGTAAACATAACATCGAAAGAATAAAAACCGAAATATTTTTTAGGTATTTTATATTTTGTTATATATTTTATAAATATTCAATGGTTACTGAAAGAAAAGGGAAAACCTTGTGAAGTAGAAATGTGCAAAAGATTTTTTGAAGTAGAAAAATGGGCAAAAGGAGGAAGGAATGATGATAGAATGATAACAAAAGATAAGAGAAGTCAGAGTGCTAAGAGCGAAGGAAATCCGACAAGTATGGAGGAGGAGAGGGGGTGCGGAAAATGCAGCAAGGAGAGACAGCAAAAAAAAAAGAACAAATCTGAGTGGGAAAGACTCCGAAGGAAAGAAAAGAAGAGAACATATGGAATATGGATAATGGACAGGATGGAAAAGAATGAAGAAACACAAAAAAACGTGGGAAGAATGGAATGAAAGTACGGCGCAAGGAGAAAAGCGAGGGTGTAATGGAGACAGGGAGGAAATTGGAGAAAGCACTGAGGGTCAGCGGACGGTGGGAGCAGTGCGAACTATACAGAAAGCAAAAAGAAAACCGGGATGAGAGAGAGGAAACGAATGAATGAACGAATCACAGTCAGTCAGTGAAAGAGTGAATACCTCAGCAAAAGAGGAGATAAGGAGTATGAGGCCATAGGAGGGAATGCGAGGAAAAAAGCAACAAGCATTGGTTGATAGAGGCAGGTAGAATAAAAGAAAATATAAAGTCGAGGAACGGAAAAGAGGGCCTCGTTTCCGAAGACGTACCTTCTGTTGGTTGATTTTCTTCCTATGTTCTATTCCTGTATTCAGTGACTCATTTCTAAGTCTTATGAACGCCATGCAAAAATAAATCAGTGAAGGAACGGAAAAATGAATGAATGAATGAACGAATGAATGGTCGAATGAATCAGCCAACCTATCACCATCCAGCCATCCAACCTCCGGCAACATGCAACCGTAAGAACTCCGTTGTAATAGGACGATGTTACATGTGTCTTTCGTTGGCGACGTGCCAAACATCCAACGAGTGATGGATTGTTCTTCTAATCGGTTGGCTACTCCACTTCTCATCTGAATAGGAAGCGATGACAACACCGAACAGTTTCAACTGATTACAACGGGCGACATTGACCAGATAACAACAAGAGACAGGTGAACGGACGACGACGAAAACAGCGCTCTGACTCATCGAAGGGGGCAAGAGTCGGTTTTTTGGGATGAGTGATCGGGTTTCGAAACAGGAAAGGTGAGAGAAGGTTGCAGACTACAAGAAGGCGTTTGACTTTAATCACTGGATCTCTTGGGTGCGCCACGCATTCTATTCTCGTCGCAGAGTAGATCTGAGTGATACATGCTTGTCAGCAATAAGATGTGTGGTTTCCAGCTGATTATTCCGCCCTTTTATAAACGTCTGGTAGCAATCCGCCGACCCCAAAAGAATGAAATGGATAGGTCCGGCACGGCTTAGATAGAACCCGAACCTCGAATCGATTCGAAAAGCACACGACGGTTGGCTACTCTATCCACAATGCTACATGCATCCAAGAAGAAAAACTCTCCCTGACAGCGCAAAGACTAAAAAACGAAATTACAGTGCATAATGATACCGTGCTTATTTTGTTGACTTATGTGAGTTTCCTGAAACTGTTCAAGATTGTTGTGCTTGTTTTTAGTTGTTTTCTGGGCGCACTTAAGGTGCAGTTATAAATAAATAAATTAGGATAAAGGACGGCGTTATTCAATCCCATTTAGGATGCGCCACGCATTCTACTTCTAAGGGATATCGTGGAGGCGATTTTGAATGCGTATTTGGCCATACAATGACTTGCGGTGGCCAGCCGATGAACAAGTCAGCAGATCCTTCACAGTATCCTTCACAGACAAGTCTGGTTACAATTCACAGACCCCGGAGGGATGGAAGGCTTGGTTGGCCTGGGCGGGAAATCCGAACCAGGAACCTGGCATCGGGTGCACACGACAGTCGGCGCCTCCTCCGACTGCGCTACAGGCGCTCCAAATGAATAACAAATAAATAAATAGTGTACAACTATTGGCTGCAAACCGAACACAATGGAAGGCTAGCCAATCAAATGCTTCAAGTGGCTGCGAAGGAAAAGTACGACTGCCTCGGCCATCTCTTGCACTATCCCACTCTATACGTCCAGAGAGACTTCTCCAATAGTACCGAAGAAAGCATTCAGAAATGAAAAGTGGGTGAAGCCAGACAAACGCTTCTAGAAGATACTAGAAGATCAGCGCACCTCAGAGATTTCGGAGTAAGCTTTCACGAGGCAGAGACAAAGATCTGGTTTCTTCCGCTGTGTTCAGAGCTGGTCATACGAGTTCGACTCCGAATCCGGGTTCATTAATTGATAGTAAATCGGCCTTTATGCCAAGCCTGATATTTCCACGGTAATGCCTTTTATAATAAGGGATGTAATAAAAATAGTAATAAAGTAAATTCTGTTGATAAGAAAACGACAATTCATGCTGGAGCACGAGATTTTACGGCACAAAGATGGCATATTAATATGCTAGGGAATTCTGCCTTGAATACTGATGATAAATGCCTCCATAAGATGCTGTTCGATATTGTTTGCACTTCTTGACAAAAACCACAAATTTACCTGCATGCATAGAGGATAAAGGACAGCGTTACTCAATCCTTTTCGGGGTGCGCCACGCATTCTATTTCTACGGGTCGTGGAGGCGATCTGCGTACGAATTTGGTCATACAGTAACTTGAGGTGGCCAGCTGATAAACACGTCATCGTTTCACCCTTCCCAGGCAAGGTACCAATTTACAGATCTCGAAGGGAAGCGAGACGTGGTTTCCCTGGGCGGGAAATCGGAACCTGGCATCGGGTGCACGCGACTGGCACCTCCTCCGACTGCGCTACTCTCGCCCACCTACATGGATAGAGGTATTTTTGTAGCTGATGAAGTTGAGGCCATCTGTCATGCCTGTGCTTCAAATTCAATTAGAATTAAAACTCAGACGTGTGAAGTGCGTGGCGCATTCCAGAAGCTTTCATCCTACTATGCCGTAACCAATCGGTAGAACTAAAAACTTGGTGTGTCTGAACCGAGTAGGTCACAAGTTCTTGATAGCTTCCTGGTATGAAAATAGTAACAGATAAATCCCTGTGTCTTTCATTCCTCAGGATCGGTGAATTGGTGCCAGACTTGTCGGGAAAGGAAAACAGCAACGGCTCAAACAAATTTTTGTTTGGAACCGTCAACCAACCGATTTGAAACCCGGTTGTTAGTAACCGAACATAAAACGATTTGAAACCGAGCACGAAAGGGCGGCCACGCCCCTTGCTGCGCAACAGCAACACATGCTGCGGGAGGCGTGGCCTACTTTCGTGCTCGGTTACAAACCCTTTTATGGTCGGTTACTAACCAACGGGTTTCAAACCGGTTGGTTCACGGTTTTCAAACGCAAATTGTCCTGAGCAGGTACAGCAAATCACTGCATAGATTAGACACGCGTTTGTATTGCCTCCACAACCTCCCGTAGAAGTGGAATGCGTGACCCCACCAAAAAAGGTTGATCAACGCCAATCTTCATCTTTTTCTTCAAAGAAGGATAGTATTAGAAAGTGGGAAAGTGCACGGTGACACAGCCAAGCCAATCCGTCAAGGTGAATCAGCTTCTAAAAAAATCAAAAGGATAAGTGATAGGGAGCTGAGTCAAGAACGGACAAAAACTGTTCAGAAAAACCTATTTCAATGCCATTAGACGCCGGCGCAACAGAACGAATAGATTCAGTCAGTCTTGTTGCGAAACAGTCCATAATGGCTAAACTTACTTTAAATACCCTGGTCACTTTAAAATACACATCTGTCCAAGAAGAACATTACATGTAAGTTCGAAAGCGCTCAAAATAGCTTCACAGTGAAACCTATGATTTGAGAGCTTGGGTTTGCAGATGGCAGGATCCCTTAACCTCAATAAATTCCAACCTTTGTATCGAGACTTTAGAGACTATAGAAGCGCGACCTAACCTTGTCCCATAAAATCCTGCATGACAAATGAGATCTTCTTTCGGATATGCCTTTCGCACTGAAAAGGTCTGTTACCAGGAGAGGCTCCCAAAAAATCAGCTTTCTTAAGGCCAGGCTTAACTGCATGTGTCACTTTTTCTCGGTTAGAGCTGGTGTTCAGCTCTTAGATATTCTAAGAACATCAGCTCCCAGCAGTCTGTCGTTATCTAAGATCACTTTGAATAGTTAGTTCGGTCCAACGTGAAGTTTTTTTTCAGTAGTTCTAGTAATACATTGTTTTTATTCTCGACTGTTCGTCTCCTTTCGCAGTTACTTCTTATTTTTTTAATGGCGTATGTTTTCTGTTCGCTAACTCAGAGGGTTTCGTTCTTTGCCATAATCTTATTCATGTAATAAATACATATACAAATAGATTCTGGTCCTTTTCACTTCTGATAATGGTAGCATAGGGCAACCCTTCTTCTTAGATAAGATCAAATAGAAGAGAGGGAGGTGTCACTGATACCATAAATTGGTGGAGTTCTAGAAAAAGAAGAAGAAAGGATCGGCAGTCAGCCCTCTCGGAGCTCTAAAATTACCAAGTGTGGACTACTTTCTGGTGTCAAAGAAACAAAAGAATCTCTTCACTACCTCTGATAACATCCGGGGTCAGATTCAACAACCGCTTACCGCCCTCTAACGATGAAAAGACCGCCAAACCCCTGATATAACATTCATTGGCATCAGGTTTGGCTTTTTTTGGTATTTTCGGCGTTAGAGGGGAGTAAGCGGTTGATGAACCTGATCCCAGGTGGGTGGGTGCTGCTGAAGAAGATGTTGATCACCTATAAAGAAGCCCCTGCTAAAATCGAGCCACTTACCCAACCGACCCATTATCTAAGCCTGACTCAGTCTGACTGCTGCCGAATGTGACCAAATGAATGCGTGGCTCTCTTAGCGGAGGCGCAAGTGAGTCACGGCGGCGTCGGCGTTCACAAGACGGACGCTGCATTTCCAATGAACGGCAGTCGGAAGGAGCAGCAGCGCTGAGAACAGTAGAATCTTCGAGAACAACTCGTGGGAGATGATTTAGTCCCCCCATGGCGAAACATCGACCAGCAGCTGCCTCACCGGAGGGAACAGGGACAGTTTGTCGGCAGTATTAGCTGTTGTAAGTAGCTACTGTAACCCTCATGCAAGCCAGATTAACGATTCTACCGTCTAGCTAAGTGATTTAGATTTATTCGAAGGGAGAATAATCAGTAAACATTGAGAAAACAAGCAAAACAGAAGTACAGTGCATGGCGCATCTTCAGGGCTTCAACGTCTAGCTATTTCAGCTGAAGTGTTAACCTACTACATTTTTACTGATACCAACATGAATGGCCTGGAAGTAAAGCATCAGAGCAAGCTGGCACTATACTTGTGCCTTTCCAAAAAAAATTCGAATAAACGAATAATCAAATATATTCGGTTTCACGAAAAACCGAATATTCGAATAATGAGTGTGTCGAATTTTGGACCTCATCGAATATTCGAATATTCGTTTGAAATTATTCGATTCGGTCTGAAGCATAGCTGGCACCACAGGCTACGCTACGCTGACCCTTTCATCGATATCAGCATATGAGAATTTGGTTGAGGTCCATAGAAAAAAATTTGTTTTATTCTAATTCAACCTCTGCGTTATTCAAAAGCAAGAAAAGCTCAAAAAATAAAAATAAAGTTTCAGATGGTTGAGACGTGAAGCTTTAGAGTTTTCACCCTTATTATTGAGGACTGAAATGAATTCTGAAGATAAATTTTTAAGAATACCCTAAGTATCCCAATTCACCGACCCCGAAAGGATGGAAGGCTTGGTAGACTTGGGCGTGAAATCCGAATCAAGAACTTGGTATCGAGTCACATGACAGCCGGCTCCTCCTCCGATTGCGCTACATGCGCTCCATGTACTAAATAAAAAATACAAGTATAAAATGGATCAGTCGTTAACGTGACCTATGGAGAGGCGGAAACACGCCAGCCATTCAGAGCATCGACCGAACATGCCTTAGCCAATTACAGCAATGACCACGTACGCAGCATCGGGTAGCACACTCTCGTTGTATGCGGATTGAAGGTTCAGGGGTCTCCCTTTGCCATGTAAACGAAGGAAATGGAAAGCACCGAATGAAGTGTCCAACATAATATGAAACACCATATTTTGGGACAGCGGTTTAGAACGCAGGAAAACGCGACCTACTGACCAGAAACTTCGAAAATCAGTGCAGGTGTGAGTATCAGGAAAGGGTTGAGGAAATGAGACAACATAGAGTAGCTCAAAATATTGCGAGAAGATAAACGAGACGGTTTTTCCAACAAACCATGTGAGAGTATATGCTGAAGCGAGAGGACGCGAAGAAGTCTTGCGTATGCCCACACTCGTGAAATAGCATTAAAATTGGACAAAAACACAAAAAGGCCGGGCGATTGCCACGCCTAATCCCAGTTAGCTGCGATCTGTCCGGAAAAAAAGTGACGGAAAATTTTGAGCTCCGAAGTTTTCGTAAAGAAGCCGCTAATGTTACGCTCGATGCAGCAGCGCAGCGTTGGGGGGGGGGCGCAATGGCGTAGCATCTTGCACAGAAAGCGGTGGGCACAGGGTTCGAGTCCCACCTGATGCACAACCCTGACATAGAACCTCTTTAAATGCCACTTGAAGAGCGAACAGAAATGTGAGAACTTGTGCACAGGGGTTCAAGAAAAGGTAACTGGTGGTGTAATGAACGTAGTACTTCATCAGCATGAGAAGAAGTGCAGAGCGCAAGTTCGAGCCTCGCTCGAGGCTAGCCCCTCTACCTAGGGCTCGCCTACTCTCCGAGGAACGTTCACGCCTGGGATTCTGACCGAAATCCTCTCATTCCACGCCAAGTGAATGGTGTGAAACTGTTGCACGACGCGCACGGCACGGCGACGACGACGATGAGGGATGGCGATGAAGGTGCGTGGCATCGCGACCTTGGAAGCAGCCACGACACGGCTACACCCACTCGTCGCCGCGATCTGTCTGTCGGCAGCAGAAAACCGATCAGCATCGCCTCTTCTGCAATTTCCACGGCCGGTAACGAGGTCGCCGAACTTGGGCATTATTCACGGATCTGCTTAGCAATTCTGGAACCATGCTAACGAGGGCTTGATTCGGGCTCGCGGCTCCAGTGTTTTGTGAAGGGTGGAGCTACCCTGCAAACCGGCTGCTGCTGGAATAAAAAGGCCATCTCATTGCAGCGAATACCCGGAAGAATACTAGAATAGACAACCGAACTTTGACAAGCAACACTTATTACATTTTTATCAAATTTTTTACTTTTTCAACCGTTATTTTATTTATTTATCTATTTATTTATTTATTTTGTACATGGAAATCCATGCAACAAAGCGAACAAATATTAAGAGAACCTAGCGAAGCCTAGAATAAGAATAAAATAAAGTACAAATAAAGTAAAAATAAAATAAAGATAAAGCAGTATAAGTATAAAAACAAAACAGCTACAAATAAATTAACAAATCAAATCAGTTTGCTTAAGCCTCAAGTGGCTAGTATCGAGGTAGTAAGCTGTCACGATGTTTTGTTGCGATCAAAACTTCTAGCGCCGGGCGGGACTCGAACCCGCGCCTCCCTCTGACCGGGCGGGAATGCTCTACGCCTTTACACCACCGGCGCCGTTTGATCGAACGCAACATCCACACCTCGTGGGAAAAAAATAAACTAACAAAATAAAATCAGTAAAATAAATTCATAAATAAACAAATGCAAATACATATAAACAAGAGTTGTTTGAGTCGCTAGTTAGTTAGTTACTAGTTACTTTTAGTTACTTAAAGGACATGGATAAAGGACGGCGTTAGTATTTTTTAAATAGCGGATGGTAGTGTAATCAAATGAGGCGCCACCTGCCGCATGCACACCGAATCGAGGTCCTTGGTTCGGTTCCTGTCCAGAACAACCTAACATTCCATCACTTCGGAGACTTCGAATTGATACCAGACTTGTCTAGGAAGTACAAGATATCACTACTGTGACTTGTCCATTGCCTTTCCACGGTATATCACTCCATAAGTATGCAAGATACTTTAAGGGATAAAGAAAATGGACGGCGTTGCTCAATCTCTTTTGAGATACGCCACACATTCTACCTCTACGGGATATTGTGGAGGCGATCAGAATGCGTCTTTGGCCATACAACTACTTGCGGTGGCCAGCCGATGAAGAAGTCAGCGATTCATCCTTCACATACAAGTATGCTATCAATTCTTCGACCCCGGAAGGATAGAATGCTTGGTTGGCCTGGGCGGGAAATCCGAACCAAGAATCTGGAAATGGGTCACATAAAAAGGTGCTTCCTCCGGATGAACTGCACGCCCCATAATATTAATAATAACTAATAATAATAAAGGGATGTAGGAGGGCGTTACTGAATCCCTTTTGGGAAGCGCCACGCACCCTACTCCTACGGGATGCCGTGATGGCGATTTGAATGCGTATTTGGCCATACAATGACTTGCGGCGACCGGCTGATGAACAAGTCAGTGCTTTATCCTTCACAGACAAGTCTGGTACCAAATCACCGACCCCGGAGCAATGGAAGGCTTGGTGGACTTGAGCGGGCATCCGAACCAGGGATCTGGTATCAGGCAGCGCGGCAGCAGGCATCTCCTCCGACTGTGCTACATGCGCCCGTAATTATTAATAATATAATTAATAATATAATAATAAATAATAACAATAATAATCGGCGTTCTTCTTGTGAGACCTCATTAACATGAACTGTGCATATGCCACGTTCACATAAAATCGAAGCTTGTTTCGGATCCCTCCCAGGCCATTTAAGCCTTCTACCGCTTCGGGGTCGGTGAATCGGTGCCGAACTTATCAACGAAGGACAAAACACTGACTTGTCCACCGGCTGGCCACCGCAAGATCAAATACGCATTCAACTTCCCTCCGCCACATCCCGTAGAAGTAGGATACGTGGCGCATCCCATAAAAGAATTGGCCAACGTAGGCCTTCATCGTCATGTCCGATAGGTTTTTTTTCGAACAGGACGGATTTATTTATATTTATTTGACTTTCAGTCCCAATTTTATGCTGCTTCTTTTCAGCTGGTCCAGTATCTTGGTTACCCAGTTTGCTATAACTCTGCTAGTTGATTTTCACGAATTTTCGTTACGTGTCCGATTTTTTAAAGGTTTTTTGGCACAACATAGTGTGTACAGAAATAAAATTAATAATAAATAAATTTGAAGCTCCTGGTCATAGAGCCGTGGCAAATGCTTGCAGAGAATGAGAACAATGATTCTAGGTAACAGGTATCTGCATGAACCTGAGTTTGAATCTACCAGGTTACAGAAGAAATGGAATAGACCTTCCGAAACTGTGTCTAGGTAACAGGTATCTGCATGAACCTGAGTTTGGATCTACCAGGTTACAGAAGAAACGGAAAAGACCTTCCGAAACTGTGTTTGCACTTCAAGAGGGCTCAAGTTGACTCCTGTCGGCTAGTGTTCCGAATTGGTTAACCGCCTGAGTACGTCCGGTGTTCAGCAGCTGTACTACGACGAAGACGCGGAAGAAGAACGACGGCGACGGTGGATTCGCGGTCGCTGACCGGCGGTGATATGAGTGATCCGACGGTCGCGTCGTGCTGACAGCTGATCCGTCACCACAAAGTGCTCGCTCAGCGTTCGCGCTCGAAAATGGGCCAACTCGTCCTCGTCGATCGGCGTTCGGTCGCTGCCTTTTTGCCGACGACGAGAGCGTAGTTCTCCGGCTCGCTGCTGGTGCTGCTGCTGGAGAAGTGCACTTGGACGGCGCCAGCGCAGCGTCGCACGCCCACGCCCTTCTGCCGGCAAAAACCCCCGTATCAGCCGCGGGCCTTGTCGTCTTCGTCGTCGGCGACGATGTGACACCTCCGGCAGAAGAAACTGGCAAGCACGGGAAAAAACTGTGACTTTGAGGTGTACAGCTGGGAAGCAGGGGCGCCTCCTCACATCTGGAGGAAGGCTTCGGAAGTTGTTGCGAATCAGTGCAGCAGCAACAAGACCTTCTGAAGCAACCTAGATAGCTACTGTACATAGTTCAACAAGACCTTCTGAAGCAACCTAGATGGCTACTGTATATAGTTCAACAAGGCCTTCTGAAGCAACGTAGATGGCTACTGTACATAGTTCAACAAGACCTTCTGAAGCAACGTAGATAGCTACTGAACCTTATCCCGACTACGAACATAGTTGTACTCGAATGATTTTCATTCGAATGTGAATATTTAAAAAAAACTCAACGTTCTTCGAATGTATTCGACTTCGGGGCTTGTAGTGCAGTCGGAGAAGGGGCTGGCTCTCGTATGCACCCGATACCAGGTTCTTGGTTCGGATTTCCCGCCAAGGCCAAGCAAGCCTTCCATCCTTCCGGGATAAGTGAC
The DNA here is from genome assembly GCA_947396885.1 of Heligmosomoides polygyrus polygyrus. Classification (NCBI taxonomy): domain Eukaryota; kingdom Metazoa; phylum Nematoda; class Chromadorea; order Rhabditida; family Heligmosomidae; genus Heligmosomoides; species Heligmosomoides polygyrus. The sequence continues at coordinate 17,413,936 of OX377205.1, forward strand.
TTGGTACCAAACTTGTCAGAAAGGATAAAGCGCTGACTTCTTCATCGGCTGGCCACCGCAAGACATTGTATGACCATGCAAAAAATACGCATTCAAATCGCCTCTACGACAACCCGTACAAGTAGAATGCGTGGCGCATCCCAAAAGGGATTGAATAATGGCCTTCTTTATCCCTTTTTCATCCTTTATTCGAATTCGAATATTCGAAAATTGTGACCATTCGAATCCATTCGAAAATTCGAAAAAATTTGGAGAGTATAGCTATGGCTAATGTCCATGATCCTCAGCTTTCAGCGCCTCGACCAAAAATACAGTGAGATTTGCGTCGCTCAAGGTAATTTTTTTTAGTACATGACAAAGCGTCACCTAGCTTCCAAAGGATTGCGCGACGCCTTCGAGATTACATAAAAAATCTGCAAGTTTCGTAAAGCGCTCAAGATTCATTCAGCTTAACAGTAAAAACAGTGGCGCAGTTGTTCAATACCTATGTGGGATACGCCACGCATTTTACTTTTACGGCGTTTCGGGGAGGCAATTTGAGTGTGCGACTCACACTGGCCAGCCGATGTGCAAGTCAGTGTTTTATGCTCCCCATGCAACTCTGGTACCTTCATCAACATCGGTGGGCAGAAATGGTTGGTCTAGGTGGGATCCGAACCAATAACCTCGAAACGAGAAAGCGCGATGGCCGGTGCTTCCTCCGGCTGCGACTTTCCGTGGCACGTTTTTTAACTCTGATGACGTGCTCGGCTCCGTCAATCTTCCCATCCTTTCTGGGTTCTTTCCAGCTCTGATTTGGACTCCATATGAATTGATCAAGTTAACTGTGTTCAAGAATTTCTCTCACAACTACCAAACCAAGTAGCCAGCACATTTAACCTCTACAGAGCGATGGGTGCAGTACTCCTTCTCAGAGAGGATTTGAACCCGTGACGCAAGCATCAAAATGGCGCCAACTGGCTTCGAAACATCTCCAGTGACAATGGGACGGCAAGAAATTAACAGAGAATGCAGAAAGGCAAAGAAATGGGGAAAATCAAAAAAAAACAAAAGAATAAATAAACAAATTCCTAATAAAATAAATAAAATAAGAAAGCTGTTACAACGAGGTTTTCTTGCGATCAAAACACTAGCGCCAGGCGGGACTAGAACCCACAGTTCCTGCTGACCGGGCGGGAATAACAAGAAACAATAAAACAAATTAAATAGTGAAATTAAAAAGATACATAAAAGATACAAAATAAGGCACGCTGTTGAAATCCAGAGTAGAAGCAAAAGTCATGGCGTAAACTGTGAAAGGGCTTGATGTACTCTCTTCTATTTGAAATTCCGCGGCATTTTAATGTTGTACTGTTTCGATTGCGCCATGCATCAGAATTTGGTTGAATATTGGGAAAATTGTTCCTTGGTCACTTGATCGGGGAAGAATCTGTAGCTGTTCGCCTCTAAACCTACGCACATCACCGAAATGCCGAAATACGGCCTTTGTGGTTGAGCTACACATTAGTAGCCAATTAATTACTCCACAATTTTCGACTAAAATCTGATACAACGCGCAATTAACAAATCTGTTGTCTTTATGGAAGTGATCGACAAAATTAGAATGAAAAATTTTTTAATAGAAATTCGGTACTTTTCGCAAATATGGCCAAGGTGGGTAGGCGAAAACGCGGCAGTGGATCACAGACAATTATAGCACCGACCAAACGCTTGTCAGCCAACCAGGACACTGAACGTGCCCCTGTCCCTTACGAGAGGCGCGCGCCTATTCGATGCAACCTGGTTGCAACTGTGCTTCTTCCCACCACATGTAGGCCATATTAACGACAAGTGTCGTATTCCGGACTGAAGGGCCGTATAGCGCTGATGCCGTTGAGAATTTGTAGCGCAGTTGGAGTACTCACGAATACGAAGAAATGGACCACAGAACGATCCAAGGTTCGGGTCCGCCCAGGCCAAGAAACCATTCAATCATTTCAAGGTCTTGTTTGGAAAGCATAACACACCGACAATGGCTGCTCCACCGGTCGACCACAGAAGTTCATTATTGGGTCAAATAAGGATAAAGACGGCGTTACTCAATCGCCTTTGGGATGCGCCACGCATTCGACTTCTACGGGATATCGAGGAAGTGATTTGAATGCGTAATTGGCCATACAATGACTTGCGGTGGCAAGCCGATGGACAAGTCAGCGCTTTATCCTTCCCAGATAAGTTTGGTACCAATTCGCCGACCTCGGAGGGACGGAATGATTGGTTGGACTGGGCGGGAAGCCCGGAACAAGAACCTGGCAGCCGGCACCTCCAACGACGACGCTACAAGGGGGAGCAAATACGCATTTAAATTACCTCGTTCCGTAGAAATGAAACACCCAGAATGAATTGACTTTTTACCTGTCATGGCACAAAATATTGCAGACATCTGCGGGATTAAATCAATGCTGGAAAAATGGAAGTGGAACATTCCACAAGAAAGAAAACTGCTGCAGAAACGGAGAAGATGTACAGGACACAGCAAAGAGCGACGAGGAGGCGTCTCGTTGTAATGTTATCAGACGCAATGAAAAAGGCGCCTTCTCCCGACTACGATATAGCAGGGTGAGACAAGCCCTAACTGTAGAAAAACTCGAACAAAATAGGGGGTCGAGGCACAATTAGAAGCGTCTCTTCGCCATCTTTCGAGGAAATGGGCCGCCGGGTGAAATGAAACGCGCCGGCCGGCTCATAAACAGGTCGGCGCCGGCCATAAAGCCTCTCAGAGGTGTTTTGAAGCGGCGACTACACGGCTTGCACTTCTCGCCACTCTCACCGAGCAGTCTAACGGGAAACCATGCCAAGCGGCCAATATTTCTGAAGGCACAATGGTCGACAAAACCTAGGGTTCAGCAGAGAGCAGGGCCTCGAAATGGTCGTCGTGGATACTGGGGCAGGACTGAGTGCCTACCCCATTCCATGGGGATGCCCAATGCTTTCTACAGAGCTTATAAAGCCCTGGAGTTGCTAAAGTCGTTTCAAGTTTTTTGCCTCTTTTAAGCACGGCGTTCAATTTCCGGCAAGCGAGATGATGCTTAAGGCTAGCTTGGACCACCTAAACAAGGGGTCGACTCCCTAACTCTCGTTCTCGCTTTTCCTGGTTTTAGGTGCTAGAAAGATGAGGAAAGAGAGATAAGGTATCGTGGTTTATAGAAGCAGTCACATCTATTACATGAATTGAAGAAATGAAAGGAAGGAAAACGGGTTTATATGTTTCACAATCCGAGGTCGACGAATTATTAGGGGGGGGCAAAAGTAATAAGACCCTCCATGCCGTACCCATATATGTCGTGACTGACGTCCAGTTTCGTGCTTCTCGTATTTGTATGTTTGTTTGCTACTTACTGAAGGCCACCTGAGAAGTTACCACTTCCAGAAGCTTGCCAAAATCACAGTCTGTCTCATGCCGAAACCCCAGCCTGACGAGTCGACCTGTGTCGCACAAATCTCTCCCGATTCCCAACCCCGAGCAGCCAGGACTCAATCTTAACGCAGGATGAGAAGTACGTCTTCTATGTATCTTAACCCTGCCAAGCAACCAGTCTGGGTGAGGCCTGTTGACCCGTTACCGACCTTCGTTCGGCGAGATGTTCACGGCGAGAAGCACCTTCAGAGCTTTTGGGTCTGCGCCCATGGACCGGTATAGTGGAAGCTGTTTACCAAAAGCACAACGATGAACTCTGAGGCCATGGTGAACGAAATAGAAGAGATGGACCGGCGACTCGCACTTATTCGGTCTCAGCGCTTCAAGAAGGTCCTCCTCTTCGACAATGCCGCACCCCATCGGGACCACGGATAAGCTTGCCCAGCTGGGCTACGTTCACATGCCTCACCCACCGTATTCGCTGAACATCTCTCTATGCGACTACCACTACTTCTTGAGCCTACAGGACTTCCTGGATGGAAGGGACACAAGAACCCAAGCAGTCCTTGACTACTATATCGAGCCGTTGATCAACACCAGGCCCAAGCAAGCAGTTCTGGAAGGATGGGATCAGGCAGTTGGCTGAGTGATGGCAGCAATGTCATTGCCCTTAATGGCATACACATTCCTCAGCATCGTTGACTTGTAATTGAGTTATAAAGAGATAAAGATTTTTTGCAATTTGTCTCCTTACTTTTGCCCCCCCCCCCCATAATAGTACACGATTCGTCTGGGAAAGATGAAACACTAACTTGTACATCGGTTGCCTTCCGCAAGTCATTGCACCCCCATATGCGTCCACGGCATCACCCAGAAGTAGAATGCATGGCGCATTCCAAACGGAATTGATTAACGTCATCCATTATCTTTACCTCTACATTAGTCAATGGAGCTGACTGTTGCGAGGATGAGGATAATTCCTCTAGCTGCTAACGGTCAACTGCGGGTGATGATCGTTTAAAATGGCGACGTAAGGTGACATGTAATTTGTGTAATTACGTAGAAGCGCAAACTGCAAACGCTACCCGCGAAGCAAACTGAGAATGTTCTCCCTTAAAGCCGTGTTGAACAACCGGTGGAAAGTTGCTCACCAGCGGGAGAAATTCCGGATCCATCCTAGTTGGAGGGGGCACCGCCAGAGAAGCAACCCAAACTCAAACAGGACGGCCTCTCCGATTAGGAAATTCCAGATAAATTTCCTCTCGTAGACTAGCTCAAGGTAGCTCAAGGTACCTGTATCACCTGTCGTCCCGTTGGTCATCGACTTGCTAGAGCGGGCGCCAGCAGCGTCTCCATTCGTCCCTTTCGCGTGCCAGAGTGGTCCAATGGATCCTCCTCGCTCGAGGGACACGAAGAGCGTCATATCGATCGTTCAGGGCTTTCACGAAAAAGTCCGACCAACGCGTTGGTGGGCGTTCTGGTGTTCTCTTGACATCCCGCGGAATCCAGTCGGTAACTGCTCTCGTCCAGCGGGTGTCTGCAAGTGTGTCGCATTACGTGGCCGGCCCACCTAATTTTCGACAACTTGGCCCACGCGACAGCGTCTCTGATCGTCGAACGTCGGCGAACCTCGAATCTCCGGAGGCCTTCTCTCACTTGCGTGAGTCGTGTCACTCAAGGTAGTGGTTTTGTAAAGTTAACTTTCAATAATTTTTGTTTCGTTATCAAATAGACTTGATGAAGTGCACTTTATTAGGATAGATCCGACTGCCCTGTCATCTATCGGTGAATTTCATTTCAAGAACACGAAAGGGATTCTGGAAGAGATGGAAGGCCTGGTCATCCGGGCGAGACTGAGAACCTAAAGTCTGGTCGGGATGCGGCCTCTCTTCTGAATTCGATTCATGTGTCCTCCAAACGATATATTGGGATGTAAGACTACGTTATTCAGCTTTCGCTGAATCGGTTCCTAAGAAGACAGCTCGACTTCAAGGAATGCAGTTGGGCAAGGTAAAAGTTCACCTCGTTCGGCGAATTTATCTATAAATCTGTAGCGCAATCTAAGGTAGGCGCCAACTTCTAGTTCGAAGTCGGAACCTAACAAGAGTTGTAAAAAGGCCTCATCCACCAGTGAAGCACTTGAAATGCAATGCATGGCGCAACCTTACAAACTGACCAGCTTGGACGTATGTCCCTTGAGGCTTAGTTCTCTAAATCATCTACAACAATCCATGCTACCGCCAGAGAACCTTCTTAGAATGCGGCATGCACTCCAATTCTACGCCCTGTCGATAAAGCAATCTGAAGACACGTTGCGCTGTCTGCAGAAGCTAGACACCAGGTTTCGACGTCCTAGTCGTGAATGAGAGCAGCATTGGGAGAAACGCGCCAGCCAATTAGGACGCATCAAACGAGCCTGCCATTCATTCACGGCGCATACCGTCGGCACCCTGATTCGCGAGCGTGTGCTCGTCGGTTTGATCTAATTGGTTAGGAATGGCTGAAGCGCTCCCACCTCTCAATGCTGCCTATATTCGCGACATGGGCCTATATCGATTTTTGATTCGCCACGACTAGGCCATCACATAAGTACATATGTGGGACTGGACAGCCCATCGCCGCGAGAGTCTCTAAGTACTCCAAATTTGTATACAGCGTTCCCCCACAAAATTTGAAAAAATTCACGGCGCATCCCGTCGATTGCTTGCCAGATTTTTCGGTACGAATCGCTCCCTGGATAGGAGACAGCCAACTGGGTGGCATCCCTGTTCAATGCGGCCAGTAGTACGCTCCCATCCGTGAGCACTTTTCTCGCATCTGATAGCACACGATGAAGAATACCAGAGACGACTTTCAGGCTACTGAGACCTACCGTATCTAATGAAGACTAGCCGCCTGATGAACGTCCCAGTCTTCTAGGAAGGCCATAAGGGCAGATGGAACGACGACGATGCCGAAGAGAACCGGTGGCTATTCGGAGCAGGAGCTATTGATAACCCAACACCAGCTGCTAGTCAAGTGCCATGCCGGAAAAACTCCGACCGCAGCTTCGCCGAACACGTTCGCCTCTCTCAAGTACGTGTCGTTCGCGGATAACAGAACTCTGCGGCTGTGAGGAATGCGAGAAGACGATCGTTCGTTCGGCGGTGTTCGAGAAGTTTCGAGAACGTTCGTCGTCGCGACGCTGACATCGGCTTGCACGACGTCGACATGTGACACTTTTTGTTCGGAGACTGCTGCGCGGCACAGATTGCACGCGGATGATGGATGCTATCGGGATTTTGACGACGGTCTCAATTAACCGAAAAACTGACGGGCGCCTAAAAATGAAATCGAGCGAATTTTTAGCGAAACTCGCGAGAAACCGAAAGGAGCGGAACATTGACGATCGAAAGATCGGTTGAGGCGTTGACTGATCTCTCCTGAGTTGCGCCAGCATTCGATTTCAAGTTCCGCATAAGTGATTCTCTTTCCTAATAGTTAGTAAAAGTCTGACGGGTTATGACCATAAGTGGAAACCAGTCTGCAAACAGTTACGAGCCCATATTTCCAGAACGAAACGCTAAAAGCCATGGAATGTGTGCCTCTGATATACTGAATGGGAGCCGAATCGAGTGGCTCGTGCTTGCACCAACCGGTAATCATGGCATTTCCGCAGGTGCAGGTTCGAAGCATAGCGATTATGGGTGGCGTAAGTCAGTCCCTGTCCGACATGCGCCACGCACTCTACTTTCCACCGAAGTGGTGGCAGCAATACTAGTGTGTAAGCGGCCCATCCAACGACCTACGATGGCTACCCGACGGACAAGTTATTGCGTGGTAACCTGTCAGTTACCAAAATATGGACGACGGGGGAGAAAAGGTCAGTACCCGACCCAAACCAAGAAGCTCAGTTCGAGATGCACGCACAGAACAACCAATTACTTTCTAGTTGCATTTTTTGCAAGTACCGCTCATATTGAGCATGCGTAGCACAGTCGCATGAGGCGCCGGCTTTCGCATGCATCCGATACCAAGTTTCTGGCCCGTATTACCTTCCTAGGCCAACCACGACTTCTATCCCTCCGAGGTCGGTGAATTGGTACCATACTTGTCTGGGAAGGACAGAACATTGACTTGTTCATCTTCTGGCTACCGCAAGTCATTGTATGGCCAAATACGCATTCATATCGCCTCCACGACATCTGGTAGAAGCAGAATGCGTGGCGCATCCCTGAAGATACTGAGTGACGCCGTCCTTTATTTTTTGACCGCTCATATTTCTGTGTCATCTGTTCTTCGTTTATAATCCAATCTATCGGTTTCATGTGGTACACCCGTGTCACAAAGCTCCGCCAAGTTCCCCTAGACTTTAAGGCAAGGAATGCATTGTCAAGCGGTATGGTCCCTAATTGTAGGTCGTAGCTCCTTGTATGATTTTCAACCGGTTTTCACATTGTTAAAAAGGACCAACGGATAGAACAGACAAATTCAAGAAATAAATAATTAAAAAATAATAAAATAAATAATACAAATAATAAGTATAAAATATAATTTCAAAAATGAACAAAAATAAAATTATTGAAACAAAAATAAATAAATAAGTTAATAAATACGATCCGAAAACCACCTAATCTCTACATCGATCACTTCAGCCTTTTTATTTACCCAATTTGGTTAATTGTGTGCAGTCACTACTTAGTGCAGAAAACAATAAATAAATAAATAAATACGTCCGTGTATATCAGATAGGCTAGCACTCTTAAGCAAATATGAAGGTTAAAATAATCGCTATTATTCGTGCTTTTCATGGTATGCCATGGAAAATGTTTTATGTTACAGTGAAGGTTTAAGTAAACAATTTAAAGTGGTCCAATCCCAGAGTGGATTCATTCCGTGCTCACGGTCCCAATCATGTGCAACTTCTATAACATCTTAAGGGCGATACACTTAAGAAGTTAAAAAACAAATGCAGGATCAATCCTAGTCGGGGGGGGGAGGCAACCATAAAGTGCCAGATGCGCGAGTCATCCTATAGCCCACAACGGCATCCTCTGAATTTGAACAAAAGCGTTCGCATGATGGGAAAGCAGTTGAAGGTGTCGCGGAAACCCAAGCAAGGGATTAGGGATGCAAATCACTTCATACCCAACCGCACCCCCTCCCCCTTTGGATTGGGATAGATCCTAAATGTCTATGTCTATCCATTTATTTTTATTTAGAGCTTTGATGGCAACAAAACATTCTGTAACAACATGTATCCATTTATCGTTTGTCCATTTTAAAGCAAGAACCTAACCGTGCGAATTTCAAGAAGATAGCGACTCGGCTGAGCGAGGAGTAGCAGAGCAGACACCATGGAAATGAATTGGATCTCCGTTCAGGTGTAGAGGAAATGCGAAGATGGAAAACACTTAGCGTTGCAGGAATTCACCGCCGAGTCGGAAGGCGCTAATCCTCGCTCTATCGCTCTGTAGTCTCATAGAGATGTGTAAGTAGCAATGTCACGTCTTCCAAACAAATTTTATCCAACCACACTTATTAAAATTTTGAAATATGAGGGACCCAGATTACAATGGCTGATAAAGGGACTCTATTAATCGCTTTAAAATCCGTCATGATCTCTAATAAATAAATAAAACTAAGAATTAATTGTAAGTTACAGATAAAATTGAATTTTTGTAAAACGAGATAAGATAGATGATCATTTCAAAAATAATCTGAATGAATTACCTTCTAACCTGCATCTGATTTATAGGTGGGTACCAGGGGTGCACATTTAACGGCTAACGATTTAACGAATTTAACGAATTAACGATATTTCTCGTTAAAATCTGGCTTAACGACTTAACAGAAATTTTTAGAAATTTAACGGAATTTTTAAAGGACTTTCTACACAGTGATTTTATCACATTTACCCTTAGTCTTCACAACTGTTGCAGGTCTCACCCTCCCGATTAGAATTGTTCCTGAAAAACTATTCAAATTGGCAGGAACATTTTGATGTTTTCATGAATTTGTTTTGCATTGTTGGAAATAACGCATTTTGGGGCGTTGGTAGCGCAGTCGGAGGAGGTGCCGGCTGTCACCCGATACCAGGTTCCTGGTTCGGATTTTCCGCCCTAGCCAACCAAGCCTTCCATCCAGACTTGTCTTGTCTGGGAGGATAAAGCGCTGGTTTGTTCATCAGCTCGCCACCGCAAGTAGGTATAGGCCAAACACGCATTCAAATCGCCTCCGCATCTCATAGAAGTAGAATGCGTAGCGCATCCCAAAAGGGATTGAGTAACGCCATCCTTATCCTTTAAAGCCTTTTGGAGCTCGAAATTTCTTCGCCGAGCCCCGAAGTACGTCAACGAATCGACAAAATTATACTGGTCTAACCTCCTCGTAAGATATGCCTATCCTCACCTGGCGCTGCTTATCCCAGAATACTTTTGTCCGTCACCTGGAACAGCCGAGAGTGAGAGAATATTTTTTAGGCCGCTGGACGTATTTTAAACGACTTTAGAAAAGCGCTAATAACAACAATTTGGGAAATTACCTTTCCTGCACGTTAACGACATTAACGATGTGTCACATCTATTCAAGAGTGTGGGACGTGTGACACGATGCCGTGTCATGGTCACGACGTTGCAAAAAATGGATGGTCCCACGCACCGGGCACTCGAAAATTGTGCGTCCGATAACGTGGAAACATTCCACTGACTGGCTTTTAATTGTATCATTATTGCATGTGCCCGCATCGAAATTGTATATGGTCGTAGAACAGTCAAACAAAACGGTTTCGCAAAGAACTAGGGAAGGAGAGCACTCCGGATTCTGCCTGATCGCACATTTTAAGATGCCTTATCGGTGATCATCTTCCATGATAATTCCGTAGCTGTTCCTATTCCACACCCTGTAGATAATTTGTTACTGAAGGCTTGTTTATTTTTCTACGTTTGTTGATCTTGAATTGTTTGTGTTACATTGCAGTGTTGCACTCCATTCCTTGAATTTTAGCTGTTGAACTCTTGAAGTGGAAACCTATACGATTTGCTTGTTTTTTTCACTTGAAATAAGGGTTTGCATCTATTTTGTATTTTTAACGAAATTTAACGATTTACCGGAAATTTAACGAAAATTTTCCGTTAAAAAATTTCGTTAAAAAATTTAACGCACAGAATTTTGTGTGCACCCCTGGTGGGTACGGGACTGTACATGGCCGATTAGATGACAGCGATAACGAGTGTGCTACAAGTGAACTGCATACATACATTGGCCGCAGATAATCGTTCGCGAAAATTACAATTGCAATTCAACCCCCTCCCCCCCCCCCGCATCCCTTCGGGGTCGGTGAATTAGTACTAGACTTGTCTAAGAAGGATAAAGCGCTGACTTGTTCATCGGCTGGCCTCCAAAAGCCATTGTATGATCAAATACGTATTCAAGTGGCCTCTACGAGACCCCACACAGAATATGTGGCGCATCCCAAAAGCGATTGAGTAACGCCGTCTTTATCCTTCATCCTTTTAATGCAGATGAATGTGCGCACAAGGATAGCCATAAAAACAAGCTAGGTATTAGAGGCTACAGCAAACAATTTAAGAGAACACAACAAATTGTTGTAGCAACTGAAAGATTATAGAAATTTAACGTCAAACTGGAGACTTCTAAGACTTCAGAAATCAAAGCGAACTCCTCCAAATCGATGTGTTCTTCAGGCAGGCTAAACTGTAGATTCAATAAGATGCTAAGAATAATTTTTTGTTCAAGGAAAATTATGTGTAACTTTCTTTAGAAAAGTTTCAATTCACCTGCCCCGATAAAGGTAATAATTTCACAAAATCTTTATTTTTAAAGAAAAAATAACAAACTAAAATTTGTATTAAGGCACTGCATTAATGCAAGCACAAAGGATAAAGGATAAAGGACGGCGTTACTCAATCCCTTCTGGGATGCGCCAGCGCATTCTACTTCTCTGGGATGTCGTGGAGGCGACATGAATGCGTATTTGGTCGTACAATGACTTGCGGTGGCCAGCCGATGAACAAGTCAGCGCTTTATCCTCCTCAGACAAGTCTGGTACCAATTCACCGACCCCGGAGCGATGGAAGGCTTGGTTGCCCTGGGCGGGAAATCCGAACCAGGAACCTGGTATCGGGTGCACGCGGCAGTATCGCCTCCTCCGACTGCGCTACACGCACCCAAGGCAAGCATATGACGCATTAAAGATAAGAGATGAAAGATATGCTATCAAAAACTTCGCCACAACTTTTGATTGAAAATGTAAATACCACTTACATGAACCATCTAGGTGAAGATATGTGTGTTCTTTACAGTTCTTTTTGTTGTATCGTTAGCAAGTGTCAAACTCCATGCAAACAGAAATTCTGCTGTCCATCGAATAAAAATCGCGGCGTCCTGGAAGACAGCATGTCGCAATATCTTTTTGGCACTAAAAATGACCGCCTTCCTGCTGCTTAAAACAAGCTTTAAACCATTGTTTTTTTTTCTAGAAAATTAAAAATTTTGTAAAATTTCAAACAATGTTTCCACTTATTGTGCAGATGAGTTAAAACGTCAATGAACGTTATACTATATTTTCTCTTCAACAACAATTATTCTAACCTTTTTGGAGAGTCTCTAGTTTAATGTAAAAGAAGATCATTTCGATTTGGAAGAGTTCGCTCTGATTTCTAAAGTCTTGAGCTAGTTTAGATGAGTGTCTAGTTTGATTTGAACATTCCGATTCGGCGTGAAAAAATATGACTAATATGGCTGACCGTATCAAAGTATGTCTAAACTGCTCAGAGTCTATAATTTATAAAAATAGAAAATTTAACGTCTATAATTTAACGCGAGAGTGGGGCACGGAAACCTGATCCTCTGTGAAACCATGATTTGATCGCCTGTTCGTTTCAAGCCTATACTCACCAAGACTGTCACGCATCTTCCCTCCCCCAGTCACTGGAACATGGGTAGTGAAAGTAAAAGTGACGCCTGTCAAATAGGGGTATGGAATGCGCCAGATACACAGCTCCTGCGGCATGTCGTTGAAGGATTTTGAATGCACAAGTGCTCCGACACGCCTAACGGCGTGTCTCGCACTTGCGCGCTTCGCGCGACTTTGCACCATCACTGACCTATGGAAAGTAGTTTTTGTGAAACATAAAATTCCCTAACATCTAGGACCTGCTGCGTACTTCATCGGCATCAAGCCGTTCACCACTTCGGTACCTTTCATCATAGATGTTTTCTCCTCACCGTCCAGTAACATTATTGGTTTGTGCTGCGCAGTGCTTCAGCCCCTCCACTGTTGATACGTCTTCCGAATCCGGGCGCCAGCTTCCGCCTCACTCGTTTCTTCTTTCTAGATCTAATTGCTGGTCCGCCTTTACTGGTCTTCCCCCCCCCCCCACCTTCCTGATCCCAACCCCTGGCGCACTTCCTTGTTTTCACTATTGACCCCCTACTGGTCTCTTCTTGCTGGCTTCCCCGTCTTGGTCCCTCCTTCAGGTTGTTCCTTTCCTTCCTGGACGCTCACCTGGTCCATTCTAAAGGCCCCTTACCTCCCTTCTCCACCACCCCTTAGTGGTCCTCCCATGCTCAAGGCAGACGTCAGTGACACGTATTCAGAATCAAACGCTCAGAAACGCGCGTAGACGCCGCTGAGTCAAGCAGGAGAGGGCTGCGCTTCCTCTGCTGCAACATCCCATGTTAAACGGCAAACGTTGCCCCTGAGAGGTACGCAAAGGCATACCTCGCGCGGGTAAAATTTTCCGTTCAACGTGGGATAATGCTGAATTCTGAATGCGGCCACTCGTCACACGACGTCGGTGAACCGTCTCTCGCTCTAGACGATTGTTGCGCGACGAAAGGGACCCGTATCTGGAAACAGACGCTCAGAAGCGCGCGCAGTTGTCGCTGTGTAGAGCAAGAGGAGGCTGCGCTTCCTCTGCAGCAGCAGCATCTCATGCTCAATTCTGAATGCCATCCCTCGTTGCAGGACAACGGTGTCTCCTCTTCTGACTCCAGAAGGTTGTGGTGCGATGAAGGGAACTTGTCTTCTGAATTCAGGCATGCAGAAACGCGCGCAGATGCCGTTGTGTCAAGCAGGAGGAGGCTACGCGTCCTCTGGTGTAACAACATCCCATGTTGAACGGCAGACGTTGCCCGCGCGAGGTACGCAGAGGCGTAGCTAGAGGTCCCATGAGATTGCGCGTGGTTCCACGAGGCGTATCCCAGCCAGGTTTCCAACCTGAGTGAGATACGCCTCACCATCTATAGGGTAGCGAGCTAACTCAATTATATAGTGGTAGATATCTGGCTTATCAAGAAAAAAGCTCAAGCGCGGTATCTGTTTCGGAGCTAATCGCAGGTATATGGTCAAGGATTCTGCAACAAGCATGAAGCGTTAAGCTAAGAAGCCGTTGGGAAAATGCTGACGGTGGCTGCTTCGAACTGGAGCTAAGCGGTCCGAAGCACTCCTCGGAAATGCCGTCTTCCCTCGCAGGCACATATCCGTCGAGCACGTGAATTCCTCGGGTGCAGTAAGCCGTGCGTTCTCGACGCGAATTAATGTCGTTCTCCAGAAAAAGCGTCGCCGATTACAGCGACGGGAATGCCGAGCGAAAACGTCACCTCGCTGCAGGTGGTTAATTCGAGAGAAATGTGACCATATTTCACGGGATTACAGAGTGCAAACCTGCCGCCGCGCAAAGACCACGACCACGGGGACTTGAGGCGTTTTTAACCGAGACTGTCAATGAGTTTGTGACTGCTGAAGCCAGCTCCGCTCCAGTTCCTGTTAGGCGTCAGAAGCTGCAATATCTGAAGGTTGCCGTTATTATTTATTTAGTTAGATGGCGCGTGGTAGCACAGACGGAGGAGGCGCCGTCTGTCACGCACACCCTGTTCCAGGCTCCTGGTTTGCAGCTCCCGCCCAGCCCAACGAAGTCTTCAATTCCTGCGGGATTGACGAGTTGGCACCAAACTCGTCTGAGAAAGATAAAACCCCAACTTACTTCAAATTAGTTAGACGATATCCCATAAAAGGAGAATGCGTGGCGCATTCCAAAAGGTACTGATTAACGCTCTCCCTTACCCATTTTATTTTATTTTATTTTATTTTATTTTATTTTGTTGCTATATTATTTATTTATTTTATAATATCTATTTATTTTTATAATTTATTTTTTTAATTTCAAGGCGCGTGTAGCGCAGTCAGAGAAGGTGCCGGCTGCCATGTGCACTCGATCCTAGGTTCCAGGTTCGGATTTATCGCCCAGGTCAACCAAGCCCTCCATCCTTCCGGGGTCGGTGAACTGCCTGCGACGAAGAAAGCGTAGCCAAATACACATTCAAATCGCCTCCACAACATCCCGAAGAATTGGAAAGCGTGGCGCATCCCAAATAGGATTGAATAACGCCTCCTTTATTCTTTATCCTTATCCATTATTTCTTTATTCATTTACTTATACAACCAAGGGGATGTAATCAAAATTTTGAAAAAAGAATGAGAATCGAACCGTGCTTTAAAAAATAATAGCGAAAGAACAACAAAGCAATGTCGATTTTATGGTCGGGAGTGGCACCTAAACAGAGGGAGCCGCGAGGAAACACAGCCTTTGAGGTTCTCTTCTTACAACACTGAGTCATCTGTTCCCTGCCTCTTGATGGAAGAAGGAATGCGGAAAGAAAAAACATAAAATTTCGCATTAAATCAGTCACAGTGAGCGGGGCGCAGTGGTCAGAGGCGCCTTCTTCACGACTATAAATCGGTTGAATTTGGCTGCGTAGTTTATGACCACTAAATTTATGAAAGCAGCGTAGAAGGAGAGACTTTTAAACAGTTGACTTTCGATAGTTCTGATGGGGAAAAACCAGCAGGACCTAAGGATCTACCCTAGTCGGAGGAAGCACACGGTGTTTTACTCAGAATTCCCTTCCTTGAGGTTTCCAAGAGCTTCACCTGATGCCCCATGATATTGACTGCTCTCGGGCAAATTCAAGTGAGGTGGAGTTGTGGCGTGATAGCGTAGACACAACTGTCACCTTAAGGTTGTCCCCTCCAGACTAGGATAGTCGATCAGGGAACGTCCCCTTACTCAAACCACGGAGCGAAGGAGTTGTCCAGATGGTTTACCTGACCATGCTCGCTCTTCCCTGCCGTGGAAGAGTCCCACTCCCCCTCCCCTGCAGACGGTGGGCGATCCGGTTCCTTTGTCGAAGACGATAACGTCTAAACTGAGGAGAAAAAGCGTCTCCGATAACCGTTGATAGCGCTGTAATAGTCATCTGCTGAACAAGGTAAGGGCGTGTTTCCAGTAGGGACGGGGCCTGATCGAACTTCGCCGTATGGAAGAACGCGTATGGATCAGGCCAGCCGGAGAGCTATAAGAACGTCCTGCGTTGGCGAGCTGCTCGAAAGTAAACAAAGTGATGAGGAAGGCGAAGAATGCATCACGAAGGCGACGGCGAGCGAAAACCGAAGGACGAAATCGAGGGCCGGTATCAAAAAATTCGTTGTAACTGATGAATGGGCCAGAAGGAAGGTGTTCTGTCTTGATTGATAGGTGATGAACTAGGCCTTCTAGAGTTCTACTTAGAAACCGGCAAAATGGCTGGAGCTGTCGACACGACAGTGCCATGAAGTAGAGATTTCGAACTCTGCACCGCGTCCGGAGGACCAGCCTTCCAACCCAAGGAGTGGGATGCTGAAAGTGTTCTTCAAATTACGCTAGGTAGATGCTGTCACAAGACATGCTCTAAAGTCGCCGTCGAAGTAACTGAGCGGCTACAACACCACCACCACGACTGCAGCTTCCCTCTTTGCAAGCTGAAGCCCTCAAGGCAGCTCAAAAAGTCCAAGGAAGACCTAGAAAACCTTTGCCAAAAGGCATGCTTCATCAGAGGTGATGGTGAATTGTCAAGGAGCACGATGTGAGAATCGGTTCCCAAGGCCACCCCAAGCAAGCAGGTAATTTACACAAAAGTGGTACCTTTCATTTAAACGAACATAGACAACTTTCACGTCGAACTGGACAGTTTTTAAATCAAATTGAACACTGTTCTAAGCTATCGTTAAGGCTTTAGAAATCGAAGCGAACTCTTCCAAATCGAAGTGAACTTCAGGCTTTAATTGCTAGAGTAAATGAGCCATCAAAGTGAGGACATTTGTGTTCTTTTCAGTTGTCAGGTGTCAAACTCCATGCAAACAAAAACACTGCTATCAATCGAATAAAAATCACGATGTTTTGGACGAAGGCGCGGCGCAGTTTTTCTTTTGGCAATAAAAGGTTGCCGCCTTCTTGGTCTTTAAAACAAGCTTCAAACCATTACTGTTCCTCAAAAAATAAAAATTTTATAAAATTTCCAACAGTGTGTTCACTTTTTAAATAGGCGAATTAAAACTTCAAAGAAAGTTATACTAAAATTTTTCTTGGACTAAAAATCGTTCTAACCTTTTTGAAGAGTCTCTAGTTTAATGTGGAAGAAGGCTCATTTCGATTTAGAAGAGATGGCTTTGATTTCAATAGTCTTAAAGCTAGCCTAGAAGACTGTCCAATTTGATTTGAAAATTGTCCAATTCGACGTGGAAATGGTATATATCGAGTGGTCTGGTCGGTGTTACTCAATCGCTTTTTCGGATGCGCCACGCACTTTGCTTCTAGGGGGTGTCGTGAGAATGTGTTTGGCCTCTACAATTACCAGTGATGGTCAGTTGATGAACAAGTCGGTGTTTTGTTTTTTCTCAGACAATGTCGCTGTTGTTCCTAACGAGCGCTCGTTGACTAGTTCATACGATGACATCTATCAAGTCTTTTGTTTATTTAGGGCCAATCGGATAGATGACATACTGGCATTGCCTCTCAGGAACATTCCAGACGTTACTGCAGACCTCCATCTCGCATTTTCAACAGCGCTCGACAAGTTTGATTCAAGAATAAAGGATGAGCAAATGCTTGCATATGTACAGTAGAAGACGCTAAACTTATCATTTTGCCGAAACTCCGCGAGTTTCTACGCAAAGAACTGGAACCTCTGTACCTTAAACAAAAAGAAGAGAAAAGAAGGCGACGAAGAAGAGGAAAAAGAAAAAGAAGAAAATACAACTGCTGCTACGATCGAAGTAAAAGATGGGCTGTATCATTCCCTTGTGGATTACAAACAGAGTAGTTATAGTACAGACGGAAGTGGCTCCAGCTTTGCGAGACATTAATCGATTCAAGGTTCGAGACCCTCCTCCCGTGATATGTCCACCCGAGGTCGGTGAATTGGCACCTTATTTGGTGGAGAATGAAGGATAGCCGCCAGCTTCTCTCTTCTTGAAACCTCGGCATGGTTAGTTCTTGTTCTTGTCAACAATGTACCAACGAGTTTTTAAGGTGGATCGTTGTTCCAGCCTTACGTTCCGACTAATTCGTCGTCGAAGGAAGGCTAAAGGATAGTGTTAGTCCCAGCTTGGGACGCGCCACAGCTTCTAAGGGATATCATAGAGAATAAGTAGAATGCGTATACCACATATAGTGACTTGCGATAGCCAGTCGATGGAGACGTCAGTGCTTCTTCCTTCGCAAAACTCTAGAGTCTGGGGAAAATTGGCATCCTCTAGACCCCAAGGTGCGACCAAACAGCCCGAAGTGACCAGCCAGTGGGGAGAATCCGTTCATCCTCCAGTACTTTTCACCGTATTCAACGACGAGGCGCCGCACTGGCGGCTCGCCGATCTAGAACAACTGTTCTTCATTACTGGCGCCTTCCTTGAGTAAACTCGCCCTAGTTTCTCCAATCGAATCCAGTTCTGACCGCTTAACGCTTGGTGAAGGAGAGGCCTCCAAGTCCGACCTTTCAAGTAGGAGGAGCATATGAAACGCGTGCCACGGTGCATTCTCAACATCTGTCTCCATACCTAGGATGCGCTATGCACTCAGATAGCAAGTGGAAGAGTTGAGATGTTTGAAGAACGGTTGGGATACCGAACCTGAATTTGCCGCCATAGTCGTAAGCGGCACCTAAAGATGCACCAAATGCATTTCCAGTCAAGATAAGAGGAAGGTTTCAGTAGATATGTAAGGAATCAATACTGAAACCGCTTTTCTTGTTTCGTCATCTCATAAAGGTCGAAAGTCGAAACGAAAGTTTCTGCCGCTTTAGTGCATCAGATATTGTCACGCTTGATTAGGTTTTCTACTCCACGAACACTGAAACGCTTCACCATATCGCTTGTTCACAAGCCGCACTATCAGGGATTTCGGCAGGATTTTCTCTGTTAGATTGCTGTAAGTCGTTGATGAATCTGCCCATGATAGAACGCTTTCATTTAAATTCAGCCTACGTGGTGACGTGGAATGGGATAACGTACGCAGTTAGAGCTTTACCCTCGGGTACCCTTTCCCGACCAGGATAGATCCAAAAATAGTCTGAGAACAATAAACGAAATCCATTCAAAACTGTCTCGCTCTAGCAAGTAATGTTCCTACCCAACCGAGCATCGTCAGATTCATCCTTTCAAGCACTAGAAAATTTTTTAAAAAATTGATTCTAATCTACAAAAGCATCTACGTAATCTACAAAAAATTTATCTCAGGGTTATCTTTGGTATTTCTTGAAAGTTGAAAATTTCTTGAAAATGCTTGAAAAATTAAGGGCGCGTGCAGCGCAGTCGGAGGAGCCACCGACTGTTGCGTGCACCAGGTTTCTGGTTCGGATTTCCCGCCCAGCCAACCAAGCCTTCCATCCCTCTGGGGTCGGCGAATTGGTACCAGGCTTGTTTGGGAAGGATAGAGGATTGTTCATCAGCTACCACCGCAAGTCACTGTATGATCAAATACGCATTCAAATCGCCTCCGCGATATCCCGTAGAGGTAGAATGCGTGGCGCATCCCAAAGGGGATTGAATAACGCCGTCCTTTATCCTTTTTTTCAAGGAAATACAGGTCGGACTTCTTCGTGAAAGCCCTGAACGACCGATATGACGCTCTTCGCGTCCCTCGAGCGAAAAGGATCCATTGAAGCACTCTGGCACGCGACAGGGACGAATGGAGACGCCGCTGGCGCCGCTCGAGCAAGTCGATGATCAACGGGACGAGGACGTGATACAGATGATCTCTTGGAAAAAGGTCGCGTAGCGCTATCGGAGGCGCTTTACGGGCGTTAGCTAGAGGGCGTGCCGGCTGTCACATGCCTCCGACCCCTCCAGGTTCTCGGTTTGGATTTCCAGCCCAGGTCAACCAAGCCTTCCATACTTCAGGGGTCGGTGAATTGGTGCCAGACTTGTCTGGGAAGGACAAAAGGCTGACTTGTTTATCGGCTGGCCACCGCAAGTCATTGTATGATCAAAAACGCATTCAAATCGCCTCCACGACATTCCGTTGAATTAAAATGCGTGGCGCATCCCAAAGGGAATGAGTACTTTAGTACGCCGTACTTTGTCCTGTATCCTTCACATATTTTTTGAAGACATTCAGAGAAGTAATCTAGCTGTGTACACCAAATGTATTCTCTACAAAAATGTGCTACTGGCGGCTTTCTTTGTCAGAGATATGCCAAGGGTAACGGCTCTTACATTGCTAAAACGGACAAAACAGTTCAAAGTATGACCACTTGAAATTAGAAGTCGAAAAGGCGGAAAATTTTGGATCGACCTAATAACCGACGGTGAGACATAAGTAGTTCTCCGGCAGAATAAAATGTCGTAGAGACATTAATACACTAGTGAAATGGAGAGAAATAGTGAGATAAAACCCTGAGTTTGTTTTCGTTTATTGCTAAAAATTAATTTCAAGTAAAAATTCACCGAGAAAGATGCATATACGCTGCACGAAATCGTACAGCCGAACCGAACGACGAGGACGACGATGCGTCAAAAGAAGAAGAAGAGATGATTTAGCGCTGAGTGAGACATATATTCACTAACAACTGGTTTCATCGTTAACGGCGCCCGACTAACCACTGATTTGCACCGAAGTTAAATGCTCGGAAAATCGATATCGGAACGAGAAAACCCGACGGAATCAGCGGATCCGAAGAAGCCGCCTGGCTGTTCGTCGCTTCGTCGACGAGACGAGGTCTGGCACTGCCGCCGGCTGCTGTAATGTCGGTGCAACGGTGCCGTCGACCCCTCTCATCGCTCGACGGTTGCGGCGGTCGGCGTCGTCGTAACAGGTGTTCAGTCATAACGCGATGCAAAGGAATTCAGGTGGAATTAGCATAAGTCCGAGTGGAGAGCGGATCGAGCGCGAGCATCAAGTGCGGTCGGTGGTCGAGTGAGCGAGCACGAGTGTTCGACTTCGGACACCAACCCTCGGCAAAACGACCACTGCCCGATTCGCCACCGAATTCGAGCAGAGCACAGGAGAACGAGATATGGCCCGACTGCAGGCGATATACCGGCAGAAGCTCAAAAGAGGGTCGCAAGAAGAATGGTGCCGAAAGCTAGAAGATGGCGCGGTCGGTATAGATTCCCATTCTCGCGCACATCATGGATTGATCATAGGTTCAGCGAAATCTCCTGCTCCAATTCTACGGATGGATATGCACCCGGCTTATTCTGAAATGATGACTACCTGCATACATATCTCTGGGACGGCAAATGACGATATCAAGTCGATGCCGAAAGCATGGCGGAACTCAAAGGCGAGGAATAAAGCCGACATTTAATCTGATTTGTTACTACATAATGACCAGAAATCACGCCTCTGCGCACTCCACTCCAATGATTTTACAACAGCGACAAAACTGAGAGTAAACTATTGGGTTGGAAGCTAAGTCCCCGCCGTCTTATTGAATACGTTACTCTGAATTTCTCTGAAAATTTTCACTTGATACAAAAAGAGTAGTTGATGCCTGTTTGGGTCTTTTGCAGGAGCAGCAGCAGAATCTTCAGCTTTTTGGGTTATCCTGAGATGACGTTGTGAAGCTACTTCGAAGTGTGGTCAATAAGCAGGCTTCGATTTAGCGTTATATATCACTCGTAGGGCGCATCTGGCGCAGTCGGAGGAGGCGCGATTGTCGCGTGCACCCGATACCAGGTTCCTGGTTCGGATTTCCCGCCTAGGCCAACGAAGCCTTCTATCCCTCCGGGGTCGGTGAATTGGTACCAGACTTGTTTGGGAATGATAAGGCGCTGACTTGTTCATCGGCTGGCCACCGCAAGTCATTGTATGGCCAAATACGCATTCATGTCGCCTCCACGACATCACGTAGAAGTAGAATGCGCTGGCGCATCCCAAAAGGGATTGAGTAACGCCGTCCTTTATCCTTTATCCTTTATATCACTCGAAAGAAGATGAGTTTTTTTTTGTTTTCCCATACCTCCCTTCAAAGCAGCCTATTCAAAAAATATTATTAGCATCCAAATCCAATGTGGATGATCTATCTAATGATGTAGGCATCAACCAGTGGTTTTAGAAAGACGGTCAATTTCTGCCAACTTTTAGGCCATTAAAGTGGAAAAAAGAAAAATGATCTTCACCTACAGTCCTTCTCTCTGCTTAGGTTTGAGATTTTTTTGTAAACGTTACCACGAAAGAGGATGATTTACTCTAGAAGAGCCTTTATCGGGTTTTTTGATTACTTTGATTTTCGTTAATTCTCAGACCACTGAAATGGGGTGTCCGGAAGACATAATTTATTTTCACCAACTGCTCTTACTTTTTGGTTAGAGTCATTTAGACAGTGTTCTAAGCCGTTCGAAAGAGAATGGCTTGCTTTATCAGAAAACATGTTTCGCTTTTTTTCAATTCGATTTTGTCAATTTTTGTGGAACGACCCTTACCAATGTTTTTTGCGCAGAATGTAATATATCAATTGAAAGAGGATGTTCCGTTCCATCAGAATGTATGTTTGGTTCTTTAGTGATTATTAATTCTCCTATTTTTTAGGTCATCGAAATGGAGTGAAAAAATTATTCAACAGGAGCTGGTTGTAAAAACACAATTTATTGCCCAAAAAATTTAATTAAAATTAATCAACGAAAATTAAACTGAACAAAAATTTCAACGTAGTTTTTGTAGAACAATTCATCCTTTTTTAAACAGAATGTAAAGTTGTGCAAAAAACTTAAAAACTCAAAATGATCATCGCTCTCGGCGAAGGTCATTTTTCTTTTTTGACTTTCCACTTTAATGACCTGAAAATTAAAAAAAAAAGAAATTGGAAAAAAAGGCTGAAAGGCGGCCTTGAAGGATGATGGTAGTAGTTCTGAATCTGATCTCATTGCCTTAGCCTCGATCAGTCGTTCTAAAATCGTAAAAATTATGCACATTTGCAGCCTATCTTCTTCTTGCTGTAGGAACACCCAACATATTAGAAAGGAATAATTTAAGGTGCTGCTTTTCTAGACATGAAGATTAAATAAAAATTCAGGTGCTAGTCGTTAATATGGCCTACAGTGGGAACCGGCAACGCAGGAGCTCATTTATTTATTTATTTATTTATTTATTTATTTATTTATTTATTTATTTATTTATTTATTTATTTATTTATTTATTTATTTATATGCTACACCAAAGAGGGGCGTGCTGAGGATTTTAACAATAAAAGGAGGACAGAGTAGTGGGCGAAAAAAAACTGCAAGAAAAACCAACAATTCCAAGTACTGGTTAACGGCAATACAACATTTGAAATAAAAGCAAGGGCCAACCAAATGTGCGTTCTGAGTGGTAAGCATTACTCTCAGTCGATCCAACGGTAGGAAAACTATATCTGTATGTGGATTCTACAAAAAACCATTCCAACCGTTTAGCGACGGGAGTTGCAAAGGGAAAAAGTTTTAGAGCGTTTTGTTATATCACGGAAAACCCGTACATAGCAGTAATATGAGCCAAACCGCTATCTATAGGAAGGAGGACACCAGCCGGAGTAGCTGTAAAAGGACAATGTATTTCGCGGTGTAGTTTGTGATCCCGGTCTCCCAGGACACGCACCACCGGGCGGACTCCGTATCTCAGGAGTCTCATTATACTGGTACGCACCCAGTGGCAGCCCGGAGACACAAAACGTTAAATAAGTGAGACGAGGTATGCTGGATAGGAAGAAGTAAACGTGGGAAACTGGGAGCAGGAAGGAGTGTCCCATATGAAGAGATCAACTGCATACGCAAATTCAACCTGCCTGAAAAGAAGTTGCAAGCAAGATGCCCGCTAAAGACTATAATCAACTTATCACAACTATTCTGTGAAAACTCTCAGCTAATCAGGGTACCGCACCTCTTCGGTGGCATACACATTCGAGCAGGCTTGCTTAACTTGGTGCGTCGACGCTCACCATGCAGGTCACATTAACTATTAGGGTGTCCCACACGGAATGTCGCTTCAGACCAAAAAGTTAAATTCATACAAAGGAATTAAAACGATACCTAATTTGGTCATATATACCCCACAATTATAAACAACCTTTGTACAACGTACACGCAAACAATGGGACCCGTTTTTAAATGAGCTGGCCGTGAATCGAGGAAGTTGGTCACCCAAATCCGGATTTCTTCGTAGTTGGCGAACGTTTTCCTAGCCAAGGCGTGCTGCATCGAACGGAATATATGTGGTAGTCGGATAGGGCAATGTAATGGCTGTACAGCGGATGAGGCAAAACGGTCCTACCCAGTTCCTCAATTTTCTGCTGAACGACTTTTGCGATATGAGGCTTCGCATTATCACTCAACAAGTTGGTAGAGGACGTGTCATCTCGATTTTGATTTAAATCAGCTTCAACGGCAGTCCGTGAAAAGTCGCTATCCAGGACAGGCGCCTGTCTCCCATGCTCTTCGTCTTCAAGATTTTCGTCGCCGGCGGCAAAACGTTGAAACCACCGTTCGCATTGCCTTTTGGAAACGACATCTTCGTCAAATGCAGCTACCAACGAACAATGCGATTGCGCATTGGATTTCTTCAATTTGAAGTCGTAGAGCAGGCACGATCATTTTCTGGTCTATTGCAGTCCGAAGGCTATAATTTTGGAAACCGATGAGGAAATCATGTAGAAAAAATAGGAAATGTAGAAGACGAAACGCCGTAAAAAAAACTTGATCTAAGTGAGCTAACAATCGATGCGAACCACTTTGAAAAGAAGGTCACAATGTATGCGACATTCCGTGTGGGACAACCTAATTACTTGGACAAAAATTTATACCGTGGCATGACTTCTAAGGAATAAATGAAGAAAGTAAGACGACAAAAAGGAACGGATGAACAAAACCTGTTCAGAATAAGAATATGAGAGCAGTGTGAGATGGCAGCAATAGTCATTCTCTCGACTATTCTCGACATTATTCCACCCACTGTAGTGTAATGGGCTCGGAAGCACCACCTGTAGTTATGCATGTTCAGCCTGGAAAAAGAAATTCAGTCCGAACCGATGCAAAATGCCAATGAGCGCTATCAAATCGCGAGGTTACTACGAAGAGAAAGCATTAAAAGCAATAGCAAGAAATGGAAAAGCTGAGTGGGAAAAACCTGGATGACTAGAGATTAAAGGATACGACCGCAAAGCTGGTGCGCCAGCACTCTATATTTAACAAATCAGGATGAAGGATAAAAAACGACGTTACTCAATGCATTTTGGGATGCGCCACGCATTCTACTTCAATGGGATGTCCTGGAGATTTGAACGCGTATTTCGCCATACAATGACTTGCGGTAGCCAATCGATGAACAAGTGTACTTTATCCTTTCCAGACAAGTCTGGTACCAATTCACCGACCCCGCAGGGAAGGAAGGCTTGGCCGGCCTGGGCGGGAAATCCGAACCAGGAACCTGGTATCGGGTGAACGCCACAGCCGGCACCTCCTCCGACTGCGCTACACGCGCCCAACATAACGACACTAAACACAAATAAGAGCTTGTTATGAACCACTGATTGTAAGGACTTCAACGAACTTACAGACATATTGATGATAGTCTCATCATCACGTAATAGTAAATAAATAAGTAAATAAACAAATAAATAAAGATTACCATGATTCCAAGATTCAGAATGTTCGAGAAAATAATTGAAAGGTGCACAATGAACTGTTAACTCGAAAAACAGGAATCAAACCCTAAGGTGGGGCGTAATAGGTGTAGAGGCCACAGTGCCTCTACCTGTTACGCCTCTTCTCAACTCTATGTGCGACAGCGTCGGCTGGAAACTAATGTGCTTTTTTGAGACACAGCCCTCGTTTACTCACCTGCTTCACACTCAGAGTGTACGCCTGAATTGTTTCAGCTGTTAAAATTTGACGTTCACTGATGGATTCGATGAACTTCGAAACAAATTCTTTAGCGGAACAGAATTCATTCAATGGCAAGTCCTCACGACTGCTCAGAAAATGATAAATGTATGACACACCACATGTATGATTTTCCCTTCCTCGACAAGTCATACGATTCTCTAGTTGCAGCATAAAAAAATAAAGTTTTATAAGATTTCGAACAGTGTGTCCATTTTTTGAGGTATTTTATTTTATTTTATTTTTATTTATTTTATTTATTCGTGCCAGTGCAGCCAGAAGATAACAAATGGGGAATAAATGAGCAAAGGAAAACCGGCATTGCGAAAAAAACGTAAAGGCTGAAGAAAATTATAACATAGTATAAGAAAGAGATTTAGTTAACAGCAAAGTAAGCAAGAAGGGGTGGGAATTAGGGCATTCTCATGGCCAACTTCCGCTGAGTTAATGCAAGAAGGTGTAAAAAAACTACTCTCGTGATGAGGCCAACAGCAAAAAAAAAATCCACCAGTTTCGACGGAAATTCAGCTCGTAAATTTAGCAGGCAGCTATGATACTACTGCCATAGGGTCGCAATCAGCTTTAGCCATGGCGGGCGGGCCTTGTGTCTCAAAGGCCTCTTTAAGCTGGTACGCACCCGAGGCCACCCTGATGGGAGGTCATGAGCGGACACCTGCTCGTCACTTTGCACTCCTTGGTAAGGACAGGGCAAACACATTACGTGTTGTCAAACACTCGGCGCTCTATTCCTCGTAACAGAGATTGAAATAAAAACTTTGCGTAAGTCGACCATGAGACTGCAGCAAACAATGTCAGACAGAAGCGTTAGACAAGAAAAGAGAACGAATGAAACTGCACAGATCAGTTTAAAGATTGGACTGGTCACGCGGATGTGTGCGGAATCTGCAACAGGAAGAGAAGACGTTGGACAGATCAACTGAAGCAGCAGTTCGATGCGAAAGCGCCTGAAATACTTCGAGTACATCAACAAAGCTCGCCTCCAATAGATCCGTTATTAGGCAGCGTTCGATCTACGATCTTTCTAGAACATTCCATGGGGGCATATAAGGCATCCAGCGGGGCCTGACAGTCTCAACACTTCTGCTCTATCGCCGGCGCATGGACTACGAGTGGACGACTAGCCAAGAGACAGCAATCGCTCGACGCCGCACAACGACCGCGACGAGGATCCAACAAGGTCTACCGCGGAGTGGAATGCGCACTCGACAGGAGGCGGAAGCGAGGAGGCCAACACATTTTAGATTATTATACAAGTTAATAAAACGTTAGCCGGTCGATACACCATGCGGCGCCGAACCCCCGACGCAGTTGATAAGAACAGCGCGCGTACACGCCGCGCTAGTGCGTATGCACCGGTGGGCGCACTCATTCGCATAAGTGAGGGGTTTCCGCGAGCAATGTGTTGTTTGCGCATGCGAAATATGAAGGGCAGAGCCCTTCCAATCTATTCACCGCCACCGACTACAGTCATCGAGTTAGATCTAAGTTGTTGGGCAAGACGTATTTGGAATAACTTTGATTTTCTATGGATGAAAAGGTCGGGTTGCAAGCTGTTCCACATAAGAATTCTTCGAACGAGGAAGGAGTTTGCAAAGCTAGCAGTATTAGGTTTATCTGGTCTTATACGGAAAGGATGTCCTCTAAGTCTACCAACACTTGGAGAAAGCTCAAAGAGGTCAGAGATACGAAGACTAATTTCGCCTGTGGTCAACTTATACATGAGCCCGAGGTCCGCAATTTTTCGGCGAAACTCAAGCGTATCAGCATTTAGCCTACAGAGCCGCTGTTCGTAAGAGAGGTCCAAAAGACCGCATCGGCGAAAGCAGCGATAAGTGAAACTCTTTTGGACCTTTTCAATCTCGCTGATCAAAGCGCTTTTTTGAGGTGACCATATTGGAGAACAGTACTCTAAAAGTGGTCTTACATACAATGTGAAAAGTCTAAAAAGCATAACTGGATCCCGCATTTTAAAGGATCTGAGGATGAAGTTTGAACACTTAAGCGCTCTCACTACACTTTCGTGGATGTACTTTTCGAAATTGAGGGTTTTATCGTAAGTAATACCAAGGTCACGCACCATATCAACGCTTCTTAACACAACTCCTCCCAAAGTAAACGATACGTTGGGATGGTTGCGTCCTAGTGTAATGACAGCGGTTTTTTGAGCAGAAATATCCAATGACCAAGCCCTGGACCAATCCGAAATAGCGTTTATTGCACTTTGAAGCTTCTTACAATCGTTGACCGTAAAAATCTTGGTGTCATCAGCATAAATGCTACAGAAACATCCAGGTGGAAGTACGGACGGCAAATCGTTGATGTAAATTAGGAACAAAAGCGGGCCCAAACATGTTCCTTGAGGTACTCCGCTTGCCGTGGAATAAAAGGGCGAAAAACTGTGATTCACTACTACAGACTGAAGACGTTCGGTAAGAAAAGAGCGCAAAAAATTCAAAAGCTGTCCTTTTATGCCGTATGAAGAAAGTTTTCTAATTAGCAGTGGTATTGAAATCGAATCGAACGCTTTTGCATAATCCAAGTAGCAGACAGATACGTAGTTGCCTTGGTCTACTTCCCTTTGCCACAAAGGGATAGTTGAAACAAGAGCGGACATAGTGGATTTCTGCTCAAGAAACCCATGCTGTTCCTTCCGGAGTAGGTTGTTATCTTTAAGATAGCTTGTGATTTTTTTTGCACAGTATGCGCTCCATGACTTTGCTTAGAGAACTCGTTAAACAAATGGGTCTGTAGTTAGCCACATCGGTTTTAGGTCCCTTTTTGAGCACAGGCCGTACATACCCAACTTTCCACAATTTCGGAACATCGCCATAGAGCAAAAATTTGTTAAATAGGAGGGTTAGAGGAAAAGACAGCCCAAGGGCTGCCTTCTTCAGGAAAATGTAAGGTATATTGTCCGGTGAAGTGGAAATTCTGTTTGGTAGATTACGCAACACACCGTAGACACATTCACCCGTGATATCAATCCAGTTAAGGACCTTGTCAGTCAGTGAAGGCAAGTTAGCACCCGTATCGCATGGCTGCTTGTAGACTGATTTAAAATAATCCGCAAATAGACTAGACTTAACGTCGTCATTTCGTGCGCAATTTCCGTCTGAAATGAGATCTGGGATGCATTCCGTCAGCTTTAGTTTTTTCCTACAATAACTGAAGAAAAGTTTTGGACTCCCACAGCGTACAATTTTTTTCTCTTTCATTATTTGATGCCTAGCTAATGCTCGCTTGAGCTTTCGGGACAACCTAGCGTAGTGAGATCCTCTCGAGGAGGAGGGATGCAAGCGATCAACCTTTGCTTTAAGGAGAACTAAGTTTCTTGGATATTCTTCGCGGTCTTCACAATACCTCATCAGTGGTATATATTCCCTTATAAGATGATGCACTATACTGACAAAGGTTAAGTACAAATCATCAACGCTAGAAGAGGAGTTCAGTATTGCCACCCAATCTATTTTTGCAAGGGACAAGTTTATGGAAGCATAGTCACCTTTGGAAAAGTTTCTAGTTTCTCTGAAAGCTTTGTTGTTGTGCTCTACCACATCAGTAATTGTAAAGAACACCACGTTATGGTCAGAAGTGCTGAAAGGCGGAAGAACACGAACCGTTCCAATTAAACTAGGTTGCGAGGTTAATAAGATATCTAAGATGTTTAGACTGTGAGTTGGCTGCTTCACTAGCTGATTCAAATTTACTGATTTAACAAAGTCGAGAAACTCTGATGAGGAGGGGGTTGATACGTTTCTACTATGATTCATAGTCTCCCAGTTAATGGTTGGAAAATTGAAATCGCCCATCAAGAGGATGTGCTCACTGAAGTCGTCAAAATAGCTGTGGAGGAAGTCTGTAAACTCGAGAAAAGTGCTAGATGCACATGATGGGCTTCTGTAACACAGTAAAAGAAAGACATTGCCTCTCTTGGTTTCAAATTGCAGAAGCAAGCACTGTATCTCACCGCAAAAATCTCTTTCAGCTACCAGCCTATGAGGTATCCGCTTGTGAATAAGTGCCAGAACCCCACCTCCGTTTCTATTATCTTTCCGATCACAGCGGTACACGACGTATTTAGAGTCATAGCTGAGAACGGCATCGTGAACAGTTTCGGGTTTACACCAACTTTCCGATATGAAGACCCCACTCGGTAATTGTGCTAGAAGGAAGTTCAAGTCTGGGATTTTATTGACAATTGATCTTGCATTAAAAAGAAAAAAATCGTGAGTGTTAGATTGACATTGAGGACGATGAGTTAAAGATAGGGGTGTGTTTGGCGGATTGGCATTTCCACTACCCTAGCACAAAGAAGACCGAGGTTGGGCCGACGGCTGAGAAGGTGGAAGACGTGCTGGTACCGATTCAACAAGTGGAAGGCTGGAGTCACTACGTCGCTCTGGCAATTCGCGGGGATTGCTCAATCTGTGGATGGAGAGATCCCTAACAACATATAAAAGCTTACCTTCGTTTCTATTCATGATACCTGCTTTTTTTCGC
Source organism: Heligmosomoides polygyrus polygyrus (assembly GCA_947396885.1). Classification (NCBI taxonomy): domain Eukaryota; kingdom Metazoa; phylum Nematoda; class Chromadorea; order Rhabditida; family Heligmosomidae; genus Heligmosomoides; species Heligmosomoides polygyrus. The sequence goes on from OX377205.1 coordinate 17,444,025, forward strand.
AATGAGCGGTCATAGTCTAACTCCTCCTTGGTGTAGTCCTTCCTAGCGTACGAGTGTACGTACTCCTTAGTTAACGATTGCCTTCCGGATTTCATGTGTGCCAGCATCCTATCCCTCAGTTCTTGGCTGCCTAGAGATATCTTCATTATACGAGGACGCAACCCGTTTGTTGCTTTTCGAATCTTCGGGTGTCTGTGAAAGGTGATCCTACCACAATTGAATTCATTTAAAAGAAGCTCATCCCCAGAGGTCTCAACAACCTCTTTGATGGCTTCTTTGTCGAATGCAGCTGTAGCTGCCTCAGTGGTTTGTTCACCTATGCCGACCCATGTGATGCGGCACGCTTTCGCATCTACAATCTTTGCGTCGGATTTGAACTTGACTAAGGTGCTGTAGAGTGCAGGTCTCGGGTCCGAACTTCCTTGCGTCTCCGAGACGAGTCTGTTCTCCAGAGCACCAAGTCTCTGAACGACCACGGCTTGCGATTCCTGTAATTTAACAAAAAGCTCAAACAACTTATCTATCCTTTCAAAGTAATCATCCCATCGCTTAAGGACTGGAAGTAGCCATGATGGTGCTTCTTCGCCGGAGCTCTTCTTTGGTGCCATCGAGAACCAGTCAAGAGAGAGTAGCAAAATACGACCAACCGGTATGAGTACACCGGGCGGGAATGAGTACGGTGAATTGGTAGGTGAATTTCAAATTTTCAAAAAAGGCCATACAAAATTTTCCTTGAACAAACAATTACTTTAACCTTCTTAACAAGTGCCTGGTTTTATTTGAGGAATGCTTGTCCTGATTTTTTCGTTTGATTTCAGAAACGTTAGGCTTAGGCTTAGAAGAGTATCCAACTTGACTTGAAAAGTGTCAAATTCGACATGAAAATTGTACGTTTTATCATTCTTCAACTATAATATTATAGGATAGATACCATATACTTAGGAAGCAAAAAAAACATTCGTATGGCTAGGGTGTTTTACCCTAGACGTAGTAATAGAAAAGTGACAGGTTTTGAGACCAACCCAATAGTGATGTAGTGAAAAAGGGCAACACGTGCCAACCAACAACCAAACACCGGATTTAATAGTGTTTTGCAGTTTCGCGAACCCAGTTCCTCACAAAAGTAGGCGAAAATCAATGCGGCCTGGCTTAGCACAATGAAAACACCATCCAAACTCGAAATAACTACACCGGAAAATCCAATTTCGCGGCGAAATATAGAAACCGCGTTGCACAGAGAGAAACATTGGAAGGGAGAGAAACATGAAAATTGTACGTTTGTATCGGATGCCCTAACTGTCGATGCCTTCCAAAGACGATAGGATGCGCCGCGCACTTCACAGTTTCGTAGCGGTGCGTGGATATTTGGCCCACATACATATACGCCATTTTCGCGTCAAACTGCATACCCTTTTGAACAAGACTAACGCTTTTGAAATAAAGCTCAACATCTTCTAAATCAAAACGAGCTCTTCCACAATGAACTGAAGTGCCACGAAAGTTGGATTTTTATCGAATTAAAATTTAGTACAACTTTCTTTGAAGTTTTAATTCAAAATAAACACATTAAAAATTCATAAGATTCACATTTTTGAGAAAAAATCTTGCTTTGAAGCCTTTTTTGAGGAACAGAAAGGCGGCCGTTTCTAGTGCCAAAAAAGATATCGTCCAAAACGTCGCGACTTTCTTTCGATTTGATTGTTTTAATTCGAAAATTTCTGTCTGCGTGAAGTTTCACATCCGTAAATGATACAAGAAGAACACTTGCGAACAGGACACATATCCTCACTTTAATGCTTGATGTAAGCAGCACTTACACAATCAATCGAACAGAAATCGCGTTCTTTAGCGCACAGTGCGATCGCGTCTTTTAATACATCGAATGTTGTTTTTTCCACAAAAAAATAATTTTATAAAGTTATTACACTCACTTGGGCAGCTAAACTAGAAATTTTAAAAGAACGTTGTATCATATTCATTGATATTGATCTTCCTACTGGGGCGCGTATAGCGCAGTCGAAGGACGTGCCGGCCGTCGCGTGCACCCGATATCAGGTTACTGGTTCGAATTTCCCACAGGGCACCAAGCCTTCCTGTCCCACGTGAATCGATTCCAGACTTGTCTGGGAAGGATAAAGCGCTGACTTGTTCATCGGCGTGCTACCGCAAGTTATTGTGTGGCCAAATACGCATTCAAATCGCCTCCACAACATCCCGTAGAAGTAGAATGCGTGGCGCAAACCGAAGGGCATGGAATAACGCCACCTTTTGTTCTTATCCCTATTAGTCCACTGACCAGATCAGATTAAGAATAGAATGGCGATTAAAGATTGTTAAGGTGGATTATTATTGTACCAGTCGTTCAGCGGCCTAGCGGCCGCCTCCGACTGGTTGGGGGCTTCGCCCCCAAACCCAAGAAGAGAACACTCCGACCATCTTTTTTTCCCAACTTTTAGACCTTCATACCTCAAAAACAAACTTCAGATTCGTGTTCAGCGACCTCGATTACCCCCAGGGCCGAAGTTTAGCGCCGCTTGAACGCCATCCTCGAAAAATCGATAATATCGATCGATATCGATCGATATCGATCGATATTATCGATTTCAAATTCGAGTTCAGTGACCTCGATTACCCCCAGGGCCGAAGTTTCGCGCCGCTTGAACGCATCCTCAAAAAATCGATAATATCGATCGATATCGATCGATATTATCGATTTCAAATTCGAGTTCAGTGACCTCGATTACCCCCAGGGCCGAAGTTTCGCGCCGCTTGAACGCATCCTCAAAAAATCGATAATATCGATCGATATCGATTGGTCGACTTCAGATTCGTGTTCAGCGACCTCGATTACCCCCCAGGGCCGAAGTTTCGCTCCGCTTGAGCACCATCCTCAAAAAATCGATAATATCGATCGATATCAATTGGTCGACTTCAGATTCGTGTTCAGCGACCTCGATTACCCCCAGGGCTGAAGTTTTGTGCCGCCTGAACAAAATCCTCAAAAAATCGATAATATCGATCGATATCGAATGGTCGACTTCAGATTCGTGTTCAGCGACCTCGATTACCCTCAGGGATGAAGTTTCGTGCCGCCGACATGTTCGGCACGTCTGCGGCTCGCCATGCACGGTTGTCGACGTGTTCGGCACGTCTACGGCATCGCCAGGCACGGTTGCCGACCAGGGATGGGCGGAATTTCTGTTTTCTGTTTTCTGATTTTCTGGCCATTTTTGACAAATTTTTTCTGTTTTCTGTTTTCTGGGAAAATGGCCAAAAATTGGCCAGAAAACAGAAAATAGAGTTACGAACAAAATGTTATCACAGAAATCTAATGAAAGGAATCCAAAAAGTATTATAGAATAGTGAGCTTCATTCCACAATAGTATTTCTAGAGCATCTTAAATGGAAAGCATGTGGCGTTTTTGGATGTAGTAGTTGCGCCGCATACTCATGAACTATCACTAAAAATTTTATATTAAAACTTTAAAACTAGTATTCTGAGGGCATTAAGTTATGTACTAACTAACCACTTGTCCTAGAGTTACTGTGGGTAGGGCTATTCTCCACCTCCGGTTTAAAAATTGATCACTGTTAGTCGGTCATCCCCAATATCGCTTTCTGCGGAGCCTTCGTCGAAGCTGCTTTTCTAACTATGAAGATTCCTCCTTGGTGTCACAAATTAGTAAGGGACAGAAAAGTTTTAGTTACCTTCGATTTCGCTGCTGTAATGCTACAGTACTGATACACGAAATTTCTCATTTATCACTTATATCATCTGTCGTACCATTGATCATCGAGTTGTTCAAGCGGGCACCAGCAGCGTCTCAACACGTCCATGCCACGTGCCAGGGTATCTCAAGAATCCTTTTCGCACGAGGGACACGAAGAGCGTCATATTGCTTATTCAGGGCTTTGACGAAGTCCGACCAACGCGTAGGTGGGCATCCTGGTGTTCTCTTGACATCCCGTGGAGTCTAGTCGGTGATGGCTCTCGCCCACTCGGTGTCTGCGAAGCGCATTACGTGGCCCACCTGATTTTCGACGACTTGGCCTATGCGACAGCGTCCCTGATCTTCGAACGTCGGCGAAGCTCGGAAGTCTCGAGGCCTTCTCTCGCTTGCGTGAGTCGTATCACTCCGAGCATTGTCCTCTCGATTCCCCACTACGCGACACTGATCGTTTGTTGATCCTGCTTTCGTAGAGCCCAGGTCTCTGATGCGTCTTTTAGGGCAGGAAGAACAGAGAAGTCGAAAAGGTGGGTACGGAACCCGACGTTCTGCGTCTTCTCCACGACTCTCTTGACAGCTCCTCAAGCCGCTCGCATCCTCCTTCTCAGCTCCGGCGCTAGTTAGTTGGTCATGTTGACTTCTTCGTGGGGCATCAGAAACTTGTCCGTTCCTCATGAACATCATCTTCGTAAGATGCAGCTGCAGTCCAATGTTCCACATACACGATCGAAGCCAGCAAGCATTTGCTCTGCCTGGCTAGCGCTCGGTGTTAGATGGTGTAGGTGCCGTCTGTCGTCTTTCACTCTCATGTCTTCCCATTCTAGTTGTCCAATGACGTTTTGAAGGGTGGCGCAGAAGTGAACCGGGGATATAGTACCCTCTCATCGAGCCTCTCTGTTCACTTTGGCAACGACGTTGTTGTAGAATGGCGAGATCTTTGTCGGGAATCCACTCTGCAGCTCTCGAAGGACTCTGATGTACACAGTAGGAACGCCCTGAACGAGCAGGACTTCGACGACCGCTGCAGTTTCGACAGAGTCGAATGCCTTCTTCAGGTGAACGTGCAGCGGCAGCTTGTACTCTCGCGACACTTCGATAAGCTTCGTAATGATGTGTATGTGGTCGATCGTACTGAATCCTCTCTGAAATCCTGCTTGTTCGCATGACTGTACATCATCTAGCGTTCTGCCGATCCTATTCAGGAGGACCCGAGTTAACAGCTTATAGACTACGTACATCAGGCAGACCAGGCGATTGTTGCTAATGTCGTGCACTCCTCTGTACAGCAAGGCGGTTCTGCTGGTCTTCCACTGAGATGTAATATAATATATAGATATGAGATGAAATAATAATGTGATAAAGAGGGTATATGCTCGGTCTTCATTATATGGTGTCTACGCATTCAAAAAAACACCTTCACCTAAGATCTGCTGTGCTGACAGCCCCTTCAGTCAAAATCTCGTACTGTACTGTAAGGCACCAAGCCAGTGCACATCATCTTTAGTCTGCTAAGCATTAACTAGGTGCTGTAAAGAGCATTGGTAAGTTGGCCTGAGAACTTTCAGTTACGCGGAAACTAGGCTACTACAAGGAAAGGTATGACCAAGAACGAAACGAACTAGGAATACAGATTCTAGCGGAGCCAGTAATACTCAACGAATCTCTGCACAGCTTTAGAGTATGTTGCGAGAGTAGTTCTACAAACTCAAGCAATTGAGTTGAAATATGGTAACAGTGATCACTGATTCATCGTGTTCGGTACTCTAAAAGTTTCTTACTAGTGGGACCATTATCTGATTGAGGCGTTCGCGGTGAAACGGGGCTGGTGAGTAATGTTGTGTACTTCACGTGTCGAGATTCCTAGGATCTATCCGTCCAGATTTACAACTTGCTGATTGCAGTAGACTGGAATGTAGTAGAAATTTTTATAAACGCTAACAAAGTAAAAGGTCTACGACTACATTTCTAGTCATACAAAAGCATTTGCTACTGGAAAAATGAATCTTTGGGTAAAATAATTAGATCGTGTGATAATTTCCAAATTTTCTGCTTTCTGATTTCTGTTTTCTGATTTTCTGGCGTTTTTGGCTTTTCTGTTTTCTGATTTCTGTTTTCTGACGAAAGCGATTTTTGTTTTCTGTTTTCTGGGAAAATTTTCAAAATTTCCGCCCATCCCTGTTGCCGACGCGTTCGGCACGTCTACGGCTCGCCATGCACCGTTGCCGACGTGTTTGGCACGTCTACGGCTCGCCATGCATGGTTGCCGACGTGCTCGGCACGTCTACGGCTCGATATGCAGGGTTGCCGACGTGCTCGGCACGTCTACGGCTCGCCATGCAGGGTTGCCGACGTGTTTGGCACGTCTACGGCTCGCCATGCATGGTTGCCGACGTGTTTGGCACGTCTCCGGCTCGCCATGCACGGTTGCCGACGTGTTCGACACGTCTCCGGCTCGCTATGCACGGTTGCCGACGTGCTCGGCACGTCTACGGCTCGCCATGCACGGTTGCCGACGTGTTTGGCACGTCTACGGCTCGCCATGCATGGTTGCCGACGTGCTCGGCACGTCTACGGCTCGATATGGAGGGTTGCCGACGTGCTCGGCACGTCTACGGCTCGCCATGCAGGGTTGCCGACGTGTTTGGCACGTCTACGGCTCGCCATGCACGGTTGCCGACGTGTTCGACACGTCTCCGGCTCGCTATGCACGGTTGCCGACGTGCTCGGCACGTCTACGGCTCGCCATGCACGGTTGCCGACGTGCTCGGCACGTCTACGGCTCGCCATGCAGGGTTGCCGACGTGTTTGGCACGTCTACGGCTCGCCATGCATGGTTGCCGACGTGTTTGGCACGTCTCCGGCTCGCCATGCACGGTTGCCGACGTGTTCGGCTGCCGCGCCCCAACTCAAGACAGTGTGACACACACAGTGACACACACACACAGTTACACAGTGACACACACACACACGCTTGCTCCTTTATATATAGTAGGATAAAGTTATTATTATTTATTATTATAGATTAAAGGTTAAACTAAAGATCTAAAGATTGATAGAGATTATTAGTGGGCATTTGTCTGATCGATGTGCTTGTATTTCTGCAGAGATCCACAATTCTTTATACTTTTTTATTTTTATTCTATACACTGAGTGCAGCGAGTCATATATGAAGAAATCTGTGGGAAAATGTGAGGATAATAAAAAGAGCGGAAAATATAAAAACAATGCGGCTAAACTCACCGCGAAGGAAGGAGGCCGGAAATAAGAATAGAAAAGAACAGCGGAATTTTCGCGTCCGAGTGGTCGTTAAGAATAACTGTCATAATAACTGTCACAAGAATATTATCAATCGAAAATGAATGGTAGAACATGTTCTGAAGCCCATAATATTCGCGTGATTCCAACTTACTTTATGAGGTCATCCCCGAGCAGAAATCGATTAATTGAGCTTTTCAAGCGGTCATCGTTTTTGCGCGGACGAATAGGAAAGGAAATTGGCAATTGATCTATATGGAACGCATCAAGTTCTTCGTATTCTTACGTTGAGGTGCTTTTGTCGAAATGATGACTTGTCGGGGTCATCCAAAGAATAGACTACGGCAAACATTGTTAGATAACTCATGAGCCCACTCACTGATTCCGTAAGGGACTAAAGCATAGTTCGGGTCCAGAAGAGAATTCAGGATTGACACCGACGACGTGCCGGTAGGACCTTCACGTTTTGCCATTTCTGCCATGATTAATAGCGACATGCATAATGGTGGCGTGGAAATTTTAACACATACTTTGCGCGTTTGGACCATCATCTCTTGTAAAACTGTCCCGGGAAAAAGCTCATTCATCTGTGTGTGAGCAGTGGTCCTCTTCGACAACCACCTATACGGCTAGTCGCTCATTCTAACTTTGGTATCGGCTCTTTACTCTACTTCCACTAGGAAAAGTACTCTGTATGATGAAGTCGTGCATGGGCGGGTAGTATTGTAAATGATGATAATAATAATTTATTATGACGTATGGGCGCGTGTGGTGCACTCGGAGGAGGCGCTGACTGTCGCCTGCAACCGATACCAAGTTCCTGGTTCGGATTTCCCGCCTAGGCCAACCAAGCCTTCCATCCCTCCGGGGTCGGTTAATTGGTACCGGACTTGTCCGGGAAGGATAAACCGCTGACTTGTTCATCGGCTGGCAACCGCAAGTCATTGCATGCATCCAAATCGCCTCTTCGACATCCCGTAGAAGTAGAATGCGTGGCGCATCCCAAAAGGGATTGATCCTTTATCCTTTTTTATTGCGAAGTGTAGAAGTGAACAGTGCAACTTAGAGCTAGGAAAAGAAATACGGCGATAGACCCTTTCACTTTAAGTATAAAAATAGCTAGACAACGTTGGGGCAGATGAAACACAAACAAGAGGTAGTCATTAGGAATTGAAGACGTTTTCTGAGGCCAATCGCTTGAAAGAAACAAAGTTGGCTGAGTGGATTAACAGCTCTTACTGGGCTCCAATGCTAGTTCTAGGCCGGTCATAGCTTATTTTTACATTGCCACCTCTGGCTATGCACGATACCGTTTCATAGAATACTGAACCATCCACATCACAGCGTCCTGAAATTATTTTAAATAATATGCAAACATCCCTCAATTTTCTTCGACTTTCAGAGCATGCATTCCAAAAAATTGGATCCTAGTTCCAACTTAAGAACGCGAGGGTAAAAAATCCTAAATCCAAATATTTCTGACTTTTCCAGACTCTGGAGAAGGCGAAAGCGCCGAAACATAAACCCGAATAAAACCGTGTGACAATGCTTTTTAACCTTGCTTGAGCCTTATAGAAGATAGAAGTTGTTGGATAGATGTCTAATTACGACCAAATTTCTTGCGCCTGTCGGTCACGAACCCGCACCCTCTGCTTTCCGGGCAGCGATGCTACGCCTTACACCACTGGCGCTGTTTGATCGAACGGAACATCCACGATATCTTCCTAGCAAGTACACACCTATCAGCACTCACCCGTTATCGGAATAAGTCGGCCGCTGATATCAGCATGAAGCCGGTTAAGCTGAAGGTACTCGAAGAACTGATTTTTAACTGATGATCAAACAGCGCCGATGGTGTAAGGCGTAGCATCGCTGCCCGGAAAGCAGAAGATGCGGTTTCGACTCCCGCTCGGCGCAAGGGTTTTGATCGCAACTAGACACCCACCCAACAACTGTGTGACAATCTTCTCAGGCACTCGCTGAAGCACAGGCCGAACAACCACTTGCTATTGGGGTGAGAAGCTGTTGCAGTGGGTGTGGCGAGCTGCGCCGATTGGCCAGGTAAGAGATCCCAGCGCGATCACCTGCACTCCGTTGACACTCCAGTGGGTGTATACCAGTGGGTTTAAGGGTCGGTTCCTGTTGCTAAAGTGTTGCAGGATTCTTGTGCAGCCATTTAAGGATAAAAGGATAAAGGACGGCGTTATTCAATCCCTTCTGGGATGCGCCAGCGTATTCTACTTCTACGGGATGTCGTGGAGGCGACATGAATGCGTATTTGGCCATACAGTGACTTGCGCTGGCCAGAAGATGAAAAAGTCAGCGCTCTATCCTTCCCAGACAAGTCTGGTACCAATTGACCGACCCCGGAGGGATGGAAAGATTGGTTGACCTGGGCGGGAAACCCGAACCAGGAACCTGGTATCGGGTGCACGCGACAGCCGGCGCCTTCTCCGGCTGCGCTACACGCGCCCGTGCAGCCATATATCCACATATATCCAGCCCCAACCTACATATATATGTACATACGCATATGGGTATATTTTATGTATACACATGGATATACCTATGTATATACATGTATATACATAGAAACAGGTTTTCACCCCAATAGCAAGTGGTTGTGCGGCCCCTCGATAGCGAATGTCCGAGTCCAGGTAGTCACGAGACAGCCGTCTTCAGGTATAATAGAGCCTACTGGTGGAACTACAGTAAATGAAACAAGGAGCCAGGTGTGGGAGAGAGAGCTGACACAACTCGGGCAGAATTCGAAAACTGCTGCCAAGGCCCTCCTGTTCATCATCCGTGATTCATTAACGATCGATAGATGAGAAGAACTGATGAGGGAATGTCATGAGAGCAGCGCTACGTCGTCGACGCTCTTCAGGGAAAACACCGTCGGCGGCCAAGTGCAGCACATGCGCGACGATACGACCCTATCTCCCTCGAGTGATGGTGTTTGTCCCGCCGAGGATCACGTGCGCCGTTATATACCGTCGCCGCAACATTACCGGCTGAAAGAAAAGCAGGAAAACACTTCATAGCACGGGAGGAATCTGGAGGACATGGGCGGCTCCACTCGGAAGGGCCTGGTTGAAGCGTCATCTAGCTCTAAGCACTCCGGATACTTCAATTAGAGCAGCGCAGAATGGCCTTCCTTTCTATTATAGTCCAGTTGCTTTCTCTAGCCACCACTATTTAGTACTTCGGACAGACCATAGGAAGTGCAGTCTTTTTCATTCGTATGGCATACAAACACAGGAATGCGAAAATCTCAGCGAGCCAGACTGGTGCATGGTGCAATCTCTTCCTTCAACATGCGGAAAGATTGCTTCTTTGTACTCTTAAATAACAATAAAACCACAATTTTCGTTGAAAATTAAAAGTTTATACAATTTCAAACACCTATTTCGGAACAGCTGAATTGAAAATTTTCTAGGAAATTCATACCAAATTTTCTCTAAACAAAAAATTACTCCAAACTTTTCAGAGAGTCCCCAATTTAATGCGGAAGAAGCTCATTTTAATTTGGAAGATGTTCTGTTTGGTTACTAAAGCGCCGTTTTGCTTATAACAGTGTCCACCTTCATTATATCTAGTTTGTTTTGAAAATTCTACAAATTTGAGAAAACTGGTATATTTCTATTTATTTATTTTTAATTATTGACGTGTAACATAAACACACGTGGGATATATATCAAAAAAGGGACATGACAGAGACGAAAATCAGACAAACAGCAATACTTGCACAGAAGAAACAATCTGAGTAAGCCACTGCAACTGATTGACAAACAAATCTAAACAGGGTAGGATCCATCAAATTTAACCAAACATTTTGCGAATAATAAATTTTAGGGAAATTGAACATTGCCGCTTCAAATTTAAAATGTGGGCGCAAAGCAGCTCGGAGGGGGTCACCCGGCATTCAGTGGTTATCCGTCTTCGTAAGGAGCCACATGAATGCACCGTTACAACAGAAGTACCCAAGCTCAGTTCACTACAGGGATAGTCCACAGCAGTGCAGTGTAAGTTTTTCAATTTGGTGCAATACAAAATGTTTAGTAAGGCTGCCTCATCTGGTGACCCCCTACGAGCCGCTTTGCGCCGAAATATGCGTAATGTTATAGACGACAGAAAGCGGTTACCATTTGAGACCTTCTTCCTTCAGTTATTGATGCGAACAAACAACGTTTGACGTGTGCTCAAAGAATGAGAAAATTGCATGCACTGCCCATTCAAGAAAACACTGAAACGTGACGAGTTTTGGTTTCTAAAATGAACCTTTTTTTGCACATCGAGCTGTCCTCGTCATGTTGTGTCGTTTTGCCAACTCTCCCACCGCTTCCCCTCTATTGCGGTTTAGCCTTGAACATCGATCTCTTACGGGGTTCGTTCACCTTGCATAACAACAACTGTTGCCACCTTTGACCTGAAAGATCGTCTTTCTCTGCTTCTAGTTCGGTCTAGTACACGAATCTAGAGAAGTCTTGTAGCGCAAGTATAATAGTATACAAACTATTTATTAGGCTGCTCAAACAATTAATGTCCTCTGTTCTCATAGACGGCGTGAACTGTGTATTTTTACGAAGTAACTATTGCTTGTCTTATATTATTATACACTTTTTTAAAGGATGGACTCTAGACTACGTTCTGTCAAAAACTGGGCGTCGTTAGCAAAATCAATTTGGTAAAAATCAAGTTGAAAATGGACAAACAAAGAGAGCGTTATTGTGAATTTTACTTCCGAAAGAGCAAAAAAAAATGCGGTGTAAGCTCGGAAAAAAATTATGTGAAATTTCTGGTGAGGACTGCTTTACTGAACGCCATACCAACCAGGGGTGTGCGTTTAACGGTTAACGATTTACCGATTTAACGGATTCACCGGCATTTTCGCGGTAAATTCCCAAATTTACCGGAAAATTTAACGACTTTTTTCATGCAAAATTATGTTTCTATCTCTATCGAATGGAGAAGGAAACATACTACCGATCTCAGTCTAGAAGTGATTGCTTCTATCTTCTCCGATAACTTGCTATTAGCGTTCATGGTCCTCAACCTCATTAAAAACATCCACGTCCACATCACGAGACGGAGATGGTGCGCTCCAGTGTTAAAAACGCGCTCCACTGGGATTGTACCTCACACGACATGAGACAATTTAGACTGAGATATAGAAGATCTCAGAAATGACGATCGCCAGAGGAAGAAGAAAAAGATAAGGTGTAGGTCATTCTTTCATCGAATGAAATGGTAATTGTGATCATTTCAAAATTTTCTCTCATATGGCAGAAAATTTCTATTTTCTTAAGTTTTCCTATG